>OZ018322.1:19174493-19774493 GCA_963969495.1 Ceratothoa steindachneri | reverse complement strand
CCCCACCTAGCATTCTCAAGCATAAATCTATCTCTAAGTTGTCCACACCTAGCATTTTCAACCATAAATCTATTCTCAAGCTCTGTTTCCACCTAGCGTTATCAAGCATAAATCTATTCTCAAGTTTTGTCCCCACCTAGCATCTTCAAGCATAAATCTATTCTCAAGTTCTGTCCTCACCTAGCATTCTCAGGCATAAATCTATCCTCAAGTTTAGTGCCCACCTAGCATTCTCAAGAATAAATCTATATCTAAGTTGCCCCCACCTAGCATTCTCAAGCATAAATCTATTCTTACGTTCTCCACACCTAGCATTCTCAAACATAAATATATCCCCAAGTTCAGTACTCACCTAGCAATCTCAAGCATAATCTATCCCTAAATTGTCCCCAACTACCATTCTCAAACATAAATCTATCTTCGAGTTAGTCCCCATCTAGCATTCTCAAGCATAAATATATCCCTAAGTGGTGCACACCTAGCGTTCTCAAGCATTAATCTATTCTCAATTTCTGTCCCCAACTAGCATTCTCAGGCATAAATCTATCCCAAAGTTCAGTCCCCACCTAGCATCCTCATCCATAAATCTATCACTAAGTTGTCCCCACCTAGCATTCTCAGGTGTAGAGAAATGGCTACATTAAGCATCCCGGAGAAGGATATGATACATTAAAGCCCCCCCCTTTCTGGTGGAGAAAGCCGGAGAAGCGTGGGAACGGTAGCCAGCGAATAACAATAACTGCCTACCCTGTTTGATCTCCCCACCTCTTTGGGCAGTTGGAGCTAACATCTGTTTTAAGGAGACCACATAAGGCATTTAAACGACGGTCTAACGATCCAATTACCTACGATACCCATAAACCCATGGTTATGTCACAAAAAAGCGGTGCTAGTCAAAAGGCACGCCAAGGAGTGGACGGTTGAGAGTCTCTCTAATTAGCAAGCCGACTTGGGCACCCCAGTGCCAACCTCTGCATCCCTCGCCCTCACCAGATGCAAACTCACCATTCGCGCTGCCCTCTAAGACCTTGCCCCTCCCCCCTTAAGTGGGGCGGTGATCCGCCTATAAATAAGCCCCGAAAAGAAAGAGAAAGATGAGAAGTCGATACGAAAGTAGAGGGATCAGTTCGTGAAGATCGATCCTTCAGCCAGACAAGAAAATTAGAATTCGATAAGAGAGAAGAAGGTTCAGTTCATGAAGATCGATCCTTCAGCTATACAAGACTATTTCCGTGAGAAACGATAGGATCAGATTGAGAAAATCGGTTTCCCCTTCCCGGTCCGAATTAACATAAATAGTCAATCTTTATACCGCTGCCATACCGAAGAATCGTTTACAGACATAGAAGAAGTCTGACTGGAGAAAAGTAAACCCGGTTAAACTCGAGTGACTCTCACATCTCAAGCTCCGTAGGAGTGAGAGGAGAAGAACTCAGCCCCAACGAGCTCCCGTTCTTCAATTACGGTAAGAATTTCACCGAATACCCCCAAAGCTCGTAGAATACTCTACATTGAAGAACCAGACACCAAGAGGCGTCAAACTCATTCCCAAGAGGACTCTTGGAGCGAATAGCACCGTAACTCTCGCCGCCTTCTTAATTTAACCAGAGGCAAGTGTGCAATAAGAAGTTACATCGTCGCATCTCTCTCCCGCCATACCACCTTGAAAAAATTCAATCATCGGACACAATAACACGCCAAAGCGAGAGATAAGCCCTCCAGCGACATCCGGCAATCCCTAATCTCCTGTCATGTAAGTTAGAAAGAACATATATATTCATATTGCGATAGTAGGAGGTTAGTACGTCTCACGTTTTGGGGGAGTAGAAACCATTGTTCGTGAACCTCGGTCATATTGGCTAGTAGACCAGAGTACTTTAATTTAATGTTTATCGCTAATCAAATAGAGTCGCGATAAAAATACTAATAGGCAATTGGTGTGTTTACGTGTAGCCTATTTGTTTATTTTTGTCATCGCAGTCGTTGTGATAGTCCTAGATGCCAACCGGATTAGTCGAGTTTAGCATTAAGACAAGGATAGAAAGGTGATAATTGTTTGTTTGTCATAGTTAAGTGTTACATTTAAAATATATGTTTATTTTGGGATAATTCCTGTGTTTCCTCTTATCCTTACGTGTTGAAGTAGCTCTTCATTAGAACAAAACAACCAAATTAGCACTCTTAGATCAAAGCCTACTTCATCAAAGAAGTACCTCACGTACCACAAAGCATACCGCGACAAAAGTGGTGTCAAGATTGGAGTGATAAAAAAGGGGCATTCTGCTACATCAAGCATAAATCTATCCTCAAGTTCAGGCTCCACCTAGCATTCTCAGGCATAGATCTATCCATAAGTTGTCCCCACCTAGCATTCTCAGGCATAAATTTATCCTCGAGTTCAGTCCCCATCTAGCATTCTCAAGCATAAATCTATCCTTAAATTGTTCCCACCTAGCATTCTCAGGTATAGATATATCCCTAGTTGTCACCACCTACCATTCTCAGGCATAAATTGCCCTCAAATACATTCCCCACTTAGCATTCTCAGGCATAAATCTATCCTCAATTTCAGTCCTCACTTAGCATTCTCAGGCATAAATCTATCCTCAATTTCAGTCCTCACCTAGCATTCTCAGGCATAAATCTGTCCTCAAGTTCAGTCCCCATCTAGCATTCTGAGGCATAAATATATCTTAAAGTTCACTCTCCACCTAGAATTCTCAGGCATAAATCTATCCTCAATTTCAGTCCTCACCTAGCATTCTCAAGCATAAATCTATCCCTAAGTTGTCCCCACCTAACATTATCAGGCATGAATCTGTCCTCAATTTCAGTTCCCACCTATCATTCTCAGGGATAAATATATGTTAAAGTTCACTCCTCACCTAGCATTCTCAGGGATAAATATATCTTAAAGTTTACTCCTCACCTAGCATTCTCAAGCATAAATCTATCCCTAAATTGTCCCCAGCTAACATTCTCAGGCATAAATCCATCCTTAAGTTCAGTCCCCACCTAGCATCATCATCCATAAATCTATCACTAAGTTGTCCCCACCTAGCATTCTCAAGCATAAATCTATTCTCAAATTTAGTCTCCACCTAGCATTCTCAAACATAAATCTATCCCTAAATTGTCGCCACCTAGCATTCTCAGGCATAAATCTATCCTCATTTCAGTCCCCACCTAGCATTCTCAAGCATAAATCTATCCCTAAGTTGTCTCCACCTAGCATTCTCAGGCATAAATTTATCCCTAAGTTGTCCCCACCTAGCATTCTTAGGCATAAATCTATCAAGTTCAGTCCTCACCTAGTATCCTCATCCATAAATCTATCCCTAAGTTGTCCTCACCTAGCATTCTCAAGCATAAATCTATCCTCAAGTTCAGTCCCCACCTAGCATCCTTATCCATAAATCTATCCAATTTATTCTTAAAAATCCGCAAGGAAGACGCTCCTACAATATGACTCCTGAGCCTATTCCATTCACATATCACTCGATCTGTAAAACAATTTCTACCAATTTCTTTCCTAATACGAAACTTGTTCAGCTTAAACACTATGCTACATGTTCTATCTTGTTCACTCAAAATAAGATCCTTACCTACGTCTCCATTATTATAATTAATTTAACTCCGTCTCCAAATTATCAGTTGATTGCTTTAGAGGTTAAGAAAATGATTTAAAGCTATCTAGTTTGCTTTTACACCATGATAGTAAAAGATTCTCGTGTTGCACTTCATTAACGAAAGTTCCAAAGGCTTCCCGCACTTTTTCAAGCACCCGATACATTCAACTACGCATTTTTAAGATCGCCTGAAAGGTGGATTTTTATGGTATTTGTGAAGTGTATTAAAAAAAACCCCAAAAACATACTTCTAACTTCGTCGGCATAAGAGTTTTATCAATCATGAGACCAATGCGGATATTTCCCTCGAACCCGATGACGGAGACGCCCATTCCAAGAGGACTTCGGTCGGGAATCCAGAAAAGGATCTCCGTTTTTCGGGCTCCAGTGAAGTAGAACTCAGAGTCCTGGGGTCCTGAAAAATTTAATTAAATGTTCGGGTCTTCTTTTTCCAGCATATGCTTTATTAAAAGCCCCCCCCCCTTCTTTCATCGGGGAATTACAGTTTAATGTGAGATTCGAACCGCAATGCTGCACTGTATATCGGATTTGATTAGGCACCACAAGGTGGTGTTAGATGCTGGATGGCCAAACATGCTGTAGCTGACATCTGGCGGTTTGCGCGTCCTTCCGGCTTCACTGGTTATAGGTGTGTTCCTTCCTTGTCCCAGTGCAGGGGGGTTATGCGGCTATGTATCTTTCTAACATTTTCACCACTTTGCAAGTTCTCTCTTTACAAACTTTTTGGCGAAAATGCCTTCGTTGGTTTTCGCTCCTTAGTTTTACGTAAGTAATAATAATAAAATTCACTCGTGGTGGTAAACTGTTTCCCCTGGCTCCGTTCCCAGGAACAAGTTTCTAGTTAGTACCAGCTGACAAAGTCCTGAACAGAGATAAGAACTACATTTACTAATAAAAGGCTCAACGATGCCTGGCGAGGATCAGCCAAGTGAACGGGTCAGAGGAAAGCGCAAAAAATCCCCATTTAATGAAAATGCCCTAAGGAGACGAATTTAGGGGGGGAGTCTTTCTGGGTGATATCGTGTATGATAGAATGGAAAGGAAGGGGTGCGAGTTTGGAGGCCCCCATCCCAGGGACCAGCACTGACTGTATTAGATACTGTGGCAAATAGTGCCTTTTGCAATGAAGTCCAATTTGATGTGGAATAAAATGATGGCTGGGTTTGGGATTAATACATAGGGTAGGGGTAGTGGCATTGATTCGTTCCGATTCACCATTTGTGGGGAATTGGTTCCAAATGAAGTCTCTCCAGAGGAAAAGAAGAGTCGGGTACTCTGTGGTTCTTTTGTAGTTTTAACCACATCAATGGGTTGAATAAACTACTCAGAAATGATAATTTGGTTCAAATTGACCTGATTCAATAGATGTGTAGTCGAGGAAAGAGTGGCAGATGTTGAAAAGATGCGAAAATTTTGTATAAGGCTTTCCAAGTAATGTTGTAGGCTGAGTTGTTGTTGTTTAGTATAGTTGTTGTTGTTTATAGCTCCCTGATAACAGATGGCAGCTCTTCTCCCTCCGACCGCTTGGGAGATTAAGGGAGAAGCTGTGATCTTAGAGCCTGTGAGGTAGGCCCCGCCAACATGTCCACAATTAAGAGGGGCCGCGCCTTCTGTGAGACTGTCCAGAGGGACCAGGTTAGAGTGTAAGGAAGCTGTTGCATGCTGTTAGAATTTTATAGCACCACTATGTGCTGGTGGTCCATGTAACAGCTATGGAATGAAAATTCCATTGCAACTTAACCTCACGCGGAATACATCCAGGTGGGATAGTCCCATTATGTAGGTTATCTAGTAGTCCTTCATTCCTCCATCCATCTTAATTATTAGTATGTTTATCTCCCATATTTCTTCCTCTACTCAGCGCATATCCACCCGTTCGCTTGGCCGAGTTATTCGTACACAAACATGACCCTCCCCAACCCCCATCGGCTCTGTGTCTAGCATGCCTGTTAGATTGATTGATGAGGGTGCGCCCCCCCCCCCCAGGCCTGACCGATGCAGTGTAGAGTAACTAGGTTTGCCGTTGCTATAGCAACCGCATTTTATAGCTGGGTCGTGGCAGTTTAATTTAAACAAGAATGTGCGCAGCCGTGGAAAAGGGTTAGAATACGAACTAAGGTTAGCCTCCTTTTAAACTTCATCGGGCGCGCCTTGGAGACACTCGGCCTTCACGCAAGACTGAAAGATTGGTTTATTGTATAGAGACTCTATGGCCCCACACAATACACCGTAAGGTGTATCCACTACTTCAGTGTTTTTCTCAAAGGCCCTTGCGGCTTTTGTCATCCGTTGAATTATATAAAAGCATACGCTTTGAGGTTTAAAAAACTGGCTCGCAGTTTTTTTGTCTTTGGCACTTGCACCTTTGTACTTTCCATTCATTTTATTCTTATCTCTGCCTTTTCCGTCTTTTTCCACACCGAAGAATATAGGATTGTATACAAAGTTTTGTCCTGTGAAGAGACGCAAATATTCTTGGAATGGCAAGGGCAATTCGGTTGATCCATTTAACTTTCTCCCACCGAAGAAGAATGACGCTTAGCTTTCTTGAATAAATGGCATTTATCAGACAAAACTTTGCATACAATCTTTTATTTTGTATGTAAATTTCGCTCATTCCACTTTTTCCTGCCTGTAAACAGGTTCAAGAATGATAAACTCGCGAGAAGTGATGACCAGGAAGCTTATCTGCCAATAGTTACCGACGATGTTGCTCATCGACGTCGTGAGTCCCTTGGAGGAGAAGAAAGCCCTGACGAGGGCTGATGGGAGAAGAGAACAAATGAAGACCAACAGCCAGTGAATGGCGAGAAAAGAGGGGTCTGCTCCCGAACGATCGCAGGATGCCTTAAAAAAATAGGTATCACGCAATGCTTGAAGGCAAAGGAATAAGGAAAAACGTTTAAGTAAACCCCTCATTTCAATTGTTTTCAGTTTAAGGATTAAGATAACTGGAGTGATTACTTTAATTTAATTAATTAAGGCAGAATAGGTGGTGACCCTCAGAGTTGCCTTTGCGGCTACGTAGTATTTTTTTTATATCCCTTCCTTAAGTCTCCTACATTTACACCCCTTAAGTATATTTTTATAAAGATAAAAATCTTACCTGCACCTCGTGAAGTCTCTCGAGCGGTGGGTGTGTCCTGGCGCCGTTTTGATCAAGGAAAGTGGGCAACAGGATGCCGATCAAAGCGAAACGGTTCTTCAATTTGATCGGACGTTGCAGATCTTGCAAACTTATTGGTACCAAAGCAATCACGTTTTGCACCGTAGATTTTCTATTAAAAAAAAAGATTTTGTTAATTTCATTTTCTTTTTTAAATACACCATTCGTTAGAGGTGAGATTCGACTTCCATTTGGAGATAGGTCACTCCCTAAGGGCATAAATGGTTATTGCCAAAGAAAAATGTCGATTCTAGGGCTATTGCACCTATTGACGTCATAAATGCTGATATTTTAATGAAATTATAATAGTTTGCCCGATCTAAAAAATATCACTATTATCGTTTTCTTTTTATATTAAACGGTTGACCTAATGAGAACCGACATCCTTCCTCGTTTTACATAATTGTCATTCATCCTTGAGTCTTTATCATAGAATTGTATTCACCATCTACTAAATTTTCTTGTTTTTGTACTTTTTGTCTTATTTTCCATCGTCTATAATTTTTTTATAATTTATTTTGTCAGATAGGTAAAAAAATCAACAAATGAACGGATTTTTATGTTATTTTATCAAACCATTCGAGCATCTTAAAAATATTTCTAGAAAATCAAATAATAGAAAAATTATTTAAAATTGTCTATTTTACTTAGAGTTAGTAAAAAATTGTCTTAGAACTTAGAAATAGATTAAAGAAACTAGACAAGAAGTGAACATGACTACGATCTCATGATGAACAATCAAAGAAAAATAGAATAAAATAAAAAAAGACGAAAAAACTTTTCTAGTAAATGAACTAGAATAAAAATAGCGCAGAACTCAAGATATAAAAAAAGTATTGACGATCTAAATTAGGAAACCATTGCTAGAGAAAAACCCCATAAAATTCCGAGTTCCACTGTCATTAAAACCAATACGAGCTTACTACCATTTAAAAGTCAATGCCTTTTTAAATAAATTTAACGAATTCACGCTTAATTCCCCTCTCTATTTTCATTCACCCCCCAAACAATCTCGTTCACCCCCGGGTGAACCATTCCTAAACAATGACTGCGGCTATTATAATTCCACAACCATCCTAATCTGTCGCCCCGTTTCCTGCTCATAAGATCATTGTTCCCCATAAAAGGTAACAGGGAATAATTATACAACGCTCAATAGATCAATTTATTCTTCAATGAATCTTTCATTTAAATATTGATTATCTCATAATAAGAAATATGCATATTTGGGGAATTCTTCTCACTTTATTTGCATAGAGAGGTGAATAAATTTAAACGAAGATGCGCCTTTATTCCATTTGCTTCCACTTATGAATTCGCTTCTTGATTTTCACTCTATTCCATAGTTTCTCTTTCATTTCTATAAGAAACGGATGGTTACACTTACTCAAGGTGTTGTTCAGCTGGTCTTCGTAAATAGTTGGGTTTCTTTATAGGTGTCTTCATCTTCAGTAGTGTCATTGACTGCAATACAGTTGATTCATTTAAACACAAAGTAAACCGAGACTTTGCCTCAAACCCAAGACCGACACGTTTATAAGAGAGTAATATTTTCGGTATTCCCTCTCCCTCAGATAAGCGGACATCAATGATCAAGACGACGAAGTTCATTAAACTGAGCTACGTGTCTGCATGCAACTTCGTAAGGATCGATTCGCCCTCCTTCAGATAAGCGGACATCAATGATCAAGACGACGAAGTTCATTAAACTGAGCTACGTGTCTGCATGCAACTTCGTAAGGATCGATTCGCCCTCCTTCAGATAAACGGACATCAATGATCAAGACGACGAAGTTCATTAAACTGAGCTACGTGTCTGCATGCAACTTCGTAAGGATCGATTCGCCCTCCTTCAGATAAACGGACATCAATGATCAAGACAACGAAGTTCATTAAACTGAGCTACGTGTCTGCATGCAACTTCGTAAGGATCGATTTGCCCGCCTTCAGATAAACGGACATCAATGATCAAGACGACGAAGTTCATTAAACTGAGCTACGTGTCTGCATGCAACTTCGTAAGGATCGATTCGCCCTCCTTCAGATAAACGGACATCAATGATCAAGACGACGAAGTTAATTAAACTTAGCTAAGTGTCTGCATGCAACTTCGTAAGGATCGTTGCGCCCTCCTTCAGATAAACGGACATCAATGATCAAGACGACGAAGTTCATTAAACTGAGCTACGTGTCTGCATGCAACTTCGTAAGAATCGATGCGCCCTCCTTCAGATAAACGGACATCAATGATCAAGACGACGAAGTTCATTAAACTGAGCTACGTGTCTGCATGCAACTTCGTAAGGATCAATGCGCCCTCCTTCAGATAAACGGACATCAATGATCAAGACGAAGAAGTTCATTAAACTGAGCTACGTGTCTGCATGCAACTTCGTTAGGATCGATTCGCCCTCCTTCAGATAAACGGACATCAATGATCAAGACGACGAAGTTAATTAAACTTAGCTACGTGTCTGCATGCAACTTCGTAAGGATCGATTCGCCCTCCCTCAGATAAGCGGACATCAATGATCAGGACGACGAAGTTCATTAAACTGAGCTACGTGTCTGCATACAACTTCGTAAGGATCGATTCGCCCTCCTTCAGATAAACATACATTAATGATCAAGACGACGAAGTTAATTAAACTGAGCCACGAGTCTGCATGCAACTTCGTAAGGATCGATTCGCCCTCCTTCAGATAAACGGACATCAATGAGCAAGACGACGAAGTTAATTAAACTGAGCTACGTGTCTGCATGCAACTTCATAAGGATCGATTCGCGCTCCTTTAGATAAACGGACATCAATGAGCAAGACGACGAATTTCATTAAACTGAGCTACGTGTCTGCATGCAACTTCGTAAGGATCGATTCGCCCTCCTTCAGATAAACGGACATCAATGATCAAGACGACGAAGTTAATTAAACTTAGCTACGTGTCTGCATGCAACTTCGTAAGGATCGATTCGCCCTCCTTCAGATAAACGGACATCAATGATCAAGACGACGAAGTTCATTAAACTGAGCTACGTGTCTGCATGCAACTTCGTAAGGATCGATTCGCCCTCCTTCAGATAAGCGGACATCAATGATCAAGACGACGAAGTTCATTAAACTGAGCTACGTGTCTGCATGCAACTTCGTAAGGATCGATTCGCCCTCCTTCAGATAAACGGACATCAATGATCAAGACGACGAAGTTCATCAAACTGAGCTACGTGTCTGCATGCAACTTCGTAAGGATCGATTCACCCTCCTTCAGATAAACGGACATCAATGATCAAGACGACGAAGTTCATTAAACTGAGCTACGTGTCTGCATGCAACTTCGTAAGGATCGATTCGCCCTCCTTCAGATAAACGGACATCAATGAGCAAGACGACGTAGTTCATTAAACTGAGCTACGTGTCTGCATGCAACTTCGTAAGGATCGATTCACCCTCCTTCAGATAAACGGACATCAATGATCAAGACGACGAAGTTCATTAAACTGAGCTACGTGTCTGCATGCAACTTCGTAAGGATAGATTCGCCCTCCTTCAGATAAACGGACATCAATAATCAAGACAACGAAGTTCATTAAACTGAGCTACGTGTCTGCATGCAACTTCGTAAGGATTGATTTGCCCGCCTTCAGATAAACGGACATCAATGATCAAGACGACGAAGTTCATTAAACTTAGCTACGTGTCTGCATGCAACTTCGTAAGGATCGATTCGCCCTCCTTCAGATAAACGGACATCAATGATCAAGACGACGAAGTTCATTAAACTGAGCTACGTGTCTGCATGCAACTTCGTAAGGATCGATTCACCCTCCTTCAGATAAACGGACATCAATGATCAAGACGACGAAGTTCATTAAACTGAGCTACGTGTCTGCATGCAACTTCGTAAGGATCGATTCGCCCTCCTTCAGATAAACGGACATCAATGATCAAGACGACGAAGTTCATCAAACTGAGCTACGTGTCTGCATGCAACTTCGTAAGGATCGATTCGCCCTCCTTCAGATAAACGGACATCAATGATCAAGACGACGAAGTTAATTAAACTTAGCTACGTGTCTGCATGCAACTTCGTAAGGATCGATTCGCCCTCCTTCAGATAAACGGACATCAATGATCAAGACGACGAAGTTCATTAAACTGAGCTACGTGTCTGCATGCAACTTCGTAAGAATCGATTCGCCCTCCTTCAGATAAACGGACATCAATGAGCAAGACGACGAAGTTAATTAAACTTAGCTACGTGTCTGCATGCAACTTCGTAAGGATCGATTCGCCCTCCCTCAGATAAGCGGACATCAATGATCCGGACGACGAAGTTCATTAAACTGAGCTACGTGTGTGCATACAACTTCGTAAGGATCGATTCGCCCTCCTTCAGATAAACGGACATCAATGATCAAGACGACGAAGTTAATTAAACTGAGCCACGAGTCTGCATGCAACTTCGTAAGGATCGATTCGCCCTCCTTCAGATAAACGGACATCAATGATCAAGACGACGAAGTTCATTAAACTGAGCTACGTGTCTGCATGCAACTTCGTAAGGATCGATTCGCCCTCCTTCAGATAAACGGACATCAATGAGCAAGACGACGTAGTTCATTAAACTGAGCTACGTGTCTGCATGCAACTTCGTAAGGATCGATTCGCCCTCCTTCAGATAAACGGACATCAATGATCAAGACGACGAAGTTAATTAAACTTAGCTACGTGTCTGCATGCGACTTCGTAAGGATCGATTCGCCCTCCTTCAGATAAACGGACATCAATGATCAAGACGACGAAGTTCATTAAACTGAGCTACGTGTCTGCATGCAACTTCGTAAGGATCGATTCGCCCTCCTTCAGATAAGCGGACATCAATGATCAACACGACGAAGTTCATTAAACTGAGCTACGTGTCTGCATGCAACTTCGTAAGGATCGATTCGCCCTCCTTCAGATAAACGGACATCAATGATCAAGACGACGAAGTTCATCAAACTGAGCTACGTGTCTGCATGCAACTTCGTAAGGATCGATTCGCCCTCCTTCAGATAAACGGACATCAATGATCAAGACGACGAAGTTCATTAAACTGAGCTACGTGTCTGCATGCAACTTCGTAAGGATCGATTCGCCCTCCTTCAGATAAACGGACATCAATGAGCAAGACGACGAAGTTCATTAAACTGAGCTACGTGTCTGCATGCAACTTCGTAAGGATCGATTCACCCTCCTTCAGATAAACGGACATCAATGATCAAGACGACGAAGTTCATTAAACTGAGCTACGTGTCTGCATGCAACTTCGTAAGGATCGATTCGCCCTCCTTCAGGTAAACGGACATCAATAATCAAGACAACGAAGTTCATTAAACTGAGCTACGTGTCTGCATGCAACTTCGTAAGGATCGATTCACCCTCCTTCAGATAAACGGACATCAATGATCAAGACGACGAAGTTCATTAAACTTAGCTACGTGTCTGCATGCAACTTTGTAAGGATCGATTCGCCCTCCTTCAGATAAACGGACATCAATGATCAAGACGACGAAGTTCATTAAACTGAGCTACGTGTCTGCATGCAACTTCGTAAGGATCGATTTGCCCGCCTTCAGATAAACGGACATCAATGATCAAGACGACGAAGTTCATTAAACTTAGCTACGTGTCTGCATGCAACTTCGTAAGGATCGATTCGCCCTCCTTTAGATAAACGGACATCAATGATCAAGACGACGAAGTTCATTAAACTGAGCTACGTGTCTGCATGCAACTTCGTAAGGATCGATTCGCCCTCCTTCAGATAAACGGACATCAATGATCAAGACGACGAAGTTCATTAAACTGAGCTACGTGTCTGCATGCAACTTCGTAAGGATCGATTCGCCCTCCTTCAGATAAACGGACATCAATGATCAAGACGACGAAGTTCATTAAACTGAGCTACGTGTCTGCATGCAACTTCGTAAGGATCGATTCGCCCTCCTTCAGATAAACGGACATCAATGATCAAGACGACGAAGTTCATTAAACTGAGCTACGTGTCTGCATGCAACTTCGTAAGGATCGAATGGTCTGTTGCTACTTGCTCTTTCCTTTATTTTCCTTTGCATCTTTACTCAATTTCTATACATAACATCATTACGTACTGCCTCTCACTGCTGAGGAAAACTCTTATAATCTTTTTTTATGGATCTTTTTGTAATTTATTTTCAGTCCTTGGTATATTTTAAAAGGTCCTCCCTACAATTTGTTTTTGGTCTTTTGTATTGTCTTTTAATCGAACAAGGTCCAATCTGAGATCTCTCTGCTCCGTCTGTTGTCTTGAAATCTTGGCACATGCTCAGTCCCATTTTAGGTTCTTTCCCTTCCCGTCTTCATACTCAAACATATGAACTCTATCCTCCATTTGGAAATCATACTGATGTGGTACTCATATACACATACCCCTGCCGAGAAACGTGTGTTTCCCACCGGGGCCACAAAGGGATCCACCCCTTGCTGGTACCTGAAACTACAACAGCACGACTAGTTATGCCCCCCCCCCTCCACCCCCGCGTCCCAATAAGGCACAGATTAGAACTAGAAGAAAGGAAGAGCAGCCTAAAATGACGGTACAAGTTTCATCCCTAATTCGTCCTCACCATCATCATCACCCCAAAGAAGTTTCATCACCCACATAAATAGACATTTGGAACACCCTTTTTCCTTTCACGGCTTTCCTTCGGGCACATAACACATCACTCTTCCATTCGCGAAACTTGCCGAAGGGGTTTTCAATCCACACTCCTTTGATGTGGATTGGGTGGCTTCCCATTGGGCCACTTAGAATTCTCATTCCCTTCCCATGGGAGGACAGGCCCACCATGGCAGGACAAGCCCATGGTCTTCAGGGGCATGCCGTTGACTGTTATACTGATTTTTATGTTTTATTCATTATCGGGTTGGGTGTCCACACCCAAAGGAAAGAGAAAGTAGCCAATGATTATAATACTGATCTTTATGTTGGTTTCATTATCGGATGGGACTCCCTGCTAAGCAAAGGAAACGGAAGGTAGTCAGTGACTGTCATATTAATCTTTATATTGGTTTCATTAACGAGTTAGGGATCCCAAGAAAATATAAGGGAGAGGTGGCCCTTTGATCTTTATGTTGGTTTCATTATTGAGTTGGGGCTCCCCACCAGAGGAAATGGAGAGGTGGCCTATGATTGTCGTACTGATTTTTATGTTGTTTTCATTATCGGGTTGGGGTTCTCCGTCAAAAATGAAAAAAAGGTAGCGTTAATTAACGAACTAAAGCCATAATGAACAAATGGGCTGTTTTAAGGCGCTCACTTGGCGACTGCGCCCAGGGGCATAGGCGCCGAAATCCTAACTCAGCCAAATTAAAAATAAAAACAAAACAGATGAAAACCACGACCGGACAAAGCAAACAATAAACAACAACCAAAACTAACGAAACAAAAAGTAAGGCATACTCCGGCGTGGGAAGTAGGCCAGCCTCCCCCAGGACACAAAAACTATATACATACAATGGAGGAGGCCAACCTCCTTCAAAAAGTCCGTAAAGACACAATCAAGAGTGCACGAACTCATCCCGAGATCAAGGGAGAAACGGGAGCGACCTCGCTGATCCCTGGGACATTCGACAAGAACATGCCGGTCAGTCTAGAGGACCAAGCAGTCGCCATAGTAAGGCGCATGAGAGCGCACCATCAAGTGGCGATGGGTCTTGCGACTGTGTCCGATTCGGAGACGACAGAAAACGACGAGAAGCGGTCGAGGCATCGTGGGGTGGTCCACAGGTAGACTCGCGACACACTGGTGGGTACTTTTAGGTTCCAACCCAAAGAGCTGACCTGACCTGACCCATGGCATGTAATTAGTGTAGGGAAGAACAAAACGCTGGACCGGGGGCGCAAGTCATTGGAGAGGGTTTGGCGTCCTCATTTCGCGCAATCCCCAAATCATTTCCAAGGACCCCAAGGAGAAGATAATCTCGACATCCGCCCGGCTTGCAGCACCCGTGGCGTCATAGATACTGACGCTCCGTGAGTCGCTAAAGATCTCTAGTCGGTCCTCCGAACATGGCACGATGCGTTATCCCCCGTACCAAACGGTGCATTACAAGACAAATGAAAAAGAAATGAGCGAAATATCATCAACATGGTGTAAGCTGCGCGTCGGGAAAGGCGACTAAATGTAGACAACCCCATGTCTGAAATAAAGCAAGGCTATTGGTTATATCCTGCACACCCTGTATATATAATAATACCATGAATGCGTTGCCCTACAACTCGGGTCGACTTTCCTTACGTGGCTGTCATGTATTGACGCGTGGTTCAGATCCCACTTTCTTTGCAGATTTCTCTTTGCAAACGCACTAACGAAGATGCTTGCCACTTAACCCCTTAATGAAGGGGTCGGCAACCTCCAGCCCGCGAAGGCCTAGCGTCTGCCACCTCGCTTGGCATTAATATTGCAATCCGGCTCGCGAAGGTTGTCAGACCACCACCTCAATGACATTCTTCTGCTGTCTACCTCATCCATCAAACCGGACATTGAAACACTTCTTCATGGCAAGAAGCACCAGCCGTCTCACTGATTTGTATATTTTTCAATCAAATTCTTGTATAATGTATTCTAGTGTGTATGTGTATATATATATGGTCCCTTTGGGGATTTCGTTTGTCACTCCCAAAAGTCTCATCTGACCCTCCCTCTGAAAAGGTTGCCCGCCCATCAAAAAATTAGTCATTGCCAAATATTGTGTATATTTTGTGTATTATCAAGTATTTTGTGCATATTTGTGAATTGCCAAGTATTTTGTGTATATTTTGCGTATTGGCAAGTATTTTGTGTATTACCAAGTGTTTGTGTATATTTGTGTATTGCCAAGTATTTTGTGTATATTTTGCGTATTGGCAAGTATTTTGTGTATTGCCAAGTATTGTGTATATTTTTTTTTCAGTTATCTATGATGATATTTTCTATAAATCGATATCATTGGCAACTAAATTTCGTGGCTGTGATAATTTGTGTATTATTTCCAAGATGGCGTCGCAAACAACAGACGTGCATTTAATAGGGTTCGAACGGCGCTGCACTCATCCGTGTAGGTTACCATAACAACGAATCGGTTTATTTTCTTGGATTGTTTTATTGGATACAGTCTCGTTTTTGGCGTGGGTGATTGGCGTCCCCCTAGTCAGTCCGCTGCAGTGTAGAAAAGTCCGTAAAAAGTCACTTGGGAACCTATGTCAACTAAGAGAAACATAGAACGCTAAATATTGGGGATAACACGTCGAAAAATACTTAAGAGTACAAACTCGTATGATAGAGAATAGAAAAAGGAGAGGTTTGCATAAAGAACGAGTGAAGATGGACGAACCTCTTCTGCCGGCAGACATTGGCGGAAAGAAGATCAAACAGACTCACAGGAGGATTACCACCCATCACAAACTCACCTCCGACAGGATTACAATTCGGATACAAGCCCCCGCCCTTACGCACGCCACCACGACAGAATTACCCTACTCCACCCACCCAGATTACCACTATAATCGAAACAGGTGTGAGGCGATAACCACAAAACCGTGAACTCAACCCTGAGTGATAAAATAACCCATAGCGTTACCACCTACTACTACATTTTTACTGGTGCGATACTCATGCGTTTAAGATTACCATTGAGACCCCAAAAATCATGCCGAGAAGGATTACCACTTACGCCGAAACTCGTACCTTTCGAGAGTGCCACTCATAACGAAACTCGTTCCTATCAAGATTTCCATTCGTACCCCCCAAATTCATCATGATGATTACCACTTATACCGGGCGTCACAGTCGAGTGGAATACCATTAACGCCTACATTTGTGCCTGACATGATTACCTTTCATGATTAATCGTTAAGCTCGACAATATTACCAAAAATGCCCCCAAAATAGCAGTGAAGATAGAAATCATTCACTCTCGTGAGGATGATCAGTCACGACGAAAACTCGCAATTTTTAGTATTGCCACACACTCCCGGGTACTTCTCATCGAAGTACCCTGCCATGCACTCACAAGACTCCGTCTTTACTGCTCACATTTTGCCACTCGGGCCCCACCAAGGAGTACAAAGCCTATCTCACCCAGGGCAGAAGCGAAAAGAACGGGAATATACTTCTCCACCTTTTTCTTCGGCCCTGTTTCCACTCTTAAGTAAATAATAAGCTTCAATTAAGCCTTAATTAATTCCCACTAATCATTCCAGCCATCATTCACCACACACTCGCGTACGATATGTATTACTACTCTTACTTTTGTTCTACCAGAATAATACGCTATTTAAGTTTCTTTTATCTTCCTCTATTGCCACAGGTTAACCTCTCTTCATGGCTAGGATCAGGAAGGTTACGAGGTGTCCTAGTATATATCGCCACAAGTCTCGTTCTTTCGCTACTTCCACATATCTTCCCCTCTAAAATGCCCTTTACTGATTGCGTTACAGGGTCCCCATCTTATTGGTCCGGTGGCTTGAATGCCCCTGGAAGAAGATCTTGAAGTTGCCCTCTTTGATTCGACTAAATCAAGAGATTGAAGAGTACGAAGTGCATTTTGATAGTCAATCTTACAGTCCTACAGCCAATCCTACAGTTGATGCGACTCTGTGACTCACTCGCTCACTAGATTACGACTCGCAGCAAATTTTAATCAGGACAATTCTTTCTGTGTGACACTATGCCAAGTTCTCGGCTCTGGCTCTTATCTCTCGGGCTTACTGGTGCAACCTTTCTTGCAATAAAGAGATTAAAGGGCGTAACATTGTTACTGTCCTGTTTGCAGTTACACATACCATCAGTAGTAGTATCGGTAATATTCATCAGTAATGAATTGACTATCAAATTTAACGAGTGGTTTTATTACCCCATAAAGACCCAATGTTACATTCTGAAAAATAAATAAATTCCTACTTATCTGGATTTTTTTATTTAACAAATATTTATTTTGAAATACTTATTTTTAAAAAAGTTTTGCAATGGTTTTAAAATTAGCCACGTGAGAGCGGGGTCTTAGTGAAATTGAAAATTCTTTGCTTGCAACGCATTTATGTGAAATGGTCCATAATCGTACCCACGGTCGTTATTAAATGAGGCAAAATCGACTGATGCCCCACCAATAAGCTTTTGGTTTAACTTCGTAACGAAGGTGTGGAAGTTAGAGGATGTGAAAATATGTGAAAGGTAAATAAATGGCGGCTGTGAGTGTTATGGTTGTGAAAGTGACGACCATGCTATCGTCCCGTCACGAAGAGAGGTTCTCCCTGCGATGCAACGAGTACGACAAGGGATCGAACCTCAACCTTCTTCACACGTTAATGTCATCAGTACATTTCCAATCTACCGAAAGCTCTCAAGTTCGATGGCCACTGCAATATCTGCAATTGAAATGACAAATGACACCTACTTTTTGCGGAAATGCGCTGCGATGGCGGTGGACATGCAAGTGAAGAATATGGCGCTCATGGAAGTCTTGGATTTGCCTTTGATCTCCTTCACGATATGCAGAGGGATTTTCTTCGAGACGAGGAACATCTGTGGACAAAAGAGTTCAGAAATGGGAATATGCTGATATATTTCAGTGAACGGGGTACACCCAGATGCTGATACTCGAATAGTTGCTTGAGTCTCAGCAGAAGTCTTCTCTGGATCACTAATCGCTGGCAACTAGTAAAGATAAACCAAACGTGGAAATACGCCATAAAAAAGAAAGGGCAGAAAAGGGGCAGACATAAATGAGGTTGATGAGAACTTACAGTGAATCGTATCGATTTTAAATGCAAAGGAAGTATACTACTATACTGTAGGAACTTCTAAAAAGACTCTAAGTATGAAGTTAGACTGTCCTTATGACAATCAATAACGATTTAAATGTTCTTAAGACCACGTATGCGATGCCTGATTTTGTAATCAGTGACTGTATAGAGAACATACAAGAAATTAGAATTGGAAAATAGTCCCGTAAGAGATAAAACGGAGGTGGGGATTGCGAAATGGAAGTGAACTGGAAATGACTTTAAAATTAAATGTAATTATAAACTAAATAAGAAGTTAATGGTAGCGTAGCATAATTATATAAAAAAACAAAACAAGTGGAGACGGTTAGAAATCTAAAGCAGAGATAAGTAAGTACCCGTTATAGTTCTTTGTTTCTTTAGTTTGGCCCAGATTTTTTTTTTTCTCCTGCCGCAAATGAATTGGGATACACAATTCGAAGGCTATGGGAACGAGAGTTTTTCTTTTGAGGTGTTATGAAAGTAAAAGCGATTCATAAATGGAGTGGACAAAAAACGGCTGTAAAATATGTAAAAGTGTGAATGTTAATGAGAATACCTCAAAAGGCCTAAGTCACTTGACCTACCTTTCGTAAAGTTATATGTGAAGGACATATGTAAATGCTTAAACTATTCAATGACCGAATGTCGTTTCGCCAGCCTCATAAAACATATAATTGCCGTTGAAACGGTAATTAAAGGATTTTTTTATTAGTTTATTTAATAACAACGTGTAAAATATTCCACTTATCGGGATGTTAGGAATACAACAATTAAATATATTTATTTCAAGTTTTTTTAATTATTTTATTTATTGTTTTCCACTTTATAGCTCTGGCCTTCTAGGGTAGAGCATATAATATTTATTTTGAATCACCAAAATTCATTATTAATAGGCGACCTCTACTATTTCGTCGCCAACGAATGGCAGATCCGTTTTTGCGTTTTTATGAATTGAATGGGTGTAGTGATTTTGGTTGCGTAGGAATGGTATTTCGTTTTAGTTATTAAATAATAAAATGAAAACCAACGTTAAGCGTTAGGAGTAGTTGAAATTAAGGGGTGAATAAAAATGCATTCCTCATCGTTAATTTTGTCATCTACGTTGAACTTACAAATCCACATAAACTAAGATGAAAGAAAGCACCACCACTCGCTTGAAGCAATTTCTTCTGAATGGAAATAAAGTATGTCGCAGACGGAATACAATTTTTATTACAGGAGAATCCTGTACCGGTTCATATATTAGGTGGTTCCGCCTTGCCGTAGATGAAGGGCTTGAGTGTTTTAATGATTACAAGAGCGATGCTCTCGGAGTCTCAAACTCCTAGTAGGGTCACATAAGGCGGTAAGGTCGTGGATGAGGTTCCAGACTTAGCACAACCAACATAAAGACCACAACGGCGGACCAAGCAGACATGGGCGATATAAGATTCCTATGTCTGGCCCCGGTGGAGGAGGGCAGCGCCCAGCGGGCAGGCGCGACAAAGGCGGGCATTGATAGACCAAGAACCCGGCAACCCGATGCAACCAGCATCACCAAAACTGCATGTCTCAATGTTTTGAGCCGCAGTGGATCCGTTCCTGGCCAAGTGCGCGGGGGTCGCCGCCGTGTAGCCACAATGGCCTGAAACAAATTCCTCAGCGAATGGCATTCGTCTCTGTTTTCTTTCCGGCCATCGCATAACTGATGACTAAAACGATGCTCGGGCACGAGCTGGAGCCGCTAACGACGACCACTGAATATGACAGATGAAGTCAAACTGCTCATTGCTAATTTTGCATAGAATTCAAATTTTGGATGCAAGATTCGTTCTTTTTGTCGTTCATAGATTATTTTAACCTTTTTGGGTAAGAAGCCATCTTCTAAATCTGCAATAACTAGTTGCCATCTTTTTGGGCCAATTAATGTATAAAATGTTTATTGAACCGTTTAAATGGAAACATTAGAAATCATTTTCTGGATCATGAAACTTACATGGATAATTGCCTACTCCATGACATCCATGGCAACTACGAATAAAGACTAAATGGCCACACAAAAGATGGTTGTGAGAGGGGGTCTCCTAGATTAAACCTGAAATCAAAACAGTGCAAACGGTTTGTAGGATACACGCACCCTCTGGTAGACGTCAAGGAAGAAACCACTTGGGTGATAGAGGGTGTTAAATACTGGGAATGGGCCATTTTGAAGATGAACCTCTTGTAGGAAAACCAAAAAGTAATATTGTCGATGAATTGGTGTATGTTGTTTCGATATGAATCAAATCCACTAAAAAAAGATTTATTTGATTTTATTCGAGGGGAAAAAATTCCCGCAGGCTTTTCGACAGCATTAGAGCAACCTATGTTAGAATTCATCCATTTAGATCCCTAAAACTGCAGAATTTTTACGAACACTTAATATACAGTGTGTCCAGAAAGTCTCGTCACAAGCTCCCATTTAAAAAAATATTACAGAAGCAAATTGTCGTAGAATTAGAGAGTTATCGCCTATTTCTCGATTCCTTCGTTTGTTCGGGGAAGGACTACGACAACCCCAAATAATAATTGGAATTGAATTTGGTTGAGTGCTCGGGGTTTTTGTTATTTGAATCCTTTAAATACGAGTATGGTTGGCCGGGATTGGTCTTATTTAATTAGGCTTTGGTGGTTGGAGGACTTAAACAAGAATTGCAAAAGTAATCTTTAATTACACAATAAAACATATAATACAAATAATTACACTCTCTAGTTATTAATTAATTCAGCAATGGGAAAATTATCAATAATTACCAATATGTAATTACTCATACGGCAAGGGCTCAATACTCCGAGTACTAACCCGATAGAGTTTAAGAAGAAACTACCAATGGAATCCTAGCCTCAGGGGCACAATAATTCACTTTAGTTATCCGAGATGACTCGGAAGGAGACTACTTGACGAGTATTAGTCGGAAGGCGTCACACCGCCTCGACGATGAAAGGAAAGGTGTAACTATCTTACTATTTTGAGGGGGTTACCACAAGTAGAGGCCCGGGGAATATTCTCCAAGTAGACGCTCAAAAGGGGAAGATTATCCTGTAGACGCTCGAGGGGGAAAACTCCTGAGGGACTGAGACTGTGCGCTTCTTCTGGACGGGTCCTTCGATCCTGACGCCGTCGTTCCAAATAAGATCCTAGCTACGGCCCAGTGTGAGACACCGTGTGTTCTATCGCTCGGGGATACACACCGTCAGTGGATGATTCCACAGACGTTTTAAAAGAGGCCGCCGAATACCTTCTCTATTTTCCAGGCTTGGCTCACTCGGGAGTAAAGTAGAGACAGCTCACCACCACGACCTGAGGTCTTCTCCGGGGGGGGGGGGGGTACGTCTTCGGGACTCTTCCTTGGGCGGACGGATTCTGACGGAATACTTCCTCGATTAATTTTGTGACGGGGAATATATAGGCGTTCGCCGGAACTCCTATCTTTGCTAACGGAAGCAATTAGGTCCTGCCTCACTGCCTCGGCGTTTATAGCTCGGCGGCGGGGTTTTGATGGTCCAACTGAACCGAAGAAATTCTCGGCTAATCTCGACGGAAGTTTGCCGACGGGC
The DNA here is from genome assembly GCA_963969495.1 of Ceratothoa steindachneri. NCBI lineage: Eukaryota > Metazoa > Arthropoda > Malacostraca > Isopoda > Cymothoidae > Ceratothoa > Ceratothoa steindachneri. Next base: position 19,752,276 of record OZ018322.1, on the reverse strand, counting down.
GTAGGGCATTGCTCTTCCCGATAACTCTCGTTTCACACGACTCATTTAAAAAAAAAATATTACTTGATTTCTTTCTTCGACACAAATGATTAATTAAATCTGTGAATTTCTTAATAATGTATAAAAAACTTGACATCCTGTACAATAGTACTACTGAAACATTGTATGATTGTTTGTCTGTACTCAAATTCACCAGAAACGGCGCATAATACCGCCATACTTTTAGGACTACGATACGATACCCGAGAAATGAGAAAACAAACAAAATAATAAAAATTTTGTTATAATCATGTCTTAGGTAATTAAGGGCCTTTTATTCTCCATTGCCTTATATTTTAAGAAGGAGATTTTTTTAAGGTTTGAATAAGATTTTTTTTTTTAGTTTGGTTGTCACCTAAGTTTATTTAAATTTTTTATTAGTTATTTCTAATAATTCATCTGTAATATATAAAAAACAAAATGGTGAAAGTTCACAAATAAATATAAATATCGAATTTTTGAGAATTTTTTAAAACCCAAAGAATTACAAATGGTGAAGTTCAGAAAATTTATTTTTATATATCTTCTATAACTCTATATTTTAGCAACGTGATATTTTGAAAGGGGAGAAATTTAGTTTAGAGTTCCTTTTTAAAATGATTATAATTGGCGAAGTTCAGAAATTTTATAAAAATTAAACCATGGCTGCTTTTTTTTAGATTTTAAATTTTAATCTTAGTAGTGAAGCGCAAGTTCCCCCTGTATGGGCAGTGGCGAAACCATTGCCTGGTATTTATATTTAAAAATGCTCCTATTTATAACTCATTTTGGTTCTTTAACACCTTACTTTTTAGATTAATTGGCTATTATAAATATCTATATGGTTTACTTTAAATAAAAAAAAGCGCTCAAACTTTTCGCCCAATACTTGGATTTATATGAGTTCGTAGGTAACAGTTTCTTATCGACGAGAGATAAAGCGCTCGATCCACAAGGCGCCAAATCATTGGAAAGATAGAATGGTAAAAGACGCTAAATCACATTGTACCAAGAAAGCATTTTTCAGTATATTTACCAATAAATATGTCCCAAAGCACGCTGACAACACTAAAATAAATCTACGCACCTTTTCAATAGGTAGATTGTGATGTAATATAAAATATTGTGGGAGATATAGAGGAACTAAATCAACTGTTAAAGATTTGAGGCTCTTTCAGAGCAGAACTTTACCGGAACATGTACAATATTTATTCCCTTGTAATTTGTGGGGAAAACGATTCATAGAAAATACTCATAAAGTGATCAATAAATATGAGTTCTTTTATCTCACATGTGTACCGTGGGTATGAGCTAGTATATACAAATCTTGCAAGATTAACGAGTGATTAGTAAGAGCGCTTGAAGAAGAGATGCGTATTAGAATGAAATGACCAAGTCACGCAGCTACTGCTGGGGAGGATTGGTGTGGGGTAGCGAGGAATGTGTATTGTAAAAGCAGCCCCCCCCCCAAACATATATTAAAAAAGAAGAAGAGCGATTAGCTGCCTTCCTCTCACGGCCACCTCGAGTCCACTTGGAAATCACAACTGTCAAACACAACTTACGAAGATTCTCAACGAACCTCTACCTAAATAGGCAGTGCTACAACTCTATAATTAAAGAAATAGGTAATCCGTGTCGATAACAGCCATTTTGGCAGTAGGCTAGCTATTATAATATTATAAGGCGATAAAAAACATTCAACGCAGGACCGTACTAGATTATTATGAAGAGTATATAATTAATGGAAACAATTGTAATTATTCGCCATTTGGGGATTTCGAATATGTATGTATACAAGTCTCAATCCTTTTTTTAATCCACTATCCCATCCCTTACATTTAGGATTAACAAGGCGTCAGCGCTCCTGTGCATTTTGTCTCGATTCATGTATTTTCCTCGGGCTCATTTTTTGAACAGAGCAAACACTCCCTCTTGACACGTTTATTTTGTGTGTGTGTTTTTTTTTACTTATCCATTACACTGTAATTTAGGAAGAGAATTTTCTTTACAGTTTGAATTTTTGGTTTGAGGTGTCGCAAATTTCGGGATATGGATATGAGTGGAGCAAAATGAAACATTATAGATTAACAAAAGAAAGAGCCCTGCAGATTGTTTTTTTCCCCGCATTTCAAAAGGATTCCGATAAACGTTTTTTCTTGCCTTTAGGCCTAGAAAATAACCAACCATCTGAAATAAAGACCTAATGTAAATTTTCAGGAGATTTGGACTAGAAACCATTTAATTTAGTTTGTTTGTTTTTTTAAACTAAATGTCCATTGCCAGAACCGGATTTGCCGTAGACCGAAGGTCTGCCTGCGAAGCGCAAGTTCGTCCTGTAAGAGGGAGTGGAGAAGCAGCTCCTCTTGTATATAAATAAATTAATAAATGAACCTCTGGATCTATTCATGCCTTTAAGGATAAAAGGAATGGATAGTGATCAACAGCAGGCTGTAAGTGGAAAGCAAATACATTAGTAGTGAAGTATCTCTGAATGTAGCGAAGGTGGGAGCTCAAATATTGTGCTATCGAGCACAATCTAGATGATTTTTGCGGTCTTTGCAAATATGGTAAGTGTCGTGACGACATTTTGAAAGCAATCATCGAAGTTTGTACTTAGTGACAGATAATGAAAGGAATAAAATTATTCAGCAACAAGTAAAACAAAAGAAATAACCGTACATATATAGCTAAACCAAACAGCATTATTTCAGCCGCTAGTTTTTCGTTATCATCTGCCATTACTTAACACGGAAAGACACTATGATGATAATTATTTAAAATAAGCTTTCATAAACTGCTTAAATAACCTCGTGTAAAAACATTTACAGCTAATATTCAGGAAGTTATCATTAAATATAACACGCTAAATAAATATATGACCCATTTATTTTATTAAAATTTTTTAAAATAACAAAAGTGACCCGTCCCTAGTCTAGCCTACGCACATCGTTGTATAAATCAAACGAACTTCCGTTGCCATAGAAACTACATAAGCTTAGGCATAGTGTTGTATACATCAACAGAACATCCGTTGCCATAGAAACCACATAGCCTAGGGATAGCGTTGTATAAATCAAACGAACTTCCGTTGCTATGCAAACTAAATAGCTTACGCATTGCTTTGTATAAATCAACTGAACTTCCGTTTCCATAGAAACCACATAGCTCACGCATAGCATTGTAAAAATCTACTAACCAAACTTCCGTTGCCTTAGGAACCACATAGCCTACGCATAGCGTTGTATAGATCAACCGAACTTCTGTTGCCATAGAAACCACATTGGACTACTCATAACGTTGAATAAATAAACCGAACCTTTGTTGATATAGAAACAACATATCCTACGCATAGCTTTGTATAAATCAATCTAACTTCCGTTGACATATAAACTACATAGCCGACATAGCATTATATTAATCAACCCAATATTTGTTGCCATAGAAACCACATACGCTACTAATAGTGTATAAATTAACCGAAATTCCGTTGCCATATAAACCAAATAGCTTACGCATATCGTTGTATAAATCAACCAAACTTCTGTTGCCATAGAAACCACATAGCGTATAATTCCAGCGAACCTCCGTTGCTATAGAAACCACATAGCTTGTGCATAATGTTGAATAAATCAACCGAATATCCATTGCAATAGAAACCAGATGGATTACGCATAGTGTTGAATAAATCAACCGAAGTTCCGTTGCCATGGAAACCGGATAGCGTCGTATAAATAACCCAAATATCCGTTGCCAGAGAAACCACATAACCTATTATTAGCTTTGTATAAATCAACCGAAGTTTCGTTGCCATAGAAACCACAAAGCTTACGTATAGCGTTGTATAAATCAACCGAATATCCGTTGCCAAAGAAACCACACAACCTGGTATACTGTTGTATAAATCAACTGAACTGGCGGATAAACGTGTGCTGTAATTCTCTGAAGTGCGGAGCTCTCGTTAGCTCAGTTTTTAAGATGTTGGACTTGCGACTTCTATGTAGGCACCGAGTTAAATCCCAGCATACGGAGGGAACAAGTCGCCCCTTGGCGGTCGTGCTCACCGTTCTCGTATGGGTAAGTAGCCAATCACAACAACACATTCTCTTCCTTCTCCAGTCAACTCTCTCTCATACACATCACTCTTCCGTCTCCGTAACTTGCCGAGATGGTATCCATATCCATCACCCTCAATGTCGAACGATCCCGCTTCCGGATTAAAAGATGACTTCTGATCGCTGGTTAGTGTCAAAATACAGTGCTACCATGCACCCCCCCCCCTCCTCCATCCATGCGAGGACCAGCAGGGGCCCCTGGACCATGGGCTTGACAGGAATTGCCATTATGATTTTTATGCGAATTCCAATATCCGATCGAAAGATCTTATCCACGATTGAAAGGCGACTGGTGGCCTAACTAGCCTATCTAAAATGCACTCACGTACGTACACCTCGAAATTAGACTCCCATTTAGCCTTACACTCATTAATTGCCACCTGTTAAATGTGTATCTGTTCTTTTTCGAATTTTTGAAATGCTGTTCTCATTCATGCAAAATCATTATAATAATAATCATCATCATCGAAGCCTCATTATAGGCTTCGAATAAGAATGAGCAATGAAGCTGCAACAAGTGATTTGACATTTACAATAAAAGGTATAAAATATATATTCAACTATGACAAACTTTTAAATTTTATCAACGAAAAATAAAAGCGTTCTAAAAATATTGCGTGCAATAATACAAACCAGGCAATGGCTTCGCCACTTTTCCCTACAAGGAGAGCTTGCGCTTCACTACTAAGATTAAAATTTAAAATATAAAAAAAAGCAGCCATGATTAAATTTTTATAAATTTTCTGAACTTCGCCAATTATAATAATTTTAAAAAGGAACTCGTAACTAAATTTTCCCCATTTCAAAAAATCACGCTGCTAAAATATAGTTATAGATAAAATAAAAAAAGAAGCCTTACTTAAATTTTAATAAATTTTCTGAACTTCACCAATTGTAATTCATTTTCTTTTAAAGCATTGGATAATCATATTTATTTTTTTCTGAACTAAACTATTTTGTTTTTTCAAACTCTAAAGAAATTCTTAGAAATTACCTTGATAAAATTTAAAATATATTTAAGTCATAACCAAACTAAGATGAAATTATTATTCAAATACTTCCAAAACTCCCGTTCTCAAATTATAGAGTTAGTGATGAAGATGTGATGATGATGATGATGATGATGATGATGATGATGATGATGATGATGATTGAGGACTAGTCAGAGAGAGAAATGAAGCAAATACTTTACCACATTGTCAATAAGTGGTTTGGGTGTGTGGGTGGATAGTCGTTCACGTCCTATAGTTAACCTAGCGAATGATCGTGCGTGTGGGTAGCCATAAACGAGATTTCCCGTGTCTGAATCCTTGAGTTGACCAAAGCCAAGTTAAAGACCGGCTGGAAAACCGTAGGTAGAGATTTGTTTGGCTTTGGATTTATTCCAAAGCCAATAGGACCTTGATTATGATGTATTTGACCAGTTGGAGATCAAAGGAGAGGAGCGAACCGCATACAATGCTTGGGTTTCATCGATAACAAGGATGGCATTTGAATGGCAGAAACAAAATTCTCACCTCATTGAGGAAACGAATTCGGAGTAGTTATTTCAGCGTTTTGGGTGTCCACCATTTCTCGCTGCATTGATCTTCAACATTGTGGTCACTTTTTATAGGAGCGAACAAAGGGAGGTTGAACACTTCCCGGGTTTACGACAACCGTTTAGTGAATATCCCAGATTTCGCAAGGGCAAAAATCTGATAGGTAAGGTGTTCTCATATTTAGGAATGGCTTTCCTCAGCAGTGTAGATGGAGTCTGACACTATAATTATGTAAACATTGAATAACAAAGGCAGTTAAGTGTTTGGAGTTTGTTTTTGTTGCACAGACTAACGGTTAGTTGTTGGTAGCGAACTACAGAGATAACGATGAAGAGGGTGAAAACGAGAGCAAACACAGGTGAGAAAGAAGGAAAGATGCACTCACGATAAAGAGGACAGGTTTTGTAAGTCGAGGGAACTGAGTAAGCTGGATTGGGAAAGCAACCGGCCGCCAACTATCTAGCTTTCTGGCTCTTAGTGGCGTGGTTCGTGCTCACGTACTTGAGTTGGATCTCTGTGGAAGTTCAAAGTGATTGCATGGTTCATGCAGCAAGTCATACAAGGTTGAGAGAGACAGGGCCTACCATATAAGAAACCTCATTTACCCCAAATATTAGGGGGAGGGGGGCCGTGATGAGGTATTATGAGCCTCTAGGGACAGGTTAGTAACGGCACTCAATACATAGAGATTGAACCGCCATCTTAAGGAGCTCTCGCTAGCCTACTGGATACGGCGTTAGATTTCTGACGTCAAGGCAGGGGGTCGATCACAGGGAGTGCAGACATAAAACTTTTAGTGGCGTCATCAGTTGGCTACCTAATAGGCAGATACCTCCGCCCCCCGGTGGGGCAAGATGTTCCACACAGATCAACAGGCACATATATAATTACAACACCGCTATCATTTCCCTCCTTGCATTCACAGCACAAAATACGCACTCTCTCGAATGGCGCTACCTACCAAAACCATTTTGGAAATGGTACAAAAATTGTACTTTCCTAAGGTGCTATAGACTTTTCAAATGGTGTAAAACAGTGGACAGAGAAAAGACGAGTGGAGTACTCCCCCACCTTGGACATGTAACGGTGAAAGGACGAGGATGGAGGTAATGAGCTAAGTTAGGTAAATAAGGCAAGTCACCCATTTAAGATGGGAGAAACCATAGACCTACATAGGTTCCTTAGTCTGCGCAAATTAAAGGAAAACTCATCTAATGCACAATAACAAGTTATGCTATGGGGGTTTGAAGAACGCATTTGAAGAATGTTATTTGATCAACCCCATTGTAAAACCATATAACAGTAATCGATGTAGGACAGAGCGTAGTGAGGATGGTTCCCTAATTCATGGTCTAATAATAGCTTGTCATGTTAGATCCAATCGAGACTCATTGATTCATCTCACCTCGTTGGTAGACTTTCGTTTTGCTACTCGAGTATAAAACTGACTTTCATTTGCTTCACCTGTCCCGTCTCCTTTAGTTGACTAATCTCAATTACCACAAGAATCATTGGAATAATTTAGGTCTGATTGCTCACGGGGGCTATTCCTCTGCCTTAAACAGCGAGAGGTCTAAATTCAACAATACCCTAACTGTGGGTAAGTGAGAGGAAGAAAGCAATACTGAGCAAATTTAATATAGACTGCAAGAAGAAGCGAAGTAAAAAAAAACAAAAAAAAACGAAAAGCCAGCAAGGAAACAACGATGTAGAAGTGATAAACCTATAATGAAAGAGCTTTGAAAAAGTGCTAGGCATACAATGAAACAGCGATATGGAAGTGCTAGACCGACAATGAGCCGTCATAATTTATGTCTGTATAAATCACGATTTGCCTTACCTTTTCTCCTGACAATTCAGGACCGTGTAGGGGATTTTTTTCGTAGCTGAAAGAGAGTCTAAATAGACCATAAGGTACCAAACAGAACGCCCATAAATAGTCAATGAATCTGAAAAAGAAAAAGAACATTGTATTCTAAAACCATTTTCCGATCATTTTTGCACATCAACACCACACACATTCATCCTAATGGTACCAAGGATAAAGACCTTCACTACTACTGTTACGTACACTGGAGACAAAGAAAGCACTGTTATTTTCTCCTCTTCGGACATTATTTAAAAACAACAGAAATTTTAAAGTTGCTTTTAAATATGAGATGACCATTAAGAATTTATTAGTACGTAATAATTGTAATAGTTTTTTTTGTGGGGGGAAGGGTTATTCAGTGGAATGTTCTAGTTGCCTAAGTAAATATTATGGACAAACAAGTAAACCACTTTCTGTTGGCATAAATCAACATAAATATGATGTCCGAAGAGGAGAAAATAACAGTGCTTTCTTTGTCCACATGTCAGATAAAGTCATCTAATTACCTGGAACTCGGCCAAATTTATTTATCGTTCCAATAACCCTATAAAAAAGGAATATCATTGAATGTGCTTTAATAAGCCAATGTGATACTTTTAACCTTTCCCCTGGCTTATATAAAATAGATTCTATAATTAAAAAACTAATACTTAAAGAAATTAGTTCTGACTTTTGTCTTTAGTTTTATATACAATCTTTAGTTATGTCGCCTCAATTTATTATATTTTTTTAATTGTCACTGCTCTGTTATGTACATTGTATTTTCCCCACTCTTTCGCTCCTGGTTTCTTATAATCTCCCTCATTAGGCTATCTCCATTTCTTTTAATCTGTTACCCTTTCGTTTTCTCAGTTTAACCTTACTACCTGCTTCTTGTCATTCTTAATGTGAATCTTTACCTTCCCCCTTCCGCCTTCCTCATGGGTGATTTCTTGTTTTTGAGGCGGTCTTTCATACTTTTCTTTCGTATATATACCTCTAATATAATATTATTTCTTGTAGTTATCCTTGATAAGGAACTTAATAAAGTTAGAAAGTACTTGGAAACACAATTTATTTTTTTCTGCGGGACATTGCATTCATTTGCTACCCTCACGTGATACTTTATGAGTTTTTCATATATATATTAATTAGGTAGGTAAGAGACCATGTTGTATACATGAACTGTTGAAATCCACAGCAGTGGCAGCGTTATTGATTTTAACTTGTATTCTCTTTATTTTTCTTTTAAGTTTTTTGTCTGGGTCTTTGAGGCGAGAAAAAACATTCGCAAAAGAAATATTTTATTCCGAGAAGTCTTTCGACCATGGTCGGTCATCTTCAGGGAATGAACAGAAATGGAATGACGATTGTTCTAAGTGTATATGTGTGTTAAGGGGTAAAAAAGGATGTGTGGGTAGATGATGAAAATAGACAAGTGGTGAAAAGAAAAACAAGTGTGGTAGGGTGCAAAGAGATGCTAGGCGCTTAGTGGTCAGGCCTATTTCTTGCATTTGTATTTTTGTTTTATGATTTTGATTGTTGTTGGGATAGTTTAGAGTTTATTGAATTCAAGCCATTTGTTTTCAAATTCTTAATATACTTGCATGTAAAAAATGCGCATTGCTGTTGTTTTGTTATTAATAATTTATATTTTAGTGCTTAGTTTTTTTTTGTTTTTTGTAGTGTGTGTAATTTGTGTCTTGTTTTGTGCTTTTTCTTTCTTCCAGTCTTCTTCATTCTTGTCAGTTTTGGTTTAAATGAGTCTTGTTCCATATATTTTTCTCACAATTGGTAATTGGTTCCATTTCGGTGGTAATGGTCTTATTAGGGTTTTCGGTCTCACTTCGGTGTTAAGGGTCTTTTTTGGTTTTGTTCGTCTTGTTTGATGTTAATTTACTACTTTTTCATGTATAAAGCTGCACTTCGTCTCTGTCAGCTATCTAGCTGGCAGTGACTGGAAATCTGGCACGACTTATAGCTCTTCTGTTCTGGTTAATCATTTGAATGATTTCTTCATTCAATTCTTGATTAACCAGTTCATGCATTTTCCGTTCTTCTATGGCGATGTCAATGGGTCTTAGCTCCGCTTCACGGTGCAGTTATTCTTGGCGTCTTCTATCTTGCCTGCGTGTACCCGCTATTAGGTGCACGCATTTGTTCTGCACGACTTGTATTCTCTTCTTTTGTGTCTTCGACACACAAGAGAGGGTGGAAGCGGGGTACAGCAACGTGGATCTTACACGTGCGTTGTAGATCTTTTTCTTGTTGCTTTCCTGAAGATTCATGAACATATACAGATTCCTGACTGCAGCTGAGGCATTGGAGATTCTATCATTGAGGTGCTTCCTGTACCCGGTTGAAGTAACTTTCACTCCGGGTACACTGCACTCCGTGGTGTAGGGATAGCGTCTATCCCCCACCCTGGCATCAGCCAGTAGTCTCCTACCGATGGGAACTACTTTGAATTTTTCTTGGTTCGTTCGTATCTTCCACCGTGCCTCATCGGTGTTTAACCTTTCGATTTCTGCTGCGGTCATGTGAGCTTGCATAGGCGCGTTCCTCCAAGTACATGGTATTATTTGACTGAAATCATCGGCGTATTGAAAATTAAGGGTATAGGGGTTCACAGGAAATGGGACATCTGCAGTGTAAATCAAGTAGAGAGTAGGAGACAGACCCGCCTTCCTCTGCGTTGAGCGGAAATTTAGGTCCGTCCGTGCACCCTAAACTGACATACGCCGCTCTCTCCAAGACGTAGTCGCAGAGAGTTCTTTCTAAGTTTTCGCTTAGACCCAGTTGAAGGATCTTGTACTGCATACCCCGCTGCCACACCTTGTCAAACGCCTTTGACACATCCGGAAATACAATGTCCACGTAACTTCCTTCCCTTTTTGCTTGGGCGAGCTTTTCCGGGATGACATTTATCGCCATCTCCGTAATTCGCTTTTTTTCTGAACCCAAACTGGTAAGGGTTGTATAGGGAGTTCTTCTCCAAGTGTGACACCAGTCTTTGGTTGAGGATCTTCTCGAATCGCTTCCCGCCCAATTCTAAAAGTGAAATCAGCCGGTAGCTCTCTCTCAACGTAGGGACCTTCCCATGCTTTGACAAGAAATTCATTTTCGCTGTTTTATAAGCATCTGGGAAGTATCCCGTGTTTAGACAATCGTTAAAAATTCTTCTCATTCCTTCGATGATGTTCGCTGGTGCCTTTTCAAAGTGTAACTTTGTGAGCCTTGTTTTTCCTGGGTCTCTCTGGCGGAATGAGCGGAGCGCACCGAGTAGTTCCTCTTCGGTGATCTCGGCGTCTCCGTCACGCTGTCTATCCACCTAGTAGTGAGGGTGCGTTCTGTGAATTTGTGTGTTTAGCTCGTCTATGATGTCTCTTTCGAACTCTACGCCGTAATCTTCATTTTCTTCTTCAGTTATACTGAAGATTTTTCCCCAATAACTACGGAAAATTTCTTCTATGTTTCTTTCTTCTGTCCCGATGGTTCCATCTTCTTTCCTTATTTATATTTTCCTCATTTTTTCAGTTGATCCTTTGAAGCGTCTGATTTTTTGCCAAAAATCTTTGGGAGATGCATCTTGATCGAGGCTTTCGATTGCATCGTCCCAGCGTCTCCACTGCTGTTCAAGAATCAGCTGATTGAGCTCTTCTTTTATTTCACTGCCTCTTTGTATTGAATCAATTGATACGTTTCTGACGTTGATCTCGTATAATATCTTCAGTTCACGTTACAAATCCTTCATCTATTCGGTTCATCTGCAGGTTGAGATGGTCCTATACTCGGATTTGGGGATACAAAATCTATTCGCTTTAATAAGATGGTCGTTGAGGTCGTCGAGTGCCTCGTCGATCTCCTCACGAGTTACTTCATCCAGGTTTGGCACATGATATTCCCGGAGGAGATGCGCATACCGTTCCCAGTCTGCTTTTTGGTAGGTTTTTCTTACTACTGCTGGGACTTGTATAGGGTTCCTGTTATAGTCAGGAATATCCCTATACGTTCACTACATGATACCTGGACTGGTTCCATCTAGTAATTGAACGGTAGCTGACGGTTAGCCACACAAATGTCTGGTTTCGTGGCACTCCTTCCTGTGACATGCATAGGTGGGGAAGTTGGGGCCAATCCGCTGGACGATATTTCTGTCCAGCAGAGTTTCGAGGCTCCCCCCGCTCCCGTTATAGGATCTGTAGCCTGACTATTGACATCTGACATTTAGATCCCCCATTAGTATCGTGGGGATTCTTCTGCCAAACAGGCTGGTGAGAGTATGGATAGATAAATATCCTCTCCTTGGTGGTTGGTATCTGGCGGCTGGGACCAGTTTTCCCCATGTCAAGTTCGACCTCAATCGCAAGATAGGATCCTTCAAGATTTCTTATTTGTTTGTATTTTATTCCCTTCTTAATCGAAATAGCGGCTTTGTCGTAGCGCTCTTGCGAGTAATTCGTGACCAACGCTTCGTAATTTCAGATCTTCATTTCCGAATTACGAGTGTCGATCCCGTGTTTTGAGATTAAGATGATGTCTGCATCAATTTCCCTGAATACATTTGCGTAGAGTGTTCTTTTACTCGTCCAGCCGTTGGTATTTACCTCCAATATTCTCAGTGTGTTTCTTTGCATGATGTAGTTTCACTTAACGATGTTCCTTCTTGTTTTTCTTCTTTTTTGCCCGTTTGGCTGCTTGCGCTTGCATAGGCTTTGTGTTTTTTGGAGTTGGGCTGGGAGTTTTTGATTTACTCTTCGCCCTCTTACGAATGCACGGGCCCTCGTTACTTTCCGAAGCGGTATTATCCTCATCTTCGCCTGTTTCTTCTTCCTCCTCTTCTTTTTCTTCCTCTTCGGATTCTGCCGGAGAGGGTGTTTTTCATTGTCTAGTGCGACTTTCCTGAACTCGTTATTTGGGATAAAGGAGTCTTTGAAAGCCTTTGAGCATCCTGGGTTTGAGGGTACTATTATGGACGGTAGACCATTCGCCTTAAGGAGTGAGTTGAGTACTCGGTTGTAGTAACCTAGTTGTACGGCATTTGCTACATTTGCATGAGTGATGCAGATCAAGATAGGAGCGTTGAGGTAGCTTAAGGTGCGTAGGTCCGAGGGGGATGCCATCGTTGGTTGCATCTCTTCGCTACGCTTGCATAGGTGCTCTGTTTTGGATTCTTCTCTTCTTCTTCTTCTTGATTATTTCTTTTCTCTTTGGGCAATTTAGGCCATGGTCCTATGATCACCCTTGCAATTCAAGCACTTCTTTGTGCTCTCGCATTTGTTGTAGCGGTGGTCAGCCGCGGCGCATTCACGGCACCACATTTTCTCTTTTTCGGGACAAGTTGAAGTCGTATGTTGTTCCATCTTGTAACATACAAAGCACATTTGTATGCTGTGGAAGCGTTCTTGTTCGATGTTTTCTCCTGATATTCTTATGCTGAGCACCAAGAGTCCTTCGGTCGTTGCCTTCCTTGTTATTTCCGTGGTAGCGAAAGTTATTTTGAACACGTGTGTATGTGTGTGTGTATGTGTATTCTCGAAATTTGATGATTTCAGGAACTTTCGCCCATGGGTGTTGGTTTTCAATCTTTCTCTTCAGTTCTTCTGTTGTGTGTCCTCCGACTCAGCTGTCCACTTTTCGGCAAATAACGCTCCTGTTAGTTGCCACTTGTGGGGGTCTTCGCTTCGAGGTTAAGGGTTTTTAGTAGAGTCGCTCCTTCTTCGGACAGAAGCTTATCTACGTCCCGTGTTTCCGCGCAGATACTAACAAATCCATTAGGTGCCTCGATAAGCTTTACCCTTGCTACCTTCAGAGATGCGAAGAGAGATTCGCAAAGCTTGCGCTTTTCAGGAAGGGGGCTCTGGCTCTAGGATAGTCCTCAGGGGGACGCTCTTCGTGAGGGTCTCCATGGTGTCCTACTGTTCTCTTCCTTTTTCTCTCTGGATTTATTCTTTTCTTTCTGTAATAAAAGGTTAATTAACGTGTTTTGGGTATGATAGATGAAATGTAATAAGGTTGTGAGATGGTAAAGGAGATAAGAGTTTGAGTCTTCGATTTAAAATATCTATGGTGTGAGCGCCCCCGTCCATTTTCCAGTTAGTCTCCCTCTCGTACGCTCTCAGGATGATGATTTTAGTGATGAATGAATGGGATGGATCTCGAGTGGAAACCTCAGAAGAAATGACTCATGGTGGATTTGATGGCAATAGCGGCCGAATCAACGACCGCTAAGGTTTTGCCACCCCACTCTCGGGTACTTACGTCAGAACCGCTTCCAATTACATAGATGCGGGTGCTACTTCCCTCTATGATTCTGACCGGGTATCCCGGGCGATGAGGATCTCTCCTCCGTCTGGGACTCGCATTTAAGCCCCAACTTCGATAAAATTTCTGACTTATGCTTCCGCTGTGGGCTAATCCTCAAACCAGCTTTCACATAAGCCCTTAATTATGTCAGTCCAAGTGGCCGGAATAGTTAAGACGAAATTAATGAATGGCAGATATCCGAGGCAGGTTCCCACGCAGGACGATGGACGGAAGCAGTGAGGTGCTTAAACTCTCATCGAAAAATGAATTACTGATGAAAAAGGTATCTCTCTCTTTGTGAAGGGTGAAGTGAAATTCACCAAAAAGACTTCAAGAATAGGGTGTTTTCTACGTCAGCGGTGCTCAATGTCCGTTTCTAAGCAAATAAAAAATTGCTTTATCCGTAGTACAACAACGATGCTTGAAATCGTATATCATTATATACGCTTGGACTTGGACTTAAAAGGTTGGTGAAAATTAGAGAGAGACAGAAAGAGAGAGAGAGATAGAGAGAGAGAGAAAGAGAGAGACAGACAGACAGACAAAGATAGTGAGAGAGTAAAGTGTTAAAATTAGGTGAGGTTAAAGAATAGAGGTGGTGTGGGAGACAGAATAAATAGGTCCCTGGTGAAAGGGTATCTCTGTTTTGTTTAATTTTTTGTTGTTTTTTTGCGATTTTGTTTAATAAACTATAAAATTTATAGCTTATACTAATTAAATTAAACCTGTTAATTTAATTAGGCTAGATTTTATCAGATTGGCATTCAAGCCTTTATCTGGGGCGGGGTTTTTGTTCCCGGTATGGGTTTTTGAGAAAGTTTTTTAAGGTGAATTTCAGTTTTTGATTTTATTTCGAAAATATTTAGTAAAAATTTGTAATTTTAGTGTTGTTAAGTGATTAATACCAAAGAAACCTGAACATTGCACTAGTCATTTGTTGTATTTTTTCGACTTTGTCATGTGTACTTTGGGGTCACATCGCCGTCTGTCAAAGCCTTGGTGCTTTTAAAAGGTCTTTTTTGACGAGTGTCCTCGATGTCCAAGTGTGGACGAGAGAACTCGGGGCATAGGCGGGTGCTCTCTCGTGGAGCGCCACGTTGATCGGAGATAATCCACCGATGCGTGACGCTCCCTCTGTCTTTTGTATTCACTTCTTCGGGTGTTTGTGATGATAAGCACCGCTTTGTTCTGGATTCTTTGTAGTTTCACAATGTGGGTCTCGGCGCTCGGGTTCAGTGGTACCGGGGGGGGGGGGTACAGGAGTCTCGAACGGATGTACGCTCGATATGACTCATGTAACCCCTGGTGCTGACCTTGAGACCCAGAACCGTCCCTTCTGTGCAGTAAGGGATTCACTCCCCGTCCACACCTATATGGTTGAAGCTCTTGCGGAACATGGGTATTATTTTGAATTTGGGGGCATTAGTTGATATCTTCCATCTCCTCTCGTAGGAGTTTATGTTAGTTATCTCCCTAGCCGTGTTTCTCGCCATGAATTCCCTATGAACATAAGCGGCTGTACAAATTTGCGATATATCGTCAGCGAACTGAACGTATACCGAACACTCGGAGAGTGGTTGTGTTAGGTCCCGTGCATAAATGTTGTATAAAAAGGGACTGAGACAGCCATCTTGAGGGATTCCTGCTTCGAGTTCGAATTTGGGGCCTTTATGTTCTTTGATTTGTATGTATGCTCTCCTCTCCATTATGCAGTCGCATAAAATCCTCTCAAGAATGGGGTTGAAGCATACTTGAAGGATCTTAAATTGTAGGCCTCTCTTCCAAACTTTGTCAAAAGCTTTTTTGACATCGCGGAGCACTAGGTCGGCATGCCTTTTATCTGCCTTGATCTTAGTGAGCCGTGTTGCTACTCGTTATTCAAATTGGCTTCATCCAGAAAAGAGTTAACCCTGTTAGTCAACATCTTCTCAAAGACCTTGCCAGCAAACTCTAAGAGAGATATTGGGCAAAAGCTGGCAGGGCAGTCCGAGGTCTTTTCCGCTTTGGGGATAAAAAATTATCTTGGCCACTTTCCACTGGTCGTGGAAATAGCCCATGTTCAGAGCGGCATTCATGATGTTTAGTAGGCCTTTCCAAACGTTAGGCGGGGCCTGGATATATTTTCGCGGGTCAGTCCCGTGTAACCCGGGGCTCTTTGACGAAAGGACTTTAGAGTAACGGAGAGTTCTAGGGCAGTGATTTTGCTATCATAGTCCTCCATTACACTTTCCTGCGACACAGAATGATGAGGATAGGTTTTATGTAATTGTGTGTTTAGTTGTTGTATGACGTCTTCTTAAAATTCGAGGTCGTAGTTGTCATTTTATTCTGGGGTAATTTTAAAGATTGAAGACCAGAAAATTCTAAAGTTTTCTTCAATCTCTTCTGTCTCCGTCAATGTTGTGTTGTTATGTTCGATCGTGTAATATGTGCGTGGAGGTTTTCCTTTTAGACGTTTTACTGTCTGCCAGAAAGTGTGAGAGGCTTTTTCTATGTCAAGCACTGAGGGGCTACACTAATGCGCATAACCTCTTCCGATGACGGGTTTTCCGGAAACCACATCTCTTGCAAGCCGTTTTAACCAGCATGCGGTTGACTTCCGTGACGAAGGTACCGGGACGTGTAACGTTTGCAATGTGTGCATAATAAATGCAACACAGTATTTTTGTAGAGTGTTCGTTTTCTATGTATAGGTATGTTCGTTGGTTATTACTTTCGGCGATAACGGCTATTGCAACTTTGGCATATGTCGTATTGGCTTTTATCTTCTCGTTCTCGTGCTTTTTTGTGTCTGCTTCTGTATCTCCTGTTTTTTAACCGGAAATGCCATAGACATAGTGCGGTGATTTCCCTCGTAATTAAGGCATTTTGGGGTGCTGCTTTTGCAATCACGCCAAAAAATGATCGCGGCTGGCGCAGATAGGACACAGTGTAAGATCTATGTCCGGGCCATGGTGTGTTTGTCGTACTTATAGCATCGGAAACACATTTGTAAGTCGCCATCTCCTAGCGTTCCATCTGCTCTGGACAGAATCTTACGCTAAAGAGAAGCAGGCCATTCTCCTTTGCTTTTTGTGCCATTACCGTATCTTAGAAAATAACTTTGAAGATGTACGTGTAATTTTTAAATTTAATTACCGCCGCTACCTTCGCCCATGGATGGTTCCTTTCGATCTCTGCTTGTATTTTGTCTGCCGAATGGCATCCAAACACAGGGTTCAAGACGCCTGCAGATTAAACTACGGTGTGATCGTATTTGTGGAGGTGTTGTAGGTTTTAGATTAATCGATTTCAGGCATTCAACGGCCTTGCTTGAGGTCAAGGCTTCGCAGTCGGCTTCCCTCGCACAAATGGCCGAGTAACCGTTGTGTATGTCTATGAGTCTGACCAGCGTAATGCTCAATGTACCCAAAACTTTTTCAAAGACCTTACCTCGATCCGGATAGACTCTCGGAGGGTCTCTCTCATTTCTCTTGCATGTCATCCTCAGATATTTGCACGAGAAAATAAGTATAAAGGGGAAAAGAGTGAGAGAATGAGAGGGGGAGGGAGAGACAAGTCAAATACTTCGGTTTTTCACTTTACCTTTGACTTCTTTGGGGCTTAAGAATTGGCTTGGCCGGGCTTGATCTTTTGAATCCAGCAAGTGTGCGAAGATTTACCCTTAACTTTCCTCCACTCGAAAAGCAGAGGTCCACTTTCCAAACGAAATCGCGTTTTATCCCTTCCATCAAATTTATATTCCCTACTCCAAGCAGGTCGAAAATATTCACCTTCACAGTGATTCCCTTTTAAACAATCCAAAAATTAAATGGGTACAATGCTGTACACAAGCGGGAAAAGGGGACTACTGGCACACCGAGCAGTCTTATTGGCTTTCATGCCGTTTTGAGTATTTATATTGTGTTGATAGTTGTTAGTTTCGCGCATGTTATGACTGTGTGACTGTTGTTATTTGTTTGTATATTTAGTTTATAATGTAATTTACGCACTTTTCATTTGTTTAGTTCCCTTTATATCCCTTTAAATTTGAGTGTAGTACCTCTAGGGTAAGCGAATTAAAAACTCAATCAGAAAGAGAAAGATACAAAAAGATCATGTGGATATGATCATACAAAGAAAGAAAATACAAATTAAATATCAAATATAAAGAATAATGAATCATAAAAGGCAAACAAATCAGGAATGGTAACACGGATTTATCTAAATGTGACGACTGATGCACTATTCATCGGAAGCCCATGCTTGTAGGAACTCCCAAGTCTTCTTCCTGTTGGCTTGAGCCAAGACTTTTGTCAGACAGAATAAGATTACCGATGAGAAATGTACATAACATACATTTTTAATATATCGACGATAATAAATTTCGTAAAAATAAAAACAAACTACTTGCAGTAGTACTGGCACAATTATTATGGATTTTTAAAAAAACATACTTTTTCTACAAAAGTGTCATGTAAAACAATTTTAGTCACTAATAGTTCATTTAGTTTACTGCACCAGTACAAAAAAGTATTTAATTGTTATTTTAACTGGGTTTTATAGTCTTATAGGGCAGTGCCAGGCAATACAGAGAGAAATATATGGCAACACTGACACAATCACTGCATCGTCTTGTGAGAGCTCAGTAGTAGTCTTGCATTTGCATGGGATGGTGTGTGTTTGTTGCGTTTCCGACCTTTTATTTGGCTGTAATTACTTTAGTTCTGTGTATTTGTTTATTTATTTTTAAAACCCACACCGTTTTTTCAGCTTTCAGAATAGTTTATGCAATTGAGTAGAGATTGGCAAAGTTAGTGATTTGAGTCCTCGAAAGGTTGGACAGGTTAGTGTTTTATTGAAAGAAAGTACATTCAAACAGAAAAAAATAGCTAATAAACTTGGAGTTTTAACTCAAACGGTCAGTAATATTAAGAAAAAATTGGAATATGGCCGCAGTTTGGAATCAAATAAAGAGAGAAAATGTGGTAGACACAAAAAAAAACAACACCGAGGATGGACAGGAAAATAATTAAAATGGCAATAAACAACAGAAGAGCATCTTGCAGAATGATTACCAACGAACTGGCAGCCTAAGGCATTACCATTGCCTGAAAACAGTAAACAAGTGACTATTGGAAGCTGGACTAAAAGCATATCATCCTAGAAAAAAGCCAGGACTCACTGACAAGATGAAGCAGGCTTGTAAGGCCTGGGCACAGGCTCACGTTGATTGGACTTCTGAGCAATGGAAGCAGGTAAGAGTTAAACATACAGTATTTACTTACTCTATTACACTATTACTTGATATTCTATTGCTTCCATTACTCTCTTTAGCTGTTCAACGCCTTATTTTGTGCTTTGTATTGTTGCAGGTTGTGTTTTTTGACGAGTCCACCATTGCTGTGCTCGATATTCTATTGCTTCCATTACTTTCTCTAGCTGTTCAACACATTATTTTGTGCTTCGTATTATTGCAGGTTGTGCTTTCTGACGAGTCCACAATTGCTGTGCTTGGCGACCGTGTGCAGAGTGTAAGAAGGCGAGCAGGTGAGCAATTTAAACCGGAATGTCAAAAGAAGAGAGTGAAATTCCCTCAGAAGGTCATGGTATGGGGAGCGATTTCTGTGCATGGAACAAGCCGTTTGCACATTGTTGACGGTACCATGAATCAGTTTAAGTACATAGAAGTACTAGAAAGACGTTTGCTACCTCAAACAAGGGGATGGTTTGCGGATAGACCTTTGATTTTTCAACAGAACTCTGCCTTGTGTCACATGGCGAGGTCAGTGAAGACCTGGTTTGAAGAAAAAGGTGTATAAGTGATTTCATGGCCTGGAAATCCCCAGATATGAACCCCATTGAGAGTTTGTGGTCTCTATTAAAAAATGAAATACATTAAGTTCCCATTATGACCAAAACACAACTCATACCACGTCTTATCCAAGTCTGGTTTCATTAAGAAAGAATTACGGAATTTTGCAGAACATTGATCACTGGCATGCCCAGTCGTGTTAAAGCACTTGTTAAAGCAAAAAGTGGACAAACTAAATATTAAAATAGTTGTTTAATATTGACGTGTGAGCTATTAGAGAATAAAATAGTTTTACATGAACTTTTGTAGTTTTACATGACACTTTTGTAAAAAAAGTGTTTTTTTTCAAAAATCCATAATAATTGTGCCAGTACTGTAACTACATAATTAGGTAGGGAGAATATAAAATGATCGCAATTAATTATTTTCCAATCTTCTGGAATCTGTTTTTCCCTCTATAACTTTTAAAAGTCTCCTCTTTCAACTCTTACACATTTCATTTCTATACTTTATTGTATATTCTGTATGTAATGCTTTATTGTTATTTTAATAAACCGTTATCTTCTAAAGCCAACACCAAACAGTGAACCAGATAACCAATTTTTCATCGTCACGTCTTATCTCCAAAGAAAAATGTTTGAAATAATTTCAAAACATATTCGAGCAACACTTTCCAGATAGGTATTTCTCAACTAGACACAAGTGCGAAAAATGTGAATAAATTTTGCAAATAGTCTCTGACCTCAATCATAACAAAGGTCAATGTGTTCGACCAAAAACTGTAAACAGAAAGAAAAACATTCAATCAGTGCAGCAAGTTTTCGCAAATAATCCAAACGCTCCCATCAACCGAAATGATACGAAACTGTCTTTAAAATCGAATGAGTAGAAAAGATTTGAATTGCTGCATCTACAAGATGGAGCGTAGACATCAACTTGATGAAGATTTACTCCGACGTGTAAGTTTTGTTTTCTAAGGTTTATTGAAAACGAAGAAAGATTCCCTGTTCAGTAAGTGATTGGAAATGAAACTATGTAGATTTTGAATTTATTTGCCAACATATGCTCTTCAACATATTATCCTGAAAAAAATCTGAATAAAAAACAAATTTTCTGCGCTGGACTGTGTGGTGCTATCATAATTGCATCCATCTTTTTGGATGGAAATATAAATGGCAAAAATACCTAGAAACGAAATTATTTCATAATTACGTGTTGTATATTGCATCAGGTTTGACCGAATTTGATAGATGCAAGCGGAGTTCTTGCACACAGAAGGAGTATTGTGAAAGAATATTTGCTCGTAGTTTTCCGCTAAAGAAAAATTGGTTTAGGAGCCATATATCATTGAGTGGCCTCCGACAACCCTCATTTAAGTCCATCTAATTATTTTTTTGTCACTTAAAAACGAATTCTTGTCACTAAGATCTGCGAAATCACATCACAGCTGAAATAAACTTTTGAGAGCCAATATAGATCTAATTAATAAAAGTTATTTTTTAACAAAAAAAAATGAAGGTCGGACCTTAGTGCTCTCGGGCTCACCTGCGATTGCCATACCTATATTTATGTTTATTTCATTATCCAGCCGAGAGGTTTTCGGTTTTCAGGACAAGTGTTCTCGTCCACGAGGGAAAGACGGTTGACACAATATACTATATGGTCCCAGAACAGATCTCTGAGGAACGCCGCTAAATGACCGATGCCTATTTTGGAATATATCCAATGGCAACAAATCTCTGCCTACGGTTTTTCAGCCGGTTTTCAATCAATTTTAGTACGTTTCTACCTATTCCATGCTCTTTCGTATTTATCAAGATTTTTTTTGTATGTTTAAGTGTATAAACAAGCCTTTTATAAATCGTGATACACTACATCTACAGTTTTATTTTGGCCAAACGTTATGATCCCTTCGTGTAAAAAAAATCAAACATATTAGTTAAGTATAAGCACCCGTGTCAAAGGCCTTGAAACTAAGCTTGAATCTTAGCATTTCAGATTCTACGGGATTCTAGAGATGCTTTATTTCCCATCCAGTCCTCCTTCCATCCTAATGTATTCAGGAACGTTTTTTTTTTAATATTCAAATATGACAACGTAACTTACAAATAGTTTCTTAGGGTTTTTTGTAATATACATAATTGCTCAAATTATACAACTATAGCCTTCATAACTGAAAAAAAGGCCTCCTCGTTAAATTTCAACATAAATATAAAAAAAGGCACAATGAAAGTTGAAATTTGGGCCATAATTTTAAAACCTCTCTCCTTTATTGACTGTATTTTGTCACTTATAACATTGGGGAACAAATTTCAACTTTTTGTTTAGTGACTTAGATTTGACGGTTAATTATACGTAATTTGGGTGCGCTGAGCACGAATTTTTACTCCGTTTTGCTCTATCAGGTGATGATTTTGTTCAACACACTTCCTCTTTCATCATATTCATAAAAAGGATATTTTGTCAATACTTGCTAACTCTTTTTGCAGTTGCACATTATAATTATAATTATCTATTAGTACCTAATTTAAACTAATGTTTGTTTTTATATTTCAGATTTTGAAAATAAGGAATCAATATACCTTTACAACTTAACAAAACAATCGAGTAATATGTCCTCAAGGACTAGAAAGTTCATATGCAAAAACTCTCCTGATTCATTTTGCAACATATGTGGAAATTTTACACTTCCACATCAACGAGGAAATATAACGGACTTCGTGAAAAGAGCTTAATTAGCTTTATTTTGGCATAAAATTGGGGGATCAAGATAAATCATGGCTTCCACATAAAGCTGCACTGTATGCATTGAAATACTGCCACATTGGACGAAGGATTCGGAGTCAAAAATACCTCTTTGAGTTCCGATGGTAAGTTTATGATTTCATAAAAGTACGTAACTTAGTCATTTGTGTACTTTAAATTACCTAAGTGTAATTGTAACTTAGGTACATAAATAACTTTTGATGAAATTCGCTTTTGTTAACGCTTCACAATTCTTTTTCCAATTCAGGTGTGTTGAGAGCCTACTAACCATGAGACGGATTGCTACTTCTGCTTTGTCAAGACTTCTGGCTTCACTAAGAAAAATAAACATTGTATCGAGTACCCAAATTTCGACTCCGCAATACGACCTCCGCTACATTAAAATAAAATTCCCATTCCAAAATTTAAGAGTTTGCCATCTCAGGAATTAATTGAAGATGTTTTTGAAAGTATTGTTATGCATTCTGAGGAGTCAGACACCGAATTCGACCCCAGCGTAGTTGTAAGTGAAAGTGATCAGCAAAGATTTAACCAGGCCGAGTTGAATGATCTTGTAAGGAATCTAAATTTACCCCAAAAAGGATGGGGAAATTTTATCTTCAAGACTTAATCAGAAAAACATGGTTAGTTCAAACACACACATTTCACTTTACAGAAACCGAGAAAAAGAACTTAAATATTTTAGGACAGAGCATAGTTTATTATGTTGCTGCGGCATACCAGGTTTGTTAAAGGAGATGGGGGTTCAGTCTTACAATGCAAGTGATTGGAGTTTGTTTATAGACAGTTCCAAAAGAAGTCTCAATTGTGTTTTGCTACATAATGGCAATCTATACAGCTCGATACCAATTGGGCACTCAACAACATTAAAAGAAAAGTATCAGCATATAGAAACTGTTTTAAAACTTATCAAATCTAGGGAGCACGAGTGGATCATATGTTTTGACTTAAAAATGGTCAATTTTCTGCTAGGCAACAAGCAGGGTATACTAAATATCCCTGCTTACTTTGTTTATGGGACAGCAAAGCTAAGGAAGAACATTATTCAAAACAAATCTGGCTAGCACGAACATCCCATACTGTCGGAGAAAAATATGTAATTAATCCACCTTTAGTGAGCAGAGATAAAATCATATTTCCTCCTCTGCATATCAAACTAGGTATCATGAAACAACATGTAAAAGCTTTAGATACAAACAGCGAGTGTTTCCAACACATAATTTCAAAATTCCCAAGTTTAAGTTATGAAAAAATCAAAGCTGGAATTTTCGACGGTCCACAAATAAGAACATTAATTAATGACAGCAGTTTTAATAATGTCATGAATGAACGCGAAAGAAATGCCTAGTTCTCATTTGTGGACTTAATAAAAAGCTTTCTAGGAAATTATAGGCCATATATCTACGAAGAAGTCGCAAGAAAACTTTTAAGGGACTACAAAGAACTAAGTTGCGATATGAGCATAAAAATGCATTTTTTGAATAGTCATATTGACTAATTTCCAAGTAGTTTAGGTGCTGTAAGTGACAAACAAGAGAAGAGATTCCATCGAGATATTAAAATTATGGAAGAACTTTATCAAGGACGCTGGGATTGCCACATGATGGCTGATTATTGCTGGTGCTTGAAAAGAGACTTGCCATCAACAAACAAATAGTCTAGAAAGTCTTATAAAAGAAATTTTTACCAGAGTGAAACCTTCATATCTCTTTGTTTTGTTTGATTTTAAGTCATTTCTATCGTTATAATGTAATTTTACAATAGTTTAAACTGCATTTATTCCTGAAAAAACTGGAAAATAGCGCATGGGCTGTTGACAAGAATCAGGACCTAATAGAGCCAAACCAAACTGAAATTCGTTTTCAGCGCACAAAAATTACTTACCATCAAGTGTCAGATATCATTCAATAAAATACGTGTTTTCCAGTGATCCTTGTAGCGAACGGTATCCTTCAAATAATTCTCCGTGATTAGTAAATTGTTAAGCCTCATTGATACCTCAAATAAATTACTTCATAAATATTGATTATTTTAAAGATTTCTTAAATTAAAAAGATCATCTCTAGAAATATTAATAAACTAAACTTTGAACTGTATCAAATAGCCAATCAGTGAATTGGACGTTAAAAAAAAATCCTTCTCAAGGTTTAGTTTATGGATCAATGCTGCCTTGGCTTATATTATTATGTTAAGATTCGGCGTTTTTATTCAGAAATACCTTCAGAAGTAGTACACACTAAAAGTAAAAGGATATTTTGGGCCTTATCCAAAGGGCAACTAAGAAAATATCAAGATAACTTGAAATGCTACAAATTCTTGATACACTCCAATGCGCATGCTCAGTATTGTTTTATGCTGCTTTGAACTCTGACAAAAACTGGTTTTATCTCTCTTTAAAGGACGTTTTGTAAATATCCTTTTTTTTAATTTTTAATGGCATTTTTTGATTGAATGATGGTCCCCCATTTGGTTTTGAAATCCATCAGTGATGTATTGTTTCGCGTGAAATGTCTTTTACATCATGGAGGAAAACGCTAAGAGAAGAAAGGGTTTACTAATCTAATTGCATCTTTTTTGCAGATTCAATGCAGTATGAAATTTAATGTTTTCGAGTCTCATATCCCCCTCAACAGGAATAGTATCTATCCAATTAATTAGAGTAATTTTCAAATGCAAATTTAAATTGGGACATATTGATGTTCAAGCTGCTCAGCGTCGGTTCAATAAGTTTAGGTCTAGAAACATGGAAACCAAAATGGAACCTCGCGAGAGGACCAAACTTGTTCTTAAGGATGAAGAATTATCGGCTTCAGTGACTAATAACCCGCAAAGAACAGTGTGAACAGTTGCTTAAGACTTTAAGACTTCAACAGCCACCATATCACGGCATCCTAAGGAAATAGGGAAAGTAAAAAAATTGGAAAATTGTGTTTCATTTTAATTGAATGAAACAGAAATTGTCACCTCTGGAAACATGTTCATCGCATATAGAAAGAAAGAATAGGAATACATTTTAAAACGAATTGGGATCTGTGATTGAAAATGTATCCTATACGATTTCAAAGAGGTTTAGTGAATGGTTAGACAAGAATGATAAACTACCTCATATGCCAAAGTTATTATTGCACCCCACCAAAAGGATATGGTTCTAGTTAGATGGAATAATAGAAGAATCCTTTATTTTTGAAAAGCAATAATAGCCCAATCGCATTGTCGACCGATTGCTGAAATGCATTCAAACTAGGTCATTAACAGCCAGTGGTGATCAAAAAACGGAACAATACTGTTTGATCACAGTGCCAAGACCTACACCTCTCTGCTATCTGTGTCCAAGCCTCGGGAATTAGCAGACGAGGCTTTGCAGACTCTTCCGTATTCACTTGACTTTTTTCCTACTGATTACACTCTTTTCAAGCACTTTGAACTCCACATTTGCAATTAAATAATAAGAAAGACATTCACGTGTTTTACTGAATTTGTGACCAATAAACCTACAA
Organism: Ceratothoa steindachneri; assembly: GCA_963969495.1. NCBI lineage: Eukaryota > Metazoa > Arthropoda > Malacostraca > Isopoda > Cymothoidae > Ceratothoa > Ceratothoa steindachneri. The sequence continues at coordinate 19,726,390 of OZ018322.1, read as the reverse complement.
AATTTATATAAATGGGATATTATTATTAGAGAATCAATGACAAAAGGTTATTGATGCAAATGGATCTTATTTTTATTTAAAAAAAATCACTTTTTTGTGCCATCTTCAACATAAAAAAACCTGAAATTTTATGTGAAACAACCGAATAATTAAAGCGACATTACAAACCGACTTCGATGTCCCTTTGATCTAAGTACCTCTCCCGTTGCACCTTCATTGGTTTTCAATTGCAATGTATTTGACATCATTTAAAAAAAAAACTTGTCGAAATGAAGTAATTGGTTATATCTTCAAGTCAGCCTTGAAAAGAAGCTATATTCTATTTTTTTTTACCAAAATGTTTTTGTAAACAACTTTCACTTTATGAGTTGATAGATGTGGTATGACGTCACTTTTTAACAATCTTTTAGGGAGATCACGAATGATTCCAAATTTCGACGATTTGATTGTGCGAATTTATTGCCTTGAGCTGGGCTGAATGCGTTCAAGCAAGGCGAAACGTACTTAGGAGTTCATATGCCTTATTCCACGAACTTTTTCCAGAAGGTTTAAAATACGCGCTCTCATAACTTGCATTTAAGGTTGACCTACTTTGGTGTGCTGTCATCTGGTATCAGTCATTATTTTGTCATTTCTTATGTTTTTTCTTGTTTGAATATTCTATATACAGTATATCTTGTTTTGTTTGAATGTTGCTATATACCGTTTTTCGATTTTTGTATTTAATTTTATTACTTAATTTAATTGAACTGAATCCATAGATGACTAGAAGCCTTGAGGTCTTTCTTTACCTACATTTTTTCGAGTTTGTTCTTCTATCCCATTTCCTTTTCTTCTTACCATCGTTCCCTCTTCGACGTTGCAGGTGTGTGGGGATTGCTAATTGCAATCTATAGTGCTTGCACTCTTCCCGTTCTACCTGTCTCATCTTGTGTAATAATGATTATAAAGAAAGGCCTTATCAAGGGTATTGGCCTCATCCTGGGAAGAACGAGATGGAGAATTGGGCATTTTTAGTCGCGTGTACGCGACCCAAAAATTACTATGTAGGTCCGTCGGATGGTAACCACTTTACTTTTTAACGAGTTTTTGAAAGTTTTGAAGGTTGTAAGGTCAGATGTGTTTTTTAATTCATAATACGTTTGTTAATTATTTTTTTTTTAACTATTGAAATAATTGAGAGCACGCGATTTTGTCGACCTTGTTTTATCTACACTCTCCTTTTGTCTCCTCATTTCTGCCTCATTTCATTTTGCTTGTTTCATTTAGTAATGTGAAACAAGCAGAGCCTCGAGCTTAATTGTTACTTCCGTTAAGAGATTCTAGCCACGTGAGCTCTTCTATTTACCTGAGCTATGCCCCATCTCCCCCATCGCCGCTAATGACTGATGTCCCTAAAAAGTTATTTCCATTTACACAATGGCTTTCCAACACATCTTTAATCCATTTTACTAATATGCCTCTTATTCCGTGCGATTTTAGCTTTTCTATCGAGATTCTTTTGACTTGAACAATGCCAAAAGCCTTTGGGAAATCTCGTCCACTGATTCCTCTCGATTAAACGTTGCGATCAATTTCTGAAAAAAATCGGTCAATTTACTTAGACATGAGCGTCCGCGTTGAAAGCCTCGCTGCAAGTCATTTCGCAATTTAATTAACTTTATATATTTAGTTAATTTTTAATCATCGATATCACAAAAATATTCGCATTGACATTTTTATTATTTTTGTTTGTTTTTTACCCCTGTCATTACTTTTTCAAACTAACGTGCTATAAAAAAATATTACTTGGCAACGCAGTATTTAGAATACATATAGATAATTACATCATAGTTACCATGAACTTTGTCCGAATCATTTTGAATAGTGTGTCATGATTAATTTGAGCAAGTTTCATTCCTAATATTTGTAAGGAATGGAATGAACAACCAGAAGAATGTGTATCAACATATGATATTACATCGTTTAAATCTAAAGTAAATAAATTTATTGTTTAATAAATGATTTTGTATTTTTAAATATTTTTAATAAAGTTTTTGTTTTAACATATTTTCTTTTAATTTTTCTATTTAATTTTTTTTCAGTGTTTTCCTATGGGACCACCCTTGGTCTTGTAGGCTTGTCCTTTCCATTGGAAACTTCTGTTTTTGTATAATAATAATAATCATAATAATAATAATAATAATAATAATAATAATAAGTCTACATAATTACTCTCGTATTCTCTCATCTTTTGATTTGTTAAATGTGCTAGTAAATTGAGTTTTCAGAAATTCGAGCTTTTAAACATTAGGGGTTTTTTTTATGTTCTGACCCCCGTCTCGGTTTCAATCCCTTCAGAGGTTTTTTCTAATGACATCTTTCACACTTCACTCGAGAACTAGATGCCCAGCAGGCAAGGCTGTATATTTTTTTTACTCTACCCAACCTTTAGGGTAAGAGAAATAGAGTGGTAGAGTGGTCACGTCATTTCCAAATGGCTATCACACAACCACTCCACCTGAATAGAATCATTGAGTTTATACCACCCCACTCGGATGTGAGGTTAAGCTGCAATTTAACTGACACTTCCTAGCTTTTGGATGGGGACGCTAGCACAGGGATGGAGTGCTATTAAATTCCCCCAGCATGCAACAGTAGGGCGGGTCATACTCTAGAATTTTATGAAATTGGTGATGAGGGGTATTCACATGATAATTATTGGTGAAAAGAACAAACTTTTGGCAGAAAAGTTAAATTCTGATTGATCTAACCTACATCGATTTGAAGTTGAAATATTGTTAGTCCTGGGCCATTTACTATATTTTACTATTATTTTAGTTACCCATAAAATATCAAATTTACCATTTTCTATCATCAATACATTTATGTAGTCTTAAAATATTTGTCCCAAAAAATGTAAAAATGTATTAGAGAGACATGAGAAGTAGGAAACCTGTTAAAAACGACCCTTAATTTAGTTTGGTCTAACCCCAAAATTGCAAGTAGCCAGTACTCATTACTCAGCGGAAGGCAATATTCCAGTAGTGTTGCCAGTTCTGGTAACTATTGTAACTGGTAACTGTTTATAAAGGCATTTTCATTTTATTTGAATGCTAGTAAAGGCTGTGAATCATTTTAGAATAACATATAATTATTTGGTAGAGATAATTTCTTAATCTAAGTGCCATCTTTTCATCTGCAGATATACCTGCGATTAGTGTGACAATGGCGAAAATCAAGACTAGGTCCAAATCAAGTTCTCATCTGACTAATTTTGATGGGACTGGGCAAGAGCTGATGGTGTCTGAGTTACCAACAATAAAAGATATTTTGAGGATACGTCATCTACCTGAGGGAGCAAAGTGAAGATGACCGGAAAAATTATGAAGTGGACCAGCTGGTAAAAGACATGTATCAGGGCTTGATTAATCAGTGGATCAAAAATTGAAGTAAAAGAGAGGTTCAGTGCAAAACTAGATAAGTTATTTGATAAATTGACATGCATATGTCAAATTTCCAGTTGTGGGGAAGTAGGTTGTAATGGCTGTGAGACTGATGCCCACATTAACTGCTGTTGTAGTAAAGAGAAAAAAATACCTACTAGGAAACTGGCCTTTATTAAAGGACAAAAGGAGAAGTTTGGAAGTAAAGTTACTTTTCAAATTGGAGGTCCTGATATTCCAGAGCATAATAGACAATTAAGAGCTTCAGAAAGGAAAGAAAAAGAAAGGATAGCAGAAAGAAAGAGAAAAAGTAAGGAGGAAAGCGCTGTTTTAGCAGGAAAAGCAGCAAGAAAGGAAACGAGCATTTTTTGGCAGAAGGTGAAGATCTAGAGGCAGAAAATTTTGATGGTGACAACAGTTTGGGTGATGAAGTAACTTTTGAAGCTGTCCAAGAGCCAGAATCTTCGACCAGGAAGAGAAAGAATTATGATAGAATTCCAAATATTGCTCTTGCTAGTATAAGATATGGTGTCGGATTAAGACCAAATGCAGCTTTAATAGATGCTGAATTCATTCCCGAGGAAGATACAAGTAAAGTAATTGATAAGAATAAAGTTAAGAGAGCACAGGAAAAGCTAATGACAGATATTGAACATGAGTTTGAGGAAAACCTAAGGAACGATGAGTAAATTTCTTGTGTTCTCTTTGATGGACGAAATGATGTGACAAATTTTATGATGGGGGCAGGGGGAAGTGAAATATTGCTTCCAGCAAAAACAAAAGAGGAGCATTACACTGTCATCAGTGAGCCTGGGAGCAATTACCTCTTCCACCTTGTCCCAGAAAAGGCTACAAAAAAAGAATCACATGCAGACAAGATCGCTAAGGCTATGTTTGGATGGTTGAGGGAAAGGGGTTTGGACAAAAGCTTAATGGCCATTGGAGGAGACTCCACGAATGTGAACACAGGTCTAAATGCTGGAATAATGCGAAAAATGGAGCTCCATTTGGGCAGAAAGCTTGTTTGGTTGGTCTGTAACCTGCACACTGGGGAACTCCCTCTCCGTCATCTAATTATCAACCTGGATCCCAACACTATCTGACAACATATATTCCGGACCAATAGGAAAGCTCCTTGACTCTGTTACAGACTTGGATATCAACCCAAATTTCACTCAAATATCTTTAGGTCCTCCTCTTACCAAGATACCTCAGGAAGTGGTGCAAGAACTTTCCACTGATCAACACTACTGCTATAGAATTGTATCTGCAATCAGAGATGGAGTGCTTTCTACAGAGCTTTCTCTATTGGAAATAGGACCAGTAAACCACAGTCGCTGGCTGACCACAGCTAACAGACTTCTTCGGCTGTGGGTGTCAAAGCATGAGTTCAAAGGCAAAGCCTTTAAGAATCTACGACTGATTGTTGAGTTCATCATTAATATATATTACCCATGCTGGTTTAATGTTAAGACTAAGCACTCTTGGACCGAAGGACCTAGGCACATTCTTTATCAACTTCACTGCCTTAAGTCTCAGAGGAAGGAGGTGTTGGATATTGTTTTGCCAACTGTTAAGAGATCAGCTTGGTATGCATACAGTGAAGCCATCCTCCAAACCCTGTATGCTCTGAAGATAAGATCAGGCGGAGAGAAGTGAAGGGCTGAAAAGAATACAGACCATCAGGGGAGAAAGGGACCCAGATACTCAACTGGGAGACTTCTTTGTAAGGCTTAGAAGGAAACGAAACATCAATTGTCATGCTACCAGGATTAGAGATCTGATCAATTGGTCAGAGGATGTCTCTGAGCCAGCTCTCACTTGCTCTTTAAGTACTTCTGAATTGAAAAACTTCATTGACTCTCCTATGAAAGTACCTTACTGGCCTAGTCACACACAGAGCATTGAGAAGGTTGTAAGAATGATGACTGAGGCTTCTTCCAAGTATTTCTCACATGAAAAGAGCGATGGAGGAATCAAGGCACAAGAGACAAGTAGACGTCTGATGTCCAGGAATGAGTCAAAGCAAGATTTGTGTGGTCTGGTGAAGTTTAACTTTTGAATATGATCCAAAGTGACCCATGCAACCATATGTGGAGCTTTGCATACACTTTTCTCACTCACTCAATAAACATGTAAATTTGAGGTTACTTTGTGTTTGTGTGTACTTCGATTAAATAAAAATAGGTTACATAAGCTCATGACGAAAGGGAAAAATTTACTTTTATTTAAATGGAAATTGATGTAGGTAGGAGCAATTGTATAACAAAATAAAGTTCTTTTTCAAAATCTATACCCAAAAATCTATCATTTAAGCAGCTCTCATTAAAGGATTTAATGAAAATATATGGTTGCCGCAAAGTATGACTCGCCTTAATAGAGCATCTTCCCTCGCTTCTAACCTGGTCCTTCTCTACAACCTCGCAGAAGGCGCCGGCCCCTCTTAATTGTAGTCACGTTAGAGGGGGTCTACAGTACAGACTGTAGGTTCAAAGGCTTTCTCCATGTAGCAGAGATGTGATCAGCTACATGGGGAGATATAAATAACAACAACAACGAGAACTACTACTTTCGTCATTCCATTTGACCGCGTGTCTTCGGCCGCTACAATCTAACCTTACCTTAATCAAACTCGAGGTAGATTTTTAGAAGTTTTATTCGAGGATATGGTCGGTTATGGCTGTGTGGTAGAGTTGTATTATGGCAGCCGTTTCCGAAATATAAAGCGCGCATTTTAAAGCTGGAATTCTCTTCTTTGGCGACGGATGTCCCGACTAAGTGTTTGTTCAACTTGATAACTTTAGTGTATGTGTAAGTTATGTGGTTAAATTAAAAGGAAACGCACATTAATATTGTACTAAGAACACATTGTCTAAATATCCACATCGATATAGAAGCACAGTCATGGCCGCAACGATGGCAACGGATGTTTTTTACAACCTTAAACAACTCTCCGTTATCCATTGATCACTCCGATATGATTTAAAGATGAGACGGATGCCACGACTAAAACATAACCTTAAACAATCAATTATGCCATAAAATCCGATATCACGACCATATCTCATCCTTGATTTTTAGTCAAGTATCTGCTTCATGTTTGGAAATACAAAGCCTCAGGTTTTCCCCCAAAGTACACCCAGAAACACTGCAAAGAATCTCGCCGCAAAGCAATCCTCACAAACACCAAATCATAACTCTCCAACGCCATTTCACCAAACATCAAGGTGGGTAACTATGGCAAGATTTCGACGCGATCAATATTCAAAACCTAAACACACACCTGGACTACCCCCATTTTACTGTGCCCGTTGCAATCGGAGGTCATACACAGCTCGAAACACGTTCAAAACATGCCTGATAATTACGAAATATCTGGGAGAACCTTGTTCGCTAGTCGGGGTTCGTCCAGGAGGTAATTTTAAGTAACTCCACCGAGAGGGTAGATGTCCTTACCTTCTGAAGACCTTCGGTTGATGGTAGTTGTAGGGATGTCCTTACCTTCTGAAGAACTTTGGTTGATGGTAGTTGTAGAGATGTCCTTACCTACTGAAGACCTTCGGTTAATGGTAGTTGTAGGGGTGTCAGTACCTTCTGAAGACCTTCGGTTGATGGTAGTTGTAGGGATGTCCTTACCTTCTGAATACCTTCGGTTGATGGTAGTTGTAGGGATGTCCTTACCTTCTGAAGACCTTCGGTTGATGGTAGTTGTAGGGAAGTTTGCATTCCACAGGTTCATCGCCGATGTGCTCGAGCAGAAAGCGGACGAAGTAAACTCCGTCACAGTACGAGTGATGCATGCGGAACAGCATGGTGTAACTGAAGGAAATAAATGAAATGAAAAGTAGGTCAGAGTGGAAGGTTCGCAGATCCCTTTCCTCCCCGACCCATCTCCCTGGATGGCCGGAAGAGGAGAGGATAAAAGACAATACAAAATATATAAGGAAAGTAACAAGCGCGGATCCAGGGGTGGGGGTGGGGTGGGGGACTGAAGTCCTCCCAAATTTCGGACCCGTTTATGTTTATATAGATTTTTTAAGCCATAATTGTATTCTGCTATTCAAAAAGAGGTTATATATATATATATATATATATATATATATATATATAATATAGGTTCTATTAAGGTCCACAGCTGTGGCAGCGTTATTAATTCGAACTTGTATTTTCTTAATATTTCTTATAAGTATTTTAACGGGGTCTTCGAGGCGAGAAAAAACATCCGCGAATGACATGCTCTGTTCCTAGACGTCTTTCGACCATGTTAGGTCATCTTCAGGGAATGAACAGAAATGGAATTATTCAAAAAATGTTACATGGCTTAAAAATAATGATTAAAATCAGTATTATAAATTAACTGACGTCCAAAAACTACAATTCATAATTTTCTGATGTGTGGGAAAGAAATTCGGATCTGAGAGAGTTCGTGCTCACTCCTTTATGAGATGCTGTTATTTATTATCATCAATGCTGTGTAAGATCACCAATTATTAATCATCAATGTCCTTTTCTCAGATGGAGGAAGTCAGGTTAGACCCCCATTCAATTTTTATCCTGGATCCGCCACTGGAAAGTAAGTATATTCAATTATACCAATACAGTTTTGTCTATTTACATCAGTAGTGAGATAGTTAGAATGTCTGGCACGTATCACAGTGAAGCTCCTCAATCAGGTCCTTCAGGAAGTCCTTGGACTTGACAAAGAATAAAATTCGTACTTCTGTGCTCATTCTGTTCTTGTCAGAGTACTTGATTCATTCTGGAAACTACAATACTCTCGTTTTCATCCTCAGCACCCCCCCCCCCCTCCATAAAAGTGGAGTCAGCGCACATCATCGGCCGAAATCAGTACATAAGGGGCGTGAGACACGTGCCAATTTACCGCTAACACGTCGATACAATCGTGGTTATGGGCGGTTTTAAGGACACGATTTCCCGGACTGGCGACCCTTATCAGGGTTTAGTCGCGTTCTTTCTCACGCGTTGTAAGAGGGCATGGCTCCCTCTCAGCCCCGCAAAGAAGACCCATCCGAATACACTCGAGTCCATATCCATGCCATTGTCGAGTTCTTCCATGCTATATTTTCTATTTCTATTTTCCCCCTCTTTTGTTTCATTTTCTTTTGTATACACCATCCTCGATTTAGGCCGAACTGTTTCTTTTAGTACAGTTCACTCAATTGTATTTTTGTACAGTTCAGTCAATCGCATTTGAATATAGTCCAGTCAATTGATTTTCTGAACGATTCAGTCAATCATACTTGTGTACATTACATTCAATCCAGTTTCTCCAATCCCATTTCTGCACCGTTCGGTCAATCGCATTTCTTTCAAGTCTTGTCCGTCGCATTTAGGTACAGCCCAGTCAATCGCATTTCTGTACCACCCAATCAATCACATTTATCTATCACTCAGTCAATCGCATTTCTTTACAATTCATCAATTGCATTTTTGTGCAGTTCAGTCAATCGCATTTCTCTCTCCTTTTCATTCACGCACATTTCTAGGAGTTTTTATCCATTCGCATTTCTGTACATTTCATTTACTCACATTCCTGTATAGTTTAGTAAATCGCATTCCATGCACAAGTGATTCAATCGCAATTATGTACACTTCAATTAAATTAACTTTTATACAGTTTACTCAATACATCCTATTCAATTCAGTCAAGCGAATTTCTGTACTGTTCAATCGCAATTCTAAAAAGTTCATTCAATCTTATTTCTCTACAGTTCAGCCAATTACATTTATGTACATTTCATTTAATCGAATTTCCGTATAGTTCATTCAGTCGCATTTTTGTATAAGCCATTCAAATCTCATTTCTGTACAGTTATCTTCGCATCCCATACAGTTAATTCAATCGTATTTCACTATAGTTCTTTCAATCACATTAATATACAGTTCAGTCAATCGCATTTATGCACAGTTCATCAATCACATTCTTCTGCAGTTTATTCACTGGGATTTCTCTACAGTTACACTAATCGTATATCTGTACAACCCAAGCAATCGCATTTCTGTACAGTTCTTTTTATTGCATTTCTGTTAATTTCATCCATTCGCATTTCTTCACAGTTCAGTCAAACAAATTTCCGTACATTCCATACAATCGCATTTCAGTACATTACATCCATTCGTGTTTCTTTACAGTCTATTCAATTAAATTTCTGTAAATTTTATTCAATCGCATTTCATTCACTTGCATTTATGTTTAGTTCAGCCAAATTGCAATTCCGTACAATTCATCAGATCGAATACATCTACAGTTCAAATAATCGGCATTTCTGTACAGTTCAGCCTATCACATTTGCCTAGTTCAGTCAATCGCATTTTTGTACATTTTATCCAATCGCATTTATATACAGTCAATTCAATCGTATTTCTATACAGGTCATTTCATTCTCTTTATGTACAGTTTATTCAAATTTCTATACACTTCATTCAATCTCATTTATGTACAATTCTTTCAATCGCATTTATTTACAGTTTCAATCTCACTTTTGTACAGTTCAGTCAATCTCATTTCCGTACACTTCAGTTAATTCAATCGCATATCCGTACAGTCAGATTAATTGCATTCCTCTGCAGTGCAGTCTATGGCATTCCGCATAGTCTAGAACAAAGGGGTGGTGGTGGGGGTAATAATTTTCCTCATTGGATTTTCTCGCTGAATCGTTCTATGCAATTACTTGCCAGGATCTGGTATCGAAGCATCACACGGCGAGTTGGAACTCAGGACCGAACCTCACGTCTTAGATTTCCCCTCGGCCCCACTACGTAGAGAACTGCTATTCTAGTGTGAAAGATTCATCCCAGAGTCGCGACAATGAAGTGGCGAGATACACAAAGTACAAAGGACCTTATGAACTGGACCCCTGTTACTGCGGACGGCTCCACATCGGGGTCACAAACGCACGAGTTATTCATGAGTAAAAGACGAAAGGGAAGGGAAGCTACAAGGACTAACCCCGCTCTTGGGCCATTTCGGTGAATTTTAGGGTCAATGTTTTGCTCAAAACTCATGGGAGTTAATTGCATCCCACCCACTTCAGCAAGGGGTGGGGGCATTGGCAGGCTATAATTATATTTTGGTCCTTTTTCACTGTTGCCGTCATTTCATTTCGATGCATTCGCCTTTGGTTCCTCTTTCTTTTCACCCTTCCCCCTCCCGGTGAGTTCGCACGGAGTGAACTACGCCTCCTTCATTTTCTCTGTAGGTGGGGGTGCTCCAGAAGGGGCACAAGGCCACGGGAAAGGGAAGAGGACTGGTCTATGAGAGGCCGCGGTACCTCATTGGTGAGCACGATGTCGGAATTCGGCACTCGGATGCCTCGAAACAGGAGCCGGCCGACATCCACCAACCGTGTCTTAAGCCACCAAAAAAGAGGCGAATAAGTGTGTGTGTGGGGGGGGGGGATAAAAGGAATATCATCATAAAGGAACAAAGATAACCCAAAGAGAGAGCCTACAAGGGGGCAGTATTAGATGCTTTCTAGCGTGAGTGACATTTCCTGACTCGTTATTGGAGATGTAAATTATTTAATATCCTCTTATCTCCCCAGTATTTCCAGTTGAGAGGTTCACTCCCCCCCCTCCCGTGATGATTATTTTTTTTTATTAATTGACACTTTGTTCTTTTTTTCTCCTCTTATTGTATACTCGTTAAATTACACTAATACTCTTCCATTTCCAACAAAGCAGCCAGAAGGACCAATGCAAACTACAAAACTTTAATGCTCAACACAACCGGATGAGCACCATACAGAAGCACCCGGGTTATGGTGTCCCTGGTCAAGATTCTCAGAGACCGAAATTGGAACACACACAGGTGGGAATAATTGGAAAAGAAACGATAGATGGGAGAGGAAATAATTGGTGTCTTTGTTGTTGCATTGGTCCTAAGGATAACATGATCTCTGCTCCCTCCGACTGTTTGGGAGATTAAGGAAGAAAGCCTACACGTCTAAATTACGGAAGAAAGCCTACACGTCGAATTTTGCAAGTGATCAACCTAGTTCTGATCACTTTTCCTCCTACAATCCTGTCTAAGAGGACACACCGAAAGCCTACCTATAATTAATAAGTCGGCAAAAGAAAATAATTTTTTATCTTTTCAACTCGTATGGGGAGATAAGACTACTAAAACATAAAATAAACCATCAAAAAGATGTAGAAAGGCTTTGAAAGATAATAGCTTCGAAAGCCTCTAATCGATTTCCAATTCGTCAAAATAATCACCAACAGAATTTTGAGTGATATATTATTGTGAATCATAAATAAACACCTGTAACCAAATTACAATTTCCATTTCAGGACTTATTTGACACAAAATTAATTAATCACGTAAATGGTAAATAATACGGTGAAATTTAAATGCAGAATTATGATTTATGAATCATTTTTTTTTTTGAACGATTAGCAGATGTGTTAAAAATTAAAAATTCCATCTCGGGTGAAATTTCGGCTCTTTCCTTATATAGAGGCGGTTCCCAATCTTGGGTATATGTACCCGAAGTGGTACATTTGTAGTCTTCAGGGGTTACATTGGATGCGAGAGAATAACCACTACTGTACAATACATGATGTAATCTCCATCCAGATTGCACAACGTATGAGTCCGCTCTCTATTTCTGAGTTTTGGTTATCGGTACATAGTTTTGTGGATTTTTACTTAGTAATGATCATTATGGATAATTATAAAAGAATATGTATGAAGGATCAAACTATTTTAGAAATTACCTGAGTTTAATTCACTGTTGTTATGAGTAATTATAAGAAAGATATGAATGTGATGTATCAAGATATCTGTATATTACGTGAGTTTAGTTTATCGATACTAAAAATAATGATAAATAAATGTATGTGATGCATCATATCTTATGAATTATCTGAGGCTCGTGAGCTTCATTTATTGATGTTATGGATAATCATAAAAAATATATATGTACAGTGCAGTTTACTCAAACAGAATTAATAATAAAATATAAAAAAAAATAAATTTCATTGTATTTCTTTTTCATCCTCAATTTTTAGGAGTACACAGAAATTTATAAATATCCCAAGGGGTACAGAGGAACAAAAAGATTGGGAACCTCCGCTATATAGATTAACGAACGTCTAGCTCTCTATCTACTCGCTACCGTGGCGGTGATTGCTGTAAACAAAGACGGCCCTTGGCAGAAATGGGCAAAAAGGATGGCAGTGGGGGGTACATAAGTTATAATGAACCGATTAATTGAAGCATCGGTATTGATGATAGAGTGAAAGGAGTCAAGAGTTCAAGGATCATGCCAATAACCAAAGGATACCCCAAAATACATATCCAATTACGCCTCACAACACAAAGACATACAAAAGTATGTAAAATAATTTCCAGTCTCTTTCGTAGGGAGATCAAGGGGGAGAGATTCTAAACTTGACCTATTATCCTCATATGGTTGCGAAAATGACCAAAGGGCGAACAGCATTTTTCTGAGTGAGTCAACTTTCACTCGCTGACCTTTCATTCTCCTGTCAAGAAATTCCAAGGATTGGCTTTGATATCCTTCAAGCAGCAGCTTCAACTTGACTTTGCCTCCGGTAAACGGATTTTGCTTTCCCCGAGGTATCATCATCATCATCACTAACTCTATAATTTGAGAACGGGATTTTTGGGAGTATTTGAATAATAATTTCATCTTAGTTTGGTTATGACTTATGTATATTTTAAATTTTTATCAAGGTAATTTCTAAGAATTTCTTTAGAGTTTGAAAAACAAAATAGTCAAGTTCAGAGAAAATAAATATGATTATCCAATGCTTTAAAAGAAAATGAATTACAATTGGTCAAGTTCAGAAAATTTATTAAAATTTAAGTAAGGCTGCTTTTTTATTTTATCTATATCTATATTTTAGCAACGTGATTTTTTGAAAGGGGGGAAATAGTTTAGAGTTCCTTTTTAAAATTATTATAATTGGCGAAGTTCAGAAAATTAAAAAAATTTTAACCATGGCTGCTCTTTTATAGATTTTAAATTTTAATCTTAGTAGCGAAGCGCAAGCTCCTCCCACAGGGGACAGTGGCGAAGCCATTGCCTGGTTGTTCTTATGAATAGGCCAGAGCAGTTGCCCTTTCAATATGTGTGCCTCCAGAATCATGTTAATTCGTTTTACCAGGAGAATATTTGAGAAACAAAGGGAAATGTAAAAAGATCCTATTAGAATACCAGACAATGGCTTCGCCAATCCCTCCTACGGGGAAAGCTTGCGCTTTATTACTAAGATTAAAATTTTAAATCTAAATAAAAGCAGCCATGGTTAAATTTTTTTAAATTTTCTGAACTTCGCCAATTATAATAATTTTAAAAAGGAACCCTAAACTATTTCTTCCCTTTCAAAAAATCACGTTGCTAAAATATAGCTATAGAAGAAGATATATAAAAATAAATTTTCTGAACTTCACCATTTGTAATTCTTTGGGTTTTAAAAAATTCACAAAATTTCGATACTTATATTAATTTCTGAACTTCACCATTTTGTTCTTTGATATTATAAAAGAATTATTAGAAATAACTTTGATAAAAAAACATAAGTCATAACCAAACTAAGATGAAATTATTATTCAAATACTCAAAAAAATACCCTTCTTAAATTATAGAGTAAGTGATAATGATGATGATGAAGTGATTATAATTGGCGAAGTTCAGAAAATTTATAAAAATTTAACCATTGCTTCTTTCTTTTAGATTTTAAATTTTAATCTTAGTAGCGATGCGCAAGCTCTACGGGGGGGAGTAGCGAAGCCATTGCCTGGTATACATATATATATATATATATATATATATATATATATATATATATATATATATATATATATATATATATATATATATATATATATAAATATTTTTTTTATTTTTTATGATAGCACTGCCCCACTAACACCGCCTATGCCCAAAAGTAGATGTCTGTCGTTTTATATAATTGTTTTGCCGACAAACCTTTGAATGAATTCTTGCACTTTGATGGCGTTTTCAGCTCCTTCTTTCAATGAGCTTCTCATATTTGAAGTCACTCTTCGATGACCGACTAGAAAACCTCTCCCTGATCAATTTATTAATTAATAATTCGAATGTCAATAGCATTGCAATTTTCGCTCCTGGAAACCACATGAACATTATAAATTGATTTATACATATTTCCTATTTAGTGGTCATTCAGCAAACTTATTGGTATGACCTTATGTTGCTTTGCCCGTTAAAGCACACATTTCACTCCCTTTAGAAACTACAACTCACATATGACAATAACCCGAGAGTTCTATGGTCATTTTTTACCATTAACATGAAATTACGACATTATCTTCATTATTTTCATATATCATAAAAAAGTGTTTAGGTACATATATAATTAATTACAATTACCCGTTTTGAAATCAGTATCTATATTTCATAAAAATCACTTCCTTTTCGCCGTTACGAGCAGTCATTTATATCGTATTAATAATGGTTCCATTCCAGTGACTTCAATGGGCTTAATTAGAATGTTGCAAAGAAAATATATATTCGGATTAAGTCCTGTGATATCATTAAATTCTACTATTAAGCCACAATTGCTCAGTCTCTAATATTTGTTGTTGTTTTACTAGAGGAAGAGTACTACTTGAAATCCCAAAGAAAGATTACTACTGTGAAATACTAAAGGAAAAGTAATATTTTGAAATACTAGAGGAGGAGTCCTATTTTGAACTACTAACGGAAGATAACTACTTTCAATTACTAAAGAAAGAGTACTAGTTTGAAATACTAAAGAAAAATACTAGTTTGAAATACTAAAGGAAGAGTACTAGTTTGGAATACTAAAGAAGGAGTACTAGTTTGAAATACTAAAGGAATAGTCCTACTTTGAAATACGAAAGGAAGGTACTACTTTAAATACTAGAGGAAGAGTACTACTTTGAAATACTATAGGAAGTGTATTACTTTGAAATACTAAAAAAGAATACTACTTTGAAATAGTTGAAAAACAGTCCTACTTTGAAACATAGAGGAAGAGTACAACTTTAAAATACAAAAGGAAGAGTTCTTCTTTTAAATAATAAAGTGAGAGTTTTAGTTTGAAATACTAAAGAAAAGATACTAGTTTGAAATACTAAAGGAAGCGTACTAGTTTGAAATACTAAAGGAAGAGTACTAGTTTGAAATATTAAAGGAATAGTCCTACTTTGAAATACGAAAGGATGAGTACTACTTTAAATACTAGAGGAAGAGTACTACTTTGAAATAATAAAGGAAGAGTATTACTTTGAAATGCTAAAAAAGAGTACTACTTTGAAATAGTTGAAAAACAGTCCTACTTTGAAACATAGAGGAAGATAACAACTTTAAAATACTAAAGCAAGAGTGCTAGTTTGAAATATTAAAGGAATAGTCCTACTTTGATATACGAAATGAAGAGTACTACTTTAAATACTAGAGGAAGAGTACTACTTTAAAATACTAAAGGAGTAACAAGGAAAGTAAGTACCCTAGGAGACCTTACGGTCCATTCAAAGAGGGTACATTTATGCTAGCAATCGAGTAGGCACATGGCTGCTCAATTGTTTTGCGTCCATAAACGGCCACTTTTCAAGACTTTGTCTAGTCTTGACTTGAACTGGTCAACAGATTCACTGTTGACAACTTTCACTGGAAGTGCGTTCCACTTACCGCAGATACTGTAGGTGAAAAAGTTTCCACACAGATTGCGGTTGTAACGCTTCAGTTCAAGTTTGAAGCCGTGATTGCGCGTTCTGTTCTCACTCAGTGTGAGAATATCCCGGTAGTCAACATTGTCGAACCCTCGAAGTATTTTAAAAAATTCGATGAGCTGACCACGCAGTCTACGAGTTTCCAGCGAGAACAGATCTAATTCCCTTAGTTTATCCTCATAACTTTTATGTCTGATAGAGGGAATCAGCTTGGTTGCCCTGGCTTGTACGCGTTCCAACCTTGCGATATCCTTTCGAAACAAGGGACTCCAAAATTGTATGGCATACTCCATGTGCGGCCGAACGAAAGAGTTGTACAGACAAAGTACTATCTCCTTGTTACGGTATCCAAACTGGCGCTTTATGTAGCCTAACATCCTTTGGGCTTTCTTCTCTGCCTAAATGCACTGTTTCGAGAACTTGAGGTCGCTAGTGATAGTTACACCCAAGTCCTTCTCAGTGTCACTCGATTCAAGAGCAGTGCCCTTAAGGATATACTGAGATTGGGGGTTTCTGTGGCCGATATGCATCACCTTGCATTTCCCCACGTTAAAAGGCATTTGCCACGTGTCCGACCACTCCCCAATCTTCCCAAGATCTTCCTGCAGGCGGGCAGTATTTCCATCCTTTGCAACGTTCATACCAAGCTTGGTATCGTCGGCAAATTTGGAAATCTTGGCAACCATGTCACCGTCCATGTCGTTGACGTAGATGATAAATAGTAGTGGTCCCAGGACAGAACCTTGAGGCACCCCGCTAGGAACGGGCACTCACTTAAAAGCCTGTACATTCACCACCACCCGTTGCCGTCTGCCACTTAGCCAGTTCTCGATCCAGCCGCTACTTTTCCGTCTATGCCCAGCGCTGGCACTTTCCGGAGAAGGCGGCGGCGTGGTACCTTATCAAGGCTTTATGAAAGTCTAGGTAAACCACATCCACCGCCTTGTCCCGATCGTGCTCACTGAAAACGAAGTGGAAGAATTCCACAAGGTTCGTCAGGCATGACCGTTGCCTTCGGAAGCCGTGCTGGGAACTCCTCAGTAGCAGGTTTGACTCTAAATACGACGTCACTTTGTCCACCATGATGCTTTCCATGAGTTTACCGACTATCAAAGTCAGACTGATAGGTCGGTAGTTCGACGGTTGGTTACGGTCTCCTTTCTTGAAGATAGGAGTCACCTCCGCCTCACGCCAGTCTCTAGGAACGCATTTGGTCCGAATGGACATGTTGAAGATTGCGCTCAGGTGTCGTGACACTTGATCGCGCACTTCTTTCAATACTTTAGGTAGAAACCCATCCGGGCCATGTGAATTATTCGTCATTAGGTCAGTGATCTTCTTTTTGATTTTAACTTCGGTGAAGTCCATATCCTCCAGCTTTTCCCTCGAGTAGGAATGCGTCGGCTGGGGGATGGGACCACATTCTTCAGTAAACACTAAAGAGAAGTAGCCGTTGAGTAGGTAAGCATTTTCTGCATCTGAATGCTTTAATGTCCCCTCCTCATTCCTCAAAGGGCCAATCGTTCGACGGATTGGTTTACGGCTGTTTACATATCCAAAGAACTCCTTGGGATTCTCTTTACAGAGTCTCGCCACTCGGAGTTCCTCAGACCGCTTAGCCGCCCTTATGCTGGACTTCACTATCCTGGCTAGCCTCCGGTATTCGTCAAAGTCACCCGAGATCTTCGATTGCCGGTACACAGTTCTCTTCTCCCTAAGCAGTTGGCCGATTTCTCGATTAAACCACTTTGGTTGAACAGAAGACCGACGGGGGCATTTCAGAGGCATGAAACGCGATTGAAGACTCATGAATGTTGTTTTGAAACTATTCCACGAGTCTTGAACAGCATCGCACACTTCTAGCCTCACGTCAGTCAGTCCAACACGAAGGCTTGCAAAGTCTGCTTTTCTCAAGTTAAGTTTCCTTGATTGACTGGCAACAGACCTTACCTTCGGGATCTTGATGGTAAATCTAATCAGCTGGTGATCACTGCCACCGAGCTCTTCGCCTACAGAGAGATCCTCAACGATATCATCCTCAGAGGTGAAGACCAAGTCGAGGATATTGTCACCTCTCGTCGGTTCTCTGACTCATTGAGTGAGGAACTCGTTGTTGGCGAACTCCAGGAGTAGCGCGCTCTCGCCACAGGCTGCTCTGGTTTCCCAGTCAACTTGGCTGTTAAAGTCGCCCATAACGATGCACATTCTGCCTTGAAAAAGTTCACCCAGCAGCTGGTACAGTTCCCTGTTCTTCTCAACGGGTTGGGAAGGGGGTCTGTAAAGCACCAGGGTCCTGTATCTGACAGGACCTATCTCTAGGTCAATGCCTAGAAGCTCGTGATCGGATATAATGTTGGAGTTTGTAGATTTGATTGTATCCTTGACATACAACATCACACTGCCACCCTCTCTGTCTGGCCTATCTTTGTGGAAGAATTGGTAGCCAGGAACCGTGAATTCGCCTTCAAAGTCTCGGTTTGAGGTTTTTAACCACGATTCTGTTATGGCTACCATTTCGGGTTCTTCCGTCGCTACGAGGCCACGGAGCTCAGGAAACTTGTTCCTGATGGACCTCGCATTGAACAGAAGAACTTTCAGAGAGTTCCCTAATGTAGGACCCCCTATATTCTTCCGTTTCCTGGCTTCTTGGTTGTCGCGGTGGCACCATTTTTGACGACCTCCGAGAAGGTTGTTTGGGGAGTGACTCGGGCGTACTGGCGTACGTCCGCCTTCCCAATGGGCCGGACACTCCTTTGGTGCGCTTCACGAGATGAAGGAAGAGTATTACTTTGAAATACTATAAGAGTACTACTTTGAACTAGTTGAAGAACAGTCCTACTTTGAAACACAGATGAAGAGTACAACTTTAAAATACTAAAGGAAGAGTACTCCTTTTAAATAATAAAGTAAGAGTATTAATTTAAAATATTTACGAGAGAGTATTACTTTGATATACTAAAGAAAGAGCACTTTTTGAAATACTAAAGAAATAGTATTAGTTTGAAATACTATAGGAAGAGTACTACTTTAAAATACTACATAAAGAAAAGTACTTTGAAATACTAAAGGAAGAGTCCTAGTTTGAAATACTAAATGGAGAGTACTACTTTGAAACAATAAATGAAGAGTGCAACTTTAAAATATTAAATGAAGAGTACTCCTTTTAAATACTAAAGAAAGAGTACTACTTTGAAATAGTAGAGGGAGAGTAATATTTTGAAACAATAAAGGAAGAGTACAACATTAAAATACTAAAGGAAGAGTACTCCTTTTAAATACACGAGGAAGATTACTACTGTGAAATACTAAAAGAAGAGTAATATTTGAAATACTAGAAGAGTAGCCCTAATTGAAGAACAGTCCTATTTTGAAACATAGAGGAAGAGAACAACTTTAAAATACTAAAGGAAGAGCACTCCTTTTAAATTTTAAAGGAAGAGTATTAATTTGAAATATTGATGGGAGAGTATTACTTTGATATACTAAAGGAAGCGCACTCTTTGTAATACTAAAGGAAGAGTACTACTTTGAATTACTAAAGGAAAAGTACTAGTTTGAAATACTAAATGAAAAATACTATTTTGAAATACTAAAGGAAGAGTACTACTTTGAAATACTAGAGGAAGAGTATTACTTCAAAGTACTAAAGGAAGAGTACTACTTTAAAATAATTTTGTCCTTTTAACTCCGAGTTCTTTGACCAGAAGAAGCTGTCACTTTGTATACCTTCAGTAGGAACCATTAAAGACCACCGATTAAGCCTGGTACCAACAGAAGTGTTTTGAAAACACTTCCTTGTTTTCGTCTCCTCAATATTTTTAGGAATAAAACCCATCAGAGAGAAGACGAAAAACAGTGTCTATAATTATATAATTAGATACGGCGTCATTATCCCTCTAAATGGCGGTTGTCTCATTTGTATGGGAGCATAATTAGTGTTTTTTGTCATGTTCGGAAGTAAATCTATAACATCTGCTAAGGACTTCAATTGCTTCATGCATCTCATTCACATTAAACATATGATGACCGATTTGATGCTACTCCTACAACCATAGATGCTAATTACTTAAGTAATTATATATTTTATTAAAAAAAGTAAATAAATGTAAATGGTAGCCCAATTTGATTCCTTCCCCTTGAATTTACAACGCAATAGCAACGAGGTTGTATCTCTCGCAGAAGGTTTGTAAGGGATCGGCCAAAAAGTGCTGGAAATAGGCACGTGACTATGTGTGGGAATAACTGCAAATTCTCCTGTTAGCGTTGGTGCCGGGAGGACAAATTGCGGGTGTTGGGGCAGGGAAGGCACGCAGCCCTCCAGGTGTCGCTTTACATTCTCTTGCGGGTATGTATAAGTATAAATAAGAAAAAGAAAGCTTAGGGAGTATATGAGAAAAGGGTGGGAAGAATGCAAACATGTTAAAAAAGACGATTCTAAACTGGAGCCAAGAGAGATTGGTTGCCAGATTCCTGTCACCCAGGCCCCGACCAAAGCTAAATTACAGAATTACGAACTAGCAAAGATTCAGAGTTCCACTCAAGATCCCTCACCCCACGCCCAAAGAGGAAAAATGATGATTATCAGATATTTGAGATAGATAAAGGAATGGAGGAAAGGATAAATAATTAATTTCACTTTTATTTCTTCAAGGTCATAATTTAAAATAATATCGATTCTAGTCTTAAAGATATTTCCCTGTAGTGCTTTCGATATTTCTAAACAAGGCATTCCAAGTTTGTGTTATCTCATAATAAAAATAAATTTTGTGCTGGCGCATTGCTAAATCTTATAGTTACTAGCTCGAAACCGTCATTTCTAGTGGAGATTCGGATATCTAGCTCAAAATAATGAATTATAATTTATATTAGTAGACTCGTTTATTATTTTAAATACTTCAATAGATTAGCCGCGTAGATGCTGATCTTTCAGTAGAAGTAAATTGAAGTGCCTCAGCTTTTTCTTTGTATGATCTATTTCTAAGTTCAGGAATTAATTTCGTCACTCGACGCTGGACGCGCTCCAACAGAATTACACCGCACACGCTAAATGAGGCCTTACAAGCGCTTCACATAGGTAAAGATTAATACAGTTCTATTTATAATTGCGAAATGTATAGCTACGTGTCATAGAAACTTATTTGTCTTTTCTCGACGCTACAGTGTATTATTTAGAAAATTTTAGATCATTTGAGATTAAGAGAACTAAATCGGTTGCCATATTCATTGACTGTGTCTAAAATTAATTTGACCACCCATATTGTAAGCTTTTGTGAGATTATCTTCCACCTGTCAACGTCAACTTCCATTTGTCATTTTTATTACTATTTGACTACTCAAGTCTTTTTTGAAAGTTTTCACAGTATTTATGATATTTTGTGCGAGTATCAAGTTTCGTGTCATTAGCAATTTTAAAAATTTAACACCATAAATTCGTGTCGAGATCGATACTATATATATATATATATATATATATATATATATATATATATATATATATATATATATATATATATATTACATTTTGTGTGCTCCCTTCTGGCCTTGTAACTATGGCCATGGTGCCAATGACCCTCAGTCGGTAGATGGGGCACGCATTCAAGGAGATCGGGCAGTCGGGCAACGGAATCCTTCTTTGTGAGAAAGAACTATCTGCTAGTTTGGTACATGGTGCAATCTAACGTTGGAGGATGATTCTTGCAAGAGATTCGATCACGGAAGAAGGGCGAGTGAGCCTAAGTGATCACCGCAACTCAACGTAATGCGTCTTTGTATTGCCCTGAGTGGTGACAGAAGTTCGAGTTTTTTGCTTGCCCGTCTTCGAAACCCGGTACGACGCAGTGGCGGAGAGCAAACGGAACCGTATGGCTTTAGCTTTATTCAAATATAAGATTTGCTCAGAATATCTACTGATCTAAAGTTTACAAGGGTTTTATATGAGAGAAGGTGGGGGCTCACCGCCAAAGGGGTTTACCAATAGGATACTTCTTAGGAAGAGCTATTGGCTAATTTAATGGAAGTCTTCCAATCCTATATTACATGGGAGGAGTTTTCACAGTTTTTTTAAGTGGGTCTACCAATACTAACCTAAGAAGGGCAGGTCACTTTCCAACATTGCC
This sequence comes from Ceratothoa steindachneri, assembly GCA_963969495.1. Lineage (NCBI taxonomy): Eukaryota > Metazoa > Arthropoda > Malacostraca > Isopoda > Cymothoidae > Ceratothoa > Ceratothoa steindachneri. Next base: position 19,704,119 of record OZ018322.1, on the reverse strand, counting down.
TGTTTATTTGCTAGTTTACGACCAATAGGCGGGCATACACTCTTTCCTAACCTATCTTAGAATTGGGTGGCACCGGTAATTAGAAAAGGATTTTTTTTTATAGTATAACAGATTCCTAAGCATTTGTTATCAGCAGTGTTCTCATTAATTTTTGCTTACATGGCAGATTCTTGTAGCAATATCATCGAGAGGAGGAAAAATTTATTTCAAATTTGATAATAAGAGAGGATTAGGTGAGGGTGCAGAATGGGAGGGGAGAGGGTAGGGGGAGGGAGGGGGGAGAGGGTAAGAGAGGAAATGCGGGATAAAGTTAGGGTGGAGTGGATAAGATGGGAAGAGAGAGGGGAGGGGGAAGTGGGTAAGATGGGGAGAGAGAGGGGAGGGGGAAGTGGGTAAAATGGGGAAGGATTGGGAAGAGGGGAGTGGGAGAGAGGGGGGAGAGGATGTAAAAGGGTGAGAGGGAGAGGGGAGAGAGGATGTAAAATTAGGAGGGAGTGGGAGAGACGGGGATAGGGGGGAATGGTGTAAAATGGTGAGAGGGAGAGGGGTGGTGGAGAGAGTGAGAGAGGGGGAAGATGAGGGAGAGGGGGGCAGAATGAGGGGTAGTAAAAGGAGGGGGAGAACTAGGGGAGGAGGTAAAGAAGGGAGGAATGGAAGGGGGAATAAGGTAGGGGAAGAGGTAGGACCTCTAAACTTTTCCCATTCCTAATTCATCTAATCTTAAAAAAATCACGTTCTTAATATATATATATATATATATATATATATATATATATATATATATATATATATATATGAGAAACAACAGAGTAATGACCCGCCTATGTACAACGAAAGGACACAAAATAGAAAAATATTATCAAAGACGGATACTAAGTATAAAGCCAAATAAATAAAGGCTACTTCCGGAAATTCCAACTGTGAGCAAAGAATGTAGACATTTAGGTCACTAAACTAAATACATAGACATCTAAATGTGAATACATAAAAATAAACGAGAGGAACATAACTAAATTAATAAATCAAAGGGCCAAGATTTAAAATGGACAATTTCGTTTTAAATAAGCTTTTTAATAACAGGGTCCATTTAAAGAGACCGGGGGGATATATTAAAATTAGGTGAGGAATTAATGAATAAGCATTCAACAATATTTCTTCGAATAAAGTCATTAGATTTGTAAATAAATTTAACCGAATTCCAATTCATAGGGTGAGAGTTTTCCGATAAATGGACAAAGAAAGCGCTGCTGCATTCCCCCCTCCTAATATTGTATTTATGTTGCGTCAAGCGTACATTTAATGATTTACCGGTTTGCCCAAAGTAGTGTTTTGGGCAAACTGAACAATCGACAAAATAATCCTCTCCCTATACTATTGTTATTATTATGAATCAGCATTTTGTACATGGTAGACTGATATTTGAATATGACATAAATATTTAACTTATTCAAGAGGCGGGGAAGCCAGGAAAGGGACTCAGAAAACAGTAAGACAAGGGAGTTCTTAAAATTGTATGCAGAAGGGATTTCAGTTCTGTAAAAGGATTTTTTTGCCACATCTAGGCATCCTGCAAGAAATTTTTGAGGATAGCAAAGATTGTTACCTTTTTCAAAGATTTTAGAAATCTCAAGATCCAAGAATTCCGGGCTGGCGACCAGCAACCCCCGGAGAAACATTGAAATAAATACAGACCGTTTGACATTATCATTATGACCTGAATAAGAATGAATATAAGAACCGGCGTTGGTAGGCTTACGATAGACGGAAAATTTAAATCCAGATGGAGTCCTATGAATAAGTAGTTCTTAGAACGGGAGGAGACCATTTTGTTCGAGTTCAAGGGTAAATTTAATAGAAGGAACCAGAAAATTAAGTTCAGTAAGAAAACCATTAACATCCTTAGAAGAAGGCCACAAACAAATAATATCGTCTATATATCGGAACCAAACAAGGGAAAACTTGATAATGGTGGGGAATAAGGTAGTTTCAAAAAGTTCCATATATATATATATATATATATATATATATATATATATATATATATATATATATATATTAGAGAGAACAGGGGATAAGCAATTTCCCATAGCCAAACCAAACTTTTGAAGGTAATAATGACCATTAAAAGAAATTAGTACACATTCAGATGAGTGAGTTCAATGAAAATATTTACTAGCGAGGGAATATCAAAGTTACGAATTTTATCACTAAGGAAGGAAAAAAGGTCATTTACGGGTACTTTAGTAAAAAGAGAACAAACATCGAAACTAACAAGGGAGAAGTTATTAGAGTAAGGGATGGAGTTGAGTTTTTCAATAAGGTCGTAACTATTTTTAATATGAGAATTAGAAATGGTACCAACAAGTACTTGGAATCCGCATTTCATTTTCCTGTGGAATTTTTTGCATTTATTGCTCTACTCACGCTGTGGTGGAGCGAATGTGAGTGTGTATGAAGGGCCATTCTCCCCTTCCTTTTCCCAATACCTTCTCCCTCCCTCTGTAAGAATGTGTGTGTGAGTGGAAATGTTTTTTTTTTATTATATTTTCTTTTGTACATATGTATTTGATTTCAAGTTGTATTAATATGGATTTTTTTTCTTTCACAGCTACTAAATGTTAAATATTTTTCTGAAAGAGCACTCAAGTAAAGAAATAGATAAACATTTTGTAAGAGTGACTGGAATAGAAACATTTTGAAGAAATTTAAATCAAATTTGATGTCTTCTAATAGTGGTTCATTGCGGAGGGTTTTAATAGCCTAAAGACTTGACTGGATCGTGAAGAAAATTGAGCTCGGAGGCGCCAGGCCCCATAAGACGCGCACACCCAATTTTTGTCACAAGAGTGACTGCCGGCAAGATTTTCCCCCGGGGGGGGGGGGCGGAAAATCGTAAACCGTGGTACCACGTAAGATAACTCCTTTTGTTGTCTCTTCTTTTTGTATTTGTTGTCTCTTCTTTTGTATTTTCGACTGGTAGGATTTTAAGATAGGATTGTTCTTTAGTATTTGTATATATATATATATATATATATATATATATATATATATATATATATATATATATATATATATATTTCAAGTGGTAGGATTTTAAGATAGGATTGTTCTTTAGTATTTGTATATATATTTTCGATTGGTAGGATTCCAAGATAGGATTGTTATATTTATACATAAATAGGCTGGTTGTGTTCATATTTACCCCATATTTTGTAACTATTATTGTATCTTTTTTTGTAAGTAAAAAGACTGTATATACAATCCGTTTCATTCTCCTTCGATTTCTCACGTCCGAATTAGTGTAGGAAGCGGGATTGATCGATTGGGGTTAGTCTAGATTTTCGGCCTGCTACAACGCGCTACTTTGTGAGTTTCTCACATATATATATATATATATATATATATATATATATATATATATATATATAATTTATAGGATGAACGAAAGGACGTATAAAGGGAAATTCATTTAATTTTCACACAAAGTTTCGGGTGAACTTTTCACCTATTTTCGGGTACTGGAAATGCAATTTGTGGAAAACATTTTAAGTTAAGAGCCAAACAGATAATCAAAATGACGAATTTATGGAACGTATTTAATGTTAATTAAGGAGGGGGATAGCGATAAATTTACAGGCAATTGATAATTTCCGGATTATTATGTTACGAGTTAAAAATTAACGATTGGGGAAACACAGGAAACACATCAGGATAAACCAACCTTAAACAATCAGCCGTTAGAGGATAACTGGGGAGAAAGGGCGAGGAGCGTAAGAAGAAAGAGAAGGTTAGAAGGTTGGTAATATATTTGTTTAGAGTAGAAGTAGTGGGTGAGAAGAAGAATCGGAATTGAAGGAAGGAGAAAGGTATTTAATATACATGGATTCAAGAATCCTTAGTGATTTGGGATCAGGGGTGGTTTTCAAGATTTTAAAATCGTCCGTTGTGATTTCTGTTATATATATATATATATATATATATATATATATATATATATATATATATATATATATATATATATATATATATATATATATATGTACAAGCCATGGCTTCGCTCTCCACCCCTACAGGTGGAGGTTGCGCTGTTGATCTTCGGCCTATTGGATCTTGACCATCTCTACCCCCCTCACCTCCATGTTCATCTACCCTCTCATCTCCCTCTTCATCTACCCCTATCACATCACCTACTCCTCACCCTACCCCATTCCCTTACCTATCAGAGGAGTTAGATAGAGATAAAGGGATAGATATATGTCAAAGGAGAGGGGGAAGGGGAGAGGAGCAAGGGAAAGGGGAATGGGGAGGGGCAGATAGGAGGAGTGCGGGAGAGAGGAAGGGAAGAAGGGGAGTTAGGGAGAGACAAGGAGATAGAGAGGGGGGTAGAGAGAGAGGGGTAGAGTTATCGGGAAAGAGGGAGAGGGGAGTGATAAAGTGGGGAGGGGGAGAAGGAGGTGGGAGTGGGATGGATGGAGAGGGGGATGGGGAGAGAGCGAGAGAGGGAGGTGTGGAGAGGTAGAGTGGGGGAGAGGGAGGGGAAAGAAGGAGGGGAGGTAAAGAATGCTCTGGAAATTCCTACCAGTTTACTTGGCCACCGAAAAAAATCACATTCTATAAATATAGGGTTATCGACGATATATATATATATATATATCTATATATATATATATATATATATATATATATATATATATATATATATATTTATATAAATATATATATATATATATATATATATATATATATATATATATATATATATATATATATATATATATATATAAATATATATATATATAAATATATATATATATATATATATATATATATATATATATATATATATATATATATATATATATATATATATATATATATATATATATATATATATATATATATATATATATATATATATATAATATTGACAAAAACTAGGGGCCGAAAACAGAGCCCTGAAGAACTCAGGTAGTCACTGCTGCTCATGATGATGGACTGTTTTCCGCCCATTCCTTAATTAACTTTAATACGCTGACCTCTTTTCCTTTCGCTTGTCGATAATGGTTCATATTATCTCTTTCTCGACTCAAAGGAATTTGAGTCATTGATATTTTTTCTTAAATAAAAAAACCGCCCTAAAATCAACCTTATCTATATTGCCCGCAAATGTCACCGCTCTCCAAAATCATCGAGTTGCCCAAGACGCCAGAATAGAGCAATCATCGATTCTTTTTATGTCATTTTTCGCGGCTTTGCGGCCCAGGACTCTATGACGTCATCATTACGAGATCTCTTATTTCTAATTCGTTTCTACTTGAAATTGATTCATGTGCTAATTAGTGTCCTTAAGGACGGAATGCGAAAAGGTGGTGTGTGTTTTCGAAGTTCGTTGCTGATTCTGTCGCTATTTTCTTGACCATTAGATATCCCTTTCTCAAAGCAACTACGGATATATAATAATTATATATCCCTTGACTTACATGTGCGTCTTGAATTTTGACCCCTATCTGACGTAATAGTAGTTCGTTTTAAAGAGTGGAAACTGGTTTAACCAAAGAGGGCAATTCGATTGCTGGGAGGAAGAATGAATGGGGAAGGGGGTAGAAAGCAGAAGAAATTATGAATTTTAATCCATTTACGGAGGGCAGTACTGGGTGGGGACGTCTTCCCTTTGTCAATGTTTAGACCGGGATGACGCGTCTGTCTCCTCGGAACCCCGGCACGCAGTAGCCCCACATCATACTACTCCAACACACACACACACACATCCACCCCACGTCATAAACGGGTCACAATGGCAAGGTTCCAATGCGCTCACCACCCAAACTTCCTCGCATACCAGCACTGCATTTGCTTTTACCGTCACATGCATCCATCCCAGATATAGCTCAACACACTCACATCATGCTGAGTCTTTGATCCCATTCCAGTCCGGTAGGTGGGGCTCGTCGAGGTCGCCTGCCTAAGGGATGGACCATAGCTAGGCGCATCTTAAGTCAGTAAACTGACGTGTCTTACCGGATGTTCTTCACATCATTGGTCGAACACAATGACTCGCAGTTAGTAAGATAAATAAGTAGACATTATAGTTTTAAAGGGAATCTGAACCCCTCCATCTCATTTTATGATGGGGTTAGACACGTTAACAACCACATGCTGACATTTCATCGAAAACGGTTCTTTGAAAGCACTTTGATAGCTAAACTAGAAATGAAATAATTACGAAATTACATTTCTTCGAGAAACCTAACTTGTATTGTAATTATACAGATAAAAATATGTGTGATGGACTAAATACTGAAAAGGATATTTAATTTATTGGGGAAAAAAATTAGGTTAGGTTAGGTTAGTGACTTCAGAAATATTCTCAGCTGGTTGTATTGTATCATAAACATTCGAATTTTTTTTTTTATATTTTCCCTTAACATTATAAACTAACTTTAAAGTTCCGTTTCGCAGAAATATAAATTCGAAAATTATTCTTTCCAAGAAATATTTTTCGAAAAAGTGTTTCCGAAGAAATCTCCGTAATTCTCACAGGCGAGATATTTTCTCACAGTGACAATAAACGCGTACAAAAAACAACAAAATTCTAGGGAAACTGACTTTAAAAATATGATAAATTATTCTTAAGGTGAAAAAAAAACTGACACTAAGAAATCAAATTTGACTTACTGTTGTATTTCTTCGATGAGCAAGATTTCCCATTTAGGACGACCCGCTGGGATTGGCCGAGAGCCATATTTCTCCATGGCTCGCTCAATTATGGTTTCCCATTCGATGGTAGGACTCTCGCCCACGTTATCGCCTCCATCTTTAGCAGAGTGATAATCTCCACTCGCAAGTAAGCCAGCGTCCTCACCCCGCTCCTTCACATACTCCCCATTTCTCACCGGGGGCTCGTCTTTGAATTTCTCGGGCATAATGTCCCTTAAGTGAACTTGAGTGATCTGTTTCCGAATATCAAAATCTTCAATGTCCCTAAAAACGTGATAGCCGGAAATTTCCTCGTAGGTTTGAGTAAACCTTTTGTATCTTAATCTTCCCTTATTATCTTTTAATTGGATAATTTTATCGGTGAATTTTCGACAAAACTTGTCCACGTCAATCGTGCCCTTAAAGCGGCCTACGGTGTTAATGAATGGCCGGCTTTTGACGTTCTCCATTCCCTGAATGACATCCAGGCCGCTAGGGCGAGTGAATTTGTTGCCGAGCTTGAGGCTTATCGAGAAGAAAGCAATCCTCGAGATAATCCAGAAGAAGAGGAGGAAAGGCAGGCTAAGAATTCCGAAAAAGACCGAAATGAAGAAGCCAACGAAAGTGATAATACCTAATCGAAAATGGTGACAAATTTGAGTGGAATTCATTTTAGCGAGCTTTGTCTTTTCAGAACTTTAGTAGGAGTTCTTGGGCGATCTCAGCTATTGGCTCGCATTCCTGCAACAGAAGTGCAAAGTAAATGGACGGAATCTCCGTTACTTAACATTGCTTAAGTTTCGCATTTTCTAGAAAAATATAAACTGCAAATAAAACTAAAAGAAAGGGAAATAAATGCAGTACTAATGATGATATTAATCAGCCTCTCATTCAAATGGATCGAGTAGATAACAGAGAGAAAAATTGAATAGGCATGCCAGACATAATGAAAAGGAGATCATGAATAATAATAATTAAAATAATACATTCGCTAACGATGAATAATGAAGTTCAAAGGACACTTTTCAAGCTACCAGGAGTTATGCAAGCTTTGAATGTAACGCACTTCCGTTACGTGGGAATGTATCACTAGCAAACACGCCATTTATTAAGATTATAGGATCACTAGCAAACACGCATTCTCCACAACCATGAAAGAATTTGGTGGGGTTATAAACCTATGTTCACAAGCGCTCCAGCCTTCTCAGAGCACCGCTCTAACCACTAAGCCACACTCCCCCAAAACACCCGAAAGGTGCTTCGTGGCCCCTTTTAAGCAAGCCGGAGTCGGGTGACCTCGTGCCAGCGGAGAAAGAAGGAGAAATAAGACGTCATAGATTTGAATCCTTAACATTTCTTAAAACAGGAAGAAATTTCTGTATTACTATTATCAATATTATTATTATTATTATTATGCTAAGCGTTCCTACCATTAGACACGATCCTCCCACAAATATAATTAAATCCACATAAATGTCAGTATGACCGCCACTACAAGCCCGAGGGCACCAATGTCTGGTCCTCGTTGAGAGAGAAGGAAGGAGTAGTATGACCATGTATTTGCCACCAAACGACTAGCGTTGGGATCCATCGTGGCCCAAGGGAGATCCACTCGTTCTACCAAGGGAGAAAGTGGATTGGAAACCACTCTGGCGAGTTGAGTAGACGGAAGAGTGATGTGTTGTGTGTGTGAGGGAAGGCGGGGATGGAAGAGACACTAGTGTTGCGATTGGCTATGCGTTTGATGAATTATGTGGAATAAACTGCTTGTGGATATGATTCAGCCCCTAGGCTCCGTCATATTGATGCCCTCCCTGTTCCAACACAGGTATTTCCGTGCCCTCTGGCCCCACTGCTTATAGGAGGAACAACAGCTCTTTTATCTTCCACACATTTTTATGACTTTCATTATAAATCATTCCTTCCTGTAAACAAGACAAGGACCTACATGTTATTTTTAGTCTTATTGAGAAAGAAAATATATTTTAAATTAATTCGTTGTCGGTAAAAAAAAAACAATACTTGCTCATAGGAGATCATATTATACAAAATAATCTTTAGTCGCGTGTACGTGTCTCTATAAGTTACTATGGGGGTCTGGAGGTCATCGGTCAGATGGTAACGCTTGGCAATAACATCGTAACTATTCGGTCGATTCTAACGAAATTTGAAACCCTCATGCTGTTTTACATTCTCTTTCGAATGTTATAATTGACAAGGTCTTCCAAATTTAAGTCTAGGAATTATTTAGCAATAAAATTGCATATTTTCGGCGGACTCTAACGAAATTTGAAACCCTTATGTTATTTTACATTCTCTTTCGAATGCTATAATGGCCCAAAGTGCTCCCAAGGTTATCTGAAGAATTATTTGGAACTCTTATGTTGTTTTAGATTCTCTTTCGAATGATATAATTATCAGGGTCCTCCCAAGGTTAGTCCCTAAATTATTGAAAGTTTAGTTGGTCATAAGATCTTAAGCCAGAATAATTGAGACCACGCGACTTAGGTATGTTGAGCTTGTTTTCCAATAAAAAATAAACATGAGTGTCCTACCTATAATATTCCACGCAAAAACTTGTTCACATTGTGACATACACCGCAATCCTTCTCACAACAAATGCTTGTTAATAACTAAACAAAGGCAACAAGTGTTGTTGTCAATGAAAACTTGAAGAAACGCGATAAAAAGCCGCAAACCTCAGTGCTGCTAAAAATGCTTGGTCATCGCCTTAGTACACTATGTACAACCTACTAATTTTAATGAGGTACACTCTGAGTCGTAGTGAAACTCATCAAAATTACTACTCGTAGGATCGACCCCATCAAAATGACCAGAATAGTGATTGTTTATTTAGAAATAACAAAAAAAAACCCCGAAATATATACAAGTGTCATTGCTCCCGAAAGGTCAAAGTGAGCAATCGCGGGGCGCTGAATTGAAAACGATAAAAAAAACATTTGGAATATGAAATATTTACTGACAGCTATTTATAATCCGAGAACGTCAAACCCACTGCCCGTGGGCCGCATTGCTGCCCATTTAGTATTTCATGCGATTACTAATAACTCAAATTCTAGTTTTTACAAGGTATTTCACCTTTAGATATTGTCTACTCTAGCTATGTATAATGCAAGGACGTCCAACCTGCGGCCCGCGGGCGGCAGGTTGGACCTACTCGATTCTATTTTTTACGGCCTATTTTTTCGGTATATTTTTATTTACTTTGAAAAAAGCAGAAATTGAGAATATCATAAAAGAAAGGCAATGCCTTCCTTTATTGTTAATATACAGTATTTTGTTTGAAATTATATCTATTTGTTAGTAAAAATAGTTATTCACTACATTTTGAACTTTTTAAAATTTAGATTGAAGTACCTCTGCGACCGGGGAAATATACTTAAATTTCTAATTTGGCCCATCGGGAAAAAAGGTTGAACAACCGTGGTATAATATGTCCAATGACGTAATCTTAATTTAGCGAATCTGTGTTGTGTATGTGAAAAAGGCAAAGAGGGGAAGATAACACACGATAAGGTGGGGTGGATAACAGAATAGAAAATAATGAATAGAAAGGGTATAAATAATGAAAAGGCAGGTCATGAATAACAATGATTTAAATATTATCTTAGTAGCGATAAATAATAAAATTCGGAGGATCCGGAGAAAGGCGATGAAAAATGGACGTCAGGAATTTCAGTGTCAGAAAGACGGTGAATAAAATTGGGATAAGTGAGAGACAGAACGGGAAAATGAGAGAGTTTATTTTGGTACGAAGTTCTATCACACATTTGCTCTCTTTCATTATAATACAAAATATAAATCCTCCAATTAAACTTAATTAATCTATTTATTAAGAGTTGGACAAAATTATACCACTAACATTATAATTTCTCTTCATTATTATTATTTTTTTTTATGTACTACAAGATGGTAACCAAGCTTGGAAGTTGTTGGTATCCAGGCTGGTGATATGGGTACCCTTACTCAAACCAGACCTGGAAACCGGTTGCAATTCATGGTATACTAATGGAATGATATGAATGTTAAGGTCAACGAGTGGTTCATTTGTAGTAACGAGGGTAACCTGAACAAACGGTGAGGTTATCATATGTTGATGGCCAAGAGCATCTTAAGTGGAGGCAATGGATTGTGTGGGGAACCTATAGATAACCAGATGTTTGCAGTGTTTGCTGTAAGATGGAGTGTGTGAGTGGTATAAGAAAGCGGCGAGGAGAAAACTAGGATAGGATGGAGGTTGATGGAAGGTGGGTTGATCATAGAGTAAGAGGGAGATTAGAACTTCGATGGAGAATTGAAAACATTTAATTCAACGATGAAGAGAATTGATAATAAAAAAAACAATGATTAGAGGAAGCAATTTAAATGTGACTGCTTTCAATACGTAACCAGGTCAAATTAAGTATATCAATTGATATGAGGAAATTGAGAATTTGTCTTTATTAGTTTCTGCCATTATTTAAAGGGCCGATTGCGATATATTTTCCCAGCTCGGGTCACATCTTGGCCATTTTTTGTGTTTACATTTGCTCATGCAGTGATCAAATCGAACTGCCTTAGGCGCATTCGATTTCTACGATTATATTTATGATGCAAAAAACAACCCCGTACAAAAATCCTGAAAACTGTGGGATTTATTAATCTGCTCCACATGTGAAACGACTTAAAGCAAATGAACTTCAGGGTGGACCAAACTCCCACCGACACTCTACGTACAGCAATTAATAAAATACAATTGTTTTTCCTTAATAACATATTTATACAAAAGTTGTACATGGAGTGTGTTGGGATTTATGGGCCACTCTGTACAGATCTAGGACTAGCAAAGACCCTAGTGGCCATTCGAGAGCAGTCTGAGTGGTAATAGGATTAATACCACCTCAACCTAGGGACCATAAATTTAATATATGTGTCTATATGGATCAGGTACACATTTATCTACGAGTGTACCGGCATATCATGCAAATTTGTACCAGCATATTGATGAAGCCCTTGATAAAAAGGTAGGTTTGTTTTAGAGTCTACCTGATGGAGCAAACTTTCCAGTGAATGATTGGTCTGTGGAATGGCTGCGTAAAGATTGGTCAATGGGGTGGCTGCGTAAAGATTGGTCAGTGGGATGGCTGCGTAAAGATTGGTCAGTGGGATGGCGCGTAATGAGTGGACCGTGGGAACGGCTACGTAGAAAAAGGGACATGCGGAAAAAATAACTCGATAAGTTTTTTCCTTCAAAATTATGATACGGGGCTAATTTGGCAGTCTCGAATTGAAAATGGTTTGTTCAAGAAGATTCCTCCTCTCATAATAATGAGTGTAATGATTCTACTACTCATGGAAATTCTAATTTTTCCGTTTAATCTTTAGTTTTTGGTTGTTTTCCGAATTTTCTAGTGAATGTCTATTTATGTAAGAGAAATCTCATGTTGATCAAACTAACAAATTTGGTGGAAAGATCACTTTTAAGCCTTGTTAGTTCAAGGATATCAAGTAATAAAGATTATAAACTAGAACTTGTTTCGTAACCTTAAAGCAATGGCTGAAATCGGGGGAAAGATAGGCGAGAATTGAGGTGGAAATATTTGATTTACATTTCACACTTTCAATCCATTTTCTCGTTATGGCGCAGAAAATCATATTGCATATCAAATTAATTTCGACAAATAATTGCTTATTGTTATTATAATTCCAGACTTGGGGGTTTGTCGTGGTCGCATTTGATTTATGAACAGTCGCTTTTAGTCTTCGATTGGTCTAAAATGTTTTCCTGGTGTACACCGTAACCAGGTTTATTGCATAAAAGTCCTGCAGTTAAGTTATTGATTTTTTCTATTCATTTTCTTTCGATTTTCTTTGTAAGGTTGTAAATAAGTCCAGGTATCATTCTGCTCACTATCTAATACTGTGCCAGAAATTTCATTTAGACAATGGACCAGTGAGGTATCAGACCCTTCGGCGTAACTTTATTCCGACACGGCGCATTCAATACCCTACCTCAAATGCTGCGAAATTTAAGCGGGTCAATTGAAAATTTTAAAAGTGCCCTAGATAGAATCTTAACACACCTTCCAAATGAACCAAAACTTCCTGTTACTCTAGAGCAGCACATTAAAACAGCATCATTGAACAAATAAGTTATCAAAACTACGTATAGGGGTGTCTTCAACGAGGTGGCCCTACCCGAGGAAGAGTTCGAAGAAAGAATTGGATTGCTTCCTTAGAGTCCAAGCTCTCTAAGGTGAATCTAAGGTAAATCTAAGGCTATTGGGGGCAGCTTTCTAAATGATCCTCTCCTATTGGTCATATTTATTTGAATAATGTTTTTTCTTCTCATTCATCCTCTATGAACATTGACCAGCCTTGTTTAGGAAGCTTACGGAAAGATTGTAAGTTTAGGTGGGGTTAAATTGTAATGTCGGATTTTGGTTACTTTCTCAAAGCTTTTTTAATATCGAGTTTAGTTTTATCTTTGATTCACTGTGTAACACGATTTTTGTCTTTGGGTAGCAAATGTTATTTTCTATTTACTTGTGTCTAGAATACATGAAAAAAAACACCTATTTATTTAAAACTTTGCTTTTTGTGTCAAGGATAATGATATTTATATGAAATTTACCTATTCCCTCTGGAAGGAGGTGGCGAATTTGAACTTTCATTTGCATAAAGTAGGAACAAAATATGCTACAAAAATAGCATTTATTTATTCTATAATTACATAAATGAGACAATTAAAATATTATAAATAAGTAGTTTTCCGTGAGTTACGCTTATACTGTAAATTACAGTCACGAATCAGCCCCAAATATAGTCTCCTATCAGATTTTCATTATACGATCCTTGATAGGGGCATTCAAAGTCCAGTAAATCGCGTTGAAAGCTCTTGCCATGCTTAACGGAGTACGTTCCCATGTTCTCCTTGACTTTATCAAGATAATTGTCAAGAATATGGACTTTCAGGGACATCCTGCAACCCATCTTGCCGTAGTTTCTCACCAAGTTCTCAACAAGCTCTACATAGCTTTCGGCTTTGTGATTACCTAGGAATACCAGAACCGCTGCGATCAAGCTCTCTCACGCTGCTTTTTTCGACCTAGTGATCTTCTCGGGTAACTCCTTGAACTCCATCACCTTTTTTATTTGTGGACCGACGAAGACCTCAGATTCCACCTTTGCCGCAGATACGAGTAGCTTAGGAAAAAAAGCTTGGAGATACTTGAAAGTTGCAAACTCCTCATCTAGAGCTCTGACGAATGTTTCATAAGGCCCAATTTTAAGTGCAGAAGGGGAAACAGTACTTTTGGGGGGTTCCAACAAAGGCTCCTATTTGACGTTGTTTCTCCCGACACTAAACTCGATCCGTTGTGGCCAATCCCGCTGATGGTACTGTCCCACGGTGTCCCTGCTGTCCCAAAGGCAAAGATAACAAGGAAACTTGGTAAAGCCGCCTTGGAGACCCATCAAGAAGGACACCATTTTGAAGTCTCCGATTACTTCCCAACAGTACTCTTCATATTTTAATGCATCTAGCAAGATCTTGACACTGCTGAATTCCTCTTTGAGCTGGACCGAGTGAGCAAGGGGAAGAGATGGATACATATTCCCGTTATGAAGTAGCACTGCTTTGATGCTCCTGGACGAGCTTTCAATGAAGAGGCTCCACTCGTTGGGGTTACAAGCGATTCCGATTGCCTCAAACAGACCGATCACATAATGACACAAGCAAAGCTCATCTTGACGTGTAAAATGAGCTTGAAAAACACTGGTGACGCTTTCTCTGACCTGATATTTCTACACTGTCATCTAACAAATCCCACTGCTTGAGTCTCGAAGTTAAAAGCTCGGCATTGGACTTTGTGAGACCAAGATCTCTGACAAGATCGTTGAGATCTTTTTGGTTGGGGTAGTATGGGTTTCTCTCCTCAGTTGCATCTCTGTAATCTGGATCGATGATTTTATCCTCTTCTGAACTGCTTTTCCTTTCTAAAAACCGCTGCTCTCCTTTTGGAGCAGGGGGTACGGGAAGCTCAGAACTGTGTGGCACTGGCGCAATAGATGATACAGGCGCAGCTTTGCCTCCTCGACGTTTGGAAGGGTTTACCATGAATAAGAAACAATTGCTTGAGTGGTCAGTTTGTTCCCTCCAAATTCGTAGGATTGCGAAATTCATACCTCTCTTTTTTCCTCTGTACCATCCTTTAAAAAAACAAAATGAAAACATGGGTATAAATTTACAAATACTTTATTTTCACTTAGTGTTATTAGAAATGTTAAAAAAAATCCAGTATCCAAATAAACAAAAAACATTATATATATATATATATATATATATATATATATATATATATATATATATATATATATATATATATATATATATATATATATATATAAATATAGAAGAAAACACCAAAATTTTAGACTATGCTCCCAACAGGCGACAACTGCTCTTCCATGAAGCTATATATATCCAAGAGAAACAACCTAATTTAAACATAACTCCAATGAAATCCTGCCCAGTGCAAGAAAAGCAAACAGGGGGACAGGTGTATTCAGAGCTGCCCCTAGCCACTAATCCCTCTGGCAAGCAGCTCAATCCCCCCACCCCTCTCTGGCTACCTACTTCTCCGACCTTTTATCACCTAGATCCAACCTGCCTATACGTGTATAGCTTCGTTCGTAATTTTGTTAATACATTTTGTAACATACATAAACTGAATACTTTGTAATAATTCCACATTGTATCTCTGAAAATGATACTCGATGTATCGAAACGCGTCGAAAGTGCTAACTTACATTAATTTACTTCTACCTTTGGCAAAATAACAAACATCAGTCTCCGATGAACTTCCGTATGCTTATCCACAGGTTAAACAGTGAAG
Source organism: Ceratothoa steindachneri (assembly GCA_963969495.1). NCBI lineage: Eukaryota > Metazoa > Arthropoda > Malacostraca > Isopoda > Cymothoidae > Ceratothoa > Ceratothoa steindachneri. Next base: position 19,688,526 of record OZ018322.1, on the reverse strand, counting down.
AAAAGGCGAATATAAGACAAATCGAGAAGATTGAAAAAATAATTATTAATTCGAAACTAGCGGTCGCTTTTAATTAAACATGCTATAATGAAAATATACTGCCCAAATTTCACACGTATATATATATATATATATATATATATATATATATATATATATATATATATATATATATATATATATATATATATATAACATTATATTTGAATGTAACATTATATTTGTATATATATATATATATATATATATATATATATATATATATATATATACAAATATAATGTTTTTTGTTTATTTGGATACTGGATGGGTTTTTTTAATATTTCTAATAACACTAAGTTAAAGTATTTGTAAATTTATATTTATGTTTTCAAAAGTATATATATATATATATATTACCTTCCAGTGTTCTTTTGCAGAGCTCGGAGGTGAAATAAGGTGCCCAACGTTTGTCTTGATTTCCGATCGGCATGCCGAAATATGCCTTGTAGGCCTCACACGTTTTAGCAGATCTCTCTACAGAGTACTTTTTCGCTCTTGTCTTAAAAAATTCGTCGCAGACAGAGCAAAATGCGTCTGTCGGATGCTTACAACCTCTTGATACCATATATAACGAATACTTCTATCAATGACGAGTGACGATATCTGCGCTGTTACGGCTAGAGTTAAACTAATCTGTTGAGTAGACATTCTTTTTATTTATACAGTCATCTACGTTGCCAGAATGTTCTAGAAATTCTTCAAACATATAAAGAATTCTCGAAAGTTCTAGAAAGCTCTACAGTTTATTTTTCACTAAATGAGTGCTGAATCTACGTGGAATGTAAGAGAACTGGTCCAGGTCGCCCTCAAAAAATATAAGGGAAATAATAGCTATTACTACTGTATTACTGTTTCTATAACTTTTTAAATACAGTATATCATGTTTATACCATAACTGAAAAAACAATAACCCTTGAAACTTTTTATATATAATTAGTATTTGCATTAAAATAATGTTATTTACCATAAATGGGCTAATTAAAAAATTTAATGTCCTAGCCACAAAAGCAAAGTTTTGGGATTAAAATTGACTTTTTTTATTTAATAGAGCCACAAACAATTGTGAAATAACACTTTTAATCAAAGGACAAGACAAAAGTGAAATTTTGTTACACAGTTAATTATCTAAGGTGTTTAGGAGCATTCGTATTCATTTTCATATATACTGCAAAACATTCCTGATATATGCCTTTAAAGTGATCTCGTAATATCTTTTTTATCCTACCTGCTTTCTTCTCGGTTGAAATGTTGCCACCTCATCTACAAAATAAATGGTTCCATGTTTTGATTTTTTTGCCTCAACGATTAAATTCGATCAACCGATCCTTTGGAGTGATATTGCCCATATGAATTAAAAATGATATCAATCCATTATACGAGTACAATTGCTATGCACTTTGAGCTTCATTAAATTTGGATTTATGATTTAGAAAAACGAATACCAATTTATGAAAGCGAGAATTGGAAAATTTATTCCACCCACGAGTTTACATTTTATAGTGAATCTGACGGCGGTCTGTTTCTCTATAAGATATCGAGTTATCGACCCGCCTGGCTAAACTCACCCATTTGTTCCTAATTTCTGACGATGGAAAATCTCCAACCTTACTACCATTATGCATATGGAAGAAGAAGATGCTTGTGCGAACGTAAATGTTGGGTATAATGAATAACGTAAGGTGTTAGGAAAATAACGAAACCATAACGAGATTTTTTACTATGGGGGGTATTCAAATCATCTTCATATAACAGGTACATGCCAACATATATCACTAAGTTGACGAGATATCAACCAAAACACAGTAGAGGGTGCTTACAAACAAGAATCGTCCGGTAAATCTGTGTAAAATGTAAGATTTTGAACAATTTAACACTTTATAATATCCTTATTGAAAAGTAACAAGCCTCTATCTTTGAAACGTAAATAGCCAACGGATCTTACCAGATCCAATTTACCGGAGCGAAATTTGACCACAAAACAAAAGCACTACACTGAAACTGAAGATAAGTCAATGAACGATATAAGTTAGAAGAACGAACCCACAGACTCAGTTCTAATTTGATTACCGTTTACTCGAGAAAAACAATTTGTACGCAATCGAATGCTAAAGGCGGCTGTTCATAAATCAAATGCTACCACGACAAACTCCCAAATCTAGCAATTATTAATACCCATTGCCGATTAATTTAAATCGAATTAGAAACTTTAATTAAAATTTAAATACCAACAGGGCGTTGTCAAAATAGTTTGCTTGATTCCGTTTTTGTCCATTTTGTATATTTCGTGCGATAGAGCACATCTCCATTTCTAGTTTGATTACTGGTTAGATTCACTTTATATGCTATTTCCTTGCATAATTCATATAAATTTAATACTTGAATAATTTAATGACACTATCTACCCTTGTTCGTGATTAACTTCCAAGCATATATATATATATATAAATATATATATATATATATATATATATATATATATATATATATATATATATATATATATATATATATATATATATATATATATATATATATATATATATATATATATATATATATATATATATATATATATATATATATATATATATATATATATATATATATATATATGGGATATGGTAACACACTAATGCATATTGACTAAGAATAGATTCTCTTTGGGCCCTTTCTGCATCAAAATGAGGTACATGGTTTCTCTTTTCCCTTAAATTTTAGTGTTGTTTGTGTTTTCCATCAAATAAAAACATTCAAACATAAGAAATTGCTCGGAAATTGTTGAAGCATCACCATTACAAATGCTACTTCCCCAATCCAACCTCACAGTGATGACTGCACGATCCTAGCCTCACTAGCCTCGGCAGAGCACAGCCTAAACTGGCCTTCCGAGGGAGCATGTTTATGCAAACTGAGAGAACGCTGAGAACTGAGCCGAGAATTGCATTATAATTTTCACCGCGTTCCTGGGAGTAAAAGGAAGAACTGGTTTGCCGAAAGTGAAAAGCTATTTGTAACCTTCGTTTGTGTTTTAAAGAGGCTGTATTGACTCCTTTTGACCTTGCAGTTCGCTATAGCTTTATACGAAGGAAATTATCCTGGAAGTTGCGTAAGGCGAATCTACGAAACTAGAGTATTGCTAAATATTTCGCTCTCGGCTACTCTTTTCATGAGGTATAAATATATCCATCTATATACGATAGCTGCGGGTTCTTGATATACGAACACATGATCTCGGGTGTGCTTTTGAGTATTAGCGGGCAGTGTGGAAACCTCCGCCAATTGCAAAACTTGTAAATTCTGCTCCATTTGCTTCACTCATCTTCATGGTTGCTATAAAACCTCAACAGTCACGGTCTATTCTGAGTCTGTGAACCGCTGCGCTTCATATTATATTCCTCGGAGTTCTGAAAAGAGCTATTCCAAGGGAACGTCAAGTATTTACGATACTCAAATGTTACAATTACTGGCTGCCACTCGATCTTCACTCGTTTCCTCTTCTCATCCTTGATTCTTGAGTTATCTGTTTGGTGAAACCACGTGTAGTAGAAATAATAAGCACCACCTCTCTCTTAGCTCCTTTTACGCCTCTTGTCCAGGCGCCCAAGAAACCGAGTGCCCAACGAAGTAGGACAGATATAATTTGGAGCGGGAAACAAGGCTATAAATTACCTCTTTTTTTACCCCCTTATTATACACTTAATATGCAAAGGGAAAGTCATTACTAAACTTGGTTGCCAACATCGAAATAAGAGTACATTTGGTCTAAATAATATATATAAACATTGTGCAGTGGAAAGTTGGTCTCCTAACTTAAATATAAAAGAAAATAACTCAGAGACTTAATTTATACAGATACCAGGTAATGGCTTCGCCAATTTCCCCTACGGGGGGGAGCTTGCGCTTCGCTACTAAGATTAAAATTTTATATCTAAAAAAAAGCAGAAATGGTTACATTTTTATAAATTTTCTGAACTTCGCTAATTATAATGATCTTAAAAAGAAACACTAAACTAAATTTCCCCCCTTTCAAAATATCACGTTGCTAAAATATAGTTATAGAAGAAGATATATAAAAATAAATTTTTGGAACTTCACCATTTGTAATTATTTTGGTTTTAAAAAATTCACAAAATTTCGATACTTATATTTATTTCTGAACTTCACCATTTTTTTTTTACATTAGAAAAGAATTATTAGAAATAACTTTGATAAAAAAACATAAGTCATAACCAAACTAAGATGAAATTATTATTCAAATACTCAAAAAATCCCCTTCTTAAATTATAGTTAGTGATGATGAAGTGATGATTTCTACCAAAAAACACGTTCAAGACTTGAAGGATTATACTATCCATTTTATTTAAGGAAATCGCCCTCGGGCTCAAGTGAGGCCTCCAGACGGTCCCCCTGATTAACTGTGTGAAAACTGTGGCGACCCTGACCCAAGCTCCGCCTTGGTGGTGCTCGGGCAGACTGGAGGCCGGATGTTCGGAGTGATGCGGTCAGAGAAATTCTCTGACAGCCAAGTTTGGGTACTCCTGCTCGTGTGGCAGACGTGCGGCCTTCCAGCGGCCACCGCCTGGATCCAGCTCAACACGAACTCCTCCAGGCACTTGATGTACCCCTCCGTATTGAACCTGTGACTTTCCGAGACAAGAAACGAAGGCATAACCTGGACCTCACTAATGACCACCCTAAATACCATGATGTGGACTTGGAACTTTGTCTTCGTGACTCTCGATACATCTTTGGAGGGATACAACAAACTAGTGGTTGTTTTGCAAGTTCATCACCTAGTTCTGGCAGAAATTCTTCTCGTCTGAGAAGAACCAAAGCCTACCGGGCTTGAGTGGATGCTTGAGTTTATTGACAAGCTTCGCAATATGTTCCTTCCACTTTTCCTTCATCTCCTGCGACGGAAGCTGGCTCTTTCTCATCTTGTATAAGTAGTAGCAGATGTCCACATGCACCGCTAACTGGCTGATGAGATACTGTCATTCTCTTGTCCCTGGCTGTGCCCCTCATTGACTCGCTGGGAACGTTGTCAATGATGGCCTGGATCTCCACGATTAATTCGGGGGTTATTTTCGTATCAGAACGCTTAGAGTGAGGTTTCCGAGTCACTCTACGCTCTTAATCACAGCGTGATTCATCCAACTTTTTCATGATCCTCTGTACCGTCCTCAGATTAACACCCAAGCACGATATCTTTGCAGTGGAACTCCCAGCATGAATCACAAGCAGCACAGCTTACCTCTTCCAAATTTTTAAAGAATGAATTCAACTACAGTATTGCTTCCGTCACCGACGATGCACAAATGAGTCTATTATGAAAGGAATAAACGAGAACCGACACTAGACCACGCATGCGCGAAATTCAGATTTAGTAACGCTGACAATATATATCCTGCATCCAGAGTCAGGGTTTCTTGGGAGGCTGTTCCTTCTAGGTCGTGTCATCAGCCCTACAATGGGGTTATTGAGGTTAGGGGGGAAGAGGTTTTCTCTTGTACAACCATTTTCACTGCTCTTCTTTTGGGGGGGGGGGCATAATTAGTCAATTTGACTATGTCACTACCATACATTTCGCCATTTTATAATAAACCTCTTTTCAACTTCTCTCCCGTGGCGATTTCCCGTTGACGTTCGCTGCGTGCTTTTAATAAATACCAAATGCAAATTTCTCGCTTGCCCGTTTATTCATTTAATCCTTTATCTGTCTATTATATCTCTATCATTTTTTATGTCCTCTTCACCTATCTATTCTCTTGTTTATTTATACAATAATTAAAATGCCCTCGCTTGTTCTTGTTTTTTAAATACCCCCCTCCCAAACTAAGCGACTGTGGATTCAAATTATACCCTCCTACCCCACCCATCCCAATAGCACTGGATCCAAATTCTCCCCTTCTCCCCCAGGTAGCTCCCTACCCACGTCACTCCACACATAGTTAATCACAACACCGCTGTCTTTCCTTTCCCCGTTTTCACATACACACAACACATCCCTTCGTTCCGTCCCGGAACATCTCCGGGTGAGGTATTTGTACCCACACACCGCTAGGTCTACTCGTGCCCATTCGCCTTCCATCTCCAACGAGGACCTGCCGTAGTGCCCATGGGTTTACCAGCAATTGTCATTCTGATCATTGGGCTAATTTCATCATCCAGTAGCGAGATTCCGCCCACGATTGAAAAAGGATGGGTGGCGTAGCTACCATTTTAACTTGGTGCTTTCTTTTGTTTCCTTCCGCTAAAATAACTGCAATTGATGTTATTTAACCACCCGCGGACAAAATAAAAAGCGATTATCCTATTCATTAGAATTAAAAATAAAGAGAAGTGAAATTACAGATCAAACCTAAAGGTAAAAAGCCGATGACTCGCAATTAAAGAATTACAAAGAATAGAAATGCAAACATATGTATATACATTATACATAAAAAAGTACAGTGGAAAAATAGCCGGTAAGTAATTTAAAACCGTTAAACTCGGCTGTTAGAATTAGAGTAAGGGTCTCTTTACATAGCGCTGCCATGGTGGCGCCATCATTTTAACTGGCCACCAATCACGCCACCAACATAGCTCCTTCTCGTCATAGCCACACGGAAAGTCGCGTTTCGTATAAATGGCTCCCTTAGTTTACATGTTAGCAGACAGTTGTGCCACCAGCTTGGCCGAGCACTTAAACCCCTTGGCTCGTTGCCATAAATCTGGCCAAGCAATCACATTCACACGAGACACGACTTTCTGTGCCGCCTTGACGAGAATGAGTTCTGGTGGCCTAACTGGTGACCAGTTAAAATGGTGGCGGCGAGTGAAGGGGCCTCAAGAAAGAAACATGCACCTATTGGGGGAAAGAGGAGGGAAGCCGAGTTATTTGGCGCTAAAAAAATGTAAGAAACGGTTATTTAATTATAACTAATAACCGTTTCTTCTTCCCCACTAATAATTATTTGTGGGGAACACATTGTATTCAATTTGAAAGAGAGGTTATATTACTCGATGAATGGATTCTAATATCCGAACGGAAAAAAATATCTTGCCTTCAAGAACACCCGGTACCTCCTATAAATGGGCTAGATTACATCCAAAGCAAATGAATTTATCGTTTGAAAAAAAGGGATTCTAATATCCGAACCGAAACAATATCTTGCATTGAAGAATATCCGGTACTTCCTATAAATGGTCTAGATTACATCCAAGGCAAATGGATTTATCGTTTAAAAAAAGATATTATATTATCCGAACAGGAACAATATCTTGCCTTGAAGAATATCCGGTACCTCCTATAAATGACCTAGGTTACATACAAAGATAGTGAAATTATCGTTTGAAAAAAAGGGATTCTAATATCCGAACCGAAACAATATCTTGCATTGAAGAATATCCGGTACTTCCTATAAATGGTCTAGATTACATCCAAGGCAAATGGATTTATCGTTTAAAAAAAAGATATTATATTATCCGAACAGGAACAATATCTTGCCTTGAAGAATATCCGGTACCTCCTATAAATGACCTAGGTTACATACAAAGATAGTGAAATTATCGTTTGAAAAAAAGGGATTCTAATATCCGAACCGAAACAATATCTTGCATTGAAGAATATCCGGTACTTCCTATAAATGGTCTAGATTACATCCAAGGCAAATGGATTTATCGTTTAAAAAAAAGCGATTCTAATATCCGAACAGGAACAATATCTTGCCTTAAAGAATATCCGTTACCTCCTATAAATGGCCTAGGTTACATATAAAGATAGTGAAATTATCGTTTGACATTTGATAAAATGTGATTCTAATATCTGAATAGGAACAATATTTTGCCTTCAAGAGCACCAGGTACATCATATAGAGGACGTAGGTTAAATCTAGGACAAGTGATATTATAGCTTTATATAAAAGGATTTTAATACCCGAACATGAAAAATATATTGCCTTTATAAATATCCGGTGCTTCCTATAATGAGCCTAGGTTAAATCCATAGCAAGTCTAATTATTGTTTGCTAAAAGAGGATTCTAATATTCATACATGAACAATTTCTTGCATTCAAGAACACCTGGTACCTCATATAAAGTGCCTTGGTTACATCAAGGTCATTTTGAAATTATTATTCGATAAAAGAGGATTTTAATATCCGAATAGGAACAATCTCTTGTTTCAAGTCACCCACTGCCTCTTATAACGAGATTACATCCAAAGCAAGGGAAATTATTGTTTGATATAACGGATCTTATATCCGAACAGCGACACAATCTTGCTGTCTAGAACAACTAGTCCTTCCTATAAAGCGACTAGGTTAAATCCGGGGTTAGTGGAATTATCGTTTAATAAAAAGGGATTCTAATATACGAACAGGAACAATCTCTTGCCTTTAAGAACACCCGGTGCATCATATAAAGCGCATAGGTTAAATCTAAGGGAAGTGAAATTATCGTTTGATAAAAAAGGATTCTAATATTCGAACAGGAACAATATTTTGCCTTATAGAACACCTGGTAACTCATATAAAGCGCCTAGGTTACTACATCTGGGTCAAGTGAAATTATCGTTTGATAAAAAGGCATTCTAATATTCGAACAGGAAGTTCTTCCTCTTCGAATATTAGAATGCCTACCCGGTGCTTTATATAAACCGCCTAGGTTAATTATAAGCGCCTAGGTTAATTATCATAAAAAGGGATTCTAATATCCGAACAGGATCAATATCGTGCCTTCAAAAACACCCGATACCTCTTATAAAGTGCCTAGGTTAAATCTTAGAGAAGTGAACTAATCTTTTGACGTTTGATAAAATGTGATTCTAATATCTGAACAGCAACAATATCTTGCTTTCAAAAACGCCCGGTACCTCCTATATAAACGCCAAAGTTACATCCAGAGCAAGTAAAATTATCCTTGCATAAAAAGGGATTCTAATATCCAAACATGAACAATCTGTTGCCTTCAAGAATACCCGGTGCCTCTTATAAAACACCTAGGTTACATTTAGGGCAAGTGACACTACCGTTGGATAAAAATGGTTCTAATATCCGAAGAGGAACAATCTGTTGCCTTTAAGAAGATCCGGTGCCTCCTATAAAGCGTCTAAGTCAGTGCTGCACAACTCAAAATGGGTGGCGGGCCAAATTATTTTTCCATGATTTATCGGCGGGCCGAATAGGAAAATAAAAACGAGCAATTCTCACATTACTTTATATTTATAAAGTCATGGTTCGAATTGCATTTTAAAACTTAGTTTCCTCTGCCGCAAATTCACTCTTTTGAAGCCGTTGTTGTTCCACCAATTTGCCCATGTTTACGTCCAATTGAGATATTGCGATTCTCAACACCGCGTCAAGATGTTCATCTGTTATTTCCGATCGATGCTTGGATTTATTGACATTCATGATCGAAAACGACTGCTCACAAATATATGTGGACCCAAACTGCACAGCCCAAATTTAGCACTTGTAAGCAGCTTTGGATATAATTTTGTATTGAGATGCTGATAGAACTCAATGAGAGAGTAATCTTCAGAGCAGATCTTCAAATTTGAATTATCTTACAGATCTAGGAGTTCAAGTTGGCTCGCTGGATCCACGAGCTCGGCATCTACTCTGAATGGGTGCTGAAAGAGTGCAAGCTCTTTTTTCCTTCAAGATGTTTCTTGGAATCGTTTTACGAAATTATTTTCAAGAACTTTACAATGTTTGGTGTATTTTCAGAAATCTGGAACAAAATTCATATTATCAAGGATAGAACTCATGGTCTTAAACTGCAATACTTTGCCTTTAGACAACTGTTTCTGGAAATGAAAAAGTTTGCTTCGGGAAGCTTGGACATCACGAAGTAAATCTGTAATGAGCTGATTATGACATTGCATTTTAAGATTCAAATTATTGAGATGCTAGATAATATCGACCAAAAATGCAAGATCAAGCACCCAAGTAGAATCAAAGAGAACATCTACCACCATTACTCCATTTGTAGTCTTCAATCTTGGTTTCTTCTCTTGAAATAACACTATCACTTCTTGGCGGAGATAGAAGAAGCGTTCCAAAACATTTCCTCTACTAAGCCATCGGACATCACACTGAAAAATTAGATCTATGTACTGTGCCTCAACTTCTTTCAAAAAGGATCGAAATTGGCGATGCGTTAATCTTGTCTTTCGAATCTCATTGAGACATGTTGTCACGACGTGCATCACATGATCAAGTTTCAAGGTCTTTCTCTAAATGACTTCCTGGTATATAATGCAGTGAATAGTGAGAAAATCTTGTTCGGGATTCTCGTTGCAAACGTGGTTCTTCAGGAGAGCTACAACGCCCTTCTCACTCCCTGTCATAGACGGAACACCATCTGTCGTAAGCCCTGCTAATTTGGAGCACTGTAATCCTGGAACATTCAGCTGAACCAACTCCAGTATGGCCGTCTGTATGTCAATACCACATGTACGATCGTAAAGACCAATAAAACCAAGAAAATCTTCATAAAGTCTCTAAAATACCACGAATGAACACGGATAGTTAGGCAATGTCGATCGTATCATTGCTCTCATCAAAAGCAAGGAAAAAGAAAATGAACTCATTAGATTTTGAGGACAATTGTTCGATGATGTTCATTTCTATTTCTTCAATTTTTCGCACAATGGCCATTCTTGATGGGCTGACTTGGTCAAACAGGTGTGCTTTTAGAGGAACGCTGAGCTTCACTACGTCTTTCATGCAATTTTTGTTGAATTCTCCATCTGTAAATGGTCATTGCTCTCATCAAAAGCAAGGAAAAAGAAAATGAACTCATTAGATTTTGAGGACAATTGTTCGATGATGTTCATTCCTATTTCTTCAATTTTTCGCACAATGGCCATTCTTGATGGGCTGACTTGGTCAAACAGGTGTGCTTTTAGAGGAACGCTGAGCTTCACTACGTCTTTCATGCAATTTTTGTTGAATTCTCCATCTGTAAATGGTCATTGCTCTCATCAAAAGCAAGGAAAAAGAAAATGAACTCATTAGATTTTGAGGACAATTGTTCGATGATGTTCATTCCTATTTCTTCAATTTTTCGCACAATGGCCATTCTTGATGGGCTGACTTGGTCAAACAGGTGTGCTTTTAGAGGAACGCTGAGCTTCACTACGTCTTTCATGCAACTTTGATGAATTCTCCATCTGTAAATGGTCTCGAGGATCGAGCAATCTTCTGCGCAACAATGTAGCTTGCAGTAACCACGGTATCTTTCTGTTGAACAGGTTTCCTGAAGAAGTTTTGCCTAGCAGATTACGATTCCTGAAGTTTGGTGACCAAATCTTCTCTTAACTTTCCTGTAGTATTGGAATACTTATCACTGTACATCGTATCATAATGCCTTTTCACGTTGTAAGTTTTTGATACAGCAAGACACTCTTTGCACACGAGACACAATGGCTTTCCCTTGAACTCAACAAATAAATATTTTAGGGTCCACTCGTCTTGGAACAACTGATTATCAATCACGCTTTCTCTTAGTATTCATCTTTGAACACATCAAATTCTGGAATAAACAAAACAAGAAATAAACCATCATTAAATGATATGCAAAAATAAATTTCTAGTAAAGTGATAACAGTATGAAAGTAAAATCATACAGGCTGACACTGAACCGGTCAAACAATATTAGAATTAATTTTCTAACAAACATCACTGAGAAGGAATATGAGCTGAATATTGTTTCAACTATCTCTCACTTGCTAAAAAAAAACTATTAAAATTTCTTCAGTAGTACTTGCTTAAAAAAAACTAGAATGCACAATTACACAAAATTAAAATGTTAAGAATAACTAAATTAAAAGAAAACAATAACTAATTAAAAAATTGATCCATAATCCATGATTTAATCCGGATCATTCTCATAATCTAATCAATTATTCCTAGTCCCATTTCGGACGTTTCCTGAAAATTTCAACATAATCCGTCCATAACCTTTTGAGTTATTTTGCTAACAGATAGTCAAAGAAACGCTACCGAAAACATAACCACCTTGGCGGAGGTAATGATACATCATACCTCTATGCCTCCGACAGTTAGACCAAAGATTCAATGAATGAAATAACGGCAATTGTCTCGAATTTCTACCATGAATCCCGAAATCAGCTTAAGACAGCATCGCCTTTATCAATGTATCAACAATGAAATCCCGCTCAAAAAATGTCAACAAACAAATTAGTAATGTTGTCGAAATCGCCGTTCAATACAATTTTTTCACGAAAAACAAAAATAGAATGATCTGGACTTCGCGGGGGCTAGATGTGGCCCGCGGGCCTGGATTTGTGCCCCACTGTTCTAAGTTAAATCTAGAGCAAGTGAAATTGTCCTTTGAATAAAAGAGATTCTAATATCCGAACAGGATCAATATCTTGCTTTTAAAAACACACGGTACTTCTTATTAAGCGCCTAGGTTAAGTCCAAGGCGAGTGGAATAATCGTTTGATAAAAAGGGATTCTAATTCTGAACTGAAACAATCTGTCACTTTCAAGAATCCTCGGCACTTCCCATAAAGCGCCTAGTTTACATTTAGTGAAAGTGAAATTCTAACAACATTGCTACTCATTTCAGGTGGGAATTTGCGTCGACAGTTAAAAAACATTGCATAAGTCTAAAATTTAGGTAATTTTCTTTTGAGGGGGTAGGGTAATAATCGGGTGAATTTAAAGGGGCGAATTGTTAAGAAAGAAAACTTGAATAATAGATTGTTTTTTTAATCTTTGGGGATATTGAATATTGAGAATTTGAAGTTTGAAATATTATTCAAAGAATTATCACCAGCTGGCTTTGCACCAGATGAGGAAAAGTTGTTGTTTACATTGGATTAAAACTTTAAATTCATTGTTTATTGAATGAAAGTTTGAGGGCAAGGTGTAGGTCCGATTGAGCAAAGCGTTGTCATATCCCCCAAACAGATAATTAAATTTACATAAAGATCGGAATAACAAACCATATATATATATATATGTGTGTGTGTGTGTGTGTGTGTGTGTGTGGATATGAAAAAATCACAAAGTAAACGAGATAGAGAGAGAGAGAGAGAGAGAGAGAGAGAGAGAGAGAGAGAGAGAGAGAGAGAGAGAGAGAGAGAGAGAACTACAGAAATAGGAACCAGCAAAGACCCTAAGGTCCGCTCAAGGCCAGTCCGCTTACACATTCTAACGTCAGTGTATCATGCTCTTTTTTTTGTTATATAGATATATATATATATATATATATATATATATATATATATATATATATATATATATATATATATATATATATATTAACTATTTCAACTCTACGGTACACACTTATCTACATGTGTACCCTTGACATGCAGGTTTAGCTATCCCTCAAATACACTAACATAACACGCTTTTTCGAACCAGGGGGGGGGATGATAGGACAGTACTCTCTTCTCCCGCAGGCGTCGCCTGCTAGTGATGAAAATTATATACTTATAGGACAGACAGAAAAAGAAAAGGGGAATTCACATTCACTCCATGCATGAAGGCGTTGTTGGCATCTTTCTATTCATCATTTCATTTTAATCCTCAACTCCTTATAATATATGACGTTTTAATCTGTGCTCCTACTACGTTATATTTATGCTATTGAAGTACTCATCAAGTCGGTTTTTGAACATATTAACTGACGTGCTTTCAACTACATGGTTGGGAAGGCCATTCCACGTTTGCGTGATTTTAAACGTGAAGTAATTTTGGGCTATAGTAGAGTTAAAACGCTTGTTCACTAATTTTAAACCATTTTGGCGTGTGTTGGCCCTTTCGTCCAGCTCGAACAATAGTCTGTAATCAATATTAGTAAATCCATTTAAGATTGTGAATAATTCTATCAATTGTCCACGTAATCGTCTATTTTCAAGTGATAGTAGGTTTGTTTCAGATTTCAGGAATTAGTTTCGTAGCCCGACGTTGCACTCTTTCTAACTGCGCTATATCCTTATTTAGGGAGGGACACCAAACTTGGACCGCGTATTCGAGGTGTGGGCGCATGAGCGATTTGTATAATGGCAGGATTATATCTTTCGATTTGAAAGTAAAATTCCGAGCAATATATCCTAGCTATATGCTTTTTTGCAAGCTTCTGCGCATTGCTTTGATACTTTAAGGTCCTCCGAGATTAAAATCCCCAGGTCTTTTTCTAAGTTAACGGATTCGAGAATTTAGTCTTTCATATGGTATTCTACTTTTAAGTTCTGACATCCTAAATGCATGACCTTGCATTTACCTATGTTGAAGCCCATTTGCCATTTATCCGCCCATTCCACAGTTTTATTAAGGTCCCTTTGCATTTGCTCTACATCGGGTCTCGCAAGGGCACGGCCTTCTAGCTTTGTGTCATCTGAAAATTTAGAGATCCTACTAAACACTCCATTATCCAGGTCATTAATGTACACAATAAATAATAATGGGCCCAGGATTGACCCCTGTGGTACCCCGCTGGTGACTGGGGCCCAGTCTAAACACGCCCTATTTACAACAACCCGCTGAACGATTTGATAGAGAGAGAGAGAGAGAGAGAGAGAGAGAGAGAGAGAGAGAGAGAGAGAGAGAGAGAGAGAGAGAGAGAGAAAATAAATTGAAAGTGCATAAGCACATTAGACAAGAAACCGGAGGTTTTTAAAGGCCAAAAGAGGAAGGGACATTGGAAGACACAAATATCCAGGAGAACACATTGAAGGCAATATATACTGAAAAGAGAGAAATTACGCCATGGGAATTTTTAAAAAATTATGCTGGCCTGGAATTGAACCTGGAACTCCTGATTGCCGGACAGATGCTCTAACATTAGCTATCATGCACAGCAGTTCCAACTTACACAAAACATCATCTTATCAAGTCCCATTCTCTTGCATTAAAAAAAACCTCCGGTTTTTGTCTAATGTGTTAATCCACGTCCATTTCTTCATCTCTCTTACATTATATGACATTTAATCTTCAATACAAGGTTTCTGCATATTTCTTTCTGCTTGCAAAATGTTTTTGAAAGGCAGAAATTAAATAGGGCAAAAGCCGACATATATATATATATATATATATATATATATATATATATATATATATATATATATATATATTCACCATGATTTCTTCTACAAAACTGAAGTTTAATGTTTATTAAGAAGGACAAAAGGAAGAAAGCAGGTCCCATCTTTAATTTCAACGTTTCTGCTTATTAAGAAACCCATCTTCAGGAGCCTTAAGCAAATTCGAAATCAGTACATGGAATAATCTAATTCTAAAAACCTATACTACAGCACAAGTTCAATAATTTAATAATATAAATAAGAGAAAATGACAGATCAAACGCAAACACTAAAATAAACGGAAGCTTACGATATTTAACAATTGAAATGGAGAAAAAAAAAGAAGAGATAATTGGACACAGATACAATATAGTAAAGTTTTAAAAAAAGAAACTGAACATTACCTTATATGGTTGGATCACAATGACAAGTGAAAAAGAGAAGGAATTTTAAGATTGCTTACAGCTAAGATGATTGCTAGGTTATAAACAATGGAAAAGATAACGTGTCATTATTTAAATTTGGATTGTTATATTTAATACAGAGATTTTTAATACGGAGTAGATTTACAGTACTGGCGGAATTATTATGGATTTTGCCAAAATAGGACTTTTTCTACAAAAAAGCCAGTGAAACCAATTTAATTGATTGCAAATGGATTTATTTTATACACCAACACCGAGCAACTACTTAACTTTTATTTCAAGAGCCTTAGGTTACTTTGTAAGTATAATTGGTAATCCTGAAGGAACAACACTTCATTGGGCTATTTCAATGAAGTCACTCAGTTGTGTGAGTCAGTTAGTATCTTGACTTTAGAGTGCAAATAGGATGTTTTCTATTATTTATTGACTATCACTTTTCCATTATTGTGTTTATATTAACCTGTGACTGTTAACGATAGTATTTTTTTGTGTATTTCAAATAATTTGTTAGTTATTTTAATAGTTTCATTTCGTGTGTTGACTGCGCTTGTCGCTTGGATTGCTCTTTTACATACTCGTTGTGCGGTAAAGTCGAATTTTTTGGAAATTTGATCTGAATTTTCCATTCGAATGAGGTATTTTGTTTTCGCAAACCGCATTGCTGTGTGTGACCGGAATTATTATCAGTGGTGATACGTTCGAAAGTGACTATTTTCTCCTTGACTAGCCTCATTGAAGGCTAGATGAGGGAAAGGAAGTGAGCCCTTCTTGGCTGCCTCAATGTTCATTGGACAGTTTTTTTTCCACCTTCTCCACATATTTTTTCCTGTTTCATAACGGATCTCTAAACATACACTCTCACACACAAATACACACGCCCAGAAACTCAGTCCTCCCGATTCCCTTCCTAATTACACCCTTTGGTGATATAAAGGGATGATGAAGGAGACAAGGCGCATAGCCTTGAGAACCTTACTTGACTGGAAAAAACCGGACAGGTGTAAGGTTTTCGAAAAGATTTACGCTGAGCTTAATATTGCTATTGTACGCCTCATCGGCATCCCCAATGGATACTCGGCTATTTGTGCAAGGGAGGTGGACCCTGAACTCCTCAATTCCCCGCGTGTCATGGAAGCCCTACTCAAAATCAACCTCAAGCCACAAACACCACCACAAATACGCTCCCATAGGAGCATTATCTGCCGCCGCCTCGACCCTTAGGTTGAAGAACACTCTACAAACGAGATAACGGAGGAGAGTCTTTGGAATCACTCGTGGGCGAAAGTAGTCGAAGTGGTAAAATTCAAAAGCTACACCCACGTATTTAAAGTAGTCTTCACAGAAACAACTATGGCGATCAAAGCAAAATAAACTGGCCTCCTCCTTTTTAATGTCCGTGTCTGCCCCGAGCAGATGAACGGGAAGAATTCGTTCACTTGCAAATGTGCTTCCGGTGCTACAGGTACAACGAACACACCACTGCCACTTGCTCCAACTCTGACATTGTAGTCTGCTCTGTATGCACCCAACCAGCCATTCCTGGCGTGATTGCAACAGTACAATTAAGAAATGCCTTAATTGTGGCAGCCCACATAAGACTATGGTTATGGTATGTCCCATCAAAAAGGAACAAATCAAAGCAGCAAAAGAAAAGAGCAGCAAAAAAAAAGGCAGCGGTCACGAAAGTAGTGTTGCCCCACTGTCTACTTTACTGTAAATCGAGAACGAAAAATCAACCAGAATAATGTGTTGCATTTACTATGCACACATTGCCAACCTAACCCGGCCTGGTACCTTCGCGAAGGAGTTGAATACCATGCTTGTAAAAAACGGCATGGAGGAAATGCGGTTTCCTCCAAACCCTCCATCGAATCAAATCCTTAGAGTAAATCTCCAACCACAGAACGAGAAGAGCGGTCAAAAAGCCCAGAGTTAGAGTAATGCCCTTGAACGGGATCCTCAAAGCCAGGCTATGGCTGCCCGGCAGAATGCGCCAAATAAACACACGGACACACACACAACAGAGAAAACTTAAACAGTTTCACGAGGCTGTAAGGCCCAAGAAGGTGAAGCATACACCTCGCCCTCAAAAGGCCTCGCAGTCACGTTGATCAAGTAGGTCCTCGTCATCGAAAACTCGGAAACCCAGGTACATGTACTACTCGAGGATGATTAACCTCAGGGTATATGCGGCCGAAGGGAATCAGTTTCCGGACGAGGCGGGCTCAGATGATATTGTTGATGGCCTAAGGGCCGGACAGTACAAATGGGACTACACGGTCGACATACCAGAAGATCTGGTTAAACAGACTCTTTTCCGAGTACTCATCAAGTTCTCAACAGACACTTAGATTGTTCTCTCGGACTCCGAGTATCGAAAGAAAAGATCCGGCAAGGGGAGAACCTTACCAGGTTTCCCTCTCGAAGCTAAGTTTGAGAGAGAATAAAACACGCACCTACCAAATACAGTACAACTACGCTACAGTGCGAGCGTAGTATCTAAGGCCAGCCGTAAAACGAAGAAAATCTTACTGAAACATGACACCAAACCCATATTGACATAACAAACCCCAAAATAACAACCCGAATTACGACCAAAAATACTAAATTTGACTTACCGTAGGTACGGGCTCACACCCAATCACTACAAAGGCTTGAATGCCAACCAACTTTGACATCAAAAACCCTAAGTATACATTTATACAACGCCAGTGATACCCTATGACCAGGGATCTTAACAACTAACTTACTATGCTACTTTATACGCTATACGTATCTTTTGCTGGAGATACCCTTCCACCAGAGAACAAAAATCTTTCAAACTCATACTAAACTTATCTTTACTATAATTCTCAAAAACCCTTTCACCAATATACCCTCTCACTTTTCTCCTACTAATCTATATTATTTTTGTCTTAATATGTCCAATGTCCAATTTCGTGTGTTTCAGGTAGTTTTTTAGCTATTAATGAATTAAACCAAAATAGGGAAACAGAATGATTTGAGTCCTCGAAAAATTGTACAAATAACCGTTTACTGAAAGAAACTAAATTAAAACAGAAAGACTGCAAAAAAAACAAAAAACAACGCGGTGTTTCAACTCAGTCAGTGTTATTAAGAAAAAAAAATTAACGGTCAAGATTTAAACTCTAAAGGGGTTGTAAAATGTGATCAAAAACGAAAAACAACTCTAAGAACAGATAGAAAATTAATACAACAGGCTCTTAAGAACAGAAAAACATCTTGCAGGAAGATTTCTATTGATCTGGCAGCAGAGGGTGTTAGCCTTGCCCGAAGAACAGTGAATAGCAGGCTTTTGGAAGCTGGATTGAAATCATATCCCCCGAAAAAGAAGCCTCGACTCACGGAAACAATGATGAAGGCACGCTATTCATCTGCAAAGAATCACCTTTAGTGGACTTCAGAACAATGGGGAAAGGTAAGAAAGACCTATCTAGCTAACCAGTTACCTTTAATTCATAACAAACATTAATGCCTACTAACTTTAACAGTGACGCATTTTTTGTAATGGCTCCAATCTTTACAAACCATAAAGTTTATTTGATGATTCATTACTTCAATGGCTTTTCAAATATTTCTATGGTTGTTCAACTACTTATGTTGGATTTTTTACTATTGCATGTAGTTTTTTTCTGTCGAATCAGCCATTGCAGTGCAAGATGACCGTGTGCAGAGTGTAAGAAGGCAGCCTGGAGAAGAATTTATGGCTGAATGTCTGAAGAAAACAGTAAAATTTCCAACGAAAATCATCATGTAGGGGGCTATTTCGGTGCATGGAAGCAGTGGTTTGCACATTGTTGAGAAAATATGAAGCAAGAAAAGTATATAAGAATTCTTAAAGGTCATTTACTGCGTCAAATAAAGGAATGGTATGGCAAAAGACCTTGGATATTCCAACAAGACTCCGCCCCATGTCATACAGCAAAATCAGTGAAGCCATGGTGTGCACAAAATGGAGTTCAGCTGCTTTTATGGCCCGGAAATTTCCCGGACATGAATCCGATTGAGAGTTTATGGTGTATGTTGAAAGATGAAACAAACACAGAGCCCATTACGACTAAACAGCAACTCATATGTCGTCTCATGAAGTTTGGTTCAGATCTAAGCGAATCCAGGAAATGTGCAAAACATTGATCGATGCCATGCCAAGACGATGTTAAAGCATTTATTGAAGCTAAAGGTGACTAAACTGCTTACTACTCAATGTTGAAGACTTAATGCTGTGTCAATGTGTAAAAATAACTCTATTTGCAATCAATAAAATTAGTTTTATTAGCATTTTTGTAGAAAAATTTCTTCTTTTTTTTCCAATCCATAATGATTCAGCCAATATTGTAAATTTAGCAAATTTTAAGACAGAAATATCGTTTAAGGACACGTTTGTTTTGCAATCAATCGCATATTTCCTAATGGAAGAATAATTATTATTACTTAATGTTTTTCAGGTTTCGTTTATTTTATTCTTTGCGTTTGATTGATATAATTTATATAGTTTTTCTTCTTTCATTAGCATAACGTTCAAATTAGTATTTACCATTGTTTATGTATTATTTTCTCAGATTTACTGTATTACACTATTGAGCTTTAGTATTAGATTATTCCAAGGACTGATTTCGAATTTGCTTATAGCTCCTGAAGTAGGGCTCTGTAATATACCGAAACGTATAAATAAATATGGAACCCGCCTTCTTCATTTTGTCCTTCATAATAAATAAATATATATGCATATATATATATATATATATATATATATATATATATATATATAGCAGAATGCCCCTTTTTATCACTCCACACCTGACACTACTTTTGTCGTAGTATTTTTTGTGGTCGTGATATACTTCTTTGATGAAATAGGCTTTGTTCTAAGAGTGCTAATTTTGTTGTTTTTAAGAAGAGCCGCCCCAAACACGTAAGGATATAGAGAAACGCACAGGAATTCCCAAAATAAACTTATATTTTAAATTTAACAATATACTACACAAAAACTAAACATGAACCACAGAAATACTCCGAATATTAAAATACACAATAATTACTTCAATTAACTTGACCCTCTAAAGTTGGCTAAATTCGATACGCACTTCAATATACAAGAATTAGGCTAATTGTCTCTACTGGAGTTTAAATACCTTAGTTGCTCTGGCGTCTGGTTTGAGTTTGACCTTAAACTCAATGAGCCCCAGACACCACAGGAATCTGGTAGGTCCTTTGATGCGTGCTTCGACCAGATTGTTGAAGGTGGTCGAGATCACGAGGAGCTTTAGCGAGTGTAACAGATGGGGGTCCACACGGTATTCAAGGGGGAGAACAATCACGGTGCTTTAGGCTGTAACAAGGTAGGCAGGGCCTCTCTGGCGAGAGTAAGTCGAACTTGGTTCTTAAACCAAGTTAACTTAGAGTTCGGGTAACGGGCTCGAGGGGGAGCTTTTCTCCTTCGTTACGTAATTCCTCATGGGCGAGGACTGTACTCGAGGGGGTCTTCTTCAAGGGCGAGGATCGCGGAGGGGGGGTTTCTCTGACGAGAATAAGTTGAACTTGAACAAGTTAACTTAAACGTCGGTTTGGTAACCAGGAACTACTCGAGGATGAGCTTCTTCTTAGTTCCAGTCTTCCTCAAGGGCGAGGCCTATCTCGGTGTTTTGGGATACACCAGGATAGAAGGGGGAGGGGGTTCTCTGACGAAAATAAGTTGAACTTGGTTCCTCAACCAAGTTAACTTATGAGTTTGATGTGGCCACCGGGTAACGGGCTCGAGGGGTAGCCTTTTTCCTCTTCTTTTCGTAATTCCTCAAGAGCGAGGAATATCCCTGGGCTTTAGGATGCACCAGGATATGAGGAGTCTCTCTGACGAGAGTAAGTTGAACTTGACCAAGTTAACTTAACGTTCGGTTTGATAACTAGGGAATAACCCATGGATAAGCTGCTTCTTAGCCTCCTTGGTAACCCTGCCTCTCTTGCAGGGGACTTCTTAGTCTGGCGACTCACGTAATTTACCCGTCCAGTCTTGGTATCCCGGCCTCACTACGGGGACTTCGTAGCCTGGAGACGCACGTATTCTACCTCGTTTTTCCGAGACTTTCTTATTTATACCTCGTCACCCCACTGGGGTAGGGGTAGGAGGGGGGGAGCAGGTGGACGGGCCGCAGAAGGGTTGTTACTCCAACGGTTTTTCTCATCAAGTCTTACCTCGGCTCCCGTTGGCCTTCGAGCTTGAGAGAAACGCGTCTCCAATTTCTTATTTGAGGTGAAATTGAATATACTCTCGTAGGGAAGATCTTGTAGTTTAAAACCTTTCGGCTTTTCATAGCGACGAGTGGCGAAGCGCTGTGGTTACGAGTTTGACCCGCGTTGCCTGGCCCAGGTGTTCTTGCGGTTACCGTCCGGGTCTCCACTGAGAGAGAAAGGGAGGGTGACGATTCCCCTACAATATATATATATATATATATATATATATATATATATATATATATATATATATATATATATATATATATATATATATATTAGTGTAAATGGGTAGCAGTCTTTCTTGGAGGCAAATTTTGTTGAAGACCATGATATATTTCGCTTTACCGATGAAGTATGGTGGAGTCTGAATCAGGTTGAATGAAAACGAAAACAGTTTTTAGAGTAAATTTGTTCCTCCTCGCTTGAGCGTAAATATCGAGGGAAACGAGCTAATCCGGTGAGTGGAATTTGTAAAACAACTTTAATGTCCGATTCTAGCTCGTAGCCTGGGTATTGGGATGACAACCACCACCCTTTCGAGGCGTTTAACCATGCTTCTGCAAAGCGGAGTGCCCAAAAATCATATGGAGAGAGCACATAACATCAACCTAACTAGAGATATTCTAGTTGAAAACACTACACTTAAAAAAAAAGAGGGAAATAACGCTAGGCTGAACATCTTAGAAGCCATCTTAATAAAGGAGGAAAAGCCTGCATTCAACAAAACTTGATCACTTAGAGGGGTAATTACATTTAATTGACAGTTGTTATAATAACATCGCGCCTACTCTTCCACAAAATATTACATTTCTATAGGTGTTTTGGTGTGAGTATGTTTGTCTTACCTGAAAATTATGCTGAACGGAATGATTTTAAAACCTTTTTATTTATGATTTTAATATAGTTAGGATCATTGAGTTAAATACATAAATTCAATTCGAAATCACTGACATGTGCACGACTACTCGCTGGCATATTTACGTTTCTATTTTAATGATGACTACACTGATGCCCTTCGTGGGCGCACCGAGGCGAGATAATTCCAGCACTGATGAAAGCACTGAGTTAAATATCCACCAAACACAAGCGATGTTTGCCCACATCTGCGGTATTGTTGCCCAAATTACACCCAGTAACGCACATGTATAAATTCTTTTTATGCATGGATAAGAATATAGTGGTCTTTGAAAGCCCCTGCATCGATCCTCCAGTGTAGAGGATAGTTGCTTGTCATCGGCGGCAATTGGACAGTAAATATTACGAGCGAAAAACCTGTTGTCAATGAACCATGCGTAAAACTAGCTGGTAAAAACCATGCGGAAAACCGGTTGTCAATGGACGATGCGTAAATCCCGTTTTCAATGACCCAAGCGGAAAACCGGTTGTCGATATACCATGCATGAAATCGGCTGTCAATGAACAATGCATAAACCGTTGTTGAACCATGCGTAAAACCGGTTTTCAATGAAGTATGTATCAAACTACATGAACTTGCTTTATAGTCACCCCAGGTCCTCTTCATTCGAATCCGGTAAATGTCAGGAAGCGCGCCACAGCACACGTGTGTTAACAGAGGTCACTTAATGGTGTAAAAGGAAAAGAGAATTTATGGTGTCTGAGCGCCAGGTACATTCTATGGAAAGTCTTACAATGCAGTGCGTGCTTTCTACATTTTAGCATACAAAGTTGCAAAGGCCAAGAAGCCTCATACAATTGTAGATCAACTTGTGCTACACTGTGCAAAAGAAATAGTGAGACTTGTGTCGGCGAGGACGCAGTACGGAAGCTAAATGATATATCTATATTTAATGACACTATATAGAGACGGATAAATGATATCTCACAAAACATCACTAACAAGTTATAGATAAAATAAAGAAATCTCCATTGTTTCCATACAGTTTGATGAATCAACTAATGTCTCGCTGTCCTCTCAGCTTTTGGTGTTTACACGATACATGCTTGATGGAGACAACAAAGAAGAATTTTTATTATTGTAACACTCTTGACACCACCACAAGAGCTCAGGCTGTGTTAAAAATTGTCAACAATATTTTTGAAACAAATATTCTGGATTGGGAAAATTTGAGGCTGTTACCACTGATGGTGCACCTGCGATGCTATGCTCAAGATAAGGCTTAAAAGCGTTAAAGAAAGCAACGTGCTTTATTGGTAACTGGTATTCACTGCTTTATTCACAGAGATGCATTAGCATCCAAAACACTGCCGGATCACCTGAACACCATTTTCAAAGGATTGGTGAAAGTCGTTAATTACATTAAAACGTTAGCAGTGAATACTAGGATGTTCAGAAAAATTATGTCAGGACATGGGTTCCAACTTTGATGTCTTGCTGTTCTACACTTCTGTACGGTGATTGTCAGCAGGGAATGTACTCAACAGAATTTTTGAACTCAGAGAAGAACTGACTTTATTTCTCCATCGTCAAGGGAAAGAGGATATAAAAAAATATGCTAACACAGTCGGAATTAGAACTTACATACCTTGCTGATATTCAGAGTTGGGCGATCCGCTACATTAGTCCGCTACTCCGCTACTTTCGGACTCTCTAAATGGTAGCAGAGAAGCGGAATCAGTTTCTATAAGCAAAAAGTAGCGGAGTAGTGGGTAGCGGACTAAAAAAAATCAAAACCGCTACCGCTACCTATTTTACGTTCTTTATGATTGTTCGTGAGGTGCAGATCCACACTGACTCTGAGGACAGTGTCAAGGAAGAGGTAGCGAGGTGGTCCAAGATCAAGGTGGCCATCAAGGACAAGCTGTCCCTCCAACTCTTCACCCAGGAATTCAGGGAGACCTGTGCGGACATATTCCTCAAGTACAACACGTCGTTCCCGTCCTCTGCGTCAGTTGAGAGGCCGTTAAGCTTTGGGGCTGATATCCTGAGGCCCAAGAGGTCAGCCGTCAGCTCCCTGAACTTTGAACAGCTGGTTTCATGAAGGGCAACCTCAAGATCATCAAGAAGAACTAGCAGGATTAGGAGGAGGAGATTGAGTAAATGTTTTATTAGTGTGATTTTTGTCTTACAATAAAACTGCTAATTTTGGATGCAATATACAGTAGTTTTCCTTGAATTTTATTAAAAACTGGTGAAAAGCTGTTTTGGGGGGCAGCGCTTTAGTAGCGCTTTACAATACAATAAAAACTAGCGATAGCGGAGTAGCGGTTTTGTGATTTCTAAAAGTAGCGAAGTAGCGATGGGGTTTTCAGCTAGCCAAGGTAGCGGAGTAGCGGTTTCAAAAATTTGGCAGTGGCGCCCACCTCTGCTGATATTTTTGAAATCTTGAACAAACTGAATTTTAAACTACAAGGGAAATGTGCAAATTTGTTTTCTAACAAAGGCATCATCAAGACTTTTCTTCATACGCTAGAGCTCTGGATCGGACGAGTCGCAAGTAACAATTTGGTTCAATTTCCACGTGTGGATGCCATGCTCGGGTAAAAGAAAGATTGATTGGAGTTATTACTTTCGTTATCTTAACATTTTCAAACACACAATGGCTTACAAAATAGCGAGACACCGTATTTATATAAAGCAATGTTTTCATATAACGTCAGATTTTTTATGACCTCTGATAAGTGTGATTTGAGCAAGAAAGATAGGACAGGATCTAAGGAAAACAAACTGGAGCTAATATTTACATTTATCTCCTTTGTGCTGGAGATTAGGAACAATTCGAAGATATTTCTGCTAAAAAAATCATTTATATACATTATGGTATCTGCTTTTGACCAGTATCTTGTGACCCATCTAAAGCCTATGGACGGCCAAAGCACTATTGGGATATCCTTTAGATACTGCATTTTGATGTTGCTTAGTTCTTACGGAGATATTTTTAGAAGTTTGACCTACATAAAATAAATTACAATCTAAACAGGGTATACTATATATTACATTATTATCGTTCATTGGGCTGTGTTTTATTAACCTATTTTTTAATGTATAATTGTATTTAAAAATTACACTTATATTAAGTTCTTTTAACATTGGTACTGCCTACAAAAAATTATAAAGGTTCTGTTTTCCCTAACTTGCAGTTATAAAATGTTTTTTTTTGCTTTATTCATGCAGTTTTCCCCAAAATATTTCGGGTAACATAGATCAAAGGTAATCTCTTCAATTTCAATTTTTGCAAATTCTTGATCTCTCCTTTTCCTTACGTGGTATATATATATATATATATATATATATATATATATATATATATATATATATATATATATATATATATATATATATATATATATTGTTGGATTTCCCGACGTATAGGTGAGAATGCGTGAAGGAATTAAAAATCTGGAAGCACTCTGGAGTTATAATAAAGACCTCCTCAGTGCTTCCGGATTTTTAATTTCTCTACCCATTCACACAGATACACACGCACACACACACACACATATATATATATATATATATATATATATATATATATATATATATATATATATATATATATATATATATATATATATATATATATCTTACTCTCTCTTTTTCTGTCTGTCTCTCTATCTGTCTTTGCATCTCTCTCTATCTCTCTACGTATCTCTCTCTTTGTCCCCTCTCTCTCTCTGTCTCTAACTCTCCCTCTTCCTCCCCCCCCCCCTCCTCCCTCCTTCCCTTTTTCAAGTGCGCAATCGGAAAGCTACGTAATCAACTGCCAGAACCTATTCCGTACAAAGCGAACGAATCACTTTACGTACGACCTTACGAACTTGAACTCGAAATAAATGATGATTGTGCCGGATTGAGTGGGAAGACAATACTACGGAATAAATGTAAATAGTTAACAAGGGTACATATAATGATATTCAACTCCATCATTTCAAACCTGAAATTAAATTACAGATTAGAAAGTGTCAAAGGTCACTTATAGCCGAGTTAAAACAAGCCTTAAAAAATAAAAACTAATACTTGACATACATCTGCACTTCTCAAACTTTAATCTACAGTAAGTCAAACACGAGGGCAATTTTTATGACATCATTATCTTGTCGAGGAGAACGTATAAAGAGTGAAGGCCAACAGGCACCATCTTAGATAGTTACTATGTTAACTTTTACTCAAACTAATTGTCGGGGAGGAAGCGGCAATTTGGGGTTGGGTGCGAAAAACCTTAATGTGATTTAAGAAAACAAAAAAACTTCAAGTTGTGCTCATTCCCCCCCCCCCTCCCTCCCCTCCTCGCTTATTATTTCTCTATCTCGTTAAGATGTTTACGAACAGGATTTTGTTTCAGCATCAATGGCGTCGATAGACCCGGTTTTAAAAGCTGATTGCAATGTACATAATTTGCCTGAACTTAAGTGCATATGAGTCATTGCTACATTCCTCTGTTAAGATCCTTTGCCCTATAACAAATCCCTTCAGATTTTGCGTAGTGTCGTTTTTACTTTGGATTCCTCTCTTTATCAACCTTGATTTCTGGAAATGTATAAATCCCTCCATTTTTAATCCTGATGGTTGCGTCCTCATTCTCGATTACTTTAAGGTTTCCTCCATCCCTTTATCTGTGCTGCCAGAATCCACTTCTTCCATCTCACTACACCTCGTCAAAGTGTCCGAGACCACGATATCGGAGATACGACGGAGGCTCAAGGAGGATATTAACAAGAGCTCAGAATCAAAATCAGATCTTTCATTTATAAAAAATATGAATACAAATAAAAGAATAAAGGGCTAAACAAATTAATGATTAGGATAAAGTCATTACAGAAATGCGCCTTCAATAAACCATTAATGAATAAAACGAAGAGTGAGAATGAAAATGGGGATGCGGCAAAAACCATCACAAACCAAAAAAACAAGAAAAAATTAGGTCAAGATTTGAGCCCTTTCTTAAAGACGTGCCTAGAGAATCTGTACTATTCCCCGCACTTTTCAACTTCTTCCTCTACGACTCCATTCACACCAGCTATGTCGGCATCCATACTGAAATATACACTGTTGAGGTTCTTAGCCTTTTACCTACTTACACTCTTTGCAAAGAACCCTCTATTTCCTGCAACACAGTTGCTGCTGTTGTTGCTGCTGCATTGGCGTAATATTTATTTTTATATTTGTAAACTCCTATATTGGTGTAAATAACCTACAGCTATAAACTACGTGGATGTAAAGGTTATGCACATTAGAAATAAGAAAAAGACATTTATTAGCGAAAATACAATTTACTCGAAGTAAGGTCTGCTGACCAAAAGGTCGCGTGTTATCACATATTCTTATTTACACCTTACGACCTTCAAAACTTTCAATAATTACGGGAATAATCTTGACAGGATCTTGCCAATTCTATCATCCGAAAGAGAATGTGAAACAACATATGATTTACAAATTTCGTAAGAATCAGCTGATGTTATTGTCCAAAGAAAAAGATCCAGGGCTAATCTTGGTAGGACATTAGTAATTATATCATTCGAAAGAGAATGTAAAACAACATTAGGATTACAACTTTCATTATAATCGGTGGAATAGTTATGATGTTATATCCTAAACAAAATAATTCCCTGGCTAACTTTGGAAGGACTTTGACAAATATATTATTAGAAAAAGAATTTGGAACAACATTAATATTTCAGATTTCGTTAGAATCGGCTGAATAGTTATGATGTTATTACCCCCCAAAATAATTATCGGGCTACACTTGGGAGTTCGCTGAATAATTACAAAGTTATTGCTAGATAATTCCCAGACTTACAAGTACCATGGGAAAAGACATTGGAAATTATATCATTCGAAAGAGAATGTAAAACAATATAAGGATTTCATATTTCGTTAGAATCGGTAGAATAGTTATGATGTTGGTGTCAAAACAAATAACTCCCGGGCTAACATTGGGAGGACTTTGAAAATTATATCATTTGAAAGAGAATTTAAAACAACATTAATATTTAAATATCGTTAGAATCTACAGTAAAGTTCTGATGTTATTGCCTCGGCCCCCCCCCCAAAAAAAAAAAAAATATCGGGCTGTACTTGGGAGTTCGCCGAATCATTACAAAGTGGAAATTATATCATTCGCAAGAAAATGAAAAACAACATTCGGGTTTAAAATTTCTTCAGAGTCGACAGAACATCTACAAATTTATTGCTAAAAATTCGTTGACACCCATTGGGAAGAACGTTTCGATTATGCGAATACAAAGAAAATTTAAAACAACATAAGGGTTTCAAATTTCGTTAGAATCGCCCAAAAAGTGATGATGTTATTGCCAACCAGAATAATTCCGGGCTAACGTCGGGAGGACTTTGACGATTATATCATTCGAAAGAGAATGCAAAACAACATTAGGGTTTCAAGTTTCTTTAGAATCGGCAGAATAGAAATGATGTTATTGCCAAAACAAATCAATTCGCTGGCTAACATTGAGAGGAATTTGGCAATTATATCGTTTTAAAGAGAATGTAAAACAACGTTAGAATTTCAAATTTCGTTAGAATCGATCGAATAGTTATCATGTTATTGCCAAAACAAAATAATTCTTGGGCTACCCTTGTCAGACCTGGGAGGGGATGCCCTCGAAGGACCAGCATGGGAGGAAGCCCCCTCGGAATGCCACTTTCAACCCTTTCGCTCTAAACCATGTGCTCTTTGGCGTAGGAAGTTTAGAATCTTCGAGAAGGACGCAGTCCCGCGCTGATTCACCAGACCCAGCTGTATTTGCTTTCAGACGCACCTCCCCCCTCCCCCTCGATACGCCGAGCTCTTGCCCCCATGCTTCCCAGGAAAGTCTATTCCCCTACGAGCGCAGCCGTAATAACCACACCCTCATATCATGAGGCAAACTTCGTTGTCCGATCCGACTCGTTATCTGGAAGTAAGTTTATATAGACTGACGTCGAGAATCCTCTATGAACTGCCATGCCCTGGGGCTATCTATCGAAACAGCTACCTGGCTATTAAGCCCTACGTCCGCCATTCCTCGAGGAGATTGAAAGTCTGCCAGTCCCTCCGTTCAGAACATTTTGTCTGTTCCCCCGCTTAGTCCCGCAACCCCCGTTCGAGTCGTACCTCGTCGTAAGATCCCACCAGCAGATCTCCTTTCGGGAAGCTTTGGCCACTGTTCAGAGGATAGCTATCGAGCCACCTTCTTCCCAGAGAACTGTGCGCCCCCCCCATCATCTCCGACCCCCTTCAAGACTCCCATTCCTTCGTGTCTGAGACTCCCTGCCGAGCGCAGAAGTGTCTCGTGTTTGAGATTCCATCTCTCTGGAGCAGAGAAATCTCGTTCTTCAACAAGAATTACTCAAAGCCCCCATCTTCGAGTACTCCTCATTAGGACTCCCCGAAGTACCTTCGGGAAGAACTGTGCCGTTGGTCTCCCCCCCCCTTAGATCACCCCCACGCTTCAAGGTAAAGCGATCTTGTGTTGTTATCCCCTGATTACACCCCGTCAATCGTCACCCGCATCCACTTTTGAATCGTAATTAATATCTCTTGTTTGAGTTAACGTTAATTTTGCTCCTCCCGCTTAACTCTGTCATATTATAAATTATCACAATCTACTTAACATCTTTATCGAGTAATTTGTTCCCGTGCTTATGTATGTGCCCTTGCGCCGAGCGAGTCTTCACAGGTATATCTCGACAAGGACTTTTGCAATTATATCATTCGAAAGAGAATGTAAAACAACATAAGGGTTTCAGATTTATAGGGATTGACGGAAGAGTTATGATGTTATTACGAAAAGAAAATAATTCCTGGGCTAACCTTAGGAGGACATTGTCAAAACAACATTCGGTTTTCAGATTTCGTTAGAATCGGCCAGATAGTTACAATGTTTTTACAAACACACAAAAAAGCAAAACTAGGACTTACCGACATAATGAGATGTATGTAGAGTCGCCAGCGACTAAAAATGAAGTGTCCAAAGTGATCCGAACGATTAGGTTTGACCTTTACATATATATATATATATATATATATATATATATATATATATATATATATATATATATATATATATATATATATTTATTGGGTGGAACCCATTTTCAAGGATCTATAATTAGAAATATACATACATAACAAATTTTTCGAATAGATATCAGAATAAAAAGAAAGAAATCATATGGGAAATGTGAAGCAGCAGAAGTGGGAGTATTTTAATTGGGTAAAAGAGGATTTTTCTCATCGACTTTTAAGTAGGAAATTGCCCTCAAATACTATTCTTAAGATCGGGAATAAAAGGAACAATTAGAGAATGCGAAATAGTAAAAATGCATGCGTTTTAACCGAGAGTGAATGGGAAATGTGTGTTGATTTTTTATACAAAACCTGAGACTTGACCGGTTTTGTGTGTCTTCGCTGTACGTAACAGAGATAAGTATGAACACATGAGAACGCTATGGGTTGGTTCTTTTCCGCACATGAATCTCAAAATTATTTTTATGAACAGAAATCCTATAGGATTTTTTTTCATTTAAAATATCCTATCCTTCTTGAGTAGTGCAACTATGTTGTGTATCTTTTCAAATATCTCAGTTGTACCACGTAACCTATATCGCCAACACTGCCAGGGCCCTTGCCGTGGAGTGTGAGGTGTGTTTCGTTTAAGAATAGATATTTCGAGTGTTTTTGGATAGTGTGGATAGAAATGAGATAGGGCGGTAGGAAGATACTTGGTTCGGGTGTTGTTTGATGGGGAGAGGGGTAAGTATGGGGACAATCTTTGCTTTTTTTCCAGGTTGTGGGGATTTGGTTATGGAACCATGTTTGGTTGAAAACTTTGTTTAGTGCTAGGATCGTGTTGGAACTAAGGTGCTTTAGGTGTATGTTTGATGTAAAATGTTGGTTGAAGCGTTTCAGGGTTTTAATGATATCGCTAGTGCCTCTAGTTGAAATGGGGGCGGATGGGGCTGTTGTGTCAATGTGTATCCTTCGGACGTTTTTAACAATTATTCTGTTTGGTGTGAAAGTGAGATTATGACTGATTTTTTAATAATGCTTTATTAAGGTGTTGCAATGTTCTTTGTAGGAATGGATCTTGTTTATGTTAGGAGGGTGTCGTGGATTGGGAGAAGGGTCCTTGAACTTATTGCAGAGTTTGATTGTTTTTCAGAGCTTTTTTGTCTTGATTTTGCTGCTAAATCGATGTATTGTTTACAATTTTGTGTTTGTTAGTTGCAGAGGTAGGCACTAAATACATTTAAATACTTTAAATAATAAATATTAAATACATGAGAAAAATGTATTTAGATACTAAATACATTTTGAAAAATTTAGTATTTAAATACTAAATACATTAAATGTATTTAGATACATTTTTTAGTACATTCCAAATACATGATATATAATGACAATCGATAAGGACCATTGGTATCATAACATAAAAATATACATTAAAATGAAATTGTATATTATAATTACTAATGTAGGATTTGATGACAATTGGACTTAAGTACTACAAAAGTAGTAGAAAGTTGCATAGAATGAAATTTCAGTTAGCTATTTCTATCAGCATTACATTTAAGTAATATCACTTGCTGAAATGTTTCGTCTGGTAAAGAACTCAGTTTTGGAGATAAGATCAATCCTCCTAAAGAGAAGAGCCGCTCCAAAAAACTACGGTGACAAGTTGACCAAATAATATCTGCAGTAAGACATAAGTAAGAAGTGCTGCCTAGTTTATTCTTCAGTAGAGCTCTTGTCACTTTCTCTTCTTCTATAAGATTTCGGCCTAGCGTCCGCCTTGAAATGACGTCAACTGAAGAATTTAGACCTGCGGTAGTGGAATGTGTGATTATTGTGAGTGAAATTGATTTTCACCGTGAAATGAGAATATATGGTATGCATATCAAATTTTATATATAAAATGTAGCTATTGTTAGGAATATATACATTATCAAGCTTTATTTCCTACATTTTTGACGGGAGGGAGGACATGCTAGTTTTGACATAATGATATACAGGTATTGCTACTATAACGAAATACATTGTTATAGGAATTCATCTAATAACTACATATAATCGATCAATAATTGTACTCATTATTCCTGAAAAAGTTTTATTCAATAATATCTTCAAGTAAATGATAGCCCACTTTAAGAATATATGTAACTAGATTCTCATAAAATTACTGCAATATATTAACCTCTTTTGTATGTATATGTCTTCCTTTATTTAACTTCGTTATATAGCCTACGTAGTCAACAATGATCCAAACGCTTTATTATTCGGTCGTTATAAGAGCTCAACCTGTACTACTAATACTATAATCGTAAACAACATTTGTAACTCAGAACTCACCTTTACTTAATCTCACAAAAGCTGGTTGCACCATGGTTCATAGGCGATGCACACATTTTATGATAAAATCTGCAATCAGCTTATCAAAAACAGATTATTTGACCTTCTTAGTATTCACTGCAAAACACTACGGTAATGTCTTTACTTTAACACCGCTGCATCAAGGACCATCGTATAATACTGAACCTTTTCTTTTTGAATCTTTTCTTTGAGCTGTCACGTAGTTATCCACTTTTTGCACCAAAGCAGGATGCTTTCTCTGTTGATAAATGTACATGGTCAGATGATTAAAGGAGATTTGTTTCATGTTACCATAATTCACGTTAAATTTAATCAGCATATACTATAAATAAAGGTGTTGCAAATTGCAAAAGGAAACAGGTAGGTTCGTGCATGGTAAACCTACATACTTAACATTATCGTTAGCTACTAGAAATTTGCCATTTTTTTAAAATAAGAAATAGTGAAACTTGTCAATTCAATTAATTTAATAAATTCTTACCTTCAAATGAATGTATAGATTGGAAGTAGCATTGCTCGCCGCAGAGATTTCGCCATTGCATGATGTATATATACACTTGACTTTTTTTCCGTCGGAAGATTTCACTCTAAAAACTTTACCATCTAGTAAAGGATGACTATAATTACATGATTCTTTATCTTCATCTTCTTTATTATTGCATAATCTCTCCATTTCGTACTCTTTCGAAGAAGCTGAAGTTGCCATGCGGCAGTTGAAATAACGTTGAGCGCTCTCACTATACAACCGAACACATCTGTGACCATCTCTTAACTGAATTTGAACTGACGCAGTCAACCGTTTGTGTCATACACACACGTTCTCAACAGCTATATAAAAAAAATTTCAGGTTCCCTAGGATTTCTTTGTGGTTTCTTAATGAATCCAACCTCCTGAGCTCAAAAATGAATGTATATTTGTTCAATCAGGTCAGATTTTCTCAGTACAACATACACCATTTTCATTGAGATTACCTCATTTTTTCTGAATTTAAAAAAAACAAACCTTTCTCTATCTAATAATGCATTATTACTGTTATATCATATAAACAGGAATACACGTATGTAAACTATAATTCTTTTAATAAACAAAAAATAAAAGAATGTAACATAATAAAGAAAATAATTATAATTTCGAAGAACAGACGCCCTTGACGATTTTCGTTTGTGCCTGTCATTTGGTGCATCACGCTTCAAACACCAACAGTAGTCAGCAAGCATGTTTCCGTTCCATTTACACTGGTACCTGGATTCCATTGTTTTTATGTCCTGGTGGAATCTTTGCCCCTGTTCTTTACTGTAATCCCCACAGTTGTCGGTAAAATAATCCAGATGGGACTGTAAAAAGTGTATCTTTATAGACATTC
The DNA here is from genome assembly GCA_963969495.1 of Ceratothoa steindachneri. NCBI lineage: Eukaryota > Metazoa > Arthropoda > Malacostraca > Isopoda > Cymothoidae > Ceratothoa > Ceratothoa steindachneri. The sequence continues at coordinate 19,654,109 of OZ018322.1, read as the reverse complement.
GAGCTCCCAAATGTTTGAGACTTGTAAAGAGCTGATTGACCAGGGCAACATATTCTTCCAGGCTTCTTTTATTGCCTAGAAAATTGTTAACTACAGCTTTGAAAGCTTTCCAGGCATCTTTTTCTATGTCCTTCATTGATGCATCAAATTGTTGATCAAGTTCCTGATTTGAAGTCCATAAAAAATTTCCCCATGGAGCTTAGCGTCACTGATTTGTGGAAATTTTTGAAGAAGAAATTTAAAAGCTTGGCCTACTTTATTAAGGGTTTTGACATAATTTTTCATTATGCCAAGCTTTATATGCAGTGGAGGGAGGAGTATTTTTTGAGGAGGTACCAAAGGTTCAGCTATCACATTGTTTGATCTAATTCTAAATGCTTCTCGTGGAGGCCAAACCTTTTTCTCATAGTGCATACTATCTGCACGACTGTCCCATAAACATAGGAAACAGGGATGCTTCGTGTAGCCTGTTTGCGTCCCAAGCGTAAGAGACACTACCTGAAAAAAATTTAGCATGGTATGTAAATTCAGTGTAATATTTCTAAAAACAAATTCAAAGTAATATTTCTTAAAACAATAAGAATATGAATATGTACTGAAAAATCCTGTATGCCGATGCATTAATCATCGTATTGGAACTAATTGGATATATGTACATCTTATTTTGAGTTTATTGAGTTGTGTTGTATACCTTCTCAATTAGGATAAGTTCCCCATTAACCCAATAGGATGCATTAACCTATAGGGACACACTTCAACAAAAAATATACCTCAAAAATGACTCATGATTTCCAGATTTGCATTCTTGTAAAATGTAAGTTGACCAAAAGGTGTATACAAGTATTAACAATTAAAAATGAAAATGTCAATATAAAAAAGCTTAGAAATGCCAAGTGTAAAATGATCTTACCTTTAAGTCACCACATATCCTCCAATTGTGGGTAGAGTAATTTATTGCATCCAGCAATTTTTTCATATTTTCATAACTTTCAGTAAGTTGGATTGAATGGCCTATAGGAACGGAAGCTATCTTGTTACCAATATTCAGTAACACAGCTTTTAAACTTCTACTGGAGGAATCTATGAACAGTCTCCATTCTAATGGGTTGTAGGGAATTCCAAGGGCCTCAACAAGTCCTTTAATATTGGCGCAGTATACTAAAGAGCTGGAAGAATGCTGTAAAAAATAGCTTCGAAACTCTTGTTCTCTATTTCTGTACCCCCCTTAATGTTGTTTTTAAGCGAGAAGATTACTTTCACGAAGTCGAGAGCCAAGAAGTTGTGTATTCGCCTCTGAAACCCCCAGATCCCTGGTCAGGTCATTTAACTGAACTTGAGTGAATGGTCTTGCGACCATATCATGTGTGGAAACCTGATAAGACTCAGATGTGTCATAATCTTGGTCAACTTCCATATTAATCTCTTCATGTACCTCTATATCTTCAGGGGGAGAAGGTATAGGAATTCCTGGGCCATGGGGCAGGGGTTTGATGGCAGAAGGAACATCCGGATATGCCACACTATGTTTATTCTTCTTATTTATACCTGTGGAAAATATAATTGCATATTACATAAAGGAATTGATTTGGAGTTGCAGATAGTACATAAATGTTTAGTAAAGGATATGTTCATGCTGAAGTGAACTATGTTAGTTTTTAATTTTATGCTAAGTCTTTGCATAATAATGACATTTTCAGGAGCCAGTATAATACAGAAAGCTTACATACTTGATACAATGCTCACCTTTAAGATTTGTCATGCAAAAATAGCAGTCCGTAGTGTGGTCCTTGCCATCTCTCCACACCATGGGAACACCAAAAGAGAGGGACTTCTGTTCGCCCTGACTCCAGCATCTTAAACTTATGTAGCATCCCTTGCAGCAGATATGTGGTGCTAAACTTTTATCTTGATCTCCTAGCCTTACTCCAAACTATGCATGATACAAAGATTTAATTACAGGAGGGATTGTACTTTGCTGCTCGGGAAAAGTCACTTTGCCGCAAACATAGCCTAATCTGTCGGAGCTATTCTTACATTTTCTGTTCATTTTTAACTCAACCACTATTATTATTATTCTTATTATTATAATGCTAAGCAATTTTTAACCTGCAAAATATAAACCTATTTGCATAATTACTTAAAATGTACACAAAATTTACTGCGAATAGAGCAGTGCAAAAACTATTGAAATTTGATGTAATATAGGAGATGTATGAACTATAAAATTATTATCACTCCCTGTATCGCAAAAACTGGAGGTGATAGAGAAAAACGGATGACAGATTCGGATTTAGGAGGTCAATTTTATTAAGAAACACTATAGAAAACCTAAGGTACATTTTTGACGCAGACCAGTGTTATCAGTAAATTATTGTCAAAAGTATTTAAATACTTTCAAAAGTACTTAAATACATGATTTCAAATGTATTTACAAATACAATTTTAAATACATAAATATATTTAAATACAAAGTATTTAAATACTGCCCACCTCTGGTTAGTTGTTGAAGTGTGCGATGACTGTATTTAGGTCCTTTTTATTTTCTAGGTTGTTTCAGGAGTGGGTGTCCTGTGATGCTTGATTATGTTTCTTTGCTTTATGAGGACAGTAAATTTGGGGATGATGCTTGGGTTGTAACGGATTCTACGACCTTGTGGAATGTGTTTCACTTCGATTGGTTCTAGTTATTGAGTTTCCCTTCTCCAGGTTGAGTAAAGTTGGGTCAGTTTGCTTTGTTGTAATTGGTGTATGTTTGCTTGTGAATGTGATTGATGGATGGGGTCTTATTCAAAGGTGATGATAGTGGGGTTATAGTTTTAGGGAAAGTCATGTATGATATCCCACGTTATGGAGAAATATAGAATAGGAGTGCTGAAAGGGATATTTTTTGTTGGTTGTTCTGATATAAGGTGTGAGTGGCTTTGTTCCGGTGGTTTAGTATTTTTTGTAAGAGTAGTTGTACTAAGAGTTCTCATTAGGCTAGGTAGAGAGCTAGATTTTGTGGTGAGCAGAGAAATTCTCTTTAAGGATAAGGTTGGAGGTATTTGTAATGGTTTCTCGTCATGAAATGTAATTTCGTGGCACATTCTCGTGGTGGATGAGGGTATGTTTATTATGTTATAGAAGATACTTTTGAGTTTTATGTGAGTAGAGATGAGTTCTATGCGGGGAGCATCGTCAATCAACCAAAATGTTTGAGGAGTAGGTTTTGTAAAGGGGGTGTCTCTGTGAATCCATCTTATAAGGCCTTGGGTATTGGGTTGAGTTTGGGAGAGTAATACAGTTCTTGATGTTTGGAGGTTAAGTGTCTGGATCAAGGAGTGATCCTTGTATTAGGATAATGTGTAAAAACCATGTATGTTTTTATGTCGGATGTTAGTATGTTTTTACACGGAGAGGTAGTGGGTGAGGTTGGAAGAGGGGGGGTCGGCAGTTTACACAATGCTATTGGGTACTCTATTCGTGTGTATGGTTTAGCGAGGTACGGGTATGTCCATTTTGTGCAGGAGTTGCATCACAAAGGGCGGCCGCGTGTGATGGGTTTGTGGCATGTTGTGCTGAGGTATTTTTGGAAGCCGAGGCCAGACTCCATGTCCCCAAATAGTGTGAGTCTGAGCCTGGTGGCTGGGTCAGTAGGCTGAAGTGAAAAAGGTGGTGCGGAGAAGAAGATAGTATGTGCAGAGACTGTGGGACCGGGAAACGAGCCTTCCAGGGCCGAGTCTTCCTTTGTAGCGATGATGGGCCTCATCCATCCGGTAGGACGTGGGGGAATGGGTGACGGTCTTTCCCAACTAGGGGCCGGCGTAGCCGAATGGAAACATTGTTTCCAATTTTAGTTAAGTTAAGCTACCTTTGATGTGGTTAGTCACCGGATGGAGATCTCATTCGGCTCGATTTCGCAGTGGTTATGTTGTCAATATCCGTGGTTCGGAATCCACATTAATCATTAGGCCCCCACTAACAAATGAAGTCATCTTAATTGCGTGCAAATCGGTTGTAAAATCCCTACCATTAATATATATTAGGGTGGTCCAAAAACGGGGTTAAAAATTCAAAGTCCACTGATCCTTTCTCCACACCACTGTTTTTTTCATGTTGCATTCCTCTCCTTGTGTGCGAAATTTAATCACAATTTTCAGGTTATGGCAATCAGGACTCGTTCGAGCCCCGAGTGTTGGCTTCTCGGGAAGCCTGTTGATTCCCTGCCATGTACCCATCGTCCAAGTAAGCGGGATGTGCTGTCGTTGTACCTGATTCATCACGTCGTGGAAAATAAGACCGTTTCGGAAGGCCTGAACTTGGCATGTGGCGAGATCTTCACCAAATGAAAGAGGGCCAGGATCCCGGTACAGCAAGTGGATGCTTGTGTATGGAAACTTCGAGGAATCCACGACGAATACCAAGCACTCAAGAAACACCGGACTCGTGGTCGAGAGCCGGATTGTGTCAATGAGAAGATTTTCCTGGATGACCTTCAGGATCTCTTCGATGTTGCCTCAAGCAATGCCCTCCAGACCATGACCAACGAAGAAGCCTAGGAGTTCGTCAATATGCAGCGTGAGGACATCTTCTCGTGCTGCATTGCAAGGATCGACGCGAAGAAATCGGAAGGCGAAGCCTGGCGTGGGAAGAGAAAGGAGCGAGAAGCTGCTCTCAATCGGAGATAGGACGAACGAGAGGCCAAAGTTCAAGGGGCCGCTGCTGCCTTCAGTTCTAGATCCACATCGTCAGATGAGTCACAGGCGGAAGACAACTACCGACCTTCAACTTCAGCCTGTACACCTGGTCCTCCCACGAAGAGGCCTAAGAACATTTTCAAATCTTCTGAAGTCGTCGGAGCCTTAGATCGAGTCAATCTCCCAGATAATGGTGCGGCGTTCATCACTGGCACAGTTGCACATGCTCTGGGCCACGATATTTCTGATCTGACATTGTCCCGAAGTTTGATACGCACAAGCCAAATCCAAGACAAAGAAGCGCGAATAACTTTCAAGGAGCTATTCCCCTTCTCCTACATTGGTAAGATAAAATGCTGCAGGAGATGGGAGGTAAGATAGTGGAGAGGGTTGCGATTCTGGCAACTGTTCAAGGATTCGAGAAGTTGCTCGGTATTTCAAGTGTTGCCCGAAGTACTGGAAAATCTCAGGCTGCAGTGTGTCTAGAATTTCGCGAGTTTTAAAAGATTTGCGACGAGATAGTGGGATTGGTCTCAGATGAAACTGCAAGCAACACTGACCTCCACAATGGCTCGAGCGTCCGGATCGAGGAAGGTCTTGGAAGAGAGTTGGCGATGTTGGCGTGCTGTGATCATGTGTTGGAGATTGTTCTCTCCAACATCTTTCGAGTCGTCTTTGGGCACACTGGAGGTCCGGAAGTCGCCATTTCCAAGCGTTTCTAGAAGAAGTGACCGACCATCAAGAGGATACCCTCTTCGAAGGACATATGGGGCAGCTCGGCTCTAAGATGAAGGATTACCTAGCATCTGCCCTGGCTAATCCAACAAAGTGTCCGCGCGATGACTACTACGAGTTCCGAAAGCTCGCAGCTATGTTTCTCATGAGGGGCACAACGACTCAACCATCGTTTCGTGCCCCTGGTGTCATCTAATACGCGAGGTAGATGTCAAAGGGCATCTACTGCTTCAAAATGTTCCTGTTCCGACACCAGTTCAAGACAACAAAACGAGAAGAGCGGAATGTGACTGGCATGACGCTTTTCATTGCCCTGGTGTACGTCCGCGTTTGACACGAAACTTCTCTGTTATTCTACGTCCCATATAACGACATCATGATGCTGACTAAGCTCCAGAAGTACATAAACCAGATGAACATTGCTGCAACCGCGAGCAATGCCCTCCAACGGCATCTCTGGTATTTGGCGGAAGACTTGGTCGGCCTTTCCCTGTTGGACGACTGGGTTCCAGACGAGATAAAGGCCGATAGCGTGACTCAGATGAAGACGGAAAATCCGACCGAAGTTCACCCGCGTCGGAAAAAAAATCGAAGACACACGTGACATCCACCTTGATGCCTTATTCACCAAAAGGTCGCATCTTGTTTTCGACGTCCTGAAGAAAAGCGGAGCCCAGGAAGTGAAGCAGGGCTTTCTGCAGATGAATCTTTTGGCTTGGAAGGGTAACAAGTTGTACAAGAACTTTCAGGCCAGAGCCAAAAGCATGAGAGTAGTGAACGTCGCAGCTGAACTAGGAATTACCCCGGCAGATGAGTACTACGACGCTGACGAAGGATGAGGATCAGAATCAATTCATCTTCCGTTCCATTCACAAACACTGAAAGGCCATCCCGACACCCTCAAAGACCAACCTGACCAAGAAAAAGTGAAAATTGGGGCGAGCTCTAAATGAGAAATAGAGAGACGTAATTTTACTTGTAATTTCTTTTCGTGAAGTGTAATAAAATTAGCCCTGTGGAGAAAAAGAAATATAATTTTCAGTTTTTTGGACCGCCATAAACAGTGACTTAGGAAACGTGGGGGCCTTGGGGGCCGTGGGGGCTGTGGGGATGGAGGCCGTGGGAGATGGGGCCGTTGGGGATGGGGACGTGGGGGATGGGGGCCGTGGGGGATATGGGCCGTAGGGTCAACATATGTTTTGGCCTCCACACTTTTTGACAAGGCCAGAAAAGAAAATAGAGGTTTTGAGCATAGCGAAAAACCTATTTTTGGACATTTGCTAATCAAAAATCACACAAAAAAGGAGAGTCACCCATTCAAAACCCCATCGTCCCCCGTTCTCTCTCTCTAGGCCATATTTGTGAGTTAACCATCTTAGTGACGTCACAAGAAAACCCCCGATTTCTCGATGCCACCTACGTGGGTTGGCGAGTGTGTTTTGCGCCTCTCTTGCTTTATGTTATTTCGACGATATTCCTCTGTTATCGTGAGTGTTATTATCGATATAGTTCCTCTTTAGGGGTAAGGTATTTGTTGTTTTTTTTTCGTCTTTTGGAGGCTTTACTACGCTGTTTTTCCTCGCAGGCGGCACCGCATCCTTCCTTCCCGCTCCTTCCTCCCCAGTTTTTTTTTCTGTGAAAATTCTACAGATTTATGAAAGAAATTTCCTCAGATTTCCTTGAAATTAAATTTTTGTATATCACCCTGGAATATATTTGTTTGTACCATTATGAACATAATCTATTCAATAACAAAGAACCAAATATTTATCAGCAACAAAAATAAAAGAGAATGTGAAATAAAACCCCTAATGGGTTTCTCTCTCTCTCTCTCTCTCTCTCTCTCTAAGTTCAGTTGAGAGGTAGAGTAGGCTATCGCCTTACTGTAATGCACCCTGAAAAATCAGTCTATCTCTCTCTCTCTCTCTCTCTTTCTCTCTCTCTCTCTCTCTCTCTCTCTCTCTGCAATCTGTACTTCCTTTCTCTGGGAAACCAGAGAACCCTGTGGCGAGAACGCACTACTCCTGGAGCTCGCGGACAACGAGTTCCTGAGTCAATGGATGAGAGAGCCAACGAGAGGAAACAATATTCTTGACTTGGTTTTCACATCAGAGGAAAACATCGTTGAGGATCTCTTTGTAGGCCAAGAGATCGGTGATAGTGACCACCAACTAGTTAGATTTGTAGCTAAAATCCCCAAGGTACAGTCCGCGACGCGAGAATCGAGGCAACTTGATTGGAGAAAGGCATATTTCGTAGGTCTCCGTGAAGGACTGGCTGATGTGAGATGGGAAGGGTGAGATAATGTTGAAGACTTGTGGAACAGTTTCAAAAGTAAGTTCAGGAGTCTTCAATCACAATTTATCCCTATGAAAAGCTTACGTCGGTCTTCCGTTCAACCAAGGTGGTTCGATCGAGAAATTGGTCAACTACTGAGGGAGAAGAGATCTGTGTACCGCCAGTTAAAGATCTCTGGTGACTTTGACGAGTACCGTAGGCGAGCAAGGAGAGTGAATTCCACTATAAGGGCGGCGAAACAAGCCGAAGAGCTCCGAGGGCGAGACTCTGTAAACAGAATCCCAATGAGTTATTCGGTTATGTAAACAGCCGTGAACCAATCCGCCGCACTATTGGCCTTTTGGTAAATGAGGAGGGTGCATTAAAGCACTCGGATGCAGAAAATGCAAACCTCCTAAACGACTACTTCTCTTCACTGTTTACTGAAGAGCGTGGTCCTATCCCCCAGCCGATTGAGTCTCACTTGGGTAAGAAGCTGGAGGAAATGGACTTCACCCTAACCGAAATAGAGGAAAAAATCTCTGACCTAAAGACGAATAAGTCCTCTGGTCCGGACGGGTTTCTACCTAGACTGTTGAAGGAGGTGCATGATGAGGTTGCACCACATCTGACCATAATCTTCAATACTTCGATCCGGACTGGACGCGTTCCTGGAAACTGGCGTGAGAGGAAGGTGACTCCGATCTTCAAGAAAAGAGACCAAAGCCAGCCGTCCAACTACCGACCTATCAGTTTAACCTCGATAGTCGGTAAACTCATGGAAAGCATCATGGTGGACAATATAACGTCATATTTGAAGTAAAACCTGCTATTGAAGAGTTCCCAGCACGGCTTACGAAGGCACCGGTCATGCCTAACGAACCTTGTAGAATTCTTCCACTTCGTTTTCAGTGAGCATGATCGGGATAAAGCGGTGGATGTTTTCTACCTTGACTTTCAAAAAGCCTTTGACAAGGTACCACACCAACGCCTTCTCCGGAAAATGCGTGCGCTGGGCATAGACGGAAATATAGCAGGTTAGATAAAGAACTGGCTAAGAGGCAGACGGCAACGGGTAGTATTGAATGGACAAGATTCTAAGTGGGCGCCCGTAGTTAGCGGTGTTTCCCAAGGTTCTGTCCTGGGACCACTACTGTTCATCATCTATGTTAATGATATGGATGGTGACGTAATTGCGAAGATTTCCAAATTTGCCGACGATACTAAACTTGGTATGAACGATGCAAAGGAAGAAAATACTGGCCAGCTGCAGGAAGATATTCGGAAGATTGGGGAGTGGTCGGACACGTGGCAAATGCTTTTTAACGTGAACAAATGCAAAGTAATGCATATATGCCACCGAAACTTCCAATCTCACTATATCCTTAAGGGCACTGCTCTTGAATCCACCGACACTGAGAAGGACTTGGGTGTAACTATAACTAGTGATCTCAAGTTCTAGAAGAAGTGCATTGATGCGGAGAAGAAAGCCCAAAGGATGTTATGTTATATAAAGCGACAGTTTGGATATCGGAACAAGGAAATAGTACTCTGTCTGTATAATTCAGTTGTCCGACCGCACCTGGAGTATGCCGTACAATTTTGGAGCCATTCATTTCGAAAGGATATTACGATATTGAAACGCATACAAGCCAGGGCAACCAAACTGATTTAGACATAAAAGTTATGAAGATAGATTAATGGAATTAGATCTGTTCTCGTTGGAAACCCGTAGACCGCGTGGTCAGCTCATCGAAGTTTTCCCAATTCTTCGAGGGTTCAACAATGTTGACTACAGGGATATTTTCGCACTTGTTGAGAGCAGAACAAGAAATCACGGCTTTAAACTTGAGCTGAAGCGTTACAACAACAACAAGGAGCAACAACAAGGAAAGAAGGTACCCTAGGAGACCTTACGGTCCATTCAAAGAGGGTATCTTTGGACTAGCAATCGAGCGGGCACAAGGCTGCTCAATTGTTTTGCGTCCCTAAACGGCCACTTTTCAAGACTTTGTCTAGTCTTGACTTGAACTGGTCAACAGATTCACTGTTGACAACTTCCACTGGAAGTGCGTTCCACATACCGCAGATACTGTAAGTGAAAAAATTTCCACACAGATTGCGGTTGTAACGCTTCAGTTCAAGTTTGAAGCCGTGATTGCGCGTTCTGTTCTCACTCAGTGTGAAAATATCCCGGTAGTCAACATTGTCGAACCCTCGAAGTATTTTGAAAACTTCGATGAGCTGACCACGCAGTCTACGGGTTTCCAGCGAGAACAGATCTAATTCCCTTAGTCTATCCTCATAACTTTTATGTCGGATAGAGGGAATCAGCTTGGTTGCCCTGGCTTGTACGCGTTCCAATCTCGCGATGTCCTTTCGCAATGAAGGACTCCAAAATTGTACGGCATACTCCAGGTGCGGTCGGACAAGTGAGTTGTACAGGCACAGTACAATCTCCTGGTTCCGATAACCAAACTGGCGCTTAATATAGCCTAGCATCCTTTGGGCCTTTTTCTCCGCCTCAATGCACTGTTTCGAGAACTTGAGGTCACTAGTGATTGTTACACCCAAGTCCTTCTCAGTGTCGGTGGATTCAATAGCAGTGACCTTAAGGATATACAGAGATTGGGGGTTTCTGTGGCCGATATGCATCACTTTGCATTTCCCCACGTTAAAAGGCATTTGCCACGTGTCCGACCACTCCCCAATCTTCCCAAGATCTTCCTGCAGGCGGGCAGTATTTCCATCCTTTGCAACGTTCATACCAAGCTTGGTATCGTCGAAAAATTTGGAAATCTTGGCAACCATGTCACCGTCTATGTCGTTGAAGTAGATGATAAATAGTAGTGGTCCAAGGACAGAACCTTGAGGCACCCCGCTAGTAACGGGCACCCACTCAGAAGACTGTCCATTTACCACCACCCGTTGCCGTCTGCCACTTAGCCAGTTCTCGATCCAGCCGGCTACCTTTCCGTCTATGCCAAGCGCTCGCACTTTCCGGAGAAGGCGGCGTTGTGGTACCTTATCAAAGGCTTTCTGAAGGTCTAGGTAGACCACATCCACCGCCTTGTCCCGATCATGCTCACTGAAAACGAAGTGGAAGAATTCTACAAGGTTCGTCAGACATGACCGTTGCCTTCGGAAGCCGTGCTGGGAACTCCTCAGTAGCAGGTTTGACTCTAAATACGACGTCACTTTGTCCACCATGATGCTTTCCATGAGTTTACCGACTATCGAAGTCAGACTGATAGGTCGGTAGTTCGACGGTTGGTTACGGTCTCCTTTCTTGAAGATAGGAGTCACCTCCGCCTCACGCCAGTCTCTAGGAACGCATTTGGTCCGGATTGACATGTTAAAGATAGCGCACAGATGTCGTGATACTTCATCACACACTTCTTTCAACACTTTAGGTAGAAACCCGTCCGGTCCAGGGGACTTATTCGTCTTTAGGTCAGCGATCTTTTTCTTTATTTCTCCTTCGGTGAAGTCCATTGCCTCCAGCTTTTCCCCCGAGTAGGAATCCGTCGGCTGGAGAATGGGACCACACTCTTCAGTAAACACTGAAGAGAAGTAGTCGTTGAGGAGGTTAGCATTTTCTGCATCTGAATGCTTTAATGTCCCCTCCTCATTCCTCAAAGGGCCAATCGTTCGACGGATTGGTTTACGGCTGTTCACATATCCAAAAAACTCCTTGGGATTCTCTTTACAGAGTCTCGCCACTCGGAGTTCCTCAGACCGCTTAGCCGCCCTTATGCTGGACTTCACTCTCCTGGCTAGCCTCCTGTATTCGTCAAAGTCACCCGAGATCTTCGATTGCCGGTACACATTTCTCTTCTCCCTAAGCAGTTGCCCGATTTCTCGATTAAACCACTTTGGTTGAACAGAAGACCGACGGGGGCATTTCAGAGGGATAAAACGCGATTGAAGACTCATGAATGTGGTTTTGAAACTGTTCCAAGAGTCTTCAACAGCATCGCACTCTTCTAGCCTCGCGTCAGTCAGTCCCGCGCGTAGACCTGCAAAGTCTGCTCTTCTTAAATCCAGTTTCCTTGATTTACTAATTGCAGGCTCTGCCTTGGGGACTTTGACTACAAATCTAATTAGTCGGTGGTCACTGCCACCGAGCTCTTCGCCAACAGAGAGGTCCTCAACGATGTCATCCTCAGAGGTGAAAACCAAGTCGAGGATATTGTCTCCTCTCGTTGGCTCTCTCACCCACTGAGTGAGGAACTCGTTGTTCGTGAACTCTAAGAGTAGTGCGTTCTCGCCACAGGGTTCTCTGGTTTCCCAGTCAACTTGTGTGTTGAAATCACCCATGACGATACACACTCTGTCTTCGACAAGTTCTCCTAGCAGCTGATACAGATCTCTGTCCTTTTCAACGAGTTGGGCAGGAGGTCTATAAAGCACCAGGGTCCTGTATTTGGCAGGACCTATCTCTAGGTCAACACCTAGTAGTTCATGGTCGGATATGATGTTGCAATCCGTCGGGTTGAGAGTATCCTTGACATACAACATCACACCGCCACCCTCTCTGTCTGGCCTATCTTTCAGGAAGAGCTGGTAACCGGGAATCGTGAATTCACCTTCAAAATCTCGGCTTGAGGTTTTTATCCACGACTCCGTTATGGCCACCATCTCAGGTTCCTCTGTTACTACGAGGCCACTGAGCTCAAGAAACTTATTCCTGATTGACCTCGCATTGAACAGAAGAACTTTGAGGGAGTCCACTAGTGTAGGACTCCCTACGCTCTTCCGTTTCCCGGCTTCTCTGTTTTCGTGGTCACACCCTTTTTGACGACCTCTGAGAAGGTCGTTCCAGGAGTGACACGGGCATGCTGGCGCACGTCCGCTTTCGCCCTGTTTCGAACGCTCCTTTGGGTACGTTCCACGACATCTTGAATTAGATTGGCGAGAAAGGCCTTCTATTTAAAGGAGAGATGTACCCCGTCCCTTTGTTAGAGGTCGTCTCTACCGATAAAGGTACGATAGATGTCCACGAAGAAGACTCCTTCTGCCGTGCAGAGATCCGCCAAACTTTTGTTCACTGCGACGTTTCTTTCGTGAGCGGTTCGGGATGGACCTCTTCTCGGAAGCATCCCAACCACCACACGTTTGCGGGTTTTAAGCCCTATGTCGTCCACGGCTCCCATCACTGTTTGGATGGTCTTACCACTGAGGCCAACCTTACCCCCTCTGAGGTAGAGGTCATTGCCGCTCACCATCAGAGCAACAACAGAATTCTCAGAAATCTGAGCTTTCTCTGCCTCTACTCTGATGGTGTGGTTACCCCGTCCTGACAGGCAGCTTACCTTCACGCTAGTGCGAAGGCGGGCCGCTAGCAGCGGCTGCAGATCCCGTGTTTGCGAGTCACCAATGAGGGTGACCTTCGGACACTTGGTCTCTGAAGACGGGGTCTTCCCTTGTGGAAGAGGCCTCCCCTTTTCCTCTTTACTCTCCACATTCTTATCTTTCTTTTTCTTCTTCTTTATCTGTTTTTCTTCTATTTTGGGTTCTACTCTTGTTTCAACTATCTTCTTTTTCTTTTTTTTCTTCGTTTCTCCTTTCTTCTTTTTCTCCTTTTCTCTCGCCTCAGCTGGCTTAGCCTCAGATGATGCCGGAATGTCCGCTTCATTACCAGGGGATTCCGAAACGTCAGTGGGCGGCGCCTCTTCTAGGCATCGAACCTGAGCTACGTTAAGGGCTTCGAGCTTCTCCAACTTTCCCTCAAGGACCTTAGCTCTCTCCTCTGAGGCTCTATAGAGGTCTTTTAATTTTTCCACCTCTCGCGTCAATATGCAAGTAGTGCAGATACTTTCAGGGCTGCATTTTGAGTAGCAGCCCTCCGGAAAGTCAACGCACCACTTTTCTAACTGGCATATTGCACAGTTGTGTTTGAGACGAACGGGTCCTTTTTTGCCTGTCATTTTGAGCGCTTTCTCTCTCTCTGAAAACTCGTGACCAATCAATGATAAAAAAGGGGGTTGGTGAGTTCTCCCAGCGTGAGTCGCTCCCGCCTATCGATCGGAGAGGTTTCGGATTTTTCAGAAGGCACGCTCCATGTGCTGCTGTTCGTCCGACCGAGTCGTCAAACCTCGGCGTGCCGTGGCTCCCAATCAAGCAGCACTGACGATCCCCGAAGGGGCCATCGATTTCTCACCAGGTGAACAACAACGAAGCACGCCCCGTACTAAACTCCTACTAGTTCCCTTCACGACGGCCAAGATCTCGGAGCAGCGTTCAGTGGATATCCCGCCACACCAAGAGACTCGACCCAAGGCTTTTTGTTGGCCTGGCAACCAGCATGGGAACAAAGGGCCGTCACCGCGGACCAATGCTACCATAAGCACCCGTCAACGGTCACTGGGAACGGTCAATAATTACGCGCCAGGGAAGGGGTTAACGAGGCACTACCCTCATCCCATTCATCGTGCCCCAACGCCTAGGACACCTCTAGTCCTAGTCTCTCGCAACCAGTGAGCGTCGATTGGCGTTGTTTATAGAGGTTCCAAAGCCTCTCTTCTGACGCATAAGGTAGCTGTCAGGTCCTTATAGGTAGATAGAGGAAGAAAGGGAAAGAGTGACACGATAGGAGTAGGCTTTTTTTTGTTTTTTTTCTTTTTGTATGAGTGGGAGATAGCATAAAAGTAAAAAAAGGAGAGGGATAGAGTAGAAAAAGGAAGGAATGACGCACTTAGTCTGGAACCTCGTTTCACACCAAATCGACAAGGGAAGCCCTACCAGGGGTACCCAGAAGATGTACCCCCGCCGACATAGCTCAAAAAGTCCAAGGTCCACACAAGCTCTCTTCCCGCGACAAGGGGGCGTCACCTCTCCCTCTATTTTCGTTATAAAAAAAGAGAGAGATCTGTGTGGAAAATTTTTCCCGTACAGTATCTGCGGTAGCTGGAACGCACTTCCGTTGGAGGTTGTCAACAGCAATTCCTTTGACCAGTTCAAGACAAGACTAGACAAAGTCTTGAAAAGTGACCGTTTAGGGATGACGTAAGGCAATTGAGCGGGGATGTGCCCGCTCGACAGCTAGTCTAAAGGTACCCTCATTGAATGGGCCTTAAGGTCTTCTAGGGTACTTATTTTACTTGTAGCTCCTTGTAGCTCTCTCTCTCTCTCTCTCTCTTTGTCTCTCTCTCTCTCTCTATCTTTCTCTCTCTCTTCTCTCTGATAATCTGTAGTCTTCATCGAAAATCTGTTTGCATAGAATGATCCAGGAAGAACTAGCTCAAAACAAACTCAATAATCCGGCCTGCTGGATGTTACAAATCTGGGCTTTGGGAGATCCAAAGGTTACATCTGAAATTCTGCAATTTGGTGCCAGTTATTACCGATCGCTTAGGAATGAATTTTTATCAGCCCTAATATAAATGAAAATATATCCTTTGGTTTTATGAAATTATCTTAAAAATTTGCAATTTCTTTAGATGTCATTAAAAAATTTTAAATTCCTCAAACACCTCCCAAAGGAGCCGTAATTTCCTTAATTAAAGAAATTTCCTTAAAAGTGAGAGCCCTGCTCCTCCCACGCTTTTCTCTCTCTCTTCTTTTTTTTGTTGTTTTTTTCTTCTTTGGGGAGTTTCTCTCTTCTTTTCCCGCTGTTTCTCAATAGCAGCTTTGGGTTTTTGTTAGTTTTGAGGAGTCATTACTCTTTTGGGGTCAAATTATAGTTTACAGTTACGGGGAGGAGGCGATTAGGGGTGTTTTTTGTGTGCATATTTTTATGTTTATTGTTTTTGTCGATGTGTATGTATTTAGTGGTCTTGGTTTGGTTAGAAGCTTGCTGGTCTCGTAACCGTGTTCGTCTGTCGACCCCATGGGTCGGGCGCCCGGTCTTCTGGAGGTGAGCTGATCTCTTTTCGATTACCGGTACCCAATTTTGTGTAATTTTGCAAGTTGGTGTGTTAGGTTTACTGGTAGTAAAGTGTGTAACCAACTCTTACTGGCTGTTTTGTTGATCATGCGTGTTTTAGGTGGGACATGTGTTTTGATGTAGCCTACAGTGTAAGTGCCCGCCGGGCCTGCCCACCGCTAGCCAGTTGCAACCCCGGTGTAGGTTCAGGGTCACCAATTAAAGATGGCCTGTATTTTTAACAATTAAAAATTGCCATAAGGGTCATCTTGCATAATTGTTCACATATTAATTAGAGACATAATATTTGTAAATTAACAGTGAATTGAGGTTTCCCTTATATGGAAAATCTGACTTAGAATATATTCTAATAATAATAATAATAATATATTTTAATATTTTTTAATATTATAATAATAATATATTCTAATAATAAGTAAAATTCTAATAATACATATTTCTTTGTGACAAAAGTGGAAATGTCAGAGAAACAGAGAAAGAAAAGACATCCTGCTAATGAACATACTGAAAACAAAATGAAGTGGACAGTCAGCGAGTTAGAAAGGAAACATTACCAAGTACATCCTCTCAACTGATAGCATAGATGATCTTACACAAGAAACGTTTGCATCTTCGCCATCCTGTGATAAAACACGAATTGAAAACACAAACACCTTATTATCTACTGGTGATATAGTAGTGCCTCAAGAGGATCATCATGAAATACAGTGCAATACCATGTGTTGTCAACAAAGTTTCACACCTTATCAGCCAACAGACAATGTCACAATTGATAAGACGGAAAGAGCATTTTCATCCAAATGTGAAACAAGAAGACGGACATTCCAAGCCAACTGGTGCAAGGAACATAACTGGCTAACTCTTTGTACTTCTAGGAACAAAGCATTTTGCTCCATTTGTCGATCTACAACAAAGTTGAACATTCTTATTTTCAGTAAAAATGCAGAGTGTGCATTTACAAGTGATGGGTTTGACAATTGGAAGAAAGCGACAGAAAGAGTAGGGATGCATAAAATATGTTCTGCACATATGGAAGCTGCATTAAAATTGAATGCATACAGAAATAATGTGCAGGTGAATCAGTTCTAAGTAAACAGAGCCGGAAATCACAGACAGATCATTGCAAAGAACTCCTGACAAAAATTGAATCATTGAAGTATCTGTTGAGGCAAGGTTTGTCTATCAGAGGTCACGAAGAATTGGAAGGAAACCTTATGCATCTGTTAAAGCTCCGCAACAAAGAAGTCCCACAACTAAAGCAGTCGCTACATCACAAAAGATACATGTCCCCTGCAATCATCAATGAACTGATCACCTTGATGGGCAACCAAGTATTAAGATCAGTCATTACTGCTACACAAAAAGCAAAATGTTATGGTTTAATTGCTTATGAAGTTACGGATATCAACTGTGAAGAGCAGTTCAACATTACTGTAAGATATGTAAATGATAAGTATGAAGTGTTTGAAGAGCCACTGGGATTTTTTGAAGTACCATCTATAACTAGCGATACATTGCTCAACGCTTTGAATGATGTTCTCATAAGGTGCTCTCTTTCCATCAACAAGTGCCGTGGCCAGGCATATGATGGTGCAAGCAATATACAAGGTTAAGGGACAGGATTGGTCCTACGTCTGCTGGAAAAGGAGAAGGCTGCCATAAAAATTCATTGCCTAGCCCACTGAATAAATCTCTGTTTGCAAGACACGACCAGAAAGTCTAAGGCAGTACGTGATGCTTTGGACTTGGTAACAGAAATTACCAAACTCATTAAATTCGGTTCAAACAGGTACCATCTGTTTGAACAGATGCAAATGGGACCACCTAATGCACATTCACTTAAACTGCTTTTCCAAACTAGATATACTATGCAAACATGTGCCTTAGGCTCAGTGATCAAGAACTAATCTGCAATTCAGGAATCAATGGAAGTAGTGAGTCATGGATATGATGAGTATGCACGCCGTGCCAGAGGACAGCTGGCACTGATGGAAAATTCAGTACATATTTTGGACTGAAACTTTCTCACATAGCTTTTGGTGCAGCAGAAGAACTGCCAAAGAAAATTCAGGCAAAGAGAATTACCATTCAGGCTGCATTGAAAGCTACAAACATCACAAAATAAACATATCAAGGTATGAGGACAGATGATGATTTCAATGAATTCTATGAGAATGCAGTTGAAGAAGCCAGAAGCAAAACAGAAGATCTGTACTGCCAAGGTACAGACGACAACCAAACGCTTAAATGAGGTGTTACAGAACCATACCGCTTTGAGTCTGTGTTGAATCTTCTTGTTAGGGAACTAGAGTCTACGTTTAATCAGCAAACCATCAGCATACTGGAAAATGTGGAGTAGCTACTGATAGAATCAGCAAACCAGGAGCATTGCCAAATTCCAACAGAAGTACAGACCTGGATTTTGACCTGCTTGAAATTCAGCTGGAAATGTTACCAGATGCATTGAAGAAAGGTGACCAAATGGCAAAAATAAACAGTACTATCTCTGAAATCTGTGACATACTTACTGCTGAACCTGTCATTCAAAACCTGTTCAGTGAGGTGCATAAACTGCTTAAACTTTATCTTTCAGGTCCAGCTACATCTGCAACATCAAAGAGATGTAATTTTGTACTCAAAAGAATAAAGAACTATTTCAGATGCACAATGACTCAAGAAAGAACCAATAGTGTGCTGATATGTTATGCACTAAGATAGAACAGATAATCTGTACCTAGGTCAAATTTCCAAATTGTTTATTGATGTGAATGAAGAGCGTGCTAAATATTTTGGCACCATGTAAAATGACCTGCATCACATAAACATTAATAAAATTGTGTAGGTGTCTAATCTTGCAATTTATTTAATTTTGTGCTGTGAATATCTCTTATAGGATTAAAAACGGAACTGATGCCAATATGTTTATTTCTTAAAAGTACTAAAGTTCAAGATCTGTAATCTTAGCTTACACGTTTTATTTGATAGGTTGTATTTTGTGTTAAGATGAATTATTATTTGGTTTCAGTTTCATTTTTTGTTGTTTTTGTGTTCATCAAATACAGTTTGCAAATTAAAAAGTAACAAGGTTACGATAGTTGATTAACCATCTTAGATGCTTGATTGATTGATTACCCTCTTACTAGACCCCTGCGGGAACGTTTCGGAGTTCAAATCGAACTTTCGAACCGGGCATGTCAATAAGAGTCGATGCTTGAATATTATTAATGAACTATTAGTAATTGTTGCTCTCTGGCCATCAACATAAGCCTAGAAATCAGGGTTGGCAAATCAAAAAAACCCAGCCCTAAAAAAAATGGGTTTTATTACCGGGTTTTTTTTTTGGCTTTTTCAAATAAAATTTGAAAAAATCCGGGTTTGGGTTTTTTTCGTTCAAAATTACACTTTTTTTCAAGAAATGAATGCTACTTATCATTAGTTTAGTCAAAATTCATATTTATGTTTATAATTTCAACAAATATGTATCAAATTAAGATTATTTCTCTGATACCGACTCATAATAATTCATCTCTCCTTCTACAGGTTATGGCTATCATGGGTACCCACAATTCTCGATCAGTGATCTGTTACTGTGATCTTTTCTTGCTATAATATAATTAATAAACTAAGTAATTATTAATATTATATAAAAATAGAGATAGCTATTCTTTTCTTACGTTATTCTAATGCTTGTAGCATTTGTTTTTTGAAAAAACCCGAGATTTGAAAAAAAAAACAGAATAAAACCCGGGTTTGATTGAGCTTTTTCCAAAATTTGTGGGGGTTTTGCCAACCATGCTAGAAATAGCTTTTTAATGGCAAGAAATTAATTGAATACCGTGAGCTTCAATACAGTTTTGCAGATTTGTTTGTTCGGCAGTCCTGTAGGCTACCTGTAGCTCGACATCACTCTGCACAATTTTATCTGTAAACAAAAAAGAAGTAATTAATCTAAAAAAATATCACAACCAACACTCAAGAGACGTGAGTTGTTAGGGCGTCTGGTAAACGCTCGTTCTCCCACCGCCGTCCAGGGCAGGGTCCTCGTAAGCAAGAATTCTATTTTTAGTCATTTTTTGACTCACGAAGCACTTAAAAATTTCAGTTTTTAAGCATAGCAGAAATAGCGGACCCCGCTAGGGAAGTTACCGCTCACTCCAGACCATAGGTGGGCGTTATCGCGATAACGATATCGGGTTATCCGATATTTTTTTTCCGCGTTATCGATTCATCAGTATCGTCGATACTTTTGGTTCCAAACTAGCGATAATCGATAATTTCAGTTCAGTTTTTGGTTTCAGTTTAGCACAGGGGCTAGCCGCGCGTGCCTTGGAGGCAGAAATATGTAGGTACGAGCTGCGAGGAGGATCCTCAAAACCTATGAGGAGATGAAGGAGAGCCTCACCAGGTAAGAAACTAAGAAACAGTATTCAAATATTTTTACTATTGTATTATAAAATAAGGCTACATATAGTCAATAATTTATTATAATTTTGGATTTATCGATTATCGATTTATCGGTTATCGCGCCCACCTATGCTCCAGACCATTTAGATACTCGCTGGGACTATCTTTTTATGACTGAAGCAATCCTAAACGTATACCTAACTGTAAAATTTCTATTTTGGCACCCTGGAGTTGGCCCCCCCCGACTTTGAACTTGCTTCCTACACCACTGATATATATATATATATATATATATATATATATATATATATATATATATATATATATATATATATATATATATATATATATGAGAAAACGGAATAATTTTCCCTTGCAGTAATATTTTTATTACCTTTTTTCGAAAAAATCCGTGCAGGAAAGCGATTCGAATCAGGCACACTGAGGCAGCGAGCACCGCTTTGATCACAGTTAAAAGTATGCGTAGCATAGTGTACTAACGGCATACTTTTAACTGCGATCAAGAGCGGTGCTCGCTGTCTCAGTGTGCCTGATTCGAATCGCTTCCCTGCACGGTTCTTTTCGAAAAAGGTAATAAAAATATTGCTGCAAGGAAAAATTATTCCGTTTTTTCTTTCGATGTGGTTTAATGGATTCATTTTCATCATTCTCTCGCGCTACTTTGATATATATATATATATATATATATATATATATATATATATATATATATATATATATATATATATATATATCAGGCAATGGCTTCGCTATTAAGATTAAAATTTAAAATCTAAAAAAAAGCAGCCATGGTTAAATTTTTATTAATCTTCTGAACTTCGCCAATTATAATAACTTTAAAAAGGAACTCCAAACTAATATTACTTTGGTCAATCAGGTAAATGTTTAAAAAAACGAATTTCTCAGCATAAATATAATGTCCGTCGCGGTGAAGAAAGCAGCTCATTTTATGTTCATATGTCATATCTTAATCACAATATTGATTGGAATTCTGCTCAAATCATCTGTCATAATAACGATACAATTTCATTAAATATCATTGAATCGACCTTTATTAGTAAATTCCTAAATTTTAATTTAAGTCCTGGCTTATATAAACTCGATGGTTATTTTTAAAATTATATTCACAATGCACTGTCGAAACTTTTAATTTGAGATAAATATTTATATTAATCTTAATGAACTATTTAATTTTATTTTTTGTGCATCTATGTAGCCTTATCTTTATGTATGTGTATTTATTTTCGTTTGAGTCAAGTCTTTAGAAAATTTGTGCTTGTTCTACCTTGGTTTTTCAATCCTGACCTCAGATGTTAATCTCTCGCTTAGATTTTATCCCTCCCTAATTGCTTAGGCGGTATTTTAATCCTCTTGTCAACCTTTAGTCTTTTGAATTTACCTGATTTAATGATCTTAGTTTGTATTTATCTTCCTTTTTTACTGTCATTCTTCGCTCCTCCTAATGTTTCCATTTCATATTAATTCATTTTGTTGATTGATTTTTTGCTTTTTTTGTTGGGGTTTCCTCTCCTCTGTATCACGCTTATAAATTACAATTTTCAATACTTTTGTTATTCCTTGATAAAGAACTCGAAATAAAGTTCGAAAGTACTTATAATCCTCGTATTATTTTTTTCCTGTGGGCTTTGTTGCATTTATTGCTTACTCTCGCGATACTTTGTGAGTTTTCCATATATATATATATATATATATATATATATATATATATATATATATATATATATATAAAGAGAGAGAGAGAGAGAGAGAATAATGGTAAAACAAACAAAAGAACTGATCTAGTTTCTTACCTGGCAACACCTTGATAGAGCAGAGCAGCAAATATGATGCAACGTGTACCTGTTCATTTCTAGGACCTCTTTAAGGTCTCTGGTCAGGGCCCGAATGTTTACGGTCAATAAAAGTCCTCGCATTACGTTGTCAAAAGCGACTAAATTAGCGAAACTTCCGGATTAAAATTACCGGTGTTGCCTCTAAGCAGTCGAAGGCGTGAAAGCTGAATCGTCGTTTGCTCGTTTTTTTTGTTGTTTTTTTTTAAGGAGAAACTGGCACATATGTATTTAGATCATCGTCTTTATTGAGATAATGAAGATAGCAAAAATGACTAGAAGTTATTGACTCTTCCAATGTGTGTAGCATTACATTCTTTCAGCACAAGGATGTACATAAATCTACATGGTTGGGGCAAAGGAGAGGGAGAGAGCATAAGAATATTATTGGTATGTGCCTAGATAAAGAATAGACCATTGGACGTATTTGATTGTGATATGTAAAGTTAAACTTGTTGTTGCATAGATAAGGAAAGCTTAAGAAGGTGCAAAAGGAGGGAGAATCAAAAGTGCAGAGTTATTGAATTAGAGAGCAAAGAAAGAGTATATAAGAATGCTTGACAGCAAAAGAAAGGAAATAAGTGCGAACATGGGGAGAGTAAATGTGGAACAAATTTAAGGAAATGGTAGTAGGTAGTGAAATGGCTTTGTGTGTGTATGTACCAGAACTGGAAAGATGAAATAAAGTGTTGAAAGGTATAAAAACGATGTGAACCGTATAGTGAAAAGTAAAAAGGAGTACTTGCACATACTTAATAGTGGAGATGATATCAGGGAGATTATATCAGAGTATGAAAGCAATAAATGAAGCATTTGGAGGAAAGATGAATGAGGATTCCGATGGGAACAAGAAATAATGTCTGGAAGGAAGTAAGAAGGGTGAGAATAAAGGAGAAAAATATCGGTGTGAACATCAAGGACGAGGATGAAAAGGAATTTGTAAACAATGAGGATGTCAAAAATAGATGAGCAGAATATTTTGATGTTTTGTATAATGTGAGAATGCAAGATGATGTAAATGTAAATATAATTGGCTTCGCGGGCGTATATCAGGTGTTGTATCACGGTATGGAAGATAAAAACTTGCAAGAGGTTGTTACTGTTTAAGTGGTCTGAAAAATATAGAGGCAGCTGGAGCAAATGGAGATGCTGAAAAGTGGTTGTGATTGTGTGATGAAATGGGTGAGTTGGCTGTGTTTTAAGGCGTTTCAAAGTAAAAAGAGTGCTTGATGACTGGAAGAACGCAGTAATAGTGCCATTGTATAAAGGTAACGGGAATAAATATGAATACAAGAAGGATAACAGGGAGAAAGGGGGGATAAACAAGGGGGTTAGAGCAGGTAGGGTGTGTATGGATCAAGTATTTGCAGAGAGAGCTGCATGAAAAACAAGGGATGAGAAGTGTATGGTGAGTCATGGATCTGGATAAAGTTTATTATCATGTAGAGTGAGAGCGACTCTGATTTCTCTGTCATAGGAGAGGTTGCTGAAGCGCGGGGCTGTTTTAAATGGTTTGTTTTGTTGATGTCAATGGCAACCAGGATTGTCCCTTCGTGTATGTGTGACGAGGCAATTGTAAGTGTATGATATGTGCTACGACATGTTAGTGAGGAAAGTAGTTTTGGGCTGTTTTTTTATGAATTTATGTAGAGCAGGGATTAGTGAAATGTGTGACATGATGCGCTTTGGTTTGAGTTGTTTGGTGTTTTGTAAATTATAATTCTCAATTTCAGGATTATAAAAAATTATAATACTACATGAAATCATATATATCAAAACCATGTCTAAATTTATTATTCTTTATGAGCTCCAGGTTCATCCGAAATCCTTTGGACATTGGACATAATAGATGGTGAAAAGAATGTATATACACACATATAAGTATGATTACAAGTGCGCTCATATATGCACATATATATAATAGTAGGAAATGAATAGATAGAGATAGATATCCCTGGTGAAAGGGTTTATCGAAGGGTGGAAATCCCTGGTGAAAGGGAATCGCAGGCGCTTATTTGAAATTGGTGTTCTTCTCGTTGTTGTTTATTTATCTTATTTTCGAGCTTTTTCGTACTTTGCTTTGTAGCTGTTGTTTTTTCTGTTGTTCTTGGTTTGTGATGTTAGTGCATGTTTTTTGTGTGTGTTTTTTTTGTTTAATGTAGATTGTGGAAGTTTCTTAGTTTCCTTTGTTTATTGTGGTATTGAAGCCTTTGTAGATGTTTTATGTTTCTCGTTGTCCGTTTATGTTTCGTTTTTTGTGTGTTTTCTTATTGTTTGTTTTTTTGTGCAGTGGTTTGTTTTTCGTTCTCATAAGCGATGTCTTAGGTGTAGATTGGTTGTACTTGGCTTTCAGTCTGTTCCTTAGTGCTAGTAAAGTTTTTCGTCTTTATGTATCTGCATCTATCTCCCAATGGAATGTCAATGTGTCTTTCTCTGAGCACGTTCGTCATGTGTCCTTCGATTTTCTCCCAGATTTTTCGGGCCCTTAATCGGGGACAGTTGGAGCTCCTGATATAGGTCCCTTTGTAGGAGTACTACCTTGTCATGTACTCTCTGGAGAGATCTTATTTGTGTTTTGGGACTTGTGTTGATAGGTATAGGTGGATACAGCAGGTTTGATCTTATGAGTGCATTGTATATCTTTTTCTTGTTTGTCATTTTCAGGTTTTTGAACCTGAATAGCCTGCTGAGCTCTGCCTTCACTCGCGCTGCTGTCTGAGCAACGTGCCTGCCGTACCCATTCTTACCTATCCTTAGTCCCAGAACTGTCCCCTCTGTGATGTATGGAATGCGGGCGTCTTCGGGTTATATGCGGCCCAGCTTCCTTTGGAAGAGTGGTATCACCTTAAAGTGTTGTGTGTTTGTAGCGATTTTCCACCTTTTCTCGAACCTGGTGACTTGATCGATTTCTCTGGCAGTTATTTCTGCCAGGTATTTGGGGTTTATAAAGGGGGCAATAATAATCTGGGAGATGTCAAATGCGAACTGTACCTACAGCGAGTCTTCCTTGACATGAGCTGGGAGGTCAAGGGTGTAGATGCTGTATAGGATGATGGATTAAGCACCCTCCTTGCAGTACGCCGGCAGATAGCTTGAAGTCTGTTCCGGTGTAGTCTTTAATCTGCATGTAAGACTTTCTGCCCGTTATATAGTCACAAAGTATTTTCTCTAGTCTTGGGTTTAGTCCTAGTCTGAGTATATTTTACTGTAATTCAGTCCTCTACACTTTGTCAAATGCCTTCTTGACGTCTCTGAGCACCAGGTCTGCATACCTTTTTGGGCTAGCAATTTTCGCCAGCTTCTGTGATGATTGCCAGCGCCGAATCAGTCTCTCTCCATCTCTTGAATCCCTGTTGATGTTGGTTGTGGGGGTTGTTGTTCTCCATGAATTCTTGGACTCTGTTTGCAAGTGTCTCTTCGAAGAGCTTGCCTGCCACTTCGAGGAGGGAGATTGGTTTGATGTTCGCTGGTGTGTCAGGTGGCTTTCCAGATTTCGGAATGAAGATCATTTTGACGATCTTCCATTCGTCCGGAAAATAGCCAGTATTTAAGCATGCATTTATTATTTTGTACCACCCCCTCAATGATGTTGTGGGGTGCAAGGTGAAGTTAAGTTTTGTCAACTGTGTTTTGCCTGGTGCTCTCTGCCTGAAGGTAGACAGGGTCGTTGTTAATTCCTCTGTGGTGATCTTCCTTCCATAGCCCGTGATCTTTCTGTTGGCAATGCCTTGTTGAAGTGGTAAGCCTTGCAAAGCACTTGTCCTAATTGGTCGTAGATATGGTCTTCGAAATCAAGGTCAAAGTGTTCGTTTTCTTCTGATGAGATGGCAAAGACGTTCTTCCATAAATTTCTGAACTCTTCTTCCGTTTCTTCTACGTCATCTAGTTTTGTCCCGTCATCTCTTCTAAGGTAGATGTCTTTGTCTGGTGGTTTTCCCTTTAGTCTCGATACGGTATTCCAGAAGGTTTAAGGGTCTATCTTTTCGTCGAGTTTACTGATAATGTCATTCCGTAAGGTCGTCTGGTGCTCCCTTATGAGTGCTGTAATTTATGTCCTTCCTGCTCTAGTCGTCTGCTCTTTTGTCTGTAGGTACCTAGCAGTATGATTTCTTCATACAGTATTTTGTACTCGTCTGATAGGTCACGTAGTTCTTGGCGCTGACATACACTTCCGGGGTACGACGACCTTCAGTACTTGATAAACTACTTGACAAAGTACCGTTGAGATACTTTTAAATCTATTTACGCTTGGACTTGGAACAAAAAGAGTATTAGTCAGAATTTTCTAAATCTTATCTTAAACTATAAAAAAGAACGTGCCAAAGAACACTCAGAATTAAAAATGATTCCAAATATTAGCTTCTAAAAAGATTGTAAACAATGAGAAGAAGAATGCACCAACCACATACCAACGACCATCTTGATGGTTTTGTTTACTTTAGAACTGTTTTATTCGCGTTTCAGGCCTTTTTGAAGTTTCTTCATCTAGTAGTTTTATTTTTAGTACTAATGAATAAAAATTAGCAATTTTCCCTACGGCACAAGCCTCTCAACCACCCTTTTCAACTTTTTCATTCACGGCCTCCCTCTCTCCAATGGCACTAACCCTGCAACACACACTGAATACTTCACTATATACTCACGTCACAACAACTTAAACACAGGTACTAGGAGGATGCAAACATACGTCCAATTCTTAGAAAAGATGGCTGGACAATAACAGAATTAAAGCCTCCTCCCCCTAATCTTGCAAACAAGAATATATTCAAACATCACACTAAACTACTCCTGTTCCACTCAACTAAGCACCATCTTTATTCGGCTTTACCTTCGGCGCACATATGACCTTATCGGGACCCGTAACCAATTCCTGCGGCAAAGCATAAAAACTCATTTGGTTTTTTCTTCAGACGAAAATGTAAATAGTTTTTACACTGAACAAAAAAAAATTGTTCGCAACACACTTAACTACGCTTGCCTAGCCTCGCATCCGACACTAACCATTTCCCAAACCATCAAATTCCAAATCACTTAAAAGAAGGGTTCCATATAGCCACAAGATGGCCCCATTTACCCCAATTAATCCACTAGACGTAGAAACGAAAAAAAATCTCCTTTTATGTAATTGGCACACAATTCTACGCTAGTATATTCAACACCTTCCATTCATGCCACGAGCTTACAACAAACCTTACATCCAAGGACAAGAAGCCAAAACACTTCTCCATTCTCGCCTCTCTGTCTCCAGCAAAGATGTATTACAAACATAAAAACCTAATTTATCACCACAACACCTTCCGAACCTCTTAAACATCTCACTAATTCTAGCACGACACCGGTCATAGACAAAAACGAAACGCACTTACCCAGGCACAACAGAGTCCCCTTATCCAACCTAAGATCTGGCCACAGTACTACAAATACCTAACACATCAAATCCACGACATAAATCGTAAATAATTCAACCACAACACGGATAACACAGAACACCTGATAAAACCCTGCCCAAACTTCGAACCCATCCGGGCGACCGCGGTGGCAGATTTCCTTTGGGACGCGAATAACTATTTCAAAATCTACAGAAACAAAATTATTCTAACAGCCCTGATATTGAATATAAATACGAATAAATGCAACGGATTGTAAATAAAATAAAAAGAAATACAAATCTAGACTTAGACAAAAAACATTGTTTTTTTAAGAAAGTTGAAGATGAAAGAAACCGAGAAATCACTGAGAACGCAAACTAGACCCCTTTGGATATAGTGCATGATGATCAAACGAAGGCAAGTTGAGGTTCAGTTGCATATTGTTGGTTGTGCAACCACCTGATAAATAACCTCCACCCACAACATTTGCATGGAACCCGTTAGATGTAGTGGTAAAATAGTGAAAGCGATTTAAGAAGAAACCAGGGGCTGCAAGAACCCCAAGGGTGACGTGGAGTGCCGCCATTGCCTTCAGCGGTAACGGTATATAGACGTGGCCTTCGGCTGCCAGGGCTGTTACTACTCTATTCACTATCCACTACACTTCGTGTGAAAAAATCCTATTTTTTCACAACTAATTCTTCCTCAGAAACTAAACATCTCACTCACAGTGTCTTTTGTGTTTATATTTTTTATGCTACGCATGCAGCCAACCACGCACGTGCACGAGCTCTCTCCATCACTGACATACTTTTATTTAAGAAACTGGTGTTTTGTTTAATTACTTTAAGGGTAGTTACAGGGGTCGGCGGATAATTTTTCACCCTGGCAATTGTGAATTCAGCGCATGCGTTTTGTCTGGAGTCGATTCTCTTTTTTTCCTATCATAGTAGACAGTTGTACATTGTCTATGAGAGAAGCAATACCGTGGTTCAATTCAATCTTCCAAATATTTGGAAGAGGCAAGCAGTGCTGCTTGGTTTTCACGCCGGGACTTCTAATGCAAAGATCTCCGAATGCTTGAGTGTCAATATGAGGACGGTGTAGATGATCAGGAAATATTTAAATGAGTCAGGCTGTGATTACGAGGGTACAGCGGGACATAAACCACTCTAAACGTTCTAATATGAAGAGAACCCTGAATTCGTCGCTGAGATCAAGGTCATCATTGACACGGCCCCATCAAGTCAATGAAATCTATGGCCATGGAAAGGGAGTGTCAAAGTCTCTCGCCAGGCAGTTAGTGAAAGAGGACATCCGCTACTACTCATACACGATGGAAAAGAGCTAGTTCCCGTCGAAGAAGATGAAGCACAAGTTCCTGGTCCAAATCATGGCTGGTTTGAGGATTAGCCCACAGTAGAGAACAATGTCAGAAATATTCCGGACAAGGGACGGACCGCAACCTTCGGTGCCCATTACGACGAAGGCCCCTTCCAGGACCATAGAGGGACATACAACCGTCTCTATGGTATGTTATGGAGCGGTAGCGATTCAAAACCCTCGGGGGGGCGGCGTTGTCAATAAGTCCGCCATACAATCACACTCCCGAGAGGATCCCACCCGGACTCATCTAATCCATCTTTCATCATCCACCCAAAGGCAAATCCCTTTTTACGTCCAGGCGGCGATTCTTACGAGGGGGGGCCCTCTTCTCCCAAAAAGAAAAAACCGAACATTTTTTTAGGAAAAATAACCACAATTCCCCCATAAATTAAAACACATAATAGAGAGTCCCGAATAAAGAAAAAGTCCATCTACCCAAGGAAAAGTGTGCCCCCTCTTTAAGGGAAGCCCACCCGGAATAATGACGGCACAGGATGCACCAAGGGTCCCGCTTAGGTGTATTAGCGGACAAGCAAAACCGGACAAGGGTACTGTGTATAAGACCCTGTTCGGTAAGCTCAGCGTGGGCGTGCTCAGGTTGATCGACACTCCAGTAGGTTATGTCGCTGTGTGCGAAAAAGAGAAGGATATTTAGACACTTACAAAAGAAGAAGGGGTAAGGCATCTAATGGAGATAAACATCCAACCAACCACGCCTCTACAAATACAGGCGCACAGGAGCGTCGTGTGCAGAAGGCTGGACCCATGAGTCGGCCAGCACACAAAGGACGAGATCAAGAAGGAAGTAGAGAAGAACCAGAAGTGGGCAAAAGTGGCCGAGGTCATAAAGTTCCGTAATAAAAGGGAAAACTCGGAGTACTCCCACGTCTTCAAGGTTGTCTTCACAGACACCGAGATGGCGTCGAAGGCCAAAGAGAGAGGTTTACTTCTCTTCAACGGCAAAATCAGTGGTGAGCAAATGGAACGCGAGGAGTACATCCCCGTGCAGATCTGCTTTAATTGCTATCGCCTGGAGCATCACAGGACCAAAGATTGCAAGGAGCAGGAGGCAACCTGTTCCAAGTGCAACTAAAAAGGACACGGCTGGCGCGAATGCCAGGCCAAGGAGGAAAAGTGTCCAAACTGTGGCCAAAGGCATGGGGCAATGACGATGTCATGCCCAAAGAAGAAGGATATTATCCTGAAAAAGACTGAAGCAAAGAGTGCGGAAGGTATTAGGAGGGCAAACACCTCCTATACCAAAGCAGCAAAAACCGCCCCCTCAGCAAGCGCCTTGAACAGCCAGGCCCCAAGAACCTACGTCAAGGTAGATAAGGACGACAAGGACGCCACGAAAATACTTATGTGCATCCTCTATGCGCACGTAAGAAATCTTACCAGCCCTAGCTGCTTCGCCAGAGAGGTCAACAATATGTTGAAGAACAATGGCCTTGCAGAAATGTGGTTCCCGGAGAACCCCCCTTCAGGAGATGTCCTTCAAGTTCAAATCGGAACTCAAAAAGAGGCGCCCGCAACCACCTTCCCACGGGAGACCGAGGAGAGAGAGGGTAGCACCACCGGAATAAAAAATAAGCTTACCCCACAGAGGTCCCCTAACAAAGACCCAAGATTAGCTGCGATGAAGAAGAGGGAAGAGAGTGCTAAGAGGGCAGACAAACGTCTCAAGCAGGCGGAAGGAAATCTCCTAAACTCGGCCTCGTCATCCGAGGACGAACGGGAGATCTCTCAACCCATTAAGAGCAGAAGCAGGAGTAGGAATCTGAAGAAAGTAAGGGAATTTGATGGAGAAGACCTCAACATCAAATTCTTCAGAACGGAAGAAACTTCCTTTCCGAAAAGCTCCAAGGTGGGGGAAATCATTGAAGGAGTGAAGACCGAAATACTGAAATAGGCCTATGATTTCCCAGACCGTGAAGCGCTGGTAGTAGCGGCGCTCATGGAGGCCAGGATAAAAATATACAGGGACTCCTGCCTTGCCGTAAGTGAAGCAGAGTTCAAAAGAATTCGGAACGGGAGAAACACACACGGCGAAAGCCACTAATCGGGACAAACCAACACACACATACAAAACAGAACATAAACATGGAGAACACCAACAACACACTAAAGATCTTAACAATTAACGTCAACGGATGGGTAGGGAAACACATTCCTTACGGAAACATTTTTCGTAAAGTGGATCCTGACCTAATCCTCATCACAGAACATGGCGTTAACACAAACATGAACAGCATAAAAATACCCAATTACACAATCATCAGCAAAAACCATACACAAGAACGGTTTGATGGCGCTGCCATCGCGATCCGGAACAAACTAACATATAAAACACTTCCAGGTCTAGATGAATCATTCGTGGCAGTAGCAATACCTACCCTAGTTGGAGACCTCACCGTAGCGGCGGCCTATCAACCACCTCGACGCGATTACCTGCCGATCCCTAACTTTTACAACCTCTTCGGGCGTGGGAAATTGACATTGCTTGGAGGTGACCTTAATGCCAGATGCCGTGCATCAGGCTACGGAAGCACGATGAAAGGGGAAGAAACCTGGAGATGCATCTCTTAAGAGACAGACTCCTGAGGGCCAGGACCGATTTCCCGACCTTCATAACACAACGTTCGGCAACAAAGCCGGACATTGTGTTGACATCCAAAAACTTCCCCTTTAACATTGTCAATGAGCCCGGACCAGTTGTTCCGAGCGATCACATCCCGATTCTCATTACCATCTCGCTAGCGCCAATACTCAAGCCCGTTACACTTAGGAAAAGTTACGCGAAAGCTGACTGGGAGCTATATAGAGAGATACTCAGTACATACCAACCAACTGATCTGGGAGACGCTAATCTCGAAGAGATTGATGAGGAGTTTAACAAGATCACCGATCTCCTCATTCAAGCCGACTAGAGATGTGTTCCCAGAATCTCCTATAAAATGCTCCCACAACCTGAGTGGACGGACGAGATGAGAGAAATCGCCCGAGAACATAGAGCAATCTATGATGAGATCGGCAGGACAGGTACCAATAGGGAAAGGACGGCCAGAATGAGGCATCTAGGCATGGAAATGAAGGATATCATAATAGAAAAACAAAGAACGATATGGAATGACATCATCGGGAGACTGGACAGGGAGAGTGATCCCGTAAAATTCTGGAATAACATCCGGAGAATTAGGGGATTACCTCTCAGACCCAGAACCCAAATCAAGGAAGGAGACGACATCATAGAGGACCCAGAGTCTCTCGAAAGAAGATTTAGATCGCACTGGCAAACGATTTTCGTTATATCACCAGAGGAGAACGATGACTTCGACCAGGACTTCGAAGACCAACTGTTCGACGACCTCGGCACAATGATACATAAAACTCACCCCCATCTGCAAGTATTACAGGAAAGGGTGATGGCTAACCACGGATGCCCGATAACTGTAGAAGAGACCTTGAACACCATAAGGTCCTTCAAGCAGAGGGCTCCAGGCTGGTCTGGGATTACGAAAAATAACCTCGTAAATGCCCCAAGCCAAATTATTCAGGGATTGGCAAACACGATGAATGCCACCCTGAATACAGGCTACTTCCCGGATGGATACAAGATGGCCAAAATCATCTTTATCCCATAGGGGAACAAGCCCCCAGACCAGGTGGCAAGCTATCGCCCCATCTCTCTTCTTGAGATGCAGGGTAAAATCTTTGAAAAGATTTTAGCAAACAGGCTACAAGCTCAACTGAGCGAGTTAGGAGCGCACAACACACAACAACACGGGTTCCTCAAAACAAGGGGCACCGACACCTCCCTGGAGCTCCTAACTGAGAAAGTAGCATACACCCAAGCAAACAGGTTCTATGTAGACATTGTGTTGAGGGACGTGCAAAAGGCCTTCGATAAAGTCTGGCTGGAAGGACTTCAATACAAGATCCTGAACCTCCAGCTAGACCCAATCCTGGAAAGGATCCTCTGTGACTTTATCATGGACAAAAGGGCGTGTCTCATGATTGAAGGGCATAGAGGCCCCGAATTTGAATAAAGGTCTGGCGTCCCTCAGGGAAGCTGCCTGAGTCCTCTGCTTTACTTGGTCTTTACCATCGACCTCCCAACTCCGGTGCACAGGGATACGATGTATCTGCAATACGCAGATGACGTCACACAAATTATCCCGTGCCCGGAGAGGAAAGCAAGGGCGCAGGCGGCCTGCACTATAGCGGAAATCAACAACATCAGCCGATTCGAGAGACGATGGAAAATTAGGACCAACAGGGACAAGTTCAAAATTGTCCCGTTGAACCGCGAGTTGACATGGCCCATCATCATAGAGGGGAGGAGTTACGGCTACTCCGCCGAAGGAACCGTCCTGAGCCTTGAAATCACCGACAATGGGTACTTGAGACACCACACGGAGAGGCGAAACCTGGCAAAGAGAGAAATCTCCAAGCTCTACAGGGTTAGATATCTTAGCTCGGCCAACATCAGAAAATTATATATGATGTATGTCCGGGCTATGCTGATCTACCCCGCAGTGGTCTCCCAAGCTGCTAATAAACCTCGATGAAAAGGCTCCAACGTATCCAGAACACTGCCTCTCTTCTTATCAACAGAGTAAGAAGGCGTGACCGAATCAGGCAAAGCGTCCTGCATCGGAGGAAATGCTTGGAGCCCATCAATGTCGTCACCCAGAAACTGAGCAAAAAGATCTGGTCCACTCTAACGGATGATGTCATTCCAGAACTCCAGGAAGCAGGCGGCAGGTTAAATATACCCGCGTGGCTACGGGCCAAAGCCTCGCGCAGAAGCCGGTTCCCGAGCACAAAACTGTGTACACGAAATAATATCACTCCAATATACACATAAAAAGCCTCACAACACATCACATCTAGTCCCTTACATTTAGTTACGAAAAATGAGACAACAGACAACAATAAAATAGCATTGTCGGCAAGAAAAGCTATAGAAGGCTTAAATGCTACAAATAACATTACTACACTAAAGTCAAAAGACAGAGAAGAAGAAACAAAATACAATAAGAAGAACATTACAAACATATGAAGATACAAATAGACATTAAAAAACACACAAAATAACAACACAAATAAATAAAAAATGAAATAGTATGAAAATAAAGTGATGCCCTCCCTACTAGGGCAAAATACCGCCCCCCCCATCTTTAATTTTTTTCACTCACTATATCTTCCACTATACCATCTCTCTTCGAAAAACTGAGTACATCATCATCATTTTTACTCTACTCTACTCTAAACCCGCCAGCTTAGTCCTCGTCTTCCTCCTCCACGTCGTGGGCCTTTTTGAGGAGATGGAGGTTGCCTTACATGAAGACGAGGGCCTCGAAGTTCGGTGCAGCGACGGCCGCCCTCTTAGGCTTGAGGATGTCCGACCCATAGCTGAACACGCGCTCGACCGAGGCGGAGCTCGGGAGCGGCGTGTTATACTTGAGGAAGAGTGTTACCCAAGCATCACGGAACTCGAGCGGGAAGAGATTTGGAGAGAGCACCGTGTTCCCCCTCAGTGGCTTCCTCGACCAGTTGTCAACCTCTTCCCTGACCTTCTCCTCGAGGCTCTCCTCTCGCTGCCCATCCTCCATGGCGAACAGGTAGTCCGTGCTGGTGGAGCCTGACTGGGGTTCCTGCTCGGGAGCAGGGTCCAGGTGCTCGTCAGGCCGGACGAGGGCGAGAAAGTCCCTGATGAGTTTGTCCCTCACCAGGTCGCAGTAGACCTCATTGTCCTGTCTCCTGCAGATTGCCCTGACCGTGGCGAGCTTGTGGTGGGGGTTCAGGGCCATAGCCATCAACAGGTCCATGTCCACAAAGAGGTGGCTGAACCTGCAATAGAAGAAAAGTTTAAAAATTTTTTTTAAATATATCAGATTTGTCAATTAAAAAATTAAATTTCATTACACTGATTTTAGATCATTTCAAATGAATCATTTAACCAGCAAGGATTAAATCATTTAATAATAATATAATATAGGAATAAAAAATATTTATTAAGTTCTAACTCACTGTGATAAAATATAATAATAAATAATATCATAATATGACTAACCTGCGATCAAAGCCCTTTGTTCCAGGCTAGTGGAGGAGGTGGGCCACCAGGTTCTGGGCATGGACAATATTGTCGTCGCGAGACAGCACCACCATGGAGTCTTTGAGCACCTGGAGGTGGGGGATATGGCACCCCATGTATGCCTTCTCTTCGCTCTGGAGTACGTCTAGGCAGGCGGCGAGGGGAGTGTTCACCTTGACGTACTCCGACCAAATTGCACGTCGTCCTGCGTGATGTGCGACAGGGGGTGGGGAGGCTGCCGCTGACAGATCTGGTTCAGCTTGTTCCTCTTATAGGCGTCGTGGCTATAATTCCACCTGGTGACGCCAGGGGTAACAAGCTTCTTGCCCAGAGCGGATTTAATTTCAATGGCGGTCACTCTCTTTCTGTTCTGGGCATTCCACGCGCTCTGGGCCTTGGCGGACGGCTTATTGAAGGCCGGCCTGGGCTGAGTGGTCCAGCCG
Organism: Ceratothoa steindachneri; assembly: GCA_963969495.1. Taxonomy (NCBI): domain Eukaryota; kingdom Metazoa; phylum Arthropoda; class Malacostraca; order Isopoda; family Cymothoidae; genus Ceratothoa; species Ceratothoa steindachneri. Next base: position 19,618,960 of record OZ018322.1, on the reverse strand, counting down.
GGCACGTTCTTCACATCCCTGGAGGATAGCAGGTTCACTGTGTGTGCCGCCCAGTGGCAATCCTTGGGTAGCTGCAACACCTCTTCCTGCTGGTTCACCTCCTCCAGGGCGTCTGCCACCAGGATGGTGCTGCTGTGCACCACCTCTGTGTCCACCACGTCTTGTCCTTGCTGTTCGACATCTCGCTCGATGTTGCGGTTAAAGGCGCTGATGTAGTTCGCGCCATTGTCAGTGGTAGTGCTGACAACTTGAAAAGCAAATTAATGTTTTAAAACAAAGTTTAATTTTATTTATCAGTATGAACTTGAAATATGATTCCAAAGTCAATACGATAATAGTCATCACTTCGTTATTTTTACAGACTCCCTCAGTTCTCATCAAAGTATTAACGACAAACATACATAACATATTTTACGTAGACTACAGCATCAAATTCATACAGTATTACAAAATAAAAATGAAGAATTTTGCTGGATACCTGGGCAAATACAAAGACAAATATGAAAAAGTTCTTAGAGTTTACACACCTTTCTTTTGATGCCGAATTGGTCGTGCAGCTCGGAGATCGCCTCTGCCAGGTAAGTCCCGTCTGCCTTACGGTGATCTCCTTGATCCCGAGAACGGCAGAGTGCCTCTTGAAGGTGACCTTGTCCAGCCATGTCACCGTCATCCTTAGGAAGGCCCTGTTGCTCGCCGACCAGCTGTCGGCCGTGGTGGCGACGAACTCCTGTTTGGCGAGGAGGTCCGTCAGGTCAGCCTTGGCCTGGTCCCCCATTACCCTGATATCGCGTGTGAGCTTCTGACTGGAGGGGACCTTGAACTGTGGGAAGGCGTACACCCACAGAGCCTTATTGTGTTCATTGTCTGTTTCTGAGGCAGGCTTCATGCAGCCAATGAAGGACCTGAAGCAAAATTAGAAGTTTTAGAATAAATTTAAAATTACAAGATTTTTTATTCATCATATCATTTTTTATATGAGTGTATGAGACATAAATTGTTAAAACATGTTTAAGAAGTAAAAACAGAAAACTATTTACAGTTTAAACCATCTATATTCAATTTAATGAATTTATTGATATTATTCAATGATTCAGTGTCTAAACTGAGTTTCAGTTTTAAAATTAAAACACTTAGAAATAAAAAATATACTGATAATTTAACTTGAAAAATTAAAATTACTTGCCTATAGTACAGGTCGAGGCACTTCTTCTGGGAGAACTTCTCCTTGAAGCTCTCCTCGATGCTGGCCTGCCTCATGGTCGCGGCCGCATCTTGGAAGGACTTGCGGCGGCCGCGTTTGCTGGCGCCCTCGAGAGCTGCCTTGAGGTCGTGGACTTGACCAGGGTGGTACCTCTGGTAGTGTATCTAAAAAGTAAAAGCAAAAATAAATTAAAATTTTTATAGTAAAAAATAAAAATAAATGCCTTCTTTTAGCCTGTTTAGTCTTTGTCAAATAATTATGAATCCTAGTAAAAAAGTTTTTAAATAAATTATTAAATAAAATAAATTTAAAGTCACCTTCAGGTTTGAAGTTGTTCCCTACTGAATTTTGAGTGTCTTTGAGCACTTCGTGCACTTAGCCTTGTTGTTGTCCACGACCTTGAAGAACAGGGCGATGTGTCTCCAACTGTTCTCCTGGCTGAGGCTGGAGCTGTCTGTGCCCATTGTGGCTTTGCTCTCAGTCGACTCGTTCGAATCCAGCGACATCCTGCTATTGCTGCGCGAGAGCGGAAGGATCGGGGGGTCATCCACGCCCCCATGATGTTGTTGCCGTTAATCGCTGCCGCCTGGTTGCTGTGCTGGGAGCCCAGGGACTTCTGGTTTGCGCCACTAGCGTTCCTGTTACTAGGCTGGGAAGTCAGAAACCTCTCCATACTGGATGTAACGGACGCGTCTTCGTCCGTTATCAGAGATGTGAATAAAACTCCGTCTTCGACAAGGTTACTTCTTTTGCAGGCGCTAAATTCTGTACAAAAATTCAGATTTAGAAACAAAATCCCGAAACGCACAAATACATGCTAAGTTGAATGTACAAATAAGTGCTAACTAGCAACAAGCAAGTGCGCACAAGTAAGAAGCCGGTGCGTACGAATACATGATAAAACTTGTATGAAATGGCTATTGCACGGATGTAAGCTTGATTTATCGTTACTTTATGAAACTAATAGTCTAGATATGATCATATGAATGCCATTAGAACGAAAAAGAAAAACTAAATGCAAATATTAATGGTGCAACTTACTGCCGTTGGGGTCTGCAATAGCAGGAAAATGAAAACAGAAGGATTATTTCGAAGCGTTGACAAGTGGTGGCAAGGGAGCAGCGCAGCAGCAGCAGCTTGCTCTCACGACGACTGGCTCTAAACTGGTGCGACGCATCATTTAACCGATATGAGACGCGTACGAAAAACCAAAACTAAACACGTATTATACCTACCTTATACTTGTAAAATATAACCTTTTTATTATATATGATTTAATAATTAATCATGGTATTTTACGCATTTTATTATAGAGAAAATACGAAAGTGTGAATAGAATAGAATAAAAAGAAAAAATATTTACTTCAGAAAAATATAGAAAAATTTCTTAAGAAACTGCTATTGCGAAAAAACAAAGGCGACGTCGACCGGGATTAATCGCAACTCGCTTGAAATTTTCGGCAGTCCCATTGCGATTATCCGATTCGTTTGGCGGAGGTTAGTCCGATTCGATTATCCGATTCGAAAATGCGAGTCCGATTGATCGTATAATCGGACCGCCCACCTCGGCAAATTACCCACCTCACCTTATAAATGCACTTATAGAAATAAGTTTTATAATTAGGATTTAATCAACATTTACATTTATTTTTCATTTAGCCTACAGGGCTTATGAAAAATACCCCTACTTGAGAGCTATACAAAAGTCTCATATTTCAGAACATGGGCTTAGATTATTATGAACTTTTTCCAGAAGACTTTTAAAACTTGTTTTGGGGGATAGTTCTAAGTGCAGCCTCAAGTGTGTTATATTGCATAATGGCGAGAACCCCATGGCAACATAATTGACTTACTCAAATATAAAGAACACAACTGGATCATTTGTGTGAACCTAAAAATGGCCCATTTCCTCCTTGACCAAAAGAAAGGTATTACAAAGTTCCCATGCTATCTCTGCATGTGAGACAGTCGAGCTTGAGACAAACTCTGGACCCAGAAAGGAAAGACGCATCCGTGAATCTCTGGAGTCAGGCAAGTCAAACATTGTGAATGACCCGATCGTCAGTCGAGAGAAAATCCTTTTACCCCGCTCCATCTCAAACTTGGCTTGATGAAGCAGTTTGTGAATCCATTGAGTACTGATAGAGAATGCTTTCAGGGCATAGTTTCTGACTTTCCTGTTTTGTCTTTTGAGATAATCAAAGCAGGCGTATTTGATGGACCTCAAATTCGTGCCCTTGTACATTGTCGTAGAATGGACTCTCGACGATATACCCTATATAACTATTCGTTGAGGGAACTTCTTTAATTATCTTTAGAGTGCGTTGATGTCTGGCGGGCCAATATTATGTATCTTCGATATGCTTAAGAAGTGGAACTGAGCTCAAGGATAATAATATTGCTATCATTAATAAAATAGAGTTTTATTAATAATAACTATCAACAAACACAAAACGGAAAATATTGACATAAACAGAGAATGGAAAGGGTCATGGGGGCTCGGGCTAATCCAAGGATTAAAGGATTTAAAAAGGTAAAACCAATATAGAGTTAAAGGGATGGTATGGTTCGCTAAACCATTTAAAGCACAGGATAGAATTGACAAAAGGGTTAAGTACTCAAAGGTGACGTTTGGCTTACGTAACTTTATACTAGTGGTGCAGTGGAAGGCGACGTGAAGGAATTTTCGGTCCGCTGGCGAGTTCCAGCCGAAGGGGGAGAATAAAAGGATCCTGACGTGGCGTCTTTGGAATGAGAACCGTTTCTCGACGAACGGCTTGAAGAACAATGGCTGTTCTACGTTGTTCTCTTCTGAACAACCGGGGGGGGTGAGAACCGTCTCTTTTCTACGGGCTCAAGAACAATGGCTGTTCTAAATGTTGTTCTATTTCTGAACAACGAGGGGGAAGCCTTTTGGACTCGGCGTCGCAAAGGCTCGAACTTTGACACTCAAGGGATTTTGTCCTCCTTCTGGACAAGTGATGGTGAATCTCGAGGTCGAGGTCCCTTGGCGCACAAAGTGAGAGAGGGTCGTGGTGATGTTTCGCAACGAAAATCTGCATCTCCAATCTGATCTTAGTGGTAAAGTTTCCATCTAAATAGTCGAGACACTTCCTTGGCGTGGAGGACAATGGAGTGGGAACTTCGAGGGAATGCACAGCCGAGGCTGGGAACAATGCCTTATCTGCCCATAAGCCTAACTCAATCTGGCGAGGTCGGCGTATGGGGGCGAATGGGGGGACGATAACCTCCTTGTTTAAACATTGACATCCGGTGGCTGCGATAAGACGCCAAGCTTCGAAGCAAAGATGCACGTGGGAGCATCGTGGTTTTAAATAATATGTGATAGGAGTTGAAACTAACGCTGCCTCAACCCGTTCTATCACATACATGATGTGCAGTTTGTCATAAAGATGAATGACAAAGATAAGACAGAGTGGCTGTCATTCGTGGCGGGTATACAAAACTTTCTTGGTTACAAAAAGTCCGATTACTATGAAGATTTGGTTGCTAGAATGCAGCTAGCTTTTCGTGATCTTGGATGAAACGTGAGTGTCAAGCTTCATTTCTTGGATTGTCACAACCATTTTCCCGAGGACCTTGGAGATGTAAATGTTAAACAGGAAGAGTGTTTCCACCAATACCTCATTTTGCCCCCAAAAAAATTTAGCAACTCCAAATTAGCCAAAAAAGTGCCAGGATTAATGCAATAAATTATTGACGAACTTATATACTTATTTTATATATATATATATATATATATATATATATATATATATATATATATATATATATATATATATATATATATATATATATATATATATATATATATATATATATATATATAAAAATAAGCGCTCTTGGTCCATTTGGCCGTTTGGGGTGTCAAACTCCTGTAAATTTTCTTGTGAACTGCGTCATTTGAAAGCAAATACGGAACAATTTCTTAAGGAGTTGAAGTTGTACAGGATTAGATGATTGTTAAGGCAAATTTCTTGAATTACTTGCCTGCGTTTTGAGATCTTCGGCGTTTTTCTAAATCTGTGACACACTTGCATTGGGGGCCTAGTTATTGTCAACAAATTTCCCTAGCATATGCTATCTATTTGAAAATAGAATTATCTAACTTCCTTTGCAAGTAAGAAACTTTTGACTTTCGCAGTACCGATAATAACACGAATTCAAAGATTTACCTTTCATCATTAAATAGCCCCGTGCATTCAATTTATCGCCTCCTTTTTGAGAAGTAACAATTTCGCAAATATCCCCCATATTCTTAAAGGGTGTTTAGGAGAATGTCATTACAAAGTAAAGTTGGAATTAATGTTTTCTTGGTTTGGAGTTCATTTTAATCAGCTATCGACGCGAGCGACCTCTATCAACTCAGGAATATATAAAAGCGTTCATTTTGGCTCTTGGAGATTGCGACCAAAACCTTAAAAGAACATTTGTAAAATAATCTACTAAAAGCTATTTGTTGATATACTGAATGAACACGAAGAGTATTTATTCAACATTACGCTTCACTTTAAACTATGTTTTCTATTTATCTGGGTGTAAACTGGGTGTTTTATCAGTATACGGGGTATGCGATGTCTTTATGTATGTTTAATTTCTTTAGAGAGAGAGAGAACTGGCAACATCCGAACTTGTATTTGCTCTTTCTTTGTGTGTGACATGGATAGTGAGCCTTTAAATTGCGAACGGGTAAAAAGATATGGCATAAACATCCCTTGGAAGTTCCTAGCCAGGAGGGACAATGGGTTACACTTTGGATGGGTTTGTGTCACTATGCGTGGTAGCTTAACGGTAGAGCATCTGACTCGGCAATCAGCAGATCCGGGATCGAGTCCCATCTAGGATTATTCAAACTATATTCCCCTGGCGTTATTTCTCTCATCTCAGTATGGATTGCCTTCATTGGGTCGTCGTTTGCTCTCCTTGATCCTTGTTTCTTCCAATGTCCCTTTCTCGTGATAAGGAACAGTGGGGGTGGATTCTATCTACGTCAATTTCATCTAGGACCTGGAGTTGGTGTCTGAGAGTAAGAGAGATTCGGACATGAGTGTAGCTTTTTCTATGGTGTAAGAGAGGAGGGGTCTAAAAGTGAATGCAGAAAAGAGTAAGCACGGGGCTGGGGTAGGGCGTAATATCTTGGGTTACAAGAGCGCAATTTGAAGTATCAAGGATTTATTGTAAATGACGGTGGTACAGAGGAAGCAGATTGCAACATATGGTTTTATGTTCGCGTTAATGGATGCTAGGGATTTAAGTGTAGAATGTGTTAGGAAGCTGCATGTGAGTATGTTGCTGCTAACGATTTTATATAGAAGCGAGACTATAGCCAGGAAGAAGAAGGGAAGATCTAGAGTGACAGCAGTGCAAATAGATGATTTGAGAGGGACGCTTAATGTGAAGAAGGGTGTAAACGAGCTTATGATTAAGTGTGGTTTTGTGCTTGATATAGCATAAAGAGGTGGGAAGGGTGGATATCTTTTTAGTATGGTTGATGCATTCCTACCCCCTTTGTGCGAAAGGAGTTAGTGGTGATGCTGAGCTTTAATAACAGGAATACAGACACTAAGCTTCAATAAATCATACATTTTCCACTTCTGTCTTCAAGAAGTCTCTATCTAACATTTTAGGCCAGTTATGCAAACGGGTTCCCTCCGTCAGTCCAACTGCAATGAACGCAGCCGTACAGGGCAGTCTCTATGGCAACGCTCGCCAACCTTACATTGCGTCATGCATGCTCGAAGGACACTCCTTATCTATGCCAAGCGATTCACTATATCCAACAGTCCCTGTTAGAAGGATCTGTTGGCGTCGATAATGAGTATCCGACAGGCACTGACCGAGGCAGTGGAGGGATGATGAATAACCATGGATAAAAGAACCGCGTGGAACAAGTTTTATTACCTCCTCCAAATGAAAGGGGCATTTTTAGTTGGGTGGACGCGACTCTATAAATTACTATGTCAGTCCGTAGGTCGGTCGGTCGGATGTTAAACATTTTACATCTCAATTAATTCTTTTGCAATAACATCCTAAATATTCGGCCAATTTTAATCAAATTTAATACACTTGTGTTATTTTATATTCTCTTTTGAATGATGTAATTGCCAAGGTCCTCCCAAGGTTAGTCCGGGAAATATTGACAGTTTTGAAGGTCGTAAGGTAATATGGTCATAAGCCAGAATAATTGAGAGTACGCGACTTGGGTCTGTTGACTTTGTTTTATCTTATCTATTCTCGAATATTTGGTAGGCGATAACAATCTGCGAAATAATAAATAATAATGTCAGGGGCGAAGTCTGGTAAGTAGCGCGATGCATCCTAATTAAACCAAGAGACTGCTGCAATATTGCCCGTTCTTCCCATCATTGCAGAACAGTGTTTCTCAATGAGGGTGGTAACCTCCTCCCCTCCAAGGGGGCGCTACAATTCATAATAAACATAAAAACAATTATTCACATGTTAATATAATGGATTAGCATGTTTACGCTTTTAGTTATATAAATTATATGCAAATAAAACTGGTGTAAGTCTTTTGCCCCTAATATTGACCAAAACTACTTGTTTTGTTTTATAAATATTGACCTAAATCTGTTGTCAGACTTTTCTTTTAATATTTACTTGAAATATTTACCTAAAAGTTGTGTAAATCTTTTTCTTTTAATATTTACCAAAATTTTATTAATAAGAAATAAAGCCTAGGTAGTCCCAATCTAGTGGAAGGTTCGAACAGGCAGCACGTGTTTCGTAGATCTCTAGGACTATTTCGATTATTTGCTATACTTTGGTGTTTCAAATTGGATACTTGAGTGGCTGAAAGACAGGAAGCAAAGGGTAGTGCTAAATGGTGTAAAGTCAGAGTGGAGGGATGTTATCAGTGGGGTTCCTCAGGGATCAGTTCTCGGCCCATTATTGTTTGTCATCTATATAAACGATCTTGGAGAGGCAGTTAATAATAAAGTGTCAATTTTTGCGGATGATACCAAATTAGCAGCTGTAGTTAAAGATATTGATGATAATTTTAAAGTGCAGGGGGATTTAAATAAATTGTTATCCTGGGCACATAAGTGGCAAATGACTTTCAACGTTGATAAGTCCAAAGTTATTAACATGGGAAAAGATAATAGAGAATTTAACTATGAAATGGATGGGCATTGGCTGAGCTCAGTAGAGGATGAGAAAGATCTAGGATTAGTAATAGATAAGTCATTAAGGTTTTCTAAGCAGTGGATTGAAGCAAGAAATAGGGCAAATAGAGTGCTGGGTTTCAATAAGAGAAATGTCAGTTACAAAAGTAAGGAGGTTATTCTTAAACTCTATAACTCTTATGTAGGCCACATCTAGAGTACTGCATACAGGCATGGTCCCCACATTTTAGACACGATATTAACCTTCTCGAGTCAGTGCAACGGAGGGCAACAAATATTATTCCTTCCCTGAGGCACCTTGAATATATAGATAGACTGAGGGTATTAAATATGTTCTCGTTCGAAAGGAGGTGTGTGAGAGGGGATATGATTAAACTGTTTAAAATTTTTCTGGGATAGATAAATTGGATGTTAGCAAGTTTTTTGAGTTAGATGATGGAAATTGGACTAGAGGTCACCACTTGAAAATTAAAAAGCAAGGGTGTAGGTTGGATTTAAGAAAATATTTTTTCACCAATAGAGTGGTAGACTTCTGGAACGAATTGTCGCGGAGGGTAGTAGGTAGTCCAAATTTATATGTATTTAAGAGTAGGTTAGATGAGTTTATGGTGAGTGTGATAGAACGGTTTGAGGCCGCTTAATTTCAACCGTTATCACATGTTGTTTAGAAACACGATGCTACCCACGTGCATCTTCGCCTTGAAGCCGGACGCGATTATCGCGCCACCTGAGTCAATATTTAACCAAGGAGGTTTATTCCTCCCCCGTTCGCCCCATGCGCCGATCACGCCAGATTGAGTTAGGCTTATGGGCAGATAAGGTATTGTTCTCAGGCGCGGCTGTGCATTCCCTCGAAGCCCCCACTCCATTGTCCCCTACGCCAAGGGGATGTCTCGACTATTTATACGGAAACTTTACCACTAAGAGCAGATTCGAGATCCAGATTTTCTTCGCGAGACATCACTACGATCCAGTCTCACCTTGTGCACCAAGGGCCCTCTACCTCGAGATCCACCATCATTGTCTAGAAGAGGACAATATCCCTTGAGTGCCAAGGTTCGAGCCTTCAAGACGCTAGGTCCACAAGGCTTCCCCTGTTGTTCAGAAAGAGAACAACGTTAGAACAGCTATTGTTCTTTGAGCCCGTTGACAAGAAACGGTTCTCACCCTTCCCCCCTGTTGTTCAGAAAGAGAACAACATTAGAACAGCCATTGTTCTTTGAGCCCGTAGACAAGAGACGGTTCTCACCCCCCCCCCCCCGTTGTTCAGAAAGAGAACAACGTAGAACAGCCATTATACTTCAAGCCCGTTCGCCAAGAAACGGTTCTCATTCCCAAGACGCCACGTCAGGATCATTTAATTCTCCCCCGCCCCTTCGGCTGGAACTGGCCAGTGGACCGAAGATTCCTTCACGTCGCCTTCCTCTGCCTACACGTGTAATTACGTAAGCTGAACGTTACCTTTTAGTATTTAACCCTTTTGTCAACCCTATCCTGTGCTTTCAATGGTTTAGCGAACCATCCCATCCCTTTAATTTTTATTTGTTTTACCTTTTTAAATCTCTTCCAAATCTTAATCCTCGGATTAGCTAGATTTCCCACGACCCTTTCCATTCTCTGTTTATGTCAATATTTTCCGTTTTGTGTGTTGTTGATAGTTTTTATTAATAAAACTCTATTTTATTAATGATAGCCATATTATTATCCTTGAGCTCAGTTCCACTTCTTAAGCATATTGAAGATAAATAATATCGGTCAACCCAGACACAACGCACTCTAAATATAAATGAATAGTTCCCTCAACGAATAGTCATATATGGTATATCGTCGATATTCCATTCTACGACATATATATATATATATATATATATATATATATATATATATATATATACTATTTAAATTTGGTATTATGTGTGTAAGGTTTAACGCTATATCTTTGCAAATACTGGTCCCAGTTGAGTAAAGCATAGTGTTATTCGTTATAAGAATAGAGTATAGTAGTTCCCTTTTGTTTTAACGATTGCTATCCCCTTTTTTGAAACTTAAGAAGCTGGAGTAGCTCAAGGAACTGTTATAATAATTTGTTGTGTTTTTTTTTGTGTGATTTTAGTCATTGGTAATTAGATCGAGAAACCAATTACGAATAGGTCAGTGCCCATATTTAGGTAGGCTAACTATCTAGAAGGCATAAGACTTATTGCAAGGAATTTTAGTTGGTTGACTATTGCGCCCCCAAGTGCAAAGATGACTCAGTTCGAAATCTTCAAAGCGCAAGGAGAATCCTTGGGACTTTTCGGAAAAGAATTAATTGAGTACGTTCAAGAGGAGCAAAGAACAGAAAGAGAAAGAAAAGAAAAAGAAAGAGAAAGAGAAATCCAACGAGAAGAAAGAGAAAGAGAAATCCAACGAGAAGAAAGATGAAGAGAAATCCAACGAGAAGAAAGAGAGGAACGGAAAAGACAAGCTGAGCTTCACCATCAGATTGAATTAGCTCGTGTTGAAGCCGAAATACAATCAGCCAGTTCCCGTTCAGAAGCCCCGCATAATCTCCCACTTAAGCTCCTTAATTTCAAGGATGGAGAGGATTTCGGAGCATTTTTAGCCCACTTCGAAAAGATCCTCGAGATCAATAACATGGATCTGGAGGCTGAAGTTGTAGCGAGATTACTTCCCTTGTTAAATTGTAAATTGCGCGAAATTTTTATATCTTTACCATCTGAACGTACAATTAACTACAGTACCTTAAAAGCTGAGTTATTGGCCGCTTATAATATGACTCCCGATTTCTACCGCCAAGAATTTTGAGGAGGTCATATTAAACCCAGACAGACGTTCCGTCAATTCCTTTACATTCTTCAGAGGAATTTTAAATTCTGGTTAGAATCCTCAAAGGTTGATCCTGGCTACGAGTCCTTAACAGACTTCGTGTTGCAGGATCAATTTTTGGCGTCTCTCCCGACGGGGATCCGCGCGTTCGTCAAGGATCGTCGGTGCCAGACCTTTAAAGATTGTACCGAAGAAGCGGATGTCTATGCCACAAGCCATAGTTTATACCCAAAGGAGAATCGAACTTCTCACCAACCCCCCAACCAGGAAAGAAGGAAGGATTCGCGCCCCTTCCCAGGAAAGCTGACGAAGTTTCCGGGCCCCATAAAACCCCAAAACTTATTTCCCCAAAACCAACAACGGGACACCAAACTTCCCGTTAAGATTTCTCCTCCATTTTTCGTCCCGAAGCGACCAATCATATGCTTCACCTGTGGTGTAGAAAACCACATGAGCCGGAATTGCCTCCAAAATTCTAGGCTTAAAAGCGGACCAGCCCACCAAGTTCACCAGATTAATGCCACCCCGGCCTCCCCGGTGGTGCAGACCCATGCAGCAACTTCTCCCCCTCCGTCAGGCCACCAGGTCAATTTTATTTTTGATAAAAGTTCATCGGGAACTTTGAAATTTGAGGAGGGCAGCGTGAACGGCTGCCGAGTATCGACTCAGGTCAGGGACACAGGATGCACGTGTTTCATCGTGTCCGACGAGCTCCTTTCCCCAGTGGACCCTAACCACGAAAAATTTGCGGTGGTACATGACTACCTTGGGCGGGCGAACCAATTCCCCGTCGTGAGATGTTACCTGCAGTGTCAATATTATAATGGCTGGGCTGAAGTCATATCAGCACCCATACAGTTCTGTTCCGTACTTATAGGACAGAGCCCCCAAGTAAGTTCCGACCCTGTGTCTCAGGCCGCGCTTTCTCGAGGCCGAGCTAAGAAAGTAGCCCAGGAGCCAGTCCCCCTCAGAACCCCGATACCGTCCGAATTCTCGGAGATCCTTAACCAGGACTTTAGGACAGCGCAAAAGGAGTGTGAATTACTAACACCCTTAGGTGATAAGGCCCAAAACAAGGACACGGAGACTGTCCGTGGACCCAAAGAAAAAAGTACCCCCGACGCGCCCATGGAGATACGTTCGTAGCACTGGACAAAACATCGGCGCTTGAAGAGGATTACCCCGCGGAGTCCCTTAATGTAATACAGACAGTGTGCATCCAACCTGATGCCGATTACCCTCTTCCTTCCCTACCAGGCGAGCCTTTTGAACCCTCTGACCTGGACATTGACGCGCAGCTGACACCACATCAAAAGAGTCAGCTACAAGAACTATTATGTCAGTTCGACGACGTTATTTCAGAGAAGCCTGGATGCGCTACTAGTTTCGAGCATGATATTAAATTAACAACCTCAGAACCCGTCTGTTCAAAACTCTATCTCATGCCGATTCATTTATGATAAGCCTTTAACGCCGAAGTTGATAATTTGATTAGTTTAGACATAATAGAACCTTCTACCTCTAGTTATTGTTCCCCAATCGTCATGGTCAAGAAACCTGATGGCTCTTATTGGATGTGCATCGACTTCCGGGAATTAAATTCGGTAACTGTGTTCGACGCTGAGCCCATCCCGTTGGTAGACCAAAACCTCCACCTTTTTGAAAACGCCAAGTTCATCTCAGAACTCGATTTGTGCAAGGAGTATTATCAAATCCCTCTCCGGCCTGAGGTGAAAGCATATACCGCCTTTGCAACGGAGAAAGGCCTTACGCAATTTAAGCGCCTTCCTTTTAGCCTCGTCACTGCTTGTAGCAACTATAACCGTCTCATGAGAAGGTTGTTAGATGGACTTCCGAATGTATCATTTTACTTCGATAATGTCTACATCGCTACTCGCGAATAGAGTCACCATTTAACCACCCTATTAGCTCTCTTCGAGCGACTGCGCGAAAATGGCCTCACCATTGGCCCCAGCAAATGCCATTTTACCAACGAAACCATAAAATACTTGGGTTTCAAAATAGGACAAAGCCAGTTAGGTCCTCAGGAGGACAAGATTAAGGCAATCGCCGACATGCCCCTCCCGATTACAAAGAAGCAATTAAGATCGTTCCTAGGATCAGCTTCTTACTATCGGCGATTTGTCCCGAATTTCGCTGCAATTTCGGCGCCCCTCAGCTCCCTTTTAAAAAAGAATTCACCCGATCGTCTACGTTGGAATGATGTAGCTGTTTCCCATTTTAATCAGCTCAAGAGTAAGCTCATTTCTGCCCCCATTTTAAAGTTGCTCAACCTGGAAAAATCCTTTAGGATTAAGACCGACGCGAGCAACGAGGGCATTGGAGGTGTACTCCTTCAATATGAGGATGACGGAACGAGTCATCCAGTTGCATATGCTAGTCGCCAATTATTACCACGTGAGAAGAGATATGCCATTATAGAGAAGGAAGCTCTATCAATTATCTGGGTTATAGACAAATTCAAAATGTACTTGATAGGAAAAGAATTTCAGATAGGAACCGACCACCGCCCGTTAGCCTATATTGGGAATGTACGACACTCCAACGGCCGAATTATGCGCTGGAGTTTACTCTTGCAAGAGTATCAATTTAAAATAAATTATATAAAAGGTTCCGATAACCAGGTCGCTGACGCACTCAGTAGGAATGCGTTACCAAATAGCGTAGATTAATTGTATTCGTAGGATAAGGATCTCCATGTATGTATATACCGTCTTGTACGACTTAAATTAGATTCTCTTGTAATAGAACTAGTTAATGTATATGTCTGAATTTTGTAACGCTCAATGTCTATTTTTTTTGTATGTATATATATATATATTTGTACCCATTAAATTACGTATAAATTATTTTGTCCTATATGTACCAATTTTATATCATTTCATTACTCCATGCCCCTTTTATTGATTAAGTTTGTTTTAAAGGTTAGTTTCCCCTATAATCAAAAGATCAAAATAATCATATGTATTGAGGTAATACTAGTTAGGTGTATGAAGGTACGGTTGGTACAAGAAAACGAGTTTCCCACAACGGAGCTCTATCGTTGTCCCTCCTCTCTTTTTTTTGGAAGTGACAACTTTCCCCGGAATGGAGGGGTGTGATAGAACAGGGTGAGGCCGCTTAATTTCAACCGTTAACACATGTTGTTTAGAAACACGATGCTACCCACGTGCATATTCGCCTTGAAGCCGGGCGCGATTATCGCGCCACTTGAGTCAATATTTAACCAAGGAGGTTTATTCCTCCCTCGTTCGCCCCATGTGCCGATCACGCCAGATTGAGTTAGGCTTATGGGCAGATAAGGTATTGTTCTCAGGCGCGGCTGTGCATTCCCTCGAAGCCCCCACTCCATTGTTCCCTACGCCAAGGGGATGTCTCGACTATTTATACGGAAACTTTACCACTAAGAGCAGATTCGAGATCCAGATTTTCTTCGCGAGACATCACTACGATCCAGTCTCACCTTGTGCACCAAGGGCCCTCTATCTCGAGATCCACCATCATTGTCCAGAAGAGGACAATATTCCTTGAGTGCCAAGGTTCGAGGCTTCAAGACGCCAAGTCCACAAGGCTTCCCCTGTTGTTCAGAAAGAGAACAACGTTAGAACAGCCATTGTTCTTTGAGCCCGTTGACAAGAAACGGTTCTCACCCTTCCCCCCTGTTGTTCAAAAAGAGGACAACAACATTAGAACAGCCATTGTTCTTTGAGCCCGTAGAAAAGAGACGGTTCTCACCCCCCCCCCCCCTGTTGTTCAGAAGAAAATAACGTAGAACAGCCATTGTTCTTCAAGCCCGTTCGCCAAAAAACGGTTCTCATTCTCAAGACGCCACCTCAGGATCATTTCATTCCTCCCCCCCCCCCCCTCCAGCTGGAACTGGCCAGTGGACCGAAGATTCCTTCACGTCGCCTTCCTCTGCACAACGCGTGTAATTACGTAAGCTGAACGTTACCTTTGAGTATTTAACCCTTTTGTCAACCCTATCCTGTGCTTTAAATGGTTTAGCGAACCATCCCATCCCTTTAATTTTTATTTGTTTTACCTTTTTAAATCTCTTCCAAATCTTAATCCTCGGATTAGCTAGATTTCCCACGACCCTTTCCATTCTCTGTTTATGTCAATATTTTCCGTTTTGTGTGTTGTTGATAGTTTTTATTAATAAAACTCTATTTTATTAATGATAGCCATATTATTATCCTTGAGCTCAGTTCCACTTCTTAAGCATATTGAAAATAAATAATATCGGTCAACCCAGACACCACGCACTCTAAATATAAATGAATAGTTCCCTCAACGAATAGTCATATATGGTATATCGTCGAGAGTCCATTCTACGACAGTGAGGGAAGGTTGTGATAGTTCCTAAGTTTTGTATATATATATATCAATATTGTTTGTATATTTCTATAGCTGCATGATTTAGTTCCTGACAAGTCTTGATTAGTGATACCCTTGTTTCTGGATGCAATCCTCTGGATGTAGTTTTCTTGGGAGTTCGGGTGCCTTAAAAAAGAGGCCGTTTTACTCGGATGACCTTTGATGGGCCCTTGTGGCTTTTGTCATCTGTTATATTATGTTGTGGGGGTGGTTTTGACGGATGTGGATGACCTTTGATAGGCCCTTGTGGCTTTTGTCCTCCTTGAAATTATGTTATGTTATTGTTAATTTTTTGGCCAGGTTCTTATGTTTACATTATTTTGCGCGGGAAAGTGAGTAGTAGATAAATTAAATTAGTGTTTTGAAACCTCGTTTCTAGGTTGACGGTTTAATTAGCGACTGATTTGGACTGTGTTGTGCCTTAAATCTTGTTTCGGTCTTTTGATATATTTTTCGGATTTTTCAACAGTTTTTTTTTCACCACAGAATCAGCGAAAGCTCAGTTGCTCTTTTTTTCTTATTACTACTTAAGTTCTTTCTTTGTTTGAATAAGTGATGGAGTTCGGGGATGAAAGTGAGCATGAGTGTCGGAATGTATGCATTGGTTGTGGTGTAGTTGGTGAGGGGTATACATGTGTTGTATGTGGGCTGCGTGAATGCATTGTAGATTTAGAGTGGATGAGAATGCAGGATTTAGACAGGATATGTAGGCTGGAGGGGGTAGCTTCTGAGCTCAGGAGGGAACTTAGTGTTAGGCCTAGGGCTAAGAATAGGTTAGGTGGTACGGTAGGCCAGTTAGATGTTTCAGGTAAAGGTGGAGGAGGTAGGATATGATAGTTCTAGGGATAGTGAAGTTAGCCCCCTTAGATTAGTTAGAAATAGGCCTAGTGAGGATGGGGGACAGTGGAGAGTGGTTAGGAAACGTGAAGCTAGGGAGGCTTCTCCTGTTCTTTGTGAGAATAGGGTTGCCTCTGTTGAGGTGGTTAGTCAGGGGGAGAATAGGTGTGTCAGTCAGAGGGACACAGAACCTATTATCTTGACTAATAGATTCAGTGCCCTAAGAGAGGAAGTAACTGGAAGTGATATGACTGATGGAGGTGGGGGTGGAGGTAGAGTGACTGGTAGTTCGAATGAGAATAGGAGTGGGGATGGAGTTAGGTCTGTGGGGATTAGGAATACGAGTCTGACTGAAGTGCTTGTAAAGGATGATTCGCGAGTTAGATATTTAGATAGGAAGTTGAATGCAAGTAGATTGAATGGTTTGAGGGTGTGTTTGCCGGGTGCTGGAGTGAGAGATCTGTCTGATAGGTATGAGGAGCTGGTGTCTGGCTGTGCAAGGGATACGGTTGTGATTACACATGTAGGAGTGAATGATGTGAAGAAAGTGGGTGCATGTGAGTTACGTGAGAGGTACAAGAGGTTGATTGAAAAGGTGAAAGAAAGTAGAATGAAAGGTGTTGTGACAGGTGTTCTTCCAAGAATGGATGTTGGGGTAGAATAGATGTCTCGTGCGATTGGGCTGAATGAATATGTGAGGAGGATGTGTGAGATGGAAGGTGTCATGTTTGTGGATGTATGGGATAGGTTTGTTAGAATGAAAGAAATGTATGCGATGGATGGACTGCATTTGAGTAGGAGGGGGTAGATGTGTTGTGGGAAGAGTATGATCGTGTTATTAGGTCTTTGCGGGTGGGAAAACTAGGTACTAATTGTGGTCAGGGAATTATGAGAGGACATTATAGTACTGAAAGTAGAACGGACTTGGCAGGTAACATAAATAGGTTCCAAGGCGATAGAGGTGAGGTCATTCAGGTTAAAAGAGGTGCTTCAGGGATAGGGGGGTTAAATTATTTCTATACAAATGCTCGTAGTCTTAGAAACAAGAAGGATGAGCTATTTAGTTATATTAGGCGATGAGGATATAGATATA
The DNA here is from genome assembly GCA_963969495.1 of Ceratothoa steindachneri. NCBI lineage: Eukaryota > Metazoa > Arthropoda > Malacostraca > Isopoda > Cymothoidae > Ceratothoa > Ceratothoa steindachneri. The sequence continues at coordinate 19,601,436 of OZ018322.1, read as the reverse complement.
TCATGGGTTAATGAAATAGAATTTAGTGACACTATAAGTGAATTTGATTTACAGGGTTATAATATGTACATTAGGCAAAAGACAGGTAGGATTGGTGGAGGAATAATTATCTATATAAAAAAACAACATTGTTTCAAGTTTAAATACTTCAATAAAGCAGGATGGAGTTGAGTCACTTTAGATAGATATTAGGTTCAGTAAAAATAGAATGGTGCATTTGGGAGCTTTTTACAGACCACCTGGGCAGACTGATGATATAGATGAACTAATGATAAGGGAAATAAGTGAGGGGTGTGAAACAGAAGCAGTTATTATTGAGGACTTCAACTTAAACTCTGTGGACCAGGAAAATATGATAGGTAGGGATAGAACAAGTGGCAGGTTCATAGAATGCTTTGAGGATAATTTTTTGAATAAATTTGTTAATGAGCCAACGAGGGGGGACAATATATTAGATTTAGTACTTTCTAACAGTGATCATTTAGTTCAAGAATTGACTGTTGGGGAAGCATTGGGAAATAGTGAGCATCAGATAGTTCGTTTTAACTTGGGAATTGAGAAGGGTAAAATAATTGAGAATGCTGTAAAAGTTCCAAATTTTCATAAGGAAGATTATGTAAAACTTCGAAGCTTACTAAATTTGGTAGACTGGGATGTAGAATTCAGAGGTAAAAATGCTTATGGGATGTGGGATACTTTCAAGCATATGATAAATGAAGTCCAAGAACAATGTATCCCAATGAAGGCCATTAGGAACAAAAGTAGCAAACCATTATGGTGGAATCAGGAGATAGCTAGAAAAATTTCAGAGAAGAAAAGGGCATACAAAAAATTAAAGGTAGAAAATAATATTCAAAATTTAAGTGATTATAGAATGGCTAAGAATGAGTTAAATAAGATTATAAAGAAGAACAAAAGGGCGTCAGAAATTAAATTGGCTCAGGATAGCAACAAAGATCCTAGAAAGTTCTTTAGTTACTATAAAATTAATAACAAGTCTGGCAGAGTTAAAATAGGACCTATCAAATATGAAGGGGTTGTGAGAGAAACTGATGAGGAAATAGTTGAGGTACTAAATGGTCATTTTGCATCAGTATTTACAAAGGAGAAACTAAATAGTCTTATGTATAGTACTCATGGGTCAGGGAAAGAGGTGTTTACTAACATTAGTGTGGATCGGAGGATGATAAAAGGACTAATAGGTGAGTTAGATCCTACCAAGGCCTCCGGCCCTGATAATATTCATTCTAGGATACTTAAAGAAGGGGTAGAAATTATCTCAATAGCTCTGGAGAAGTTGTATACTAGGTCACTGGAATATGGAGAAATACCCGATGATTGGAAGAGAGCGAATGTAGTCCCCATTTTCAAGAAGGGTAGTAAAGAGGATCCAAATAACTTTAGACTGGTTAGCCTAACTCCTGTAGTCTGTAAAATTCTTGAGAAAATAGTTAAAAAAGGCATTTGCCAACATCTAGAGAGGGAGGGGTTAATCAGCGATGCTCAGCATGGGTTTAGATCAGGTAGATCATGTTTGACTAATTTACTAGACTTTCTGGAGTTTGTAACAGATCAAGTAGATAAGGGAGAAAATGTAGATGTAATTTACTTGGATTTTAGTAGAGCATTTGATAAGGTACCACATAGGAGACTAGTTCATAAATTAAAAATGATTGGGATATGTGGGGGTGTTTCAAATTGGATAGCTGAGTGGCTGAAAGATAGGAAGCAAAGTGTAGTGCTAAATGGTGTAAAGTCAGATTGGAGGGATGTTATCAGTGGGGTTCCTCAGGGATCAGTTCTCGGTCCATTATTATTTGTCATCTATATAAACGATCTTGGGGAGGCAGTTAATAATAAAGTGTCAATTTTTGCGGATGATACCAAATTAGCAGCTGTAGTTAAAGATATTGATGATAATTTTAAAGTGCAGGGGGATTTAAATAAATTGTTATCCTAGGCACATAAGTGGCAAATGACTTTCAACGTTGATAAGTGCAAAGTTATTAACATGGGAGAAGATAATAGAGAATTTAACTATGAAATGAATAGGCATTGGCTGAGCTCAGTAGAGGATGAGAAAGATCTAGGAGTAGTAAAAGATTAGTCATTAAGGTTTTCTAAGCAGTGTATTGAAGCAAGAAATAGGGCAAATAGAGTGCTGGGTTTCATTAAGAGAAATGTCAGTTACAAAAGTAAGGAGGTTATTCTTAAACTCTATAACTCTTATGTTAAGCCACATCTAGAGTACTGTATACAGGCATGGTCCCCATATTTTAGACACGATATTAACTTTCTCGAGTCAGTGCAACGGAGGACAATAAAGATTATTCCTTCCCTGAGGCAACTTGAATATAGAGAGAGACTGAGGGGATTAAATATGTTCTCGTTCGAAAGGATGTGTGTGAGAGGGGATATGATTGAACTGTTTAAAATGTTTTCTGGGATAGATAAATTGGATGTTAGCAAGTTTTTGGAGTTAGATGATGAAAATCCGGCTAGAGGTCACCACTTGAAAATTAAAAAGCAAGGGTGTAGGTTGGATTTAAGAAAATATTTTTTCACCAATAGAGTGGTAGACTTCTAGAACGAATTGCCGCGGAGGGTAGTAGGTAGTCCAAATTTAAATGTATTTAAGAGTAGGTTAGATGAGTTTATGGTAAGGGAAGGTTGTGATGGTTCCTAAATTTTGTATATATATTAATATTGTTTCTATATATCTATAGCTGCATGATTTAGTTTTTGGCAAGCCTTGATTGGTGATACCCTTGTTTCTGGACGCAATCTTCTGGATGTAGTTTTCTTGGGAGTTTGGGTGCCTTAAAAAAGAGGCCGTTTGACTCGGATGACCTATGATGGGCCCTTGTGGCTTTTGTCATCTGTTATATTATATTGTGGGGGACTTTGTTTTTCTCTTCCCCTGGCGACTATTGATATAGTCCTATGTGGGTGGGTTTTGACGGATGCGGATGACCTTCGATAAGTCCTTGTGGCTTTTGTCATTCGTGAAATTATGTTATGTTATGTTATGTTATTTTCATAACACGATGTAATATTAAATAGGCTTAGACTATTACGAAAGAAAATTATAAGATACAAGATGATATAATTAATATTCACTGTTATCGCATTTTGCTTCGATAAGACGGAGTCTAGGTTTAACTTGAGCGCATCCGGCGGACAGGGTTTTAGCTGATATTTTCTCCCAGTGTTTGTACGTGGAGTAAGAAAAACTTTCGACATTTTTGGAGAATTTGTTCAATTGGGAGCAGACATTCTTGAAGCACTGCTCCAGTGTACTACTACTGTTTCCATAGACCTTCTGAAACCACTTCTTCTCCCACTATAACCCTTTATGGTCCAGAAAGTCCCCAAAATAACCTCCAAACTACTCTTCCAATCACCCCTGCTACACAAACTTCACCTTGCGTTTTGCTACCTCCGCCTCTTATGTTGCATGAACCCTCGTCGTCAGGGGTGGTTAGTCAGGAGCAAATCTCTCCACTACTGGTTTTCCTGTCAGCGGAAAAACGGAATCAAGACTACCCCGTCCCGTTTGACGCCATTTCGGAAGGAACCAAGAAGCAGATCACCTTCGCTCCGTCAACCTCCACTCGTTTCGGTACCTCGACAAAGCAACTGTCGCTACCACAGAGGATAAGTGTCCCCATGCGCGCAGCCAAACCAGTGACACTGTGACATGCTCCAATCGCGTCGTAAGGAGACCTCGGCGTTATCAGAACTAGCAAGGCCATATTAAGAAGGGGGGGGGAACTTTCTTTGGTGGGGAGTATTTGTAGCACTGCCAGATTCTTATAATCTGCAGTACTCCAAAAGTAAATAAAATCATTTATATTATGTAATTCTATAGCACTCCAAAAGTAATTGAAATTATTTATATTATGTATTTCTGTAGTACTCCCAAAGTAAATGAGAGCATTTTAATTATGTAATTCTGTGGTACTCCAAAAGTAATTAAAATCAATTTATGTTATTATGTAATTCATTCCGCAGTACTTCAAAATAATTTGTATATGTAATGTAAATACAACTTAAACGGCGTGAGACAATATATATATATATATATATATATATATATATATATATATATATATATATATATATATATATATATATATATTTATATATATATATATATATATATATATATATATATATATATATATATATATATATATATATCATGAAAGACTCGACGTATAGGTGAGAATGGATGGGGAGAAAGAAAAGTCTGGACTTTTCTTTCTCCCCTTCCATTCTCACATATATATATATATATATATATATATATATATATATATATATATATATATATATATATATATATATATATATATATATATATAAAATTCTTTTTGAAAAGCGTTCCAACATTGTAACTGCCTAGACTCACAAACTTGTAAGCGCCAATCTTCTACTCCTGCTCTCGCTTCCATCCATAAAGGTTTGTGGCATTCAGTGTTTCGCAATCCAGGTCTGTAAATTCATATCACGTGTCAGTACTGATATTTACTTTTTATTACAGAACCCCAATTTACATATTACCATTTGTGATCCTGTTAACATTCTTTATCCTGTTAATATCTTTTTCTTTACATCCATTTTAATTACCAAGTATTATCCTGTGAATTACCTTTTACATATCCTTTAAATATTCCAAAATTCCTAATTAATTCATCATATATCTCACTTCACTACCTCGTTGAGTTGCTCATTGTATAACTCGTTGTATTCTAATTTGCATCTAGTATTATAACCAATCAATTATCTCTGTATTTTAATTTGTTAATTATTAAATGCAATTTATTTTTGTACGACCTCGTGTATTCAATTCCTCGCATTTACCGAGTTTTTCATTTCATATATATATATATATATATATATATATATATATATATATATATATATATATATATATATATATATATATATATAATAAATATTATTACATACCCCCATTACCTCCATCACTTCCAGGACTTCATTTCCTAATGCCCACCCACCATTCAAACCTTCACCAAAGATCATTAACCCGCACTTACTCCCATTAAATTTAACCTTCTATTTATTCCCATAATCAGCAGCGGCATCTGGCATTAGTTGAAGTTCTCCATTTTCACTCTTTATCACGATATCATCTGCAAATCCTAAATAATTGGTATTTTTGTCACCTAATCCCAAGCTTCCTCCGGTGCGCTTCAATCTTTTTAGTAGCTCATCACTGAACACCCTAAAAAAAAACCTATGAAGACAAGGTTCATCCATGTCTCACACCCACACCATTAAGCATCAACACTGGCATATCCAGGATACTAAATAACAATATCTAACACAAGAGTGAACACTAACTCTCTCAAATCCGATTTTTCCACACATCAGTAAATTATCAATTGTGGTTTATTGTAGTCTTGGGACGTCAAATAAGGCAGAATACTGAATTTAATAATTACTTTTTAGATTTACCTGTATTTTAGACACGTATCATATAAGGTATATTCGTTTGCAACAGCTTAAAATATTTTATAGGTATTCTACCTTATTAAATATCTTTCTAAATGGCAGAATGCAAGTATGTCTTAAAAGAGAAATATAAACATAAACGGGTCTGAAAGGGCTAATAATAGCATCTAACACACATTAATAACACACAGCATTTGAAGTAACCCAAAGGTTAAGGAAGGTTCCAAAGTTCGGCTTTATTTCACTGAAATAAAGAATTACAGAACATAAGTATACAAAGAAAATAATACATGCAATGAACGCACTCATACAGAAATATAGGCACATGTACATTCCACAAACAAACAATTAATATAAGTGGCATAATGTTAGTTTTACAAACCTAGGAACCCAGTTAGTAGAGGAACTGCAAGATCTTTATCTCCCTACATTATGCACACCATCGCACGTTACGACACGCTGCATATCTGTTGTAATTTTTATTTAATATTCAAACCCAAAGAGGGAAACAGGTTAATTCATTATAACAGCATTGTTCACGGTATTTGGCACGAATATAAACCTCCTGTTCCTTTGAGAAAATATATTGATTACGCTGTCTATCTTAACATCAATTTCGTTGTGAACACCCATCAACTCTAGGTCGTTGTGGCGGTCTTAACCCATAGTATTCCTTAAGTATGTTTTCAGTCATTCAAGCCCGAAATGAGCGCTCGGCTTCTGCGTTCGAGACTGGGAGAGTTATCAGAACTTGGAGAAGCCTGGTCAAGGTCGGAGACCTTCCAGGCTGGGAGTGGGCAAGAGCATTTCCAACGAAGTCAAACTTGATTGTTGTTGAAAACCAGCGCTCTTAAGCCGCTTTGACGAGTATCAAGGGTTATCTGTCAGTCTTATGGTATATAGTTATTCATGTGATTTATTTTCTGTTAATAAATCAGCCAAAATAGCGTTTCGAAAACCATAACCATAAATTTGTTTGATCGAAGTTGTCACCTGATAGTTTTTAGGCCTAGGACGACAGCGAAATAAACTTTGAAATAATGATCTGGGTTTTAAGAAAAACAATTAACCAAATATAAATATATCCATAGAATCAACGAATGTACAATGAGATAAGTTGGATTAGGTATACAATTTTAGATATTGTAAAATATGATTTACAGTAACAAGATGCGAAGAGAATTGAAGTATGTGTAATAAATATGAAATAATATGGTGGAATAATATGGTGACTATGATGGACTGTGAATTAGGGGCTGCAATATGAGAAGTAAATATAATTAGGACCTATTCTCGTATGGTCGTTTGCAAAGTGAAATTAACCAAGTATGATTTGTTTGGAGGTAAATGACTAATTGTAGAAGGAATGATTACCGACCCTTATACGAAGAATGTTGAGAGTCGACTGGGAAAGAATAGTGTGCTATTTGTTCGAGCTGAAAGCGTATGTTTGTTTGTTTGTGTGTCAAATTTTATGAGATGATGTTTGAAACAGTAGTACGTTAAATGAATTGACAAGTAAAATAAATGAATTAATTAATTATTAAGTTGTACATAAAATGATTTAATTTACAAAAGTTAAGTAAAATAATTGAACGATTAAATTGACAAAGTTAGAGGATTGCATGATATGAATTTTACATAATAATTGATGTATATATATATATATATATATATATATATATATATATATATATATATATATATATATATATATATATATATATATATATATATTTAAGTTTCCCAGGAGGTTTTTATTATAGGAATGCCTAGAGGCATTGCTATAGTCTCGTAGATTTTTGCCGCCTCTAGTAAAGCAGCAACATCTCCGTCGGCTTCGCTGAGCAGATGTTTGATGTTGAAGCCAACCGGAATAGTGTCGTCCCAAAATCGTCTCTGTAGCTCAGTCAAAACCTATTCAATAAACGGGACATAGACAGATAGGTGGTAATATTTCTCAATTGTCAGGAAGGGTACGTTCGTAGCTACGTTTGTCTCCTACAAACTCGATGCCCAGGAATGGTGTTATGTGACTATCCGATCTTCTGGAGGAGCTCCTATGTCTTCTTGAAGACGTAGTGGAAGCTGGTCAGTGCACCTATCCGGGTCTTGTTGATATATGTCTCCAATTCACCGAATGTAGCGTATGCTGAGACGAGATCGACTGTAGGAGACTGCAGGTCTCGGCTCGACTCCACGGCGTGAGCTAGAACAGACTCAACGATGACGAGGCCAATCAGAAAGCGCGGCTGTCATCCCCGAGTAAGATGACAAAAACCAACAGGAATTTGATGAACACATTGACGAAATCGTGTTGTTCAACCCATCTAGTAACGCAGAGGCTTCGTGGACGCGCGGTCTTTAACGAGCTTAGAAAACCTCATCGAGCGCATGTTTGAGGAATAGATGAAGTTGTACATTTTGTTGAGGGACTAAAGAGCGAGGTTTACCTCCATTTTTATCACAGGCCTTGGTCAGAACAAGGTTAAGCCGATGATTGAAACAATGAACCATCTTCGCGAGTGTATAATCTCGCATCACCAAGGCCGCACACCCACGAAACTTGCCCATCATTGTTCCTCTAATATTGTTTCTCAATACACAATATCCAGCCCCCCAACATTGGCGAACGTTTAATGAATTCGCCTTGCTTTTCATTATGGGCTAATGGAATAACATTTTTTTTTGGAGGGGGGGGGGGGTAATCCCCATCTAGGAACTGGAGATGACTCCAAACACGACTTTCAGCAAAAGGCAACCCATTTCAAATGCTAATAACTCTTACTGAGAAGAAACGTGTTCTAATATCAGTGTTATAACGAGGAACAAACAACTTGAGAAAATTTCCCCTAGTGTCCCTAATTAAATTTCTCACAAATAGGTGATCAAGGTGAGGGCAATAACTTTTCAAAATTTTAAACACCTTAATCAGGTCAGCTCTAATCAATCTGCCTTTAATAGAATACAAACTCAAATGAAAAGGCGCTCCCTATAGCTCATATCACGAAACCCAGCAATTCTCTTAGTTCATCGTCTCTGTACACTTCCGATAATTTGATATCACCAGAATAACCAGTAAACCAGGCCACAGTCGCAAAATCAAGGATGGGCCGGACATGAGAAATAAAAATAGTCTTCATGAAAACGGGGGATCTACAGAGTGTGCCTTTCAAAATAGTATAGCAAATACCTCCAGCCTTTCCTGCAATTTCCTTTGCATGTAAGTGAAACTTGAGCGAAGATTCCACTTGGACCCCGAGATCTTTATGATTTTCTTCGTAACATGTTTTATTGAAGGTGACTGCTAACTTATTGTTAATTATTTTCTTTTCGAGTCTCTCGATTTGTCTTATGTTCCGATTTTGGTATTGGCTTAACCCATAGATTAGTTCAAAATGGATTTGAAAGTCGTGACTCACGAGCGCAGGAAACTGGTTCACTAAGCGAAACGAAATTCTTTACTGGCCTGACGCGTTTCGATATATACACATACCATTTTCAAAGGCTACACAGTTGTGGCTTAGGAATAAGATACAGGGCTATATATATATATATATATATATATATATATATATATATATATATATATGGTAAGCTACGTTAACATTTATACGAACACATTTATAGAAAATGAGATTTCTCTAAACACAAGATATACATACAAATGGTTGAGACTCTATAATGGTCACAGGATTAAGATGGGAAGGGATTATTATTAGGGGCTGGTGGACGGGAGGATGGTAAAATGAATTGCGAATTTGTTTGCATATTTAATTTCGGTTGCTTTTCTTTCATGTACATGGCTTCTAATATAAGCAATTGTCGTCGGTTTGGGTCGTGTGCTAAGATTTCAGTATTCTCTTCAAGCGACTTCCGGTCCAATTGTTTTCCGTTCTTTTCCAACGTGTGTATCTTGGTGGCACCGCTGCTCAAGTGGTAGGCTATTCTTTATGATTGTCAACATCGTCAATGGGTTGGTTAGCAATGAAATATGGTAGAGGGGCAAGAGCACCAGAAACATTTTCGACCAAAAAATATTCTAACACATTTTTCAACTGAAAAAGAAAGACCCCAGGAATAGCTTGTTCGGTGAACAAGATTAATATAATTCTGTAAATTCATGTAAGATAAAGAGTAATCAGATTTAGATAAAAAGTGAGGTAAAAAGTATTCATTCATAACCTGAGCATTCATTCCTTTTCCCATCTCTTTTAGACTTATTTTTACCCTATCTTTGAAGGAAGGAATAGTGACTCCAAAACACAAAGGAGGTAATAAAGGAGTTGCCAAAAATGACCGGCCGGTGACCCTAACCTCGCATATAACTAAAATAATTGAGCAGATCGTCAGAAAAAGACTCGCCGCGCATATGGAGGACATTGAAGCATTCAACGAGGGCCAACATGGATTCAGAAAAGGCCGATCCTGCCTGTCACAGCTCCTTACCCACCAATAATCCCTAAGGGAGGACATCAGCAAAGGAAAGAATGCCGACGTGATCTACCTAGATTTTGCTAAGGCGTAAAATAAAGTGGACCATGGCCTAGTCCTCCATAAACTGAAAAACTGGGCATAAGGGGAAACCTCGGTAAATGGATGCACAACTTCCTGACAGACAGAAAACATAGAGTATCTGTCCAGGAATACCTCTCAGGTCCAAGTGCCGTAAAAAGTAGAGTTCCTCAGGGGTCGGTGCTGGGACCCTAGTGTTTCTGATCATGTCGGGGACATAGTCAGGGAGCTTCAGCACTCTCAGGCCGCATCATTCGCCGACGACACGAGGGTGAAGAAGAGATAGATACTGAGGACGATGTGACCCTGCTACAGAATGACCTAAATCGAATCCTAGACTGGGCAGACACTAACAATATGAAAATGAATAGCGAGAAATTTGAGCTGATGAGATATGGCTCATTGCAGGACATCGAACTGGGCACTGGCTACCAGGCACGCCAAACTCCCATAGAAGCTAAAGACCATGCACGGGACCTGGGAATTACCCTGAGTGCAGACGGAACGTTCTCTGAGCATATAAATTGCATCACCAAAACAGCTAGTAGACTGACCGAGTGGATCCTCAGGACCTTTCAAACAAGAGAGAGAACCTGCATGCTGACCCTGTGGAAGGCCTTAGTCATCCCTAGGTTAGAATACTGCTCCCAGCTCTGGTCTCCACACAAGACAGTGGACATCAACAATCTAGAAGCCCTACAAAGAACATTCACAAGCAAGATCTGCGGCCTCCAAAACCTGAACTACTGGGAGCGACTAAAAGTACTGAACCTGTACTCTCTACAAAGGAGACGCGAGCGCTACATGGTGATTTATGTGGTGGAAGACCATAGAGGGGCTGGTACCAAATGTAGGGCTGAAAGTCAGCAAACTCATAAGAAAAGGAAGACTGTGCTTCATCCGGAGAACAGAGGCCACAGCCCAGAGAGCGGCAACAGTCATTCATAACTGTTTCGCAAGGAAGGGAGCTCGGTTCTTCAATGCAACACCGAGGGTAAAATTCTACAAAGTTATCAAAGTAATTCTAAACTCTTAATCGCATTCAAAATCTTTACATACATCCCTTCTTCATCCAATTCCATTCATAACTTGTCCCTATTTACTCTCAAGCATATATATAAGTCTTTCTTTTCTCCTTGCATAAATATATGATCTCCATAAGAATAAAGAGATTTTCTACGTTCTCTTAGCCTTTCTGAATCCACCTTACCCAGCCCTATTATACATCCTCTCTCATTAACATAACATAATTTCACGGATGACAAAAACCACAAGGGTCGTTGAAAGGCCATTCGCATTTGTCAATGCCAACCCACAAAATGCATCCATAGGATTGTGTTAGATTATGCATCTACAATATACAATTTGAACCATCAACAGGAATGTGTTAAAAACAAAAAGCATCATCACCAGGACTCATCCAAATCTAAATCAACCATATAATAATAAAAAAACTGCATCCAAAGGAAGAGTCCAGAATCCCCCCCCCCCTCCCCATATAATTAAGATAAATGTCAGTTACAAAAGTAAGGAGGTTATTCTTAAACTCTATAACTCTTATGCTAGGCCACATCTAGAGTACTGTATACAGGCATGGTCCCCACATTTTAGACACGATATTAAGCTTCTCGAGTCAGTGCAATGGAGGGCAACAAAGATTATTCCTTTCCTGAGGCACCTTGAATATATAGATAGACTGAGGGTATTAAATATGTTCTCGTTCGAAAGGAGGTGTGTGAGAGAGAAATATGATTGAGCTCCTTAAAAAAATTTATGGGATAGATAAATTGGATGTTAGCAAGCTTTTTGAGTTAGATGATGGAAATCGGACTAGAGGTCACCACTTGAAAATTAAAAAGCAAGGGTGTAGGTTGGATTTAAGAAAATATTTTTTCACCAATAGAGTGGTAGACTTCTGAAACAAATTGCCGCGAAGGGTAGTAGGTAGTCCAAATTTGAATATATTTAAGAGTAGGTTGGATGAGTTTATGGGGAGGGAAGGTTGTGATGGTTCCTAAGTTTTGTATATATTAATATTGTTTCTATATATCTATAGCTGCATGATTTAGTTCTTGACAAGCCTTGATTGGTGATACCCTTGTTTCTGGATGCAATCTTCTGGATGTAGTTTTCTTGGGAGTTTGGGTGCCTTAAGAAAGAGGCCGTTTGATTCGGATGCGCTCTGATGAGCCCTTGTGGCTTTTGTCATCTGTTATATTATATTGTGGGGGACTTTGATTTTGTCTTTCCCTGGTGATTGAGCTGTTTGTGGGTGGGTTTTGACGGATGCGGATGACCTTTGATAGGCCCTTGTGGCTTTTGTCATTCGTGAAATTGTTATGTTATGTTTTTTTTGTTATAATCTGCGTTTGAAAGCATTCAAGTTTGGACTATCTACTGTCTCAGTTGGCAAACTATTATAGTAATCTACCTACTTCATCTTCGATTATCCTTCGAACAATTTTGCATAATATATTCACAATTACAACTATCTGATAGTTTCCGACATTCATTCTGTCTTTTTCTTCACCGTTATAAATGAGATTAACTTTATCCTTTAAGAACATAAGAAAATAAGAAAAGAAGGAGACTGCAAAAGACCATTCATGGCCTACACTTAGCAGCTCCTGTTCCATTCAACACACAAAAGATTTCTTACCAGAGAAAAGTCATCAACATTGTCACCCTTTACAGGAGTTCGTCAGATCTAATCTACAATATACATAAAATGCATCCAGAGGATTATGTCCATTCATGCAACCGCAAAATATAATCTTCCCACTCCTTAGAAAAATATATACATATGTACATAAAAAAAGTCAGTCCCATCTAGCAGCTTCATCCATATATTTATCTAATCTATTCTTAAAACTACCCAGAGAGGAGGCTTCTATCACATGCCTAGTGAGCCTATTCCATTCATCTACCACACGATTTGTAAACCAATTCCTCCCAATCTCCTTCCTAAACCTATACTTATCAAGCTTAAACCCATTGCTACGTGTCCTGTCATGTTCACTAAGTATAAGAACCTTACCCAGATCCCCTTTATTATATCCTTTTACCCATTTGAAGACTTCAATCAATTCCCCTCTGACTCTTCTCCTTTCCAATGTATGTAGATTTAGTTTTCTGAGCCTTTCACCATAGGGTAAGTTCCTTAGCCCACCAATCATCTTTGTGATCCTTCTCTGCACAGACTCAAGCAAATCAATATCCTTCCTATAATATGGTGACCAAAATTGTACTGCATAGTCTAGATGAGGCCTAACTAGCGCCAGATACAGTTTTAGAATGACTTCAGCACTCTTATTGCTTACACTCCTCCTAATGAATCCCAATATCCTATTAGCTTTATTCTTAGCATTTAGACATTGCTTTCTAGGACGAAGGTCTGAACTTACCAAAATACCCAAGTCTCTCTCACAATCAGTCCTCCCTAAAATTCTGCCATTTAATTTATAACTATTCAATGGATTATTTCTACCTATACTAAGTACACTACATTTGTCTATGTTAAACTTCATTTGCCATTTCTCGGCCCAATTGGACAGAATGGTCAATTCCTCCTGCATTACAACAGCATCAGAATCAGCCCTAATGGCCCTACCTAGCTTAGTATCATCAGCAAATTTACTCAGGTCACTACTTATACCTCTGTCAAGATCATTAATATAAATTAAGAATAGCAAGGGACCCAAAACAGATCCTTGAGGAACTCCACTGCTAACACACCCCCACTCAGATTTAACTCCATCTATACTAACTCTTTGCTGTCTGTCACCACGCCATGACTCTTTTATCCTTTATCCATTCCTTTCGCACCCAAGCATTCTCTAACATATTATTGATTAACTTTTTCCAGACTATCTTAATTCTCTCTCTTTCATGTTTTATAAATTCTTCTAGCGTCAAGTCCATGTTATGTTTACCAACTTCCGAAGCGATACCAGTTTCTAAACTAAGCATATTCTCTCTCTTTCGTGTTTTATATATTCTTCTAGCGTCAAGACCATGTTATGTTTACCAACTTACAATTCGATACCAGTTTCTAAACTAAGCATCCAAATGGTAAGTTGGCAACACTGTTTTTGTCAGTTCATATACATTATTACTACTTACTCCAGGCTTTCGTATTCGCTGCGTTTTCTCTTGCTAAACTGTAATTATGGTAAGCAAATTGTATCCCTAAATTACTTTTCCATCCTCAATGCAATTTAAAAAAAAGTATTGCCTCTTTTAAGAAATATGCCCCTAAAATTACACTATAATCTTAACTTAAGAAAAGGAGTTTGCTAAAACTTAATCTACCATATACGAGCCAGGTACTCGTAACAACAATCAACCGATGGCAAAATCCACAATGACCTGTAATGATTTTTAGGGCAAGGACTAATAATTTGATGTTAAATTGGAGAAGATATACAAAGGAGAAACTAAATAGTCTTATGTATAGTACTCGTGGGTCAGGGAAAGAGGTGTTTACTACCATTAGTGTGGATCGGAGGACGATACAAGGACTAATAGGTGAGTTAGATACTGCCAAGGCCTCCGGCCCTACATAACATAACATAACATAATTTAACGGATGACAAAAGCCACAAGGGCCTATCAAAGGTCATCCGTATCCATCAAATCCCACCCATATAATGCATCCATAGGATTTTGTCAGATCAGTCAGTTACAAAAGTAAGGAGGTTATTCTTAAACTCTATAACTCTTATGTTAGGCCACATCTAGAGTCAGTGCAACGGAGGGCAACAAAGATTATTCCTTCCCTGAGGCACCTTGAATATGAAGATAGACTGAGGGTATTAAATATGTTCTCGTTCGAAAGGTGTGTGAGAGGGGATATGATTGAGCTCTTTAAAATTTTTTCCGGGATAGATAAATTGGATGTTAGCAAGTTTTTTGAGTTAGATGATGGAAATCGGACTAGAGGTCACCACTTGAAAATTAAAAAGCAAGGGTGTAGGTTGGATTTAAGAAAATATTTTTTCACCAATAGAGTGGTAGACTTCTGGAACAAATTGCCGCAGAGGGTAGTAGGTAGTCCAAATCTAAATGTATTTAAGAGTAGGTTGGATGAGTTTATGGGAAGGGAAGGTTGTGATGGTTCCTAAGTTTTGTATATATTAATATTGTTTGTATATATCTATAGCTGCATGATTTAGTTCTTGACAAGCCTTGATTGGTGATACCCTTGTTTCTGGATGCAATCCTCTGGATGTAGTTTTCCTGGGAGTTTGGGTGCCTTGAAAAAGAGGCCGCTTGACTCGGATGACCTATGATGAGCCCTTGTGGCTTTTGTCATCCGTTATATTATATTGTGGGGGACTTTGATTTTGTCTTCCCCTGGTGATGGTGCTTTTTGTGGGTGGGTTTTGACGGAGGCGGATGACCTTTGATAGGCCCTTGTGGCTTTTGTCATCCGTGTAATTATGTTATGTTATGTTATCATGCAGCTACAATATACAATTTAACAATCCATAGGAATGTCCAACCATGCATCTACAATATATAATTTAAAGCCTCCATAGGAGTCTGTCAAAAACAAAATCAAAATCCCCCAAAATATACAATAAAAAGAAACTGCATCCACAGGAATGAGTCAAGAAACATATCCACATACCAAAAAGTAAGAAATTAACCCTCCATCCCCATATAATCATCCAATCTGCGCTTGAAAACATTCAAGTTTGGGCTGTCTACAGTCTCAGGTGGCAAACTATTCCAATAATCTACCACTCTGTTAGTGAAAAAATATTTTCTAACATCCAGTCTGCACCTCTGTTTTTTAATCTTTAAGTGGTGGCCTCTAGTTCTATTACTACCTTCTAACTCAAATAACTTGCTGAAATCTAATTTATCCATCCCAGAAAAGATTTTAAAAAGCTCAATCATATCTCCCCTTACACACCTTCTTTCAAATGAAAACATATTTAATACCCTCAGTCTATCTTCATATTCAAGGTGCTTCAGGGATGGTATTATTTTTGTTGCCCTCCTTTGTACTGACTCTAATAAGTTTATATCATGTCTAAAATGTGGTGACCATGCCTGTATACAGTACTCTAAATGTGGCCTGACATAAGAGTTGTATAGTTTAAGGATGACCTCCTTACTCTTGTAGCTAACATTTCTTTTAATAAAACCCAGCACTCTATTTGCCCTATTTCTTGCTTCAATACACTGCTAAAACTTAATCTACCATATACGAGCCAGGTACTCGTAACAACAATCAACCGATGGCAAAATCCACAATGACCTGTAATGATTTTTAGGGCAAGGACTAATAATTTGATGTTAAATTGGAGAAGATATACAAAGGAGAAACTAAATAGTCTTATGTATAGTACTCATGGGTCAGGGAAAGAGGTGTTTACTAACATTAGTGTGGATCGGAGGATGATAAAAGGACTAATAGGTGAGTTAGATCCTACCAAGGCCTCCGGCCCTGATAATATTCATTCTAGGATACTTAAAGAAGGGGTAGAAAGTATCTCAATAGCTCTGGACAAGTTATATACTAGGTCACTGGAATATGGAGAAATACCTGATGATTGGAAGAGAGCGAATGTCCCCATTTTCAAGAAGGGTAGTAAAGAGGATCCAAATAACTTTAGACCGGTTAGCCTAACTCCTGTAGTCTAAAATTCTTGAGAAAATAGTTAAAAAAGGCATTTGCCAACATCTAGAGAGGGAGGGGTTAATCATAACATAATAACATAACATAACATAATTTAACGGATGACAAAAGCCACAAGGGCCTATCAGAGGTCATCCGTATCCATCAAGTCCCACCCATATAATGCATCCATAGGATTTTGTCAGATCATGCAGCTACAATATACAATTTAACAATCCATAGGAATGTCCAACCATGCATCTACAATATATAATTTAAAGCCTCCATAGGAGTCTGTCAAAAACAAAATCAAAATCCTCCAAAATATACAATAAAAAGAAACTGCATCCACAGGAATGAGTCAAGAAACATATCCACATACCAAAAAGTAAGAAATTAACCCTCCATCCCCATATAATCATCCAATCTGCGCTTGAAAACATTCAAGTTTGGGCTGTCTACAGTCTCAGGTGGCAAACTATTCCAATAATCCACCACTCTGTTAGTGAAAAAATATTTTCTAACATCCAGTCTGCACCTCTGTTTTTTAATCTTTAAGTGGTGGCCTCTAGTTCTATTACTACCTTCTAACTCAAATAACTTGCTGAAATCTAATTTATCCATCCCAGAAAAGATTTTAAAAAGCTCAATCATATCTCCCCTCACACACCTTCTTTCAAATGAAAACATATTTAATACCCTCAGTCTATCTTCATATTGAAGGTGCTTCAGGGATGGTATTATTTTTGTTGCCCTCCTTTGTACTGACTCTAATAAGTTTATATCATGTCTAAAATGTGGTGACCATGCCTGTATACAGTACTCTAAATGTGGCCTGACATAAGAGTTGTATAGTTTAAGGATGACCTCCTTACTCTTGTAGCTAACATTTCTTTTAATGTAACCTAGCACCCTATTTGCTCTATTTTTTGCCTCAATACACTGCTTTGAAAATTTCAGTGACCTATCTACTACCACTCCTAAGTCTTTCTCATCTTCAACTGAATTAAGCCAATATCCATCCATCTCATAGCTAAATTCCCTATTATCTCTCCCCATGTTAATAACTTTGCATTTATTAAGGTTAAAAGTCATCTGCCACTTCTGAGCCCAAGCTATCAGCGATGCTCAGCATGGGTTTAGATCAGGTAGATCAGGAGCTGCCAAGTGTAGGCCATGAATGGTCTTTTGCAGTCTCCTTCTTTTCTTATGTAGATCATGTTTCACTAATTTACTAGACTTTCTAGAGTTCGTAACAAATCAAGTAGATAAGGGATAGAATGTGGATGTAATTTACTTGGATTTTAGTAAAGCATTTGTTAATGTACCACATAGGAGACTAGTTCATAAATTAAAAATGATTGGGATATGTGGGGGTGTTTCAAATTGGATAGCTGAGTGCCTGAAAGACAGGAAGCAAAGGGGGTAATACTTCAGATTCAAGGCGCACGTTAGATGGCGTTGTTTGTTGGCTACAATTTTGGGCTACAGGATATCTCTTATGACGTCAGACCTTAGCGTCAGATTTGACAATCACTGCATTATATTTTTTTGTTGTTTTGGGGATTTGTAACTTTTAGTCTTGTTTACTAAATATCTGCGCTCTGCTCATTTATAGTTTTTTTTCTAAGTTAGGTAAGGTTTCTTGATGTCTTTTATTGTTTTTTGTTTTGTTTTCTTATTTTTTGTTTACTGCAAATGATAACAGCTTCCTACTGGCAACATCGTATCTTATAAATAGGACCCGTTTTGCAAATGTTTTTCTTTCATTATTGTGTGTTCGTGCTCTCCATGTGCTTCTTTGTTATTTGAATTCGGCTTTACTTTGTATGATCGCGAAAAACTATTAGATTATCTAGAGGCGCATAAACTAATTAAGAAACCTATAAAAGTAAGAATTGTTTGTTATTAGGTTAGGTTTTTCTGTCAGTAAAAAGCTGTTTGGGAGAAAAAAAACCCCCCTGTAAATTCAAGGGGACTGCTCGTGGGGGAGATATCACTGCAGGGGGACCACCCTACGATGATCCAGAGTTTCAATCAATTGAGGGGGGTCTGGGGGGCACAGCCCCCAGGAGCTGCCAAGTGTAGGCCATGAATGGTCTTTTGCAGTCTCCTTCTTTTCTTATGTTCTTATACAAAAAAAAATATTACGCCGATATTGTTCACAGCTGACGCTACCGTCTGTAGCCCAAAATTGTAGCCGACAAACAGCGCCATCTACCGTGCGCCCCGAATCTGAAGTGTTACCGCAAAGGGTAGTTCTAAATGGTGTAAAGTCAGATTGGAGGGATGTTATCAGTGGGGTTCCTCAGGGATCAGTTCTTGGTCCATTATTATTTGTCATCTATATAAACGATCTTGGGGAGGCAGTTAATAATAGTGTCAATTTTTGCGGATGATACCAAATTAGCAGCTGTAGTTAAAGATATTGATGATAATTTTAAAGTGCAGGGGGATTTAAATAAATTGTTATCTGGGCACATAAGTGGCAAATGACTTTCAACGTTGATAAGTGCAAAGTTATTAACATGGGAAAAGATAATAGAGAATTTAACTATGAAATGGATGGGCATTGGCTGAGCTCAGTAGAGGATGAGAAAGATCTAGGAGTAGTAATATAAGTCATTAAGGTTTTCTAAGCAGTGTATTGAAGCAAGAAATAGGGCAAATAGAGTGCTGGGTTTTATTACGAGAAATGTCAGTTATAAAAGTAAGGAGGTTATTCTTAAACTCTATAACTCTTATGTTAGGCCACATCTAGAGTACTGCATACAGGCATGGTCCCCACATTTTAGACACGATATTAACCTTCTTGAGTCAGTGCAACGGAGGGCAACAAAGATTATTCCTTCCCTGAGACACCTTGAATATGAAGATAGACTGAGGGTATTAAATATGTTCTCGTTCGAAAGGAGGTGTGTGAGAGGGGATATGATTGAGCTGTTTAAAATTTTTTCCGGGATAGATAAATTGGATGTTAGCAAGTTTTTTGAGTTAGATGATGGAAATCGGACTAGAGGTCACCACTTGAAAATTAAAAAGCAAGGGTGTAGGTTGGATTTAAGAAAATATTTTTTCACCAATAGAGTGGTAGACTTCTGGAACAAATTGCCGCAGAGGGTAGTAGGTAGTCCAAATCTAAATGTATTTAAGAGTAGGTTGGATGAGTTTATGGGAAGGGAAGGTTGTGATGGTTTTTAAGTTTTGTATATATTAATATTGTTTGTATATATCTATAGCTGCATGATTTAGTTCTTGACAAGCCTTGATTGGTGATACCCTTGTTTCTGGATGCAATCCTCTGGATGTAGTTTTCCTGGGAGTTTGGGTGCCTTGAAAAAGATGCCGCTTCACTCGGATGACCTATGATGAGCCCTTGTGGCTTTTGTCATCCGTTATATTATATTGTGGGGGACTTTGATTTTGTCTTCCCCTGGTGATGGTGCTTTTTGTGGGTGGGTTTTGACGGAGTCAGATGACCTTTGATAGGCCCTTGTGGCTTTTGGCATCCGTGTAATTATGTTATGTTATGTTTATTCTTGGTGACTTTAATTTAACTTCTGTAGACTGGGAAAATATGATAGGGAGAGATAGAGCAAGTTGTAAGTTTATGGAGTGTTTTGAGGATAACTTTTTGATCCAATTTGTTAATAAGCCAACAAGGGGTGCCAATATATTAGATCTGATTCTTTCAAATGATGATCACTTAGTTCAAGGATTGAGTGTAGGGGAATCATTGGGAAACAGTGATCATCAGATGGTTCGGTTTAATTTTCAAATAGTTAAGGGTAGAATAACGACAAACTCCAAAAATTCCAAATTTTTTTAGGGGAGATTACGATAAATCAGATTAGGTGGGAAATAGAATTCCATGGAAAGAATAGTTATGAGATGTGGGATATTTTTAAGACTATATTAAACATGGTTCAGGAACAGTGTATTCCGATGAAGTCTATTAGGAAGAAATGTAGGAAACCATTATGGTGGAATCAAGAAATAGCTAATAAAGTTTCATAGAAAAAAAGGGCATACCAGAGATTACAAAGTGAGAGTAGTTTAGATAATTTAAACCATTATAGGTCAACCAGAAATGAACTAAAGATTATTAAGAAGACCAAAAGGACAGCCAAAATTAATTTAGCTAAAAATAATAATAAAGATCCTAAAAAATTCTTTAGCTATTATAGAATCAATAATAAATCTAACAGTGCTAAAATAGGGGTTTTGAAAGAATCTGATGAGGAAATAGTAGAGGTCCTTAATGATCATTTTGCTTCAGTATTCACAGAAGAGAAACCAGTTAGATTAATTGATGATAATTCTAGGTCAAGGGAAGTAGTGATAAATTCTATTAATATAGACAGAAGAAATTAAAGGGCTTAAATTTAGTTAAATACTAGTAAGGCATCTGGCCCTGACAACATTCATTCTATGATACTCAAAGAAGGTGTAGAAAGTATTGCAGTAGCTCTTGAGAAGATATTTATTACATAAGAACATAAGAAAAGAAGGAGACTACAAAAGACCATTCATGGCCTACACTTGGCAGCTCCTGTTCCATTCAACACACAAAAGATTTCTTACCAGAGAAAAGTCATCAACATTGTCACCCTTAACAGGAGTTCGTCAGATCTAATCTACAATATACATAAAATGCATCCATAGGATTATGTCCATTCATGCAACCGCAAAATATAATCTTCCCACTCCTTAGAAAAATATATACATATGTACATAAAAAAAAGTCAGTCCCATCTAGCAGCTTCATCCATATATTTATCTAATCTATTCTTAAAACTACCCAGAGAGGAGGCTTCTATCACATGCCTAGTGAGCCTATTCCATTCATCTACCACACGATTTGTAAACCAATTCCTCCCAATCTCCTTCCTAAACTATACTTATCAAGCTTAAACCCATTGCTACGTGTCCTGTCATGTTCACTAAGTATAAGAACCTTACCCAGATCCCCTTTATTATATCCTTTTACCCATTTGAAGACTTCAATCAATTCCCCTCTGAATCTTCTCCTTTCCAATGTATGTAGATTTAGTTTTCTGAGCCTTTCACCATAGGGTAAGTTCCTTAGCCCACCAATCATCTTTGTGATCCTTCTCTGCACAGACTCAAGCAAATCAATATCCTTCCTATAATATGGTGACCAAAATTGTACTGCATAGTCTAGATGAGGCCTAACTAGCGCCAGATACAGTTTTAGAATGACTTCAGCACTCTTATTGCTTACACTCCTCCTAATGAATCCCAATATCCTATTAGCTTTAGATCACTAGAGTCTGGAGAAATACCAAATGATTGGAAATTGGCAAATGTAGTGCCAATTTTTAAAAAGGGAAGCAAAGAGGACCCAAATAACTTTAGACCGGTAAGCTTAACTTCTATAGTCTGTAAAATTCTTGAGAAGATTGTTAAGAAGGGAATTTCTGATCATCTAGAGAGTAGCAGGTTAATTAATCATGCTCAGCATGGTTTTAGAAAAGATAGATCGTGTTTAACAAATTTACTGGATTTTATGGATTATGTAACTAAAGAATTAGATAGGGTTGAGAAAGTTGATGTGATCTACTTAAGAACATAAGAACATAAGAAAAGAACGAGACTGCAAAAGACCATTCATGGCCTACACTTGGCAGCTCCTGTTCCATTCAACACACAAAAGATTAGATTTCAGCAAAGCTTTTGATAAGGTTCATAAATTAAAGCTGCATGGGATATGTGGGAACATTTTAAATTGGATAACTGAATGGCTGAAAAATAGGAAACAGAGAGTTGTACTAAATGGAGTGAGGTCAGAGTGGAGGAATGTTATTAGTGGCGTACCTCAGGGATCAGTTTTAGGCCCTTTATTATTTATAATGTATGTAAATGATCTTGGGCAAGGTGTAAATAGCAGTGTCAATTTTTGCTGATGACACTAAATTGGCAGCTGTAGTCAAAGAGGTTGAGGGTAGCTTTAAAGTGCAGGGTGATTTAGATAAGCTGTTAGCTTGGGCTCAGAAGTGGCAGATGACTTTTAACCTTAATAAATGCAAAGTTATTAACATGGGGAGAGATAATAGGGAATTTAGCCGAGATGGATAGATATTGGCTTAATTCAGTTGAAGATGAGAAGGACTTAGGAGTGGTAGTAGATAGGTCACTGAAGTTTTCAAAGCAGTGTATTGAGGCAAAAAATAGAGCAAATAGGGTGCTAGGTTACATTAAAAGAAATGTTAGCTACAAGAGTAAGGAGGTCATCCTTAAACTATACAACTCTTATGTCAGGCCACATTTAGAGTACTGTATACAGGCATGGTCACAACATTTTAGACATGATATAAACTTATTAGAGTCAGTACAAAGGAGGGCAACAAAAATGTCCGTTCTTGTTGGAACAGTAATCAGTTGGGTGAGGAAATATCTCTCCATAAGAGTGATTAGCTGTTGACCCTGTTGTCTATCTTCACTAGATCCTCCCAATATTCTTGGAGAAGGCCAACTTACACTAGCCTGATACTCCATAAATGTTGTAACTAACTAATTTTGGTGCACTGATTCCAAATCTGGGCTCAGATTTGTAAGGTTCCTGATTTATGCAACTAGGCTATATGGCTTACTTTGTCACCTTGGATCAATTAATGATATAATTATTACGAGTTTGAGAAGAATGAGACGTTTCTGGGCAAAAGTTTGGAGTCGGGGCACCCTATTTGGCATTATGTACGTCCTTTTGCAGATCCAGACAAGATATGTATTAGATATAAAAGAGGTAGTACTCAACTATAAATTTCTTAAAAAATGTTTGATACTCTTGCGCTTGTACCTGGATATAGGATCCTCCCATTGTATTGTAGCGGGCCGAAAATAGATCTCTAATCCCAATCGATAATCGATCCAACCTGCTTCCTACACTGTCCGGACGTGAGAAATCAAGGGAGAATAAAACGGATTGTATATACAGTCCCTTTACTTACAAAAAAAATACAAGGATAGCTACAGTTTATATTTACAAAAATTTTATATTTTACTAGGGAAGTGTGCACACTTCAAAATGAGGCTAAATTCCCAAATAAAAATAATGATACCAAACGAGAATCCTATAACGGGCGGATACAACAATTTACGTAAATTCTAGACAAAACAAAAAAACACAACCACAACCGAACGAAAAGGGGACACGCGCTATGTCTTGCTGGAGGTGGGTGGTAGTTGGTTAACTAGAAGGAGGCAGTATTGTCAACGAAGGCAGGTATGGCGGTTCAGGTGGATAGAGACACGAAAGCCCTCCTCTCAGGGCTGGGTGGAGCACTCTTCTACAGAACCCCTCTTGCTTCCAGTCCACACTTCCACTCTCTCTGAAGAAGAGATATATCCTCCTTCAGTGACCCATTTATTTTTACATGGATGGCGAAACTAATAAGTGGGCATTACCCGAAAATACATTGACTAGCTTACCTCTTTCCAGAATAACGCTTCGTTAAATTTTCTTAATACAAAATAATATCTTATTATTAGCTATTATCTTTCCAGAATAACGCCTGGAAAGAAAGAAAAACATGGTAATCATTTTATACATGAATTAAACAAAAATAAAACAAACCCATTCCCATTCACACACATTCTTACAGAGGGAGGGAGAGGGTACTGAGAAAATGGGTGGGAGAATGGCCCTTTTACACACACTCACATTCGCCCCACCACAGTATGAACCAGCAGTAATCACCCATGTTTTCGTTGAAGCGGCCTTGATACCTGCTTTCCATCATTGCGATATCTCAGTGGAACCTTTTCCCATGTTTGTCACTAATATCACCCATATTAAATAGAAAGAAATCTAGATGTGACTGTAAGAAATGCATCTTAAAGAGACATCAGACATCCCATTCATTGATAGGCCTTTAGCATTTTATGTATATTGTAGATTAGATCTGACGAACTCCTGTTAAGGGTGACAATGTTGATGCCTTTTCTCTGGTAAGAAATCTTTTGTGTGTTGAATGGAACAGGAGCTGCCAAGTGTAGGCCATGAATGGTCTTTTGCAGTCTCCTTCTTTTCTTATGTTCTTATGTTGTCCACTAGTTCTTCATAGTTTTTAGCCCTATGATTACCAAGGAAGTTCTGCACTACATGCACAAATGAATCCTATGTTGCCAACTCAGGTGGAGTTAGTTTATTTCTGAACTTCCTGTCACATATCAATTCTCTGATCTCCGACTCTACAAAAATGCCAGCTTTAAGTTTAGCATTGGTTTTCTTTGCTCCAAATTTCTCTGAGATACTGGAATCATGGGCCATTGCTTTAGCAAAATTTCTGATAAGGCCAAGTTTGATATGAAGTGGTGGAAGGTAGATCTTGTTTTGATGTACCAAAGCCATGTGCTTCGTATTGTATCTGCCAACTCTGTATTCTTATCTTTCGGGCCACTTTTTTACAATATAATGATTCCTGTCATCACAGCTGTTTCAAAGGCATAAGAAGCACATATTCTTTGTATATCTTAGCAGCAGTCCAAAAAGTAGAGAAATTACCTTTAGATCACTTATGATGTGAGTAATGTCTATCATCCCAACAATAAGTGCAACAGGAATTGAAGGTTTTTGTTACCATTGTGTAGCAACACAGCTCTGAGGCTAGCAGTGCTTGCATCGATGAATATAGTCTCCATTCATCGGGTAAATTTTTGTTTCCTAGCTGATTCATGAGGCCATTACATCAGTACAGAAACAAGCACCATCTTTATAGAAGGCAGCTAAGGCCTCATGGGTTTACAGAAAGTAGATTTTTTTTTTTGCACCGTCCTCTAGAAGATTCAATTGCTTTACTCTGGAGCCCAACAGTTCTGCTTTCTCCTTTGGCAATGACAAATCCTGAAGGTGCCATCTATTTTGAAGTGGGCCCACTCTGGTCCGGCATTCTTGTTTTCTTCGCATATAGTTGAATAGTAGCTTGTGCCTATTTCGTCTATTTTTATTATTAGGTTTTTGTAGTCAGACTGCTAATAAAGTTTCTGCTTTTAGTCGATTGTTATGGGTGATAAAGTTGAATAATGATTCTTGGGCTTGTGGCAAACTTCACCCAAGCCTCCTTGTATCCTCATGCCTCGCCCAAAGAATGGATCTTAGTTTAGCAATGCATTTTGGAATTTTCTTCAACCATAGGGGTCCCTCGGGTCATTTTATTTTGTCTGGAATGAAGTGAGCTACAAGGTCTAAAAGTGTTGTGTTGATGAATGGGCAGAAGTCGGTGTCACGGTCAAAGAGTTCATTATCCCAGTCAATATCATTTAGGTGGTTATGTATGGCTGTGTAATTCCCTCTGGCCCAGTCTTTGCTACGAATGTTGTGAGAGGGGGCATGTGTACATAGTTTTAGTATTTGGTCATTTTCGGTGGTGAGGTTTAATTAGGTCAAGAATATTGTCTGATCTAATGTTGGTGGGTTCGTGAACCCATTGTGTTAGGCCTAGCAGTTGGAACAAGTCTAGAAAGTTTTTGTCATGTCTGGATATTGGATAGATAAGATAGGTCAGGCTCAGCCCATTTTATAGTTGGGAGATTGAAGTCCCGTAATAATGCCAGTTCTTTACCAGGGCTGAAGTCTTCTAAAAAGTTTGGTAGGTTGTGATCTTCAATTCAGGTATGTGATTGAGGGTGGTTGACTAAAAGTATATGTAGGGTTGTACTTGTGTAATTGTAAGGCTAGTGTGTTCTGAAATGTGGGAGTGACTAGTGATGTTGCTTTGAGGTAGTCTAGTATAAATGCAGACACCATGTTTGGGGGTCTCCTGAAGGTGAGTCATTCTCAACGAAGTATAACCAGGAATGTGTATTTTTGTGGTTTAGATTTTTGGGGTCAGCCATGATTTTGTTATACCAATTATATCATGAGAGCTTAATTGCTAAGGGAATTTGACCAGAGAATATTTACATTGGCTAGGGCAAATTTCAGTCAGAGTGAAGGGTGAGGAAGTGAAATTTTTTTAGAGGCTGTTGGGCATCCCTATGTGGAGGTAGGCCTCCCACTGCACCATATTCTGGCGTACTTGGTGGGATGGTAGTTGGAGTTTGGTTTCCTGCTTAGACTGCCTAAGTTTACCACAAACCAGAACACCACCATCATCATTACTACTTGTTCAATTAAAAGGCAAGAACCAGCAAAAAATGTCCCCTCCAACAGTAGATTTATAATTATAACATTCGTGGTTGCTGAGTAGACTAATATTCTTATATGGAAAGTTCATATTCTGTATGGCAATTAACTGCTTAAATATTCTCATTCCTGATGAACACTTCTTGTCTAACTGGGGGTTATCTTCCTCAACTGCTCTCATTGCCATCACATTTCTTGACTTGACCTCACTTCCTAATCCCCAAACATCATTTCCAGGTACCTTCACTCAAATTACTATAATCTGCAAATCTAAGATTTGTTTATTCTACTGATAAATAATGCTAGGATGCTATATAAATGTTTTCTTTCAGTATTTGCACTAGAGGCTAGTCTAATTGTACCCAAAGGAAATTAGAAGATATAATTACAAAGAAGTATCTCACCCGACCCTGAGAATGTCCTATTATTTTAAAAGAATCTGCGAGCCCCTAGCAGGCCTATTTAGAAAATTGTATCCTGGAAAAAAGCTAACGTGTATATTAAAGAGGTGGATAAAACAATTGTCTAATTATGAATGAACCAAAAAGTTTGACCAGTCCTGAGTAAATGATGGAGTCTTAATTTTATTGTTTTTACAACTAGTCTCTAATATAAATAATCTCTCCTCTTCCTATCTTATGAAGCATTAGAACTATCAATCTGGACCTCAGGTCTAATCATCTTTCCTGCAAAATCGAGCTGACTCATTACAATAACATCAAAATTCTAATCATCTTTCCTGCAAAATCGAGCTGACTCATTACAATAACATCAAAATTCTCTACACCCACTAGCCCTCTTAACAAATCACACCCTTGCGACTCGAGTGCAACTTATCCATTACATACAGACAGCAAAGAGTTAGTTGTGACAGACAGCAAAGAGTTAGTATAGGTGGAGTTAAATCTGAGTGGGGGTGTGTTAGCAGTGGAGTTCCGCAAGGATCTGTTTTGGGTCCCTTGCTATTCTTAATTTATATTAATGATCTTGACATATGTATAAGTAGTGACCTAAGTAAATTTGCTGATGATACTAAGCTAGGTAGGGCCATTAGGGCTGATTCTGATGCTGTTGTAATGCAGGAGGAATTGACCATTCTGTCCAATTGGGCCGAGAAATGGCAAATGAAGTTTAACATAGACAAATGTAGTGTGCTTAGTATAGGTAGAAATAATCCACTGAATAATTATAAATTAAATGGGAGAATTTTAGGGAGGACCGATTGTGAGAGGGACTTGGGTATTTTGGTAAGTTCAGACCTTCGTCCTAGAAAGCAATGCCTAAATGCTAAGAATAAAGCTAATAGGATATTGGGATTCATTAGGAGGAGTGTAAGCAATAAGAGTGCTGAAGTCATTCTAAAACTGTATCTGGCGCTAGTTAGGCCTCATCTAGACTATGCAGTACAATTTTGGTCACCATATTATAGGAAGGATATTGATTTGCTTGAGTCTGTGCAGAGAAGGATGACAAAGATGATTGGTGGGCTAAGGAACTTACCTAATGGTGAAAGGCTCAGAAAACTAAATCTACATACATTGGAAAGGAGAAGAGTCAGAGGGGAATTGATTGAAGTCTTCAAATGGGTAAAAGGATATAATAAAGGGGATCTGGGTAAGGTTCTTATACTTAGTGAACATGACAGGACACGTAGCAATGGGTTTAAGCTTGATAAGTATAGGTTTAGGAAGGAGATTGGGAGGAATTGGTTTACAAATCGTGTGGTAGATGAATGGAATAGGCTCACTAGACATGTGATAGAAGCCTCCTCTCTGGGTAGTTTTAAGAATAGATTAGATAAATCTATGGATGAAGCTGCTAGATGGAACTGACTTTTTTTTATGTACATATGTATATATTTTTCTAAGGAGTGGGGAGATTATATTTTGCGGTTGCATGAATGGACATAATCCTCTGGATGCATTTTATGTATATTGTAGATTAGATCTGACGAACTCCTTAAGGGTGACAATGTTGATGACTTTTCTCTGGTAAGAAATCTTTTGTGTGTTGACTGGAACAGGAGCTGCCAAGTGTAGGCCATGAATGGTCTTTTGCAGTCTCCTTCTTTTCTTATGTTCTTATGTTCTTAAATTCTCTCTTCCCCCCAAAACTCGGTGGATCTAAAAACACTAGGCCCATAGTATCACAAAATACTTTCACTCTGAAACATCCATTCACTGCCTACTCTTAAGCCTAGTTAAAATTCCTGACACTACATCCTCACTCTTATCTCACACTCATGCAGTCCACAATAATACAAGCTGTCACTACCTGTACCATTACACATTCCAGCACAAACATCACAACATTCACACCATTTTCACTGATACACTCACCCGTCACATTCTTCTTTCTTTCAACTCTGTTGTTTTTACCTAATATTTTTTAAAAATTGTTTATCCTTAGAAAAAAACCCCTCAAAAAATGCAAGGAACAGTATACTAAATAATACTTAAATGAGCTGAAAATAATACTAACTCACTACATCAATTAACTTGGATATCAAAACCAAACAATACACACTTTTATATTCTCAACAAAGAATAATTATTAAACGTGTGTTATTTGCGCAAATAGTCACTTCATAGCCAAGGCTATTCCCATAAATTCTCCTTATAGTCACCTAACTTAGATTTAAACACTCACTGCAAACTTCAGTGCCAACTATTCAAAAACTTACCAGCCTTTGACTAAAAAAAAGTTATGTATATTCAACCTAGAACGCTTCATCTGTTTCCTAACATGAGGCCCTTTTCCTCACCAGATAACTTGTAAATCTACTGTTATCTTTGCATACGAGTCTATAAAAAGCTTGAATATAAGAATCATTTCCTCAGCTGGATCTCTGGAAGAGCACCATTCACTTGTATCACCTGGCCTACCAGACTCGCTGTTAAATATGATCTTTAAGAGTGCTGTGTATTCCCTTTTCTTCCTTTCCGTTTCTTCCTTTTTCACTTCCTACTCTAACTCAGAATACTGATTTAATCTCCACCCAAACACCAAGACATTAACCAGGGTTGGTTGGTTTAAACCAACCAACCCTGGTTATTCTAAAGTTAAATGCTACAAATGTATTAAATTATTATTTAAATATTTTTTATACTTTATACAACTATGCACCAAATTTCGGCAAATGTTTTGTAGCACTGATTATGCAATAACTAGTACGATTTATGGACTAACTTAGTAACTTTATTTAATTGATTAAAAATCAGAGATGGGTTCAGTTTTTACCAGCTTCAATTAACCCAGTATTCAAGTATAATAGTTTTTCCTAAATACCTACCCAAATGTATTGCAACAAATCTACATAACATTATTATATAATGCTATAAATTTTAGATTAAAACACAAATATAGTTTGCCATTCATTTCTAATTTTAGCAGGTAGTTTTACATCATTTATGGTTCTTTGAGTAGCCAAGGGAGCTAAGGTATCAGTACACAACACAGTGCAGTGCTGCAGGTTGGCAGTTCAGTCTTTGTAGTGTACTGATTCCACATGGTATGTTGAGGTTGTCAGTTATTCGCCATCAATGCTCCCAAGGAATGGCATTAAAATTTTTCTCATTAGGCTCCTATCCAAATCTGCTGGAATGAATGCCTTAGTTGGAAAATGATCCTTCCATCTAACCCTGAATATCCAGTAAAGGAAAGACAAACGATAAGCAAGAGTGGAACAAAGCTTGTTCTGTTCCTGTATCAAACATGTTTGATCTCAGTATGATCAGCCAACCAAGAGACTGATGGTGCAATCTGAATTAGCATCAACACACAGATGCAAATGAGCGGTGCTTGTGAAAAGGGTAGTGCTCTACTATATTTATGGACCTATTAGTTTTATATAAGTTTATTATAATGACATTAATCAACTGTCATGTCACGTGTGTATACTTATGGTGTAACAGACTACTTACTTGATCAAACGGTTGCTTTTTTTGTGATTATGACCCACCTAGAAGAAAAGACATTGCAGAAAGTATTCTTGCCAAGGTTCATAAAGAGGAAATGCTGAAATGCAAGGCAGAAAGAACTAAAGGAAAAAAATGCTATGTATGGACCTTAATGGCTGGAGGAAGGTACACAATGAACCCATAATCTATGTATCAACTATTGCTGAAGGAAATGGCTATGGTTGTTTATATATCTGGATCAAAGCACACAACTGACTTGTTTGAAGCTTAAAAAAAAAAGGTTATTAAACAGCTGTCCCAGAATTTGAAGTAACAAATCAAGTTTTGTGACGATAATGTAGCAAATATGGCTGATATGCCAAAAACTTTGAAAGAAGACAAAAATATTATTATATATGGATGCTCAACCCACGTTGCAAATTTGCTTGCTCACGACCTTGTTATTTTAGGGGTGAAAAGTTGTATAATTCAAGTGATAAAGCATATTTGCAACAAACATTACCCAGCAGCAATCTATAAACTAATAGCATGTAGGTAAAAAATGGATGTTGCCAGCAGGCACGTTGAAATTCTCTAGCAGATACTCTCATGAGTTACTTTAATAATTGGCCTATCCTTTCTAATATATCACTGAATGATAAGTGTTTTTGAAAAGATTATTGACATGAATCTGAAAAAGTGCAGAAGATCTTGAATGACTTAAACCAATATCTCAAGTATTAGACCGTTTACAGAGCAATTAATGTAAATTAAGTGGTGCTGTTAGCATGTGGAAAACTCTTTATATCTACTCTAAAGGCATTCTTCCTTGTGAACAATTTTCAGTGACCAAACACATACAACCAAAGCTATAACAAACTCATTTGCTAGCATTTCTGTTAGATCCTAGGTATCAGAATTATGATCAGCTCTGTTGACACAAGAGGAGGAGGATGCAGCCTACCAACTAGCTGGAGAATATCAAGGATTGCTTCCTGTCTTGATTAAACTAAAGGCTAAATCTCATCCCTTTGAGAAGTGTTTGAGAACATGTCTCTAGTCTCATGGTGGAAGGCATATCTTTGCATTTCTGTTACTTAAAAAATGTAAAAAATGTTGAAGCATTTTTAACTCAAGTGTAGATTTTTTTTCTACTTTCTGCAGACTAGAGGCTTAACAACCACTAGTCTCAATACTAGCCAGTGTAGTGATTCATAAATCTAACGATACAAATTATTTTGGCTTAATGAGTTAAGAATTTTTGTATTTCTTAAGAAAAAAATTATTTAGCATGTAACCAATATTACTCGGTAAATTTATAAAGTATCAGAATAATCTACTTATTGATTCTTATTCCCTACTATCATAATAAACTTATTAGAAGGTATTTGAATTTGCTATGATGTAGCTATTGGGTTCACTTTATGAAGAGTACCTGTTTATTAGATATAAATAACTTTGAAATCTACAAAAAGTGTTCCAATTTTTTTACTTTTTTTAATATTGGTTTTTTTTTTAACCATGCCTGGCTCAACAATACCATTGCCATGAAAACAGTACATATCATACCAATAGCTATAACAAGGCAAACTCATACCCAACAGACAATCTCTCTTATATACAAACCACTCAATTGAGTGCTGCCTCCACCAATCCTATCTCAACCCACACCACTCAAACTCCAAAGTGGGCTGGCCTCTTGCACACTACTACCAACTTTTATACAAATTGTGTATGATTTCTTTAAACATGATTATGGCAAACAACTTAGTTTTTTTAAAAATTAGGTAGAAACTAAGGTAATTACAACAGGTCCTTTTCATTTTTTTTTTAGCAAACTTATTATTTTTAGTACTAATATTTTCCACCAGTTTAGTGTTATTTTCTATTTATGGACCTAATTTAGTAAGGTTTGAAACCATTCATATTACCTGACAATTTATACTTGTTTTTGCCTCTGGCACTTTAGCACCTGAAAGCACACAAATGGAATTTAATTTGGAATGTGGTGAAATTAAATGTTGAATAATTATAAAATGAGGAAACTTATTTTGACTTAATGGCACTAAAGCCTTGAAATTAGATACTCCAAGTTAGTTACCTTCCCTTTTGAGGCACAAATTCTCAAAAGATAAAGATCGAATCAACATTATGATTTTTTTAGGGAAAGTATCATTGTCCTACAAGGGTGCCCACTCAGTTGTTTGGGAGAGGGCATGAGAGTAGTACACTGGTCACAATATTTGGTTTGGAAGGAGATGGGAAAGTTACTTTGTGAGTCAGAGCAGATTTCCTTGCTGAAATTTTTTTTTTACTGAAACTTATATTTAGTATTAAAAAAATGCCATTGCTTCTAATGCTTCTTGATAGTGTGTACAATAACATGTATCCAGGAGATGGATGTATTGCATGGTAAAAATCTTTCCTTTTTTTCTAATAGGCAAAGAGGACAAAGAAGGTTGGAATTGTTGGTAAATATGGAACCCGTTATGGTGCTTCTTTAAGAAAAGCCATCAAAAAGATAGAAATTACCCAACATATGAAACATCCTTGCACCTTTTGTGGAAGAGTAAGAATTTTGATTTTTTTTTTTAAATAATTGAGATGTATATATATAGATAGAAAAATATCACATTTAATTATTTTTCCTTCTACATAATGTTTTTTATTATAATTATTTCAGGTTTCCATGAAGAGGAGAGCAACTGGAATCTGGTTTTGTAGACCCTGTGGACGTGTTGTTGCTGGTGGTGCTTATGTTTATTCGACAGTTGCCGCTGCTAATGTGAGGGCCTTCATTCGAAGGAACAGGGAAGTTAAGAAAGACTAATAAGCTTTTTCTTTTCATTAAAATCCTAAATGATCTATGTATTCTTTCATTTTAAGAGTTCAAATGGAAGTAGTATTTAAAAAGTGAAAAGATGATTGGTGAAATTACTTGTATCTGCCCTGGCATTGTCCTGGAATCATATCCATTTTAGTGTACACATTTACTTTGTGGCTCCCCTGCTTCCAATCACTCAGGAATGCTGTCACGGTGAATGTTCTTCTCCAGAGATCTCCAAGTGAGGACATGTTAGTGATTGCCAGTTGAGGTGTTTGAGGGAAGGGCAGATGAGAATGAGTGGTGTCATCTGACAGTTGGCAGGGCCAGTGAGGATTTAGTGTTCTTGTATCCCTGCAGTGAGGGAGGGGGGTGCCTTAAGTGTACCAGGCCAATGGGTGGACGTAGTGTGTGGTTTGCCCGCCCTCCGAGTGCTACTTGGTTGAACTGGCTGTATAGGAGTTTTTATTGTTCTGTTGGCGTTTAGGAACTTCTCTGTATTTCCAGGTAGTAGGTGGCTGAACTTGCTGAAGAATTGTGCCCACTATGTGTAGGTGGGTGGTACTTCTTGTGTAGTCGGTTGCCATGCAGGGGAGAAGTGTGTTTTGTATTTTATCTAAGTTGTAGTTACATAACCTGATCCCCAAGCTGAGGATGTGTAATTTAGAGTGGTGTGGGTGGCTTATGTTGTTTGTGACTATACTGGGCCTGGATCCAGGCATGCATTATGTTTGAGCGGAAGGGGTCGGCCATGGAGTGTGATTTGGGGGGGGTGTAGTGGGTAACTTGATTTTTAGCCAGGTGGACAGTTTTTTAGTGTAGGCCAGTTTTAGAGTCAGATGCTTTGCCGTGGTGGTGACTTGGGATGTGGTGATTATGCCATCAGCCTATATGTTCAGGCAGACTGATTGGGTTATGAGGATCGTGCATAGGTGTTCAAGGGCGAGATTAGCTGGTGTGTGAGAAGATAAAGTATTTGTTTGAATGTTTCCGCCTTTAATGAGGCAGATTCTAAGATTATGATAGGTGTAATGTGCAAGGAAGCATGATGAGTAACTCCTGTTTCAGTGCGAGTTGTGTGGAGTAAGGAAAGATCAAGAATTGCAATGTTGCAAATGGACACAATAGAATATAAACAAATAAAAATAATCACTAACCAAATTAAAATGACATTAGATTCACCCTACTATAAAAGAGCAAGTGATCAGGCCGAGCATAACAGTTCGAGGCCGCTCGGAAGGAATCTTAGACGGAGCGGGCGTGAGACACAACTAAAGTTTAAAGAAGTTGAACAAATTGGTAGTTGTTCTACACCGATTCGTTGTGAAGTTGGCCCGAATGGGTACTCCACCCGGCGATTACATTCAGCCTGGCTCAACTTCGCTAGAATCGTTAGCGATGTTTCCACTCGGCTTATAGGTAGATTTGCAAAGGTAAGCGAAAGTGCTCACCTAAATCTTGTGTCTGTGGGTTAGTTAGTCTGGAAGTGCGATTCGAAAAATTTGTCAGATTCCTTTACAAATCCTAAGTTGATACAACAAACGACTTCCTTTGCCCAAACCCTACACGCTATCATGAGTAACTGGGAAGATCCTGCCCGCACGCTTATTTCCACGGAATCCCACAGGTGCAGTATTCAACAAAAGGTAAACTTATATCGGTAAACAAACGCAGGGGCTATGAGACTATCGCTTATGACGAGAATTGACAGCTCGGTAAAAAAAACAAAAAATAACCCTGAGCTACCCTAGACTAACTACTCTTCAAATCTATGTATGCAGTACGTTCCTACTGTGGGTATGAGTGGCCATTGTCAATTGCAAAGGGTTTAAGGAATCCCTTTTGGATTGATATTACCCATTTCAGTCCATCCTAGGTCCAGCAGTTTAGCCCGGTAGCCCCATAATGACAACCAGACAGTAGATGTGTTCACCCATTCAGTGTCGGAGAGATTTTGTCATGAACGGCAGACTAGCCGGTGCAGAAGGGACCGCCAATAGTAACCTATGTACTTTGCTAGAGAGTTCAGGTACAATTGGTACCTGCTGAATTTTAAAAAGTCTGGACAGTCTGACCCCCAAGATTACAATGGTGAAGCAAACTAAGTCTATGAAATATAACTTTTATAGATTTCAAGCATTTTTCCCAAAAATCTGATTCGAAGGTAGTTCGAGTGCCCTCAGTTGTCTTAATGTTTACAACAACCGGCTTTGTCTTCCACTATTATGGATTTAGTCTACATTGGTCCCTTAAGGACATGCATGCTCTCCCGCGCCCATTCTAGTTTCTCTGCTGCGAGGACCAAAATCTATAGCTTTGGCATCTGAAGTGCGCATATGCTGGAGCTATACTAGCCACATCATCCTTTATGGGTTAAACCCAAGGACAAAGTCGGGTTATCAAGGCTCATCTTCAGGCCGTGTGTAAACTATCACCCTTCTGAATGTTTCTGCTCGTATGGTGGCGTTTCTTTTTATCCCCTAAGGCATTAGATTGTTATATCAAGGCTCCTATTTTTGTCCGCCCTTACTCAATATGTTTTAATGATTATGTGCAAGGTCATTATAGTAATCAATAGTTCGGAGCTAACAAATTTCAGCAAGAGAATCCAAGTCCCTCGGGAAGACTGAGCTAGATAGCTATCAATTGAAGGTAAACA
Organism: Ceratothoa steindachneri; assembly: GCA_963969495.1. Taxonomy (NCBI): domain Eukaryota; kingdom Metazoa; phylum Arthropoda; class Malacostraca; order Isopoda; family Cymothoidae; genus Ceratothoa; species Ceratothoa steindachneri. Next base: position 19,565,283 of record OZ018322.1, on the reverse strand, counting down.
TAGAAGCCAAATCATAACTAGGGGCCTAACAGAGACAGGTGTTCCAATACTAGGCGTGTATAAAGCTGGTAAATATAACAAGGTTCACTATGATGTATGGTTCCCTCATAACCTTTTGGAGAAAAGTTTCGTGTAGCGATATTACACCCGTGACATCCTCTTAAAACCAAATTCAACCTCATTGAATCGATAGGAGACGAGATGGCAAATGGGATTGCCTATGAATAACATTGCGGAAACGATGCTGTGGTTTGTGTGCATCTTCACTTCCCGAAGCGGAATATTCCTGAGAAATTTTTAGAATCTGGTGGGCTTTCGAATGCTCAGTTACTCCATACAATTTCTTAAATTCTGCTTTTCTACAGCGGCACGGATGAATTTTAATACTAAAAATAAATAAATATGGACACTAAATTGTATGAATCTGGGTGGTATCTTTTACCGCATACAGCGTAATCTCCCCACATTGCAACATCTTTACTCGTAAAATTGGTGGAACTGAAAATCTCATTGGTTTAAATGCTGTAACCCCCAACCCACCTGTAATTTGGGGTGTATGGAAAAGTGATGTCCCCACGTCTACACCCTATCAAGGAAACATTTAGAAGAAGTGAAGACTAACTTCACTTAGGAACGTTATTAATGGCGTAACATTCAGGCCCAAGTCTGGGCAACAGTAAGTTAATTAATATAGATATTGTAAGATATCAGTGCGATGTAAATAAGAAGTGGCTGTAGGAAAAGTGGGAGGGGGGGGGGAGAAGTAGCGTTGTCATGCGAACAGCGTATTAAAGGCGCCATCTTTACTCGCTGCATCTGAAACGGAGAGTAGCACACCCTCCCGACACTAGTGCCCCAAGAGAAACTAGTACTCTTTATCAGGTCATCTTTTTCGCCTGTTTGGACCCAGCAAAGGATGAAAAATAAAAAGCTTAATTCTCACTCTTTCAAGCGAAGCTTTTAAATAGCTCCTCGCTACACCCCTCCTAGATATCGAGCGAATTCTAAACGCCGCTTGGAAAAACGACCATGCCTCACTCACCCACGTGTCGAAGCATGGCTTACGGGACATCGTCCAGACCAGGGCGTTGAAGGGTTCTCCGCGTCTGGGGGTAAATTTCAGTCAGGGGCAATAAAGAAATGATGTTCCGTTACTAATTATTTACATTTCTAGTTAATTAAAAAGTGAGCATTTACAAACTATAAAAGAACTTAAAAATCGGAAGAGGGAACTTGTGCTAAAAGCATTCCATACGTAAGGGAAACGGGCTGGCACTCTACCAAAAGTTATTTATTGTCCCTATCACCGCTACTACTAACGTGCCCATGTGTGGCTGATTCGCAGGCGACATTTTTTTTTTAAGAGGCTATCTGGCGACTGCCCACTTGGGCATAAGTCGCCGCAAACAAACAGCCCAGTTCTAGGCTACTTTAAAAAAAAAAAATTTCAACAAACAATTCAAAGGGATAACAATCAGGGAGCGAGTTCCGGCGTTGGGGGAGGTCCCCCTCCCCCCGACCCAGGAACCTGCGACCTACAAAAAAAAACAAACGGGAATAACAAAAATAAGTTAAATACAAGGGAGAAGGCCGGCCTCCCCCCCCCCAAGTCTATCAGTCCACCAGTCATGGTGCACGCACTCGACCCGAGTACAAGGGACAGGCGGTAGCGACCCCGCCCATTCCGGTACCGGGACAGGTAACGTGCGCGAAGATCAACCAGACTGGGACATTCGACAAGAATGTGACGAACAGTCTGGGGGACGTCCCAATAGAGCGCAGGCTAGCGCTCCGTCAAATAGCGATGCGTCACACGAGTGTCCGATTCGGAGACGTCGCGGCATTGAGGGGTAGGTCCATGGGAACAGTCGCGGCGCAATGGCACACAACTTTAAGTTTCCTTCGACCGTCTCCTATCTTTGCTAAGCAGTCCGAAGAGCTGCCCGTATTCCTGCCATGTAGTCGGTGTGAGGCAGAGCGAAACGCTGGTCCGTTCGCAGAGACCTCGCGGAGTCTTTGGCGCGCTCATTCCCCGCAATTCCTACATGTCCAGTAACCCAGCAAGAGATAATCTCGACATCTGCCCGGCTCTGCCCAGGCGAGTGATGCACTGCACTCAGCCCAGAGCGAGTTGCATCTCCCCAGCATCGACCAACAGGCTATCAATGGGGAAAGTGCGGAAGGCCGGTGTGGTGGATCGAATCCACCTTCCGCAATAAACGCTCGGCTGCATAACACTCGAGCTTCGAACGAACAAAGAATCGATAAAAAAAGTGAGGCAGTAGCCCTATCAGTGCCCAAGCGCTGAACGTCACGGAACGGAGAATGTCCATGGCGCGGGTACAAGAGACACTAAGGCTGCGAATATGAGCTTCCCAGGTGAGGCGTCAGTCGAATACAAGACCGAGGAAACGGTGCGATTCCACCACATCCAGGCGCACCCCATTAAGAAACATCTGGGTCGGGGTGTTTCCGTGGATATCGGCAGAAGTGCACCACCTTAGTCTTGGCCAAAGAAAACCGAAACCTGTGCGCTTCGGCATAGCGAGAGACGCGGTTCAATGCCTCTCGCAGTTAGCATCTGGGCCGCGCCAGAAGAGATCGAAAGGTGGTCCACGTAGAGCGTAGCGAGAACATCTTTCGGCAGCACCCAGGTGATGCCGTTGATACTCAGGGCAAAGAGTGTGACACTCGAGGACACTTCCCTGCGGGACACCCTCTTCCTGCTCCTTTGGGGTGGAGAGGGCTTCCCCCACCCGTACGCCGAATCGACGATCTCACAAAAATTCAGATATAAATATTGCGAGGCGTCCCCTCGCACCTATCGTGTGGAGAGTCTCCATGATACCGTATCGCCATGCGGTATCATAGGACTTCTCCAGATCGAAAAAGACCGTGGCGTAGTGCTGTCTACGAAGGAAAGCCTCGCAGACGGCATTTTCCAGTCGGAGCAGAGCATCCAACGTGGCCTCCGCTGTCCAGGAAAAAGGCTAATCTAACATTTACCAATTTCTCCATTAACTTGCCCACGCAAGAGGTTAGAGAGATTGGGCGGAAACCGGTCGGAGTAGAGTGATCTCTCTCCGGTTTGCGAAAGGCGAACACAGTAGCGATTCGCCAAGAGTCTGGGAGAAGACCCTCCACCCAGATCCTTTTGAACAAATCTAAAAGAAAGGCCATGCCTCGCTCACCCAGGTGTCGAAGCATGGCGTACGGGACATCGTCCGGACCATGGGCGGTCTCCGCGCACAAAACGAGAGCGAAGCGCAACTCGCTCACAGTAAACTTGTCGTTGAAGGGTTCTCCGCCTCTGGAGGTAAAGTCTACCCGGCGGCCTTCAGTGACATCTCGACGTGCATTGAATGCTGGCGGAGCAGCCTTCCGGCTAGAGAATGCGGAAAAAGTGGTCGCTAACGATTCTGCCATGGACGCGGGGTCCGAGATTGCGGTCCCATTCTCCTGGAGGACGGGGGGCCCCGAATCCTTTTTTCTCGCTTCCACACCTCTGCTAAAGGGGTCCTCCCTTTAAGTGAAGACACGAATGCCCTCAAAGAAGAGCGGTGGGCTTGCTTAGAAATATACCGGAACCTAGCCCTAGCCCGACGAAATTCAGCGACAGTGAAATCGTTCGGGCGGCGCTTATAGCGCATGTAGGCATAACGCTTCTGTGTGAGGGCCGTCTCACACTCGGCCGACCACCATGGGAGTGGTCGGCGTGCAAAACGGCCAGACGTCCTGGGAATAGTAGTCAGGCCCACCGCGCCCGCGCCAAGCACCACCGAGGTGGGCTCTCAGGCGGCAGTTGCCCTGAAAATGATATTTGAATGGGAAAGTGATCACTACCATGGAGGTCATCGACCACCCCCCAATCAAAATCAGGCTGTGCATCCGAAGAGCACAAAGATAGGTCAAGGAAAGAAAATGAATTGGTTCTCGGACAGTGATGCGTAAACTCCATCCACTTTTATGACACCCACCTCAAGCTCTTTGATCAGATCGGCAAGGACCTGTCTCCTGGGATTTATTGAGTAATCTCCCCAGAGAGGATGCCTGCCTTTCAGATCTCCAAGCAAGAGAATGGGCCTCGGCAACCGTGCCACGACGCGGCAGAAGTCCCCCACGTCGAAGTTAGCTGACGGTGGAATGTACGCATAAATGATAGTATACTTCCTATCCAGGTGAAGCTGCACAGCCACTGCCTGAAAGGATGTATCTAAAGAGAAAGGAAAAACGGAGACATCATGCCGGGTGTAAACCGCGCATCCCCCAGCCCGGCCATCCCGTGGTTATGGGGTCGCAAGACCTTTATACCCCGGGAGGGAGCTCAGGGACCTACGCGCCTAGCATGGTCTTCTGAAAAAGATAGCTAACGGAAAACGGGATGAGACGTGCCTCCGCAGCTCCTCTCAGTTGGCCCGGAGTCCACGGCCTAGCTCGGAGGAGACGCAGGGGCGCTCCTCGAACAGAAGACCCTCACGGGAATGGCCGTACGCTTCCCGAAGGCAGAATCCCCGGCGCTGTCTCATTCGAGGACTTATTGGGGGAGGTTGGGCTCGCCATGCGAGTCTTTTCCTCCCTCCGCCTCGAAACCTTAGGCGTGCGTTGCGGCTTCGGAGGCGGGGGGCCCTCTCTTTCGAGGAACCACCGTCTCCGTGACACTCGCTCCACCTCTAGGCGTGGGCGAAGGAGCCGAAGCTCCTTTGAGATTGTCCTCCTTTCGGGGGACAGCTTTAGGAACCCCGGAAGATGGCCTAGCGACCAACTTCAGGGGTTTTGCCTCCTCCTGTGAGTCTAACGACTCGGTGGAGGCGCGTGGCCATTTCGCCTTACGGGAAACGGTCACGCTGGGGGGAGAGGGGGGAGCCCTGGTTTTAGCCGGGGCTCTCTGTGAACCCTTTTTGCCGCCAGCTTTACCAGGGAAGCGCCCGGGTTGAGTACAGCCCGTAGAAGGGCTTTGAATGGGCGTGGAAGCAACCGTGCTCGTTGGCCTGGATGGGCCAGGAGCAGAGGGTGCCTTTCTAACTATTGAGGCAGATGACGTCCCAGGCAGAGCCGGGCGCGCCCTGACCAAGTCCTTAGCCTCGCGGAATGAGAGTCGATCCTGGGCCTGAACAGCCAGGATTTCTTTCTAAAGGAGATAAGCACCACATGCTTCGAAGAAGCGGGGTGCAGTTCTCCGCAATTGACACACTTGGCCAGAAATATGATTTAGACTTATCGTGTGTGGCCTTGAAGCAATTTACACAAACTTCGGATGACCCCGACTTTGCACGTCTACAAGAACGATTCGTATGGCCGAAGTGGTGACAGTAATAGCACCGCCGCGGCAGTGGCAGGAATACCTTCACGCCGTAGCGGTACCAACCGGCACGCACCGACTCAGTGAACTTGTCACAGTCGAATGTGACGAAGAGTGAAGGGCTGGGTCTCGAGTCCCCTCCCTGTTTTCTCATCACACGTTCGACCTTGACCGCCCCATGGTCGGCCAGCTCTAAGGTGATGTCCTCTATGGAGTAGTCAACGAGTTCCCTCGCATAAACTACTCCTTTCACAAAGTTCATGGTAGAGTGCGCCGTCACACTCACCAGGGTGCCATGAAGTGTCCGAAGAGCACTTATCTTGGCCTCCTCGGCAGGATTCGCCGCATTCGCCAGAAGGCTCTCGTCCGAGAAACGGGTCACCTTCGGCTCTCTACCAATTACGCTAGCTAATCCTCTCCTCTGATGGATCATGTTGCCCCAGGCCGGCATGCTGCCATCAGTGGAGAGAATGACGAGGAAGCGTTTGAAGCCAGCGGGCTCGAAAACGTAGGTAACCTCTGAATCAAGGGCCCCGATGTTATCGAGGCTCCGCCCTGTGCACTTTTGGTCTTTGTCATATTCGGGGGCTCTGCACCCGTAGGGGCAGAGGGGCCGGATGTGCCGATCTTTGCTTAGTCTCTTGCCAAAGTAGCAGCAGACCCATCCGTCCCCGCAGCCCCCGCAGATGGAGAGGAGCCCCGAGTCTTTGTCTTTTTCTTTTTTGGAGAGGAGGACGGGGAATGAACCCGCTTCTCACCTCCGCCGGCACAAGCCCCTATGCCAGATTAACCGGCCTCAGCGAGGTCCTTCTCCGAAATGGAGAAGATCCTGGTGGTCGCGGGGGCACCGTCCGGAGGAGATCCCTCCTCTCCTTGTACTGCCTCAGAAATCATAGCCGTTTGAGGAGGACCTTGCATAGGGGCGGATTCGGGTTCGGTGTTTGGCGCCGAGCCCGGATTTTCCCCATCGAAGGCGCTACCGTCTGAGGCTGGGTTTCCTCAAGGACCATGTCTATCACAGGAGGGGCCTCCAGTTGGCCATCCCCTCCCAGGACATCGTAGGTCCCCTTGGCAGTGTCGCCAGTCTTGTGGGGGGAGGCACAGGCCTTGACCCCGGCAAGGTTTAAAATTCTTGCCAGCAGGTCTTTTGAGGGAAGCGACCGAAGGGGCCTGGCTTCCCTCCCCTCCCTAAGCGGGTTTGCTCTACCGAGCCACTTACACGAGGGGCGGTCGGCAATGGGCTGCCTGCTGGTTTTCTTGGCAGTCCCCTTAGAAAGAAAAGGAGGGACTGCCGCTGGAAATAGGGAGGTGCCCGAAAGCACCTCCAAAGAAGGAGGTGAGGGGGAGTCCCCTACACCCGAAGGCGTAGGAGAGGAGTAAGCCTTCTCTCCGGTTAAAGAAGTATGGAGGGTCATCTGCGCAAGCACAGGGAGGGGGGAGGACCTCCATTTTTTCTGTGGAGCTGCCCGAGGGCGGCTCTGTCGGTGTACAAGGGGGATGGGGAGAGATTTGGGTTTTTTTTTTATTTGCATACATAGGCATGGTGACCCTCTTTTTTATACGGGACGCAACAGCTCACCACCTCTCGCAGTTCCCCGCACTGCAAGAGGTGCTTACAGGCCTGGCAGAGCCAGGCGCCGCCATTTGGGACCACCTCTCCCGCCTGGTGGCCTGGCAGTGTATCGGCATGTCGGCTAGACGCGGCGTAAAACAGTGTGAACAAGAAAGGAAAAGGGATGTGAGGAAGGTATGGGTGGAGATGAAGCAGGTTGTTAAAAAAAAAACATCCCGAACCGGAGCTCAGGGGTTAGGGAACATTGTGCCCTCCCCCTCTCAGCCCCGATCTAGGACGGTTGGCTTGAAAAAAAGGTTAGCATCTACCCTGTGAAATTAAAGGCTGACCATTGAAAGTTGTGGGAGAGGTTGTATGGAAAGCGACGAAGTAGGGGAGAAATACAGGCTATCTGAAAGAAGGAAGAGAGGATAAGCTGGGGCCGGACGGATCTCTGGATCCCGTCAGCACGGCGGCCAGGATGGCAAATCGCCGCGCCTCTTACGGGGTCGCAGGCGACAAATGACCACCTCAGAACCCCGGCGAAGTTGATAACAGTTCGCCCACGCTAAAACCGAGAGCTTAATGGAATTCAATTGGTCACCGATGCAGCTATCGAATTCTGACTGCCAGAGAGAGAGAGAGAGAGAGAGCGAATGTAGTTCCTAATAAGAGGATTAGTCACAATAAGGTAGACTGCAACGAGTATGTTTCGGGGGGACCCGCTCCTTCTCCTAGACTCAGACGACTAAGAACCAGGTTTGCCAGGTCATTCACATTAGAAAATGACAAATAAAAATAATGCAAACCGTATATCTAAAAATGACAAATTGAAAATTCGGAAATTAGGCCTAATTTGTAATAATTTCAGGAGTATACTTACTTTATTACTTAAAATTGAACAAAGATAGCCTCCTCAAAACCATCTATATCTACGTTGTCATCGGTTAGAGCAGTGGTGCACAACTCAAAATGGGTGGCAGGCCAAATTCTTTTTCCATGACATCGGCGGGCCGAATAGGAAAATAAAAACTAGCAATTCTCACATTACTTTATATTTATAAAGTAATTGTTCGAATTGCCTTTTAAAACGTTTTTTTCTTTTCGGCAAATCCACTCTTTTGAAGCCGTTGTTGTTCCACCAATTTGCCCACGTTTACTTCCAATTGAGATATTGCGATTCTCAACACCGCGTCAAGATGTTCATCTGTTATTTTCGATCGATGCTTGGATTTATTGACATTCATGATCGAAAATGACTGTTCACAAGTACATATGGACCCAAACTGCACAGCCCCAAACTTAGCATTTGTAAGCAGCTTTGGATATAATTTTGTATCGAGATGACGATAGAACTCTATAAAGGGGTAATCTTCAAAGCAGGTCTTCAAAATTGAATCATCTTGCAGATCCAGGAGTTCAAGTTGGGTCGCTGGATCAACGAACTGAAAGAGTGCAAGCTCTTTTTCTCTCCCGGATGTTTCTTGTAATCACTTCATGAAATTATCTTCAAGAACTTTACAATGTTTGGTATATTTCTCGAAATCTGGAACAAAATCCATATTATCAAGGATAGAACTCATGGTCTTAAACTGCAATACATTGCATTTAGACAACTATTTCTGGAAAAGAACAAGTTTGCTTCAGAAAGCTTGGACATCACGAAGTAACTCTGTAATGAGCTGATTACGAGCTTGCATTTTGAGATTCAAATTATTGAGATGCTGGGTAATATCGACCAAGAATGCAAGATCAAGCACCCAAATAGTCTTCAATTTCGGTTTCTTCTCTTGCAAGAACTATATCACTTCTTGACGGAGATAGAAGAAGCGTTCCAAAACATTTCCTCTACTAAGCCATCGGACATCACAATGAAAAAATAGATAAATGTGCTGTGCCTCAACTTCTTCCAAAAAGGATCGGAATTGGCGATGCATTAATCCTGTCTTCTGAATCTCATTGACGCATGTTATCACGACGTGCATCACATGATCAAGTTTCAAAAAAGCCTTTCCATAAAGGATTTCCTGGTCTATGATGCAGTGAATAGTGAGAACAATTTGTTCGGGATTTTCGTTGCGAACGTGGTTCTCACTCCGTCATAGACAGTGCACCATCTATCGTGGAACCTTCAGCTGAACCAACTCCAGTATGGCCTTCTGTATGTCAATACCACATGTACGATCGTGAAGACCAATAAAATCCTCATGAATCTTCTGAAATACCACGAATGAACACGGATAGTTGGGCAATGTCGATCATATAATTGCTCTCATCAATAGCAAGGGAAAAGAAAATGAAGTCATTAGATTTTGAGGACAATTGTTCGGTGATGTTCTTTCCTATTTTTTCGATTTTTCGCACAATGGCCATTCTTGATAGACTGATTTGGTCAAACAGGTGTCCTTTTAGAAGAACGCTGAGCTTAGCTACGTCTTTCATGCAATCTTTGATGAATTCTCCATCTTTAAATGGTCTCGAGGATCGAGCAATCTTCTGCGCAACAATGTAGCTTGCAGTAACCACGGTATCTTTCTGTTGAACAGGTTTCCTGAAGAAGTTTTGCCTAGCAGATTACGATTTCTGAAGTTTGGTGACCAAATCTTCTCTTAACTTTCCTGTAGTATTGGAATACTTATCACTGTACATCGCATCGTAATGCTTTTTCACGTTGTAAGTTTTTGATACAGCAAGAGACTCTTTGCACACGAGACACAATGGCTTACCCTTGAATTCAACAAATAAATATTTTAGGGTTCACTCGTCTTGGAACAGCCGATCATCATCACGCTTTCTCTTAGTATTCATCTCTGAACACATCAAATTCTACAAAAAAACAAAACATGAAATAAACCATCATTAAATGATATGCAAAACTAAATTTCTAGTAAAGTGATAACAGTATGAAAGTAAAATCATACAGGCTGACACTGAACCGGTCAAACAATATTAGAATTAATTTTCTAACAAACATCACTGAGAAGGAATATGAGCTGAATATTGTTTCAACTATCTCTCACTTGCTAAAAAAACCTATTAAAATTTCTTAGTAGTACTTTCTTAAAAAAAACTGGAAAGCACAATTACACAAAATTAAAATGTTAAGAATAACAATTAAAAGAAAACAATAGCATTGAAAAAGCGAACCAGAATTCATGATTTAATCCGGATCATTCCCATAATCTAATCAATTATTCCTGGTCCCATTTCGTACGTTTCCTGAAAATTTCAACATAATCCATCCATAACTTTTGAGTTATTTTGCTAACAGACAGACAAACAAACCTTGGCTGTGGTAATAATACATCACACCTCTATGCCTCCAAAAGTTAGACCAAAAATACAATGAATGAAATAACCGCAATTGGGTCGAATTTATAATATGAATCCCGAAATCAGCTAAAGACAGCATTGCCTTCGTCAATGAAATCCCGATCAAAGAATGTAAACAAACAAATTGGTAGTGTTGCCGAAATCGCGGTTTAATACATTTTTTTCACTAAAAACAAAAATAGACTGATATGGGCTTCGCGGGCCACATCCAACCTTCGCGCGGGCCTGGAGCTGTGTATCATTGGGTTAGATGTACAGACGCTGGATGTGAATCATCTTTCGGTCAAAAGTATGAACATTTTATCAGTTGTGACGAAATTTCGGCAGCAATTTGAGGAGATATGTAATTTGCTTTTGATTCTTATAATAGCCGATAAGACATTCGTTGAAAGTTGATTTCGTTGCTTGTTCTTTACGTTAGTTACATATGAAAAGATCTGTTCGACAACAGCATTGCTTACTGGTAAAAAATGCCGTATCAGTTTTCTTCAAGGGGATTCTTGTAATTTCGTGCAACTGACCAAAATGCCACCGGATCATTGGGGATAACTCTATCGTGAAACTGCTTTTCCCAATTTATCAGCAACAGTTTTCTGTACTGATTTTCAATTGTATCACAATCAAAGTTTTGAATCTGATAGAATTGAGCTGGCATAGCACTGAATGGTTCTCGCATTTGATGCATTTACAAGGTGAAAATATATTTGTACCTCTGGTAATATCCAAATTATTACTCATCCTCTTCTCTAATTGATTGTAAACCAAAGAATCTCTACATCATATTTTGATGTCAACATTTTGTTTGTCTAAGCCATAATTAAAAAGTTCTTGCATGAGCTTTGCTCCAAAATCAATTTTTTCAAGAGGTAAGATTATTTTCATGAACTCTGTTTTTATTCGACTTCTGCAGGTATTTTAGTTCTTCGACCACTTTAACAGTATCAGCATTTGTTGCTTGGAATGCTGCATTCACCTTTCCGAAGTCCTGAATAATCGGTAATGCAAGAACCAGGTATAAAATGTTCCACCTATCTGATGCAAGCATTTCATAAAGCACTCTAGCATGGTAGTTCTTATCTTTATTGTTGAAGACTGAAAAGTATGCTTTCAGCTCATCCCATTAAGTTACAATAGAAAATATACATTTTCCTTTGATTAGCCACCTCGTAATATTAGGTGTGATGAATTTGCCGGAGTAGATATGCTCACTGCTCATCGCATTGAAAACTTATTGAAATTCAGTTCTTCGCAGAGTACTGCACTTGAAACATCGAGCTACTTTTGATAGCAAATAATCCGAATTCGAGGTTAGTTTCTTGAATGCATATCCAGCGTAAAGAGCCAAACTGAGGCAGGTGCATTTCACAAAAATTACTCTAGGTGAAACCGTTTTCAGTCGTGATGGCACCGTCTGAGGAAAATCCAATGCAGTTTGCCAAATCAACATTTATTTTGGGGGGAAATACTTCCGATATTTAATCGAAAAGTGTAATAATAGTTATAAGTAGTGATGGGCATAACTGCATTACAAGCTTTTAATGTAATGATAAAATTGAGAAGGTATGTTCAAACTGCCCCTTTTTATAGGGTTTAATCAACTATATTCATAATAAATCTAGAAAAGAAACAAAACAAAATATTAATAACATAAATAAATATGAATAAATATAAATGAGGAAGGGGGAACATATAACAGTCACTTTCACCAAAGAGAATTCATTCATTTTCAAAACTTATAAAATATACAATACACTAGATAGAGAAAGTTAAAGTAGAAATTGAAAAGATTGCAAATCTAATCGACGTACAGGAGGTTTATGAGCACGTAAAGATCTTCTAGAGCCAGGAAACTGTATTGTCAGATTTTCGTGACTATTCACATTTATCAGCATCATGAAAAATGATCTTGTTGTATCTGGATATTTTTTCTTGCTCATTTCCCAATATCTACTCGTTGGCTTGAGGAAAGTTATTAGTTGTAGTTGGGAAGCTGGATCGAAAAGGACACCTGGACTTCGTGATTCGGAGCTAAATTACCATATAGGTGGGCGTTATTGCAATAACGATATCGGGTTATCCGATATCCCCTCCCCCCCCGCGTTATCGATTCATCGGTATCGCCGATACTTTTGGTTCCAAACTAGCGATAAGCGATAATTTCAGTTTCTGGTTCCAGCTTAACACAGGGGCGAGCCGCACGTGCCTTGGAGGCATAAATAGGTAGGTCCGAGTTTAGAACCGAACGTATACTGAACGGAGTGCGAGGCGGCCGGTCTTGACGTCTTCTCAAAACGTTCGCTCAGCTTCAGTCTCTCACCAGCTATCGGATGAAAGGTCACGATGTGTTTGTTGTTCCTGCGCGCTACCGGTTTTACGCGTTCTTTGATGATTTTGTCCCTATGTTCCCGTGCTTGTTCCGTTCTAATTTTTTGTGCACGTGTATATGAATGCATGTACTATTTGGTGCTATTCTTTAATATCCGTTTATTAACGTTTTGAACACTTGCGAAGTTACGCCCCTATTCTAATCTGATCCTATTTTTATTGTAATTTAGCAGTGCAGTGCTTTGCTATTTTATAGTATTGAATTAGTGACAGCGTCGCAAGAGACTGTGCCCGCAGTATCGGAATTTTGGATTCATCGATTTATCGGCTATCACTTTATCGGGCGATAAATTTATCGCCAGGTATCGATTATCGGTTATCGCCGATATAGTTATCGTTATCGATTTATCGGTTATCGTGATACATTTTTTCGTTATTGCGCCCACCAATGCAAATTACGCAGAGCAACAGTGCTCTCTCCCATCAGGGAATTTTACACGAGCATGTGTAGTTAGTTTAAATGAGATCAACGACCTCCACAGCTGGTTCGTATTTACTGCGATTACCAAATCGTTTAAGGAGGACTTCTCCAGGTTCAATTAGCCAATAAGGTAGGGCCGAACCACTAGCTGAACGTCTCTCAAAAGTAAAAAAAAGTCTTTCATGCAGCGTGGTATTTGTAGAGGTACAAATTAGTGAACGTATGACATGTAAGGCATCCAGTAATACATCCTGCCATGCACTTAATGACAAACTTTGAGATTCACTAGCCAAATTCACAGTATTCCAAGTAATGCCATTTTGCGCTCACATTGGCTATTTTTACGGGGGTGGTATGGAGAGTTGACGTTTTTAAAGTTCTTTCACTTCCTTGGAAGTGAATGGCAGGCCGCAGTCTGAATGGATATATGCAGGTAGACCAAATAACGAAAAAAGATTCTAAGACAGTCAATAACTACTTTGGATGACATATTTCGGCGTGAAAATCGGCTAAACTCATCAACGAGTGTAAGGAGGTAACGTGACGAGTGCGATGAAACTGGAAGCGGCCCCTTAAAATCAATTGAAATACATTGGAAAGGCGCAGTCGCCCGCATCAAAGAAGTATTCTCTGGTTTAAAGAAAGTCCGTTTAATTTTAGCACATATCTTACAATCAGCAGTAATACGGCGGATTTCATCGATAGAGTAAGGTATGTTTTTTACACGAACATAATGTTGCATTCGCTGGACTCCAGGATGGATGAGACTCTCATGAATTGATTTTAAACTTGTAATATGTCAATTAGCGTTACAATACGACTGTGAGAGTGTATCAGCAACAACATTTTTGTAGCCCGGACGATGATAAATATGGAAGTAATTCCATACGCCAGCGCATGATCTTATTCTTTATTTTACTTTTTACATTGGTATCAAACATGAATGACACAGCTCTTTGATCAGACGTCCAAATGTCTACCAGCGAAAAAGGTTTCTTATTTGCGTTTGATATCACTACCACTTGTGTACGCCAAGGAGAATTACTATGTTCAATAATCTCCTCACGAAGTAGACATTTAACCTCATTTTCAATGAAACCAGCATCTTCGGAGCCGTAATGACGAGACTTGGTAGCAGTGGGAGTGCAATTTGAAGATAAGTTTCTTAACAGTTTAACTGGGGGAATCTTTAGTTTAGTGAGTACACACACAGCTAAGGATGGTTTTGTACCCCCATAATTTAAGCTAACGCTTTTATGCACTCTTAAAAATGGTAAGTCAAGAATAATATCAGTACAAGCGTTTGGAAGTACAGTAGCTTCGACATTCTCATAAGTGCGACCATTCATCGAAACAGTAACCTTTAAGATTTACTGAGAAAGAAGAAGATGCCATCGAAACAACAGACGATCGTTCATGAAGTGGAAGATGCACAGCTTGTACTACAGCCTCATTTATAAAATTCTCTGAACTTCCACTGTCAATCAGACCTTGAAGTAACTGAGGATCTCCAGTCAATTCAACAGGAATATTAGGCAACAGCAAGCCGCTGGTAGCGCAGGTGGAAGCAAGCGTGGCAAAAGATAGTGAAACGAGACGTTTGGATTTTGACTTACAAAATTTTGCAAAATGCCCAATCTTCCCACATTTACGACAAATTACATCGCAAGCTGCACGAAGGATGGCGACGACCACTACAATTGTAGCATGCTTGCTTCATTTTAGAAATATTTTTTGAAACAGCTGCTGTAATTGGAAGGTTAGTTTCTTCACATTCTTCTTCATTACTAAGGGTCATGGATGTTCCAGGAACAGCCGCTACACTAGCAGGTACATGACCGGGTGCAACTAAGTATGATTCAGATCTCAGCAATGCATGTTCTAATGCTCGAGCTTGTTGAGTAGCATCGGTTAATATAAACTTTTGATTCTCAAGGACTCGTGCACGAATGTTCGAAGATTCTAACTCTCGTATGAAGGAATCCCTGATACTCTCATTACGGTAGACTACAGTAGTAACATCCTGAAAGTTGCAATCCACAGCAAGGCAATTGAGAGCTTCTTCTGGAAGTTGAATTCAAGTAGAAAGCAAATGCCTGGCATGAATTTCACTGGGCGCCTTAATATAGGCAACTTGCAACATAAATAATCAGCACAGCCCCCTCTTAAATCTGCGACATGAGGACCAATATACAAGTGGAGTACTTCTAACTTGTCTGGAGAATGATCAGATATTGTAGAAAGGAAGTAGCAGAGATTTTTATAGCAAAGCTTCCATAATTTGCCAGCATGTGAATCCGAAGTAGGTACATCAAACTTCTCAAGTCGTATGACTTTATCCATAATAGTTGATTAAATTGTAATAATAGTTATAAGTAGTGATGAGCATGGCTACTTTACAAGCTTTTAATGTAATGATAGAAATGAGAAGGTATATTCAAACTGCCCCTTTTCTAGAAAAGAAACAAAACAAAATTTTAGTAACATGAATACATATGCATAAATATAAATGAGGAAGGGGGAAAAAATAACAAAAAGATTTTCGCTTGTTACACAAGTTAATTCCAACAAATCAAGAAATTCTGTCTTCATTCTATTTTGTTTTGTTGAAAAAAAACTTTATACAGACACAACAGTTTCGTAACTAAAACATCTGTAGATTCATGTATCAACAGAGAAAATTTGCGTTTCTCAACGCCTACAAACTCTTCTAAATATGACTTTGCCACTACATTTGTTAGTAGTTTACTGCATTTCGTCCTATGCAACTGAACATTCTTGAATGTGCTGTTCTTACCATACTCCTTAATAATTTCGGAATGATGGTCTATTGAACGAATGCTGCCATGACATGCTATCGTCACGCTATATTTGAGTTCGAATTCTTTCAAAACTTTTTTTTGTTAGATAGTTGGAAAAACTTGTTCAAAACTTGTTTTGGCTCAGCGTCACGGTTCTTGTTGTGTTTGACGCTATATGTTCATGCTGCACGAGAACACTTTTTCTCATTGAATTTATTTCAAAGTTGCATATTTTGCAATAGCATGAATTTTCTTTATACGTCAAGCACTTGAATTATTTCTCCCATTCTTTATTATATCTTCTATCACTTTCATAATTTTGTTTCCACTTTCCCATCTTTCAAAGGTTTTTTTTGAGAGAAAATGAATGAAAATGGCACAATATGGCACTCAGCAATAGCTACGTGACAACTGAGGCGTGAGTCGTGCCCTAGGAGAGTCATTGATATTTCCTTTATACTACTGTTATATTGAATGATATATTTTGAGAAAAGATGAAAAATTGAGAACTTTTAGGCCTATAGGTCGAATATCATTCTGACTCACGCGTATCCCTCTTTTTCGGGGTGGTTTTCTATAGCCTTTCTTTTTTTCACGCGTTTATTTTATTTAAAGTCAATCTCCGTAAATAATTTCTGGATTTCGATGTAAGATACATCATTCGAAAGAGGACAAACTACTCTAAAAATCGTTTAAAAACATTTGTGTGTGATTTGGAATGTATATTTTTTTAACTAAAAAAAAATGAAAAACTTTATAAAAATGTGTATAAAATGTATATAAAATTTGTATAAATTGTGTAGAAAACATTATTTTGAAATGTTAGGTTGTATATTTCACGATCCATGAAAAAAGTCTTTTTTTTCTAAAATTTTGTATGTGAACTCGATAAATTAAGAGCTTCAAAATGATACCACTTTTATATAGATTGAAAGAAGTCGAAATAAAAGCCCCCCCCCCCCTCACCTTTATGAATCACACACTCGGCGCGGACCGAACGTGTTTGTTTTCGTTCAGTTTCTGTTTAATAAATAGTATATAGCATAATAAAATATATTTTAAGTGCCAAATCAAGCCTAATAACGCCAAATAGAGTTTGGCATGTGATTTATCTCCAATGCCAAACAGAAGCTAATAATGCCAAATTGGCATTAAAATGCCAAACCTAGTAAAAGCCCAGCAGAACTCTCCTTTGTATCAGGAAGAGTTCTTGACCAACCAGGAATTTTTTGGAGACAAGGGTATGGTCAGAAGTTAAAGAGCGTATAATACGCTTCTCGAATCAATAGAAACCGTAAATGCAGTAAAGTGCAAAGTAGATAAAAGTCGTAAGGCTAATAAAATCCCATAAAGCTCGGCGGTAAAAATGGAAGCTGCCCGCGGTAACGACTTGGAGACTATAGACATCGATGAGACCTCTGCAGCCCCAACACCATCGTCCGATTTAGACCCGTCTGTGAATAGATGACACGATGGAGTGTGAGATGCTGCATGCTCAATGAACATAGCACATGCGACACCTGGGTCAACCGGAGAATTCTGAATGTGAAAGAGTGTCATGCAAATATTTGACAAGGGAAATATTCACCTGGGGGCAGGCGGGAATGAGAAGGGCAAAACTGAGTTGCACGGTCCTAAATGGGGACACGTGTTCAGCTACACGAAGTCCCAAGGCCGGTGTATTGATGGAAATTTGTCATAGGAGGCGACAGACCCTGGGAAAAAGACACTCTTGTAAGCCTCTGAATAAGGAAGCTGCTGAATAAAAAAAAAAATATACCGTATAAAGACTTGGAGGCGGTGGTGATAGAGCGGGAAAATGCCAGCCTCAGCATAAATGCTCGGTATATGGGAGGAGCTGAATGAGCCAGGTTGCGGATAGGATCCACCATACGGAGAGATTTAGAAAAGGCCGAGGACTACATCTCTCTACCATAGTCCAACTTGGACTGTACGAGATAGGTATATAGCATCCACAACGTGAGCCTATCACTTCCCCAAGAGGTGCGGGAGAACATCTTTAGTAGGTCCATCTTCCGGAGACATCTCCGTGGCAGCTCACGAAGATGGGGACACCAAATGAGTTTGGGATTTAGGATCATTCCCAGGCACCGGATCTGACACAAATTCCAAGGGGTTACCCTGCAGGAATAATGGGGGATTGACTTGCTACCCCCATTTTCGGACAAGTAGAGCCCTTTATGAAGTGCCCGGCGATGGATGGTATGAACCACCAACTGGAAGCGGCGGGCTGTGGATGCCGGGTGTGAAGTGGAGCAATAAAGAGCAAGGTCATCTACAAATAAGGTCGCACACACCCCCTTCAGGCAGAGAGCATACCAGGCTATTTATCACAATAATAAATAAAGTGACGCTTAATACACTGCCCTGGGAAACACCCTCCTCCTCGACATAGAGATCAGAATAAGTGTTACTAACTTTAACTTTGGAAATTGCGAGTAGTTAAAAAAATAAATAAAAACTGGTAAAAGCCCCCTAAATCCCCATTCATACAACTGAGGGGGAGTACTCCATGGCTCCGTGTAGTGTTATAGGCCCTCTTAATATCGAAAAATACAGCCATCACATGGCAGACGCGAACAAACGTCTCACGGAGAGTGCCCTCCATGGGGACAAGAAGATCTGTCGTACTCTGCTTCTTACCGAAACCACACTAGTATGGAGTCAGGAGGCCATGGTACTCCAGAAACCACTGCAAGCAAGCATTCACCATTTTTTACAACAATTTTCTAAGCCAGCTGGTGAGGGCTATTGGCCTATAATGGAAAGAAGACAAGCCGTATCTACCTGATTTTTTTTTTTAAATAGCAGGACTAACGCCATCCTCCATGTAGTAGGATAGAATCCAGTTAAAAATATCTAGTAGTGTTGATTCCGTATGGTGATGGAGATGCCTGAAAAAGTCGTATCGGATATTGTCTAGGCCGGGAAACGTGGGGGTACAACGAGACAGCGCTGAACGTATATCGGTGGTAGGGAAGAAAGAGTTGTAGGACTCCTGTTCACTGTCCGAGAAACGCAGAGCTTTGCCCTCCAGCACGGTTTTGATAAGTCTAAACTCCGCTGCGTAGCGTTCAACGCTGCTAACTTCGGCAAAAAAGGATGCCAATATATCGACGACGCTGGCGGGATCGGAGCTGGTTGGTCTATTCCTCTCAATTCCAGGGGTGGAATGACCAGCATACCGCCCCCTGATTTTGTTAATTCTCTTCCACACCTGAGCTGAGGAGGTAGTGGAAGATAAAGAATACACATATGCCTTCCAGGAGTCTGTGCACGCCTGACGTAAAGTTCGCTGCCGAATGGCTCTAGTTTGATTTCAGTCAATATGGTTCGCAAGTGTTGGGTTCCGGCGGAACCACGCAGAGCCTTTTTATAGGCATCTACCACACGGGCGCAATCAGCATTCTACCATGGGACATGTTCTGTTCCGGCAGGACAAAGTACGAGGAATATCGGACTCTGCCGCATCAAGCACTAAAAAGGAAAAGTAATGTATAGCTGTGTAGCGTACGAGAAGTGCAGGCGAGCGGCTTAAAAGCTTCGCTTAAATTAGTCTTTTTTGACACTGAGTATAGTATATGGATATATATGTGATTTATCTTCTGTTAATAAATCAGCCTAAATAGCGTTTCGAAAACCATAACCATAAATTTGTTTGATCGAATTTGTCTGCCGTTAGTTTTAGGCCTAAGGCGACAGCGAAATAAATTTTGGAATAATGACTTGGGCTTTAAG
Source organism: Ceratothoa steindachneri (assembly GCA_963969495.1). Classification (NCBI taxonomy): domain Eukaryota; kingdom Metazoa; phylum Arthropoda; class Malacostraca; order Isopoda; family Cymothoidae; genus Ceratothoa; species Ceratothoa steindachneri. Next base: position 19,545,733 of record OZ018322.1, on the reverse strand, counting down.
AAAGACAATTACAGAATCAACGAATGTACAATGAGATAAGTAGATTAATAAACAATGTAAGATATTTTAACATATGATTTACAGTAAGAAGATGCGAAGAGAATTGAGGTATGTGAAATTAATATGGTGAATAATATGGTGAAATAATAATATAGTAATGAATAGAGTAATTAATAGTGTGACTATGATGGACTGTGAATTAGGGGCTGCAATGAGAAGTAAATATAATTAGGACTTACTCTCGTATGGTTGTTTGCAAAGAATGTGAAAGTGGAAAATGAATTAACTAAGTATGATTTGTTTGGAGGTAAATGACTAATTGTAGAATGAATGATTACCTACCTTTATACGGAGAATACTGCGAGTCGACTAAGAAGAAATAGTGTGCTATTTGCTTGAGCTGGAAGTGTGTGTTGTTTGTTGTGTATGAAATTTTAAGAGATGTTGTTTGGAACAGTATTACGTTAAATGAATTGACAAGTAAAATAAATGAATTAATTAATTATTAAGTTTAACATAAAATGATTTAATTTACAAAAGTTAAGTAAAATAATAGAAAGATTAAATTGACAAGGTCAAAGTAAAATAATTGAATGATTAAATTAACAAAGTTAAAGGATTGCATAATATGAATTTTACCTAATAATTGATTATATATATATATATATATATATATATATATATATATATATATATATATATATATATATATATATATGCATATATATATATATATATATATATATATATATATATATATATATATATATATATATGCATATATATATATATATATATATATATATATATATATATATATATTTATATATATATTTAAGTTTCCCAGGTTTTTATTATAGGAATGCCCAGAGGCATTGCTATACTCAGGATGGCCAAGTGGATTTGCCACTGGCTAACAGCGGTCCACGGACGCGGGAAGCTGTTCGCAACTCGCCTACGCTATTATTATTTTTCTTTGCCCCTTTTCCTACTCTCCTATATCAACATCTGCATCAATATATACAAAATCTCCAATTTGTTTACCGGTGAAGGAAGTCATGGAACTTTGACCACTCAGGCCTCACACCTTTCCATCTGGAGGGGATGGGCAAAGTGTCGTGTGTTTCAAAACAATGGGAAAGTGGTCGCTGCCATGTAGGTCATCTAAAACAAACCACTGGAAATCCGAGGTACAGTCGGCGGAGCTAATAGATAGATCTACACAACTGAAAAAAAAAACAGTTTGAATATGGTAGGAGGTAACATGACAGAGTTAAGGATGCTAAAAGAGTTAGTGGATAAATGAGATTCAAGGAGACGGCCTTGAAGTTTACTTACTCTATCACCCCATACAGTGTGTGGTATTAAAGCCACCTAAGAATGGGATAAGAAGCTGAGATAAAAGATCTAGAAACTGAGCTCTTGAAGGGGGTTTATCTGAGGGAATACAAATTGAACAGAAAGTATAAATTCTATCCGTAAGATGGACACGAGCTGCAACTGCCGGACGAGTAGTCCGCAGAATTGAAGGCGTGCAAAAGTAGTTAGTGCTCGCCAGGAATGAGACACCACCATGGGCCACCCTGAAAGGGGTTGGTAGAGAATTAAAAGCAGTGAACTCACGAAACTTGGGGAAAGGGCGTTTTACGAGTTTGGTTTCTTGCAAACAAAAGGTGGTATTTTAGACACTAAAGAGGATAATTCCTTCCATTTGGGAAGGATCCCCTCACAGTTCCACTGTGAAACCACGGTCGAGAGAGTGTGGGGGACGGAGGAGTCCTCATGAACAGAGGGTGTGTGAGAAGAACCCGGCACGGGCGTTATAGGAGTTTCTGAACGGCGAGGCAACCCCGATTTAGGGAGGCAGGGGTATAGTATTGTGGGGGCTAAGTTTGTTGGAAGGTGTGCACCCTCCATCTGAATAGAGGTCGGAACTTGTAGTTTCAGAGGGTTTCAAGGGGACAGGGCTAACAGGAAAGGGAGATGGGGTGTGGTCTTGGTCGGAAGGTAGTGGTATGGGTAAAGGAGACTTGGACGCATCGTTCGTTACCTTCTGGGAGTGGGGATATATCGCCTGAGGGAAGGCCGGAAGTTTTAGTTACATATTTCAAAGGGACTGGAGTAGAGGAAAGGGAAGAATAGACAGGACATTGGATATATTAAGGTAGAGAAGAGAATAATAGAACGATTAGTAAGAGAGGTGTAGTGTATACTCACTACACACACAAAGGAAGAGAGAGAGAGAGAGAGAGAAAGAGAAATACACATTTTGCCAGGTCGGAGTATCAAAGATGGAATGGCAGGGGCAATAAAAATAAGGTTGTTTGGAGACAGTTTGTGAACCAGCGGAATCTGATTAACACGTCTGGATTGAAACCTGAACACAATTTAAGGCTATCGCACCCGTGTGTGAGAGTAGATGGGCAAACAGAGTAATTAAGGCTGTCTGGAATGGGGAACAGAATCTGCGACAAAAGATGTTTCACCTTAATGTAAAATTTTATAAGGTCACTTTGTAGCTTTAAGCGAACGGAGTCTCTGTGATACCCTCGCAGGGCAGAGACCCTGAAATTGAGATACCGAGTGGAGAATTTCAGGCAATCACAGGCTAGACTCCGACCAATCACAGGCTCCCCTGGACTGATATGTAGCTAAGCACCGCCTCAGCGACACAAGTAATGCGGAGCTACGCGTCGCCTCCAAAATGCTGTCTGGTATAAATAAGAGAACATTTCATTCAAATGATGATTATTGACACATTATTGATTGATTCATTTAGTTATTCATCGATCAATCATTTGACTCTCAATTCACCGCTCTGCGAATCTTCATTATTCTTGCTCTTGCCATTATAACTCGATTTGGCAAATTCCGTTGCGCAAATTAAAACTTTACCGTAAGTATAAACATTTCAAAATGGTATTGTGGTGGTATATACCCCCACAAGTGGAAATATTTAATCATAACAGTATATGTATTAAATCATAAATATATATATATATATATATATATATATATATATATATATATATATATATATATATATATATATATATATATATATATATATAGTTTTAAGAAGGGTTGGTAACCATAACTTAAATCGTGTGATTGGTATGCCCGATCTCTCAAAGCGTCTTCAAATAAAATCACATTAGGCTCATTCATTCACTTTGTTCGGCTCATCTGAATCAGGTCTGTAATATTGGAATTGTAATATTTAGCTAAATATGTCCCAAAAGAATCTCGAATTAATGCGTGGTTCTTCTCTCATTTACAGACCCTCCAAACTCCGTCATAATATATTTAATCTAATCTATTTATGTATCCAAATTATAATCTATTATGTATCCAATATAATCCATACAATCTATTTATACATATCAATCTATTTAATATTTACCCAATCCATTTAGCTATATAGTCTAATTGCTCATATAATCTATTTATCAAACCATATAAATAGTTATCATACATTTAGAATATTTACTCATTTAACATTCAACTATAATCTAATTAATAATTGTCAATCTAATTATCAATCATCATATGTGTACTCTAATTCTCATTAACTCATTCAAAGTTAATTGACCCGCGTAATCTATCCAATCATAAACTGTATAATTTAACTTTTATAGCATAAGTGTTCATTCCATAATATCATAATATATATTTTTCGTAGCTCTTTGTTCTTAATTCACGTATTCCCACGACGTCGCCGATTTGGGCCTAAGAAAATTTCGTCTGCAAATTCAGACTTTCCGTTAGCAATTAACTTCATTCTCCTTGTATAACAAAAATATAGGTTTTTGGGTTGGTGTACTTGCGCAATAATCATCTAACAACCATATAAAAAAATACAAGTGTTTAGTTCCTTCACAAAGAAGCCTTTTACTTACAAACCTTGATCGGTTAATACCCCTCAGACCGTACGTCAAGAAACATGCAAGCAAGCCACTTTACGAAACCTTTATAGGATCACCTTGCAATCCAAATAAGGCCTACTTATGCCAAACCTATAACTGGCGACCCTATAGAGGTATAGTGGCGATTTTTTTGAAAAGATAGAAAACAAATAGTTTAGTTCGAGTTTGAAAGATTTGTTGCTCCTTGGGAAGAGGACGGTAGAGTCTTTCCCTTGCCGGATCTTTTCTTACGGAACTCATAGCCCGTGAGAACAACATAAGTGACTGTTGAGGCTTCATGAGTCCGCGGAAGAGAGCCTCTTTAATTAGGTCTTTTGGCGTGTCGGTCGTGTAGTCCCATTTGTATTGCCCAGTGTACAGGGTGGATCTCTTTCAGAGATCCACCCTGTACACCGGGCCGTTAAAGCAAGCTTACGCTTAACAGATACAAAAAAATCACTTGGGTGGAACAGCTACCTTTGATTCTTCTAGGCATTCGTTCATGCTTGAAAGAGGATCTGGCCTACTCTGCTCCGGTAAGGGTACGGCTATTTTTATCCATGTCCCCCCGGCAGATACCGAACGATATTACCTCTCTCACATTTCTATGTAACAAATCATGAATGCATCCACGTACAACTAAATGATTTTGCAGTATGATGAACTTATAGATCATCCACCTACACGAGTACCTGCCTCTACAAAATGGCCGGTGGGTGTGGAGGCTGCTCCTGCTACGACTAAGATGCTACCGGATACCCATCGCCGCAAGTTATCACTACCATATATCACTCCCGATAAGGAATCAGCTCAGTCACCCACAGGCCGATCGCGAGGGAGGTGGAGGTTGTAAGTGCTCTCTACCTTCTCTCTTTGTTTCTTCCTCTGAGCTCCTGCAACAACAGACGCACCCGACTCGAGGATGACGCCCCACCCTCGCCTGGAACAATGATCTCAGAAGAAACGTGGATTTGCGACATAAAATCACATACTTCGTGTAGCCACTCGCAAAGCGCACTATCCGAGAAAATACCTTCATTTGACAAGAGAGATCTAGTAGACCTCACGCTCGCTAAACTCCATGGAATATGTACACCAAATCCACCTCGCCGTACCGACGATAACGATACCACTCGGATATCGCCAAGCTCAAATAAAACCACCGAGACTGCCTTAACTACTGACCCTTGTCAGTCATGTGATCACCGTGCCTTATGCCCCTCGTACTATCTAACCGCACCTTCCTGATTATGATCTACCTTCGAGTTGTACAGCTACCAATATAGCATCCTATAACCCGATATCCTCCTCTCCTGATTCTTCTCCGACCGCCAAGAAAACTCCCTATCTATCGCTACCAAATCCTTTGACCCGCCCATGCAATATAACCCCCCTCCCCCCTCTGAGCACGCCTGACACAATACAGATGAACCGTACTCAGAAACTTTTTTCTAATTCAACCAATAACGCTCCAACGTCCTCAACCTCCTGTCTAACATGGAATATCCGCTGCCTTCGGGCGACTTATGGCTCGCTGCAGGCCTTCTTATAACAGTTATTTCCTGAAGTGGTTTGGCTCAGTGAAACCAAGCTCCTAGACCCCTCTTACTTTTCTCCTACTGGTTACTCCTAGGTCAGCCTACCACTACCCCAATTTTACGGTAACCTCCTCCTAGTCCGCACGGATATACCATTTACCATGGTGCCCCTCAGTACAACCCTGAATGCCCTAGCTGTTCACCTTCACCTGTCTACCCTCTTAACTGAGTGCTCAGTCTTCCTCACACCCTCCAAGCCAATTACCTTTGCCTCCCTGAACGAACACTTGTCTCCCAACTCCCGAAACCATTTCACTAACAGTCAATTAAGTAAAGTTCTTCATGTAAAAATAGGAATGGACAAGTTTCGGATAAAACTAAGAAGAGTAAAATATGATTAAAATATAGGGCAGTAAAGACGTAACTAGGGTATTAGTTTTTGGAGGAAAGGCTAGCATATTTCATGAATCGTACTAAGTTGGGCATAATACTGTATGGGGTAATCTCTGAGAATAGAGGAAAAGGTGAGTAAGATGTGTTGCACTGAGATGCAAGAATGACAGATCTGGCAAAATGGTGGTTCCTCGCTAGCCATTAAGTATCTGTGGGTGAGGCGCCAGTGTCCGATTCGAAGGCGGCTAAGCATAACTTCATGTCGCATGGTGAGTGAGTAGGATGATGGTCACGGGGAAGAATTTTTCTTTAATTTCGGGAGCCTATCTGGAAACAGCCTACTTGGACATAAGTCACCGTACTCAACACATCATACTACTAGGGGTTATTAAAAATCAAATAACAACTATAAAAGGGACAAAGGCTAAAAAAATAACAAGAAAACAAAGCAAAAAGGCAAGAAGGACGCGCCCTCCGGCGTCGGGGGTAGGCCCACCTCTCACCGGCGGGGGAACATGCAACCTAAAAAAACACAACAAAAAACCAGTAAAGTGGAGGAGGCCACCCTCCTCCAAAAAGTCGTATAGTCCACAAGTCTGTGTGCACGAACTCGTCCCCGAGTAATTGGGACAAGCGGTAGTGACCCCACTCGTCCCGGTACCGAGACAAGTAACGTGCGCGCGAAGATAACCCACACTTGGACATTCAACGAAAATGTGCCGAACAGTCTGGGGGACAACGCAGTCGTCGCAATAAAGTGCAGGCGAGGGCTCCATCAAAAGGCGGTGCGTCCTGCGAGTGTGTCCAATTCAGAGACGACAGAAAGCAACCTGAAGCAATCGCGGCATTGTGGGAATGTCCATTGGAACAGTCGCGGCCCAATGGCAAGTAACTTTAAGTTTTTAAGTTCCTCTCAATCGTCCCGCATGATCTTTGCCAAGCCGCTTGGAGGGCAGCCCGCTTTCTTGCCATGTAATCGGTGTGAGGAAGAGCGAAACGCTGGTCCGGTCCCCCAGTCTTCGCGGACTCTTTGGCAGCCTCATCGGCGCGCTCACTCCCAGCAATTCCTACATGCCGAGGAACCCAACACAAAATAATCTCGAATCCGCACAGCCTGGCGAAAACCGTGGTGTAACGGATATCGCGAACTAGGGATGTGGAAATTCCAATGCCCCAAGAGCACTCAGGAAGCTTTATGAGTCGCTAGAAAATCACAATCCAGTCTCCGAACCGGGCACGTCACGTTATCTCCCTAACCGAGTGGTGTATCGCAATCAGGTCGGCCGTGAAGACAGACGCAGCACCTGGCAGAGCCCCGCTAACTTCAAACAGAGAGGATACGGCGTGGAAACCGAGCCTCTCTTAGGACTTGGAGCCACCCGTATACACTGGCACAGTTCCAGCGTGACACGAAGTGTGTTCCAAAAAGGTCGAATGCAATACTCCCAGCACTGTACAAGCTTTAGGAGCAGAGGCGTGGAGACAAATAATCAAAGGTGGCACCCTCTAGGGTGACGTCCTGGGTAGAACCTGGGACACCACCGATCCGAGAGCTAAACCGAGCTCTCGAAGGAGCATGACTGGCGTCTCCCGGTGGCATAGTGTGATCTTGTACCCGCAGTCAAACCAATGGCACTGTCACACGCTCCGGTCGTGTTGTTAGGAGACCTCCGCATTACCCGCACCATTAGTACTCTATTCTAAAAAGGGGATGGGGTAACCTTCTTAGCAGGGAGTGTTATAGCAATGCCCTCTGGGACATTCCTGGAAATTGTACTCATATGTATATAATATGTAAAATTACCATCGAAAATATAATCAATCAATTAATTTATAACGCGAGAATATTCAATGTAACTTCACCCTAATACATTAAAAATACTTTTCGTTAAAATTGCCCCTACACGACCACGCACATACAAACACACGCCTTTCGCCATCTGCCTTGAAGCTCTGTAATCAGTCCACTTGTGCAGAACGTCGCTTCGAATAAAGTTAGTTACTTTTTCTCTCCCAATTATTCTCGGTAATCATTCCATACAAGATTAGATTCTAACTCCTGTTCTTCTCTCATTGCAGACCCCATTCACACTCCATCATAGTTCTAAGGAAACTAATCATTCATTCACTAGTCAGAACCTCTACATAAAAATGGTGCCCAGACTTTAATATCTCCCACTCGCTTAATCAACGAAAATAAATTCAATCGTACGAAAACGTGCAATTTTGGAACTCATGCTGCCATTCACGAAGCACGAGCGCTATTTTTCAATCCTGTGTTCGTTAACGTATCCTAACTTCATTTTTTAACGATTCAATTAGTATTTACTAACATCCTTTAAATACAGATAATAATTTTCTCTACTTTCCTTAATTTCAATTTCTAAGATTTTCTTCTCGTATGACCACAGGCTTGCGTTATGTACGCGCTCATACACACACGCTTGTGCACTCATAACAACCACAGCTCCTTCACGCATAGAAATATTTTAATTCAACCATCACATGTAGACATAAATAAACAGCATAGACTATGATAGATCAGCAACAAGGGACATCGGCTAGCGGCTTACCTGGGCAATACAATCAAGCGCCTGAATCTAATCCGCAGTCTACACACAGGCATCCACATGCATATCTCTCGTTTCCAATATTCGATGCAGAAAATCCAATCGCATGGCTAAAAGTCTCAACCTTCCTTCTCAACTCCCGGAACATTACAGAAGAAGGAAAGATAGCATCAGTCATCCAGCGTCTCCCCATACGTACATTAGTTGAATTCAGAGAGATTTTAATTAACGGGAGACAGGCTGGTGTTTTGGACCGCCTGAGGGAGGCTTTTCACATGAAGTACGGCAGGTCCCAAGTAAACGACCTAAGATAGCTCTTGAACACTCAGGAATTAGGAGATAGGAGTCCTTAGACCTTCTTAAAGCTCCTTAAGGACCTTATCATAGTAAAAGGTGCACAAACCAACCTTTTTAGCCCTCTCCTCACTGAGATTTTCATGAGGGGAGTCCCAGACGAGATCAGGCCACTTATTTTAAACTCAAAGCCCTCGAATATAGAGCAGATAGCCATAGCCGCCGATAAATTATTTGTTAATCCCTGGGTGAATTGGGGCAACGGCCAAAATCATGGCCCAACTAACAACACTTCCATTTCAAAGGTTCGGGCAACGACGAGCTCCTCTGGCGACTGGATCCATATTATCTTTCGATGGACCTTGAAGCTTCAATACGGAAGATGGAAGCAACACCCAGCGGTTAAAGCTGCAACAGGGATCACAGAGTGAGCACAAACATGTGTTGGGCGATCGGAAGGGCAGGTCCGGCTCTGGTTGCCAAAGGAGAAACCAACGATAGCATCCCAACGCAAAAGGTGAGAAGCAGCAAAGTTTTCAACCTCATTCTTCCACCTATTATCATAACCATACACACCATCAGGGGTTATGCTGGCACCTTCAAAGGTACGATTACAACGCTGAACACAACCTTGTAGCCACCATTATTCTTCTTCACATAATGCGACAAGTGAGATCGACAAGTAGGATCAAAATAAGGGACGTGCGGAAGGCACCGGTCACCAGACGAGGGCTAGGGTGGTGAATCAAGTCCAACTTCCGCAATACACGCTCGGCTGGGGATGCATAAATCTCGCATCCGTAGAAGAGCTTCGAACGAACAAAGGATCGATAAAAAAGTAAGATAATAGCCCTCTCAGCGCCTCAAGCGCTAAAGTTCACGGAGTGCAGAATATCCATAGCGCAGGAACAAAAGACCCTAAGGCTGCAAATATGAGCCTCCTAAGTGAGCCGTCGGTCAAATACAAAACCAAGGAAACGGTGCGAATCTACCACTTCCAGGCGAATCACATTTAGACACATGGCTGGGTCAGGGTGGAACCGTGGATGGCTGCAGAAGTGAACCACCTTAGTCTTGGCCAAGGAAAATCGAAGCCTGGGCGCTTCGGCATAACGAGAGGTGGTTCAATGCCTGTTGGAGTCGACGCTCCAGAGTTGGCATCTGGGCCGCGCCAAAAGAGATCGAAAGGACATCCACGTAGAGCGTAGCGAGAACATCTTCGATCAGCACTGAGGTGATGCCGTTGATGCTCAGGGCAAAGAATGTGACACTGAGGACACTTCCCTACGGGACACCCCCTTCTTGCTCCATTGGGCCGGAAAGAGCTCCCCCCACCCGTACGCGGAATCGACGATCTTGCAAAAATTCGCATATAAAGATTGGGAGGCATCCACTCGTCCTCAATTTTTAGAGAGTCTCCGTGATACCGTATCGCCATGCGGTAGCATAGGCCTTCTCCGGATCGAAAAACACCGTGGAGTAGTGCTTTCTACAAAGGAAGGCCTCACAGACGGCATTTTCCAGTTGGAGCAGAGCATCCGACGTGGAGTGGAACTTGCGGAAGCCCCACTCTGCTGAAGACAGCTGGCCTCTGCTGTACAGAAAAAAAGCTAATCTAACCTTTACTAATTTCTCCATCAACTTGCACAGGCAGAGGTTAGAGAGGTTAGGTGGTCGAGATTGTGGTCTCATTCTCCTGTGGTCTCATTCTCCTGGACTCGCTTCCACACCTCTGCTAGAGGGGTCTTCCCGTTAAGTAAAGACGCGTATGCCCACCAAGAAGAGCGGCGGGCGTGCTTCGAAATATACGGGAACCTTGCTCAAGCCCGACGAAATTCACCAACAGTGAAATCGTTCGGGCGGCGCTTATAGCACATGTAAGCATAACGCTTCTGTTTGAGGGCCGTCTCACACTCGGCTGACCACCACGGGAGCGGTCAGCGTGCAAAACGGCTGGAAGTTCTAGGAATAGTAATTAGGCCCACAGCGATGAGGTTGCTTGAAAAGAACTCAACGGCCTCATCTACCGACCTAAACTCCTCGCCTGGGACAGAGAAATCAGCCTACCGATTGCTAGGCGGTATATCTTAGCAGACCATATTTGCTCACAGTCATTTGAACGGAAGAGCAACTTGATAGGGTATTGAGAACCTAGGGTGTGGAAATGCCCCCCTTGACTTCACTTGAACACTACCGGTCACTGTCTGTCTTCAGTGGGCGCATGAGTGTTCATGTTTAAGGGCTCTAGTTATCCCTGCTTTAGCTAAGGCGGATGAGTAGTTCTACTAGCAACGGCATCCTTGAAGTGGATTTACTGAATTATAGCTATAGTTGTGTGTCCAACATTCCTGAATTCAGCCACTTTCCTTCTGCTGGGTGACAGCCCTGAGTTTCTTGTTATTCCTTACTTTCCTAAACTTTATTTTATCTTAATTCATTGTATCGAAATATAAGAGTACTACATTTAACCATGCCCTTAGTCCCCCAGCAGGCCTTGGGTGGTAGGGAGGGGTGTGTGTGTGCTAAGAATCTCTGGGTTGGAGGTTAGTTGTTGTTTTTGTTGTTTAACTTGTTGTTGATGTTGTTGTTACTTTCTAAGATTCTCTGTCTATCAGTTTTTGTCGGGCATTATTCTTATTTTGCCTGGCGACATTGAATCTAACCATGGCACTATCCGTCGTAAATTCTGCCCTTTATTCTATTGCAACATCCATGGTCTCTATGGTAACTTGAGAGAGCTTTCTGTTGTCTCTGAAACTCTTGTATCAAATAGGAGAAATACCTCAGAACTCCTTTTGCTAAATTTTAATAAGCCTATGCAATTTCTGAGGAACTCCTTACCTTGAGCGCAAGGCTTGTGTGTATATACTCAAACGGGAGTTAATGCTTCACGTTTTAGCAAGTATGAATGTTAATGTAATGAGATCATGATTATTAGAGTATGCAGCGGTTTTAATAATTTTTATATTTTTAGCCTTTATAAAGCCCCCGACTTGGATCAAAGTATTTATGTTGCCTTCTAAACTCATATATTTATATTCAGGAGGAGTACAGGAAATCTTGCTTCATTTTTATTGGTGATCTGAATGCTCATCACAGAGACTGGCTGAATTCTGTTTCTCCAACCAATCAACATGGTATTGCTGCTCTTGATTTTTTCTGATGTTACTGGTTGTGAGGAGTTAGTTACTAATGCAACTCGCACATCCAGCAATCGTCTTGATATTTTACTCACTGATGGGGGGGGGAGGTGAGTTTCAAACCACTACACCAATTGGTTCCTCAGATCATCGAGGTTTGGCTTGTAAAATCAAGTCAGATTTTCCTATTCCAGACTTTACCATTTCCGTGGGGGTTGTTATCAAATCTAGAATTAACTGGGATGGGATTAACAGTGCTTTTAATAGTATTGTCTGGAGGGTATCTATGATGCTCCTTGCCCAGTTACCACATTGAATTTAAGGTTATTAGACTTGAAAAGTAGGTTTGTACCAATAAAAAATCTTGAAAGCTCGATCTCACGATAAAGCATGGTTTAATGACCAGTGTCGCCTGGCCTATCGTGATAAGCATACTGCCTATAATCTTTGGTCTGATAACCGCTCTGTTATGTTGGGAGAACTATTTTGCGATGAGGAACACGGCAAAATGTTTATAAAGAGGCTGAAGCTAAACATAATGCCTATTTATAGAATGTCCTCACAGATGCGGTTCAGCCGCATATTTGGTGGTCAGAACTTAAAACTGCTTTGTTTGGTGTTGAGCCTTCTATTCCGCCCTTAATGAAGCCTTATGGTGGTGTTACATATCATCCTCTTGATAAAGCCAACATTCTTGTTGACAGTTTTAATTCAAGCAAAGTAGGGAAGAGATTCAGCTGCCCTTAGGCTGTCTCCCGCTACCTAGTTTTAATTCATTTGCCTTCAGATCCTCTGAAAAGAAATTTCTTTTATCTAACTTTGACGAGTATGTGGGAACTGATCAGATTGGTCTGTTTCCATTGATTTATAGAAAAGATTTAACAGTCAGCTACAAAACTGGCTGTTATATTTCGTATTTTAGTTCGTCGGGGGTCATTTCCTGAAAGCTGGCGTTCAGGAAACATTACCCCAATTCCCAAAGGATCATCATCATTTCCATCTCCCAGTGAATATAGACCCATTTCCATCACACCGATTTTATCTAAGATTTTTGAACGTCTGCTGTTCAAACGTCTTACTCTATAGTTGAGGCAGTTTCTTCTAGTGACTCAGTTTGGCTTTATAAAGGGGCTAGGCACTACTGATGCACTATGATTGTTGGTACATGAAATGCAATCTGCTTTAGACAATAATTGTGAGTCTAGGCTTGTCTCTCTTGACTTTAGTGCCGCCTTTGACACTGTCAATCATAACAGTTTGATTTTTAAATTAAAGTCTGTTGGCATTGGTGGTAGAGTCTTAAGGATTTTAACAGAGTTTTTAACTAATAGACAACAACGTATTGTTGTTGATGGGTGTTTTAGTCCGTATTCTAGAGTATATTTTAGAGTCCCTAAGGGTAGCGTTCTTGGTCCTTTACTTTTTATATTCTATACTAGTGATATATGGTTTAATATCACTAATAAAATTCTAGCATATGCTGATGATACCTACTCTATGCTCATGTTCCATCTCCTGCAATGAAACTGAGGGCTGCAGACAGCCTCAGTGAGGATTTGAATAAAATTCATTCCTGGTGTCTTTAATGGGGTATGAAATTGAACCCTAGTTAGTCTAAGGAAATAAGTGTGAGTCGTTCTAGATCTCTCTTACCTGAATATCCCAATATGTTAATAAATGGATCTTTGATTAACAAGGCTGACCAGCTTAAGATCTTTGGAGTAACTCTAGATTCGAAACTCACTTTTGAAAAGCATCTAAGATACATGTCTCGGAATATCTCGCAGAAATTGGGCATTCTTCGTAAATCTAAGAAAATTTATGAGGAAGATGATGTTCTTCGCAAGTGTTTCTTTTCTTTTATTCTACCTCATTTTGAATATTGCTCTGCTGTATGGAGTTCTGCTACAGACTCTCATCTGAGATTGCTTGATCGTGCATTTAATTGTGTAAAACTTTTACTATCAGATTTGGATTTAGACATTGAGCATCGTAGAAATGTTGGAGCTCTTGGTATTGTATTTAAAGTAGTGAATGATGTGAATGATCCTCTGGCTAAATTTTTGCCGAGATTTTATCAACCAGCCAGAGTTACTAGGTATTCTGAGACTGCAAATTCCATAACATTCGAAATTGGTCTTCATTCTACATATCAGTTTTCTAAGTGCTTTTTATCGAGCATATGTAGACTATGGAATACCTTGCCCACATATATTGTGACTGCTCCTACGCTTGATAAGTTTAAAAGATTAGCTGTTTAAGTCTTTTTCCTTTCTTTTTTGCACTGACGCCTCTTGGTGGTATAATTTCAAAAATTTTCAGTGTGGCTCTTTACATGGTCTATATAATAATGATAATACGGACCATCACGCTCGTGCCAAGTACCATCGGGGCGGGTTCTCGGGCAGCAGCGACCCACAAGAAAGTGATCACTACCATGGAGGTCATCGGCCACCTCCCCATCCTAAATCAGGCTATGCATCCGGAGAGCACAAAAATAGACCGAGACAGGAAAATGAAGCGGTTCTCGAGTAGTGATGCGTAAAGTCATCCACATTTAGGACACCTATCTCCAGCTCGTCGATCAGGTAAGCAAGGACTTGATCCTTGGGATTAATTGAGTAGTGTCCCCAGAGGGGTTGTCTACCGTTCAAATCTCCAAGCATGAGAAGGGCCTTGGCAACCGTGCAACGACGGGGCAGAAGTCCCCCGCGTCGAAGACGGCTGACAGTGGAAGGCAGGTAGAAATAACAGTATACCTCCTATCAAGGTGCAGCTGCACAGCTACTCCCTGAGAGAAGGTATCTAAAGAGAAGAGAAGAAGGGAGACGCCATCCCGGATATGAATCGTGTATCTTACCTCCCGGCCCCCATTCCGAGGTGGTGAGGTCGCAAAACCCTTATACCCAGGGAGGGTAGGCAGGGAGCACTCGCCCAGCATTGTCTCCTGCAAAAATATAGCTATAGGGGAACGGGACGAGACGAGCCTCCGCAGATCCTCCCAGTTGGCCCGGAGTCCTCAGGAATTCCATTGAAGAAATATGCCCTCCAGGCCTAGCACGGAGGAAATGCAGGGGCCCTCTTCGAAGAGGAGACCCTCACGAGAATGGCCTTATAATTTCCGGAGGCAGAACTCCGGGCGCTGTTGGCCGGAGAATGCGCTGTCGCTTTCGATAACTTATCTGAGGAAGTTGGGCTCGCCATGCGAGTCTGTTCCTCCTTCCACCTCGAAACCTTAGGCAGTCGGTGGATCCCCCTTTTGGAGGATCCACCGACTCCGAGCCACCCAACCTACCACTGGGTGTGAGCGAAGGAGTTGAAACTCCTTTAGTGCTGTCCTCCTTTCAGGGGACAGCTTTAGGAACCCCAGAAGATGGCCTCACGACCAACTTCAGGGGTATTACCTCTTGTGAGTCTAACGAATCTGTGAAGGCGCGCGGCCGTTTCGCCTTACTAAAAACGGTCACGCTGGAAGAAGGAGGGGAAACCCTGGCTTTAGCCGGGACTGGGTGTGAACCTTTTATACCGCCAACTCTACCAGGGGAGCGCCCGGGATGGGTATAACCCGCAGAAGAGTTCCGAATGGGCGCGAAAACGACTGTACACGTAAGCTTGGAGCTGCCAGGAGCAGATGGTGTCTTTCTTAACATTGAGGCATAAGACGTCCCAGGAAGAGTCGGGCGCGCCATGACCAAGTTATTAGCCTCGTGAAATGAGAGACGATCCTGGGCCTAGACGGCCAGAATTTCCTTCTCAAGGAGATACGCATTACATTATTTCGAAGAAGCTAGGTGTAGCTCCGTAATTGACACACTTGATCACAGACGAATTGGACTTATCGTGTTCGTCTTTGGACCAACACACACAGAGTTAGGGTAACCCCGACTTTGCGCGTCTACAGGATCGGTTAGTATGGCCGAAGCGTTGACAGTAGTAGCACCTCCGCGGCAGTGGCACGAATGCCTTCACGTGGTAGTGATACTAACCAGCACGTACTGACTCAGGGAACTTGTCACAGGCGAACGTAACGAAGAGTGTAGGGGAGGGTCTCGAGTACCCATCCTGTTTTCTCACCATACATTTGACCTTGACGGCCTAATGGGCAGCCGCCTTTAAGGTGATGTCATCTATGGAGTAGTCCACGAGTTCTCTCGGATAAACTACTCTTTTCACGAAGCTCATGGTAGAGTGTGGTCTTTATTCTTATCTTGGACCAGCGAACCGGAATCCATCGGGAAAGGGGCAGGGATACTGCACCCCTGAAAGCTGGTCGCGCACACACGCAGGATATTAGGGGGAAAGGGCCGACGGCCTTCCCATCCCCTGCTCCCTTAAGAGGGATGCCCCTATCCATCCGCTTCCACCGGGAGCGGTCAATTATGGGCCGTCTACTTTATTGGCAGTTCCCTTAGAAAGTAAAGGGGAAGACTGCCGCTGGAGAAAGGGAGTTGACTCCACAGAATATGTTGAGGGGGAGAGTCCCCTACACCCGTAGGCCTAGGAGGGGAGTAAGCCTCCTCTCCGCTCAGAGTTTTGAAGGGTCTCCTGCGAAAGCTTAGTGTGTGGGGGAGGGGGCGCTCCATTTTGTCGGTGGAGCTACCTGAGGGCGCCTCAAACGCTGGTAAATGGGAAGGGGCGCTCCATTTTGTCGGTGGAGCTACCTGAGAGTGGCTCAAACGCTGGTAAAGGGGAAGGGGAGAGTTTTTTTTCTTTATTGGAAATCGAGACCCTATACTTTTCACCAGACGCAAACGCACATCACCCCCGCCCTAGCCTTCTCTACGAGGGGTGAATATGGGGCTGGTAAAACAAGCTGCCGCCATTTGAGGCCACTCCACCCCCCTAGTGACCTGGCAGCACATCAGCATGGCGGCTCCACCTTGGGCACGGCGTAAAATTGATAGACAGTGAAAGGAGGACGAAAGGGTATGTGAGGAAGTTGTGGGTGGGGATCAAGAATGTTGTTAAAACCCACCACCCTATGCCGGAGTTCAAGGATGATGGGACATTGTCCCCTTCCCCTCAGGATAGTTGGGTGAGAGGAAGCTGGTCGGCTCTACCCTGTGAAATTAGAGGACGACATGAGAAAGTTGTGAGAGAAGTTGCAGGGAAAGTGAAGAAGTAGGGTAAAAATACAGGCTATCGGAAAGAAGGGGAAGAGGCTAAGCTGGGGCCGGACGGGTCGCTGAGTCCCATCAGCACGGCGCCATAAAGTTAAATCGCCGCGCCCCTTATGGGGGTTGGGGGTGGAGGACAACCATAATCAAGCTTTGACAGAAGTGATCTATGGATCTCGAGGAGGGTTCGGCGGTCAGCTTCCCAGTGTAGCTTCGATAAATGGCAAGTACGAGGGCACATCTTCTTATAAGGTCTTCAATATGATATCACCATGTCATTTGCTGGTCGAATATAAGACCTAGGAATTATTATGGGTGACAAATTTGATCAGAGATCCAGAAATTTTAAGGCTTATCTTAGGAATCGATTTGCGTTAGATAAAAATAACGCCCGTTGTTTTATGGAGGGAGATGGTGAATCCGGTCGATGAGCCATGTAGATAGAGGAGAGTAGGAAAAGGAGCAAAGAAAAAAATAATAGCGTTGGCGAATTGCGAACAGCTTCCCGCGTCACTTGACTACTGTTAGCAAGCGACGAATCCACTCGGCCATCCTGAATCTCAAAAAAGACTCATTCAAGCCAAGCTTCTAAGCCGCTCCCCTGCAATTGTCGTACGCTACAAGCATGAGCCATTATTGAGCAGGGTGGTAGCCATCGCTGCGGACGAGGTCATCACCCAAATGGAAATATCATCTACATAAAGGGGGCAGTGCACAGGCAGTAATATGTTTTGAGAAAGAATTGATGTAAAGAAGTTACCTATAAACAATGCCAAGGGTCCACAAACTCTCAGGTCGTATAGCTGTTGTAGAATCAAACGCCGCCAGACAGTATCATATGCCCTTTTCTAAGTCGAAAAAGATTGCGGTTACGAAGTTTCTTCTAGAAAAAGCAAGGCCAATATCATGGTCAAATAGAGTAAGACGGTCCAATGTGAAACGATTTGGGCGAAACCCAAATTAGGACGGTGAAAAAAGCTCCTTTTCTTCAAGATACCACATTGGGCGGACGTTCACGATGCGCGTGAGCAACTTGCATAGACACGAGGTAAGGGCCATTGGCCCGTAATTTTTGGATTGGAAGAGTCTTCTCCTGGTTTGAGGAAAGGAAGGATAGTGCTGTGGCGCCATTCTCGGGAAAAAGTTCCAGAGAGGAAAATATCAATAAAAATTGTCAAGAGGCACTGAAGGGTATTTAAATGAGTGTGTATGATATTAAGTCATCTGAAGTGGTGGAGTTCTTACACGATGAGAGTGCCTCCTGGAGTTCTTTCATCGAGAAGGGTTCGTTGTAACACAGTTTTTTGGATGTTTCAAACATTAATGCTTGCGATTCTATTAGTGCTTTATGTCGGTTGAATTTAGGGAGGAGGGACCCATTTGAGATTGAGCTGAGCGTGTTCGCAATTAGCTATACAACGTCCTGTAGAGCACTGACTAAGTTGTCATTATGACGGAAGATGGAGAGGTGGGGGTGTCGTAAGGAGGCGTGGATTTTATGTATTCTTTGCAAGACCTTGGCTAGAGGAGGGAGGGATAAGATGGAGAATGTATATTGAATCCAGGAGTGACGTTTTGTCAGGCGGAAGGTCCGGTGGGCGAGGGTGCATTGTCTTTTATAATTAATGTAAGAAGACATTTCGGGATTATCTTGAAAGGTGCGATGGAGCCTATTTCGTTCACTCTTAGCGGTGCTACACTTTTTGTTCCACCATACGACCGATGGTTTGAGTCGAGCGTTGCGAAGTGAAACATGTTTGTGGGCCGTTACTGAAAAAAGCTCCACAAACTTTTTAAAACGGAATGTACCCTCTGTTCTTTCATCAGACACAGTTATGGAAGAAGACGACGTTACAAAAACTTCCCAGTCAACTTTCTGGTAGGCCCAATCCCGTCTTGGGAAGATGGCGGAAAGGGGAAGTAGATCTAGGAGCAGCGGGTAATGATCACTTCCACACAAATTATCAAATACTCTCAAGAAGTCATCGGGTGGGAAGTCAGTTGAGCATAGACAGAGATCTATGTGGGTAAAGAAGTCTGTATGGTGATGATAATGGGTAGGGGCTTCGTCGTTGAGGACCTGTTGTAAGACTACATCTAGTACAGCATGTCTTTTGTTGTTGTTTAACGGTTCGTACCAATACTGGCTACAATCATTAAAGTCTATAGTTTAAAGGAATGGTTTTGGGAGTTAGGAGGAGAGTTCATTCAAGCAGGGGCAAAGGTGATTGTCTAGGAAGGTGGAAGGTATATTGAGCACACAATTAAGAACATAGAAGGGTGAAGGTGAACAGCGAGGGCGTTAAGGTTTGTAAGGAGGGAGATGGTGGTAAATGGTATATCCGTGTTGACTAAGAGGAGGTTACCATAAAATTGGGGTTGTAGAAGGCTGACCTGGGTGTAGCCGGTAGGAGAAAAGTAAGAGGGGTCTAGGAACTTGATTTCACTGAGGAAAATCACTTCAGGAAAAAAGTGTTTTAAGAGGTCATCCGTTTTGGTCCAGACGTGCTCAGAGAGAGGGCAGTACATTACCTGTGGGTACATCAGGAGCGTTGGTTAAAGGATTTGGTGGCGATCGGTAGGTAGTTTTATTGGTAGTCGGGGAAGAATCTGGATAAGAGGGTGTCGGATTGTAGTATGCTATATTGGAAGCTGTACCACCCAGAGGCAGATCAAAATCTGTAATCAGGGACGTGCGGTTAAGTGGCACGAGAGGCATAAGACAAGGTGATGAGTGAGCCAGGTGATCTGATCACATGACTGACAAGGGTCAGTAGTTGGAGTGGTCTCGGTGGTTTCATTTAAACATGGTGATATTCGACAGTTATCGTTATCGGTACAGTGAGGGGGATCTGGTGTACCGATTCCATGTAGTCTAGCGAGCGAGAGGTCTACAAGATCTCTTTTGTCGGGTGAAAGTATTTTCTCGGATAGTATGCTTTGCGAGACGCTATACGAGGTATATGATTTTATGTCGTAAAGCCACGTTTCTTTTGAGGAGCTCATTGCTCCAGGCGAGGGTGGAGCGTCATCCTCGAGTCGGGTGCGTTTGTCGTTGCAGGGGCTCAAGGAGGAAAAATCGGAGAGAAAAGGTAGAGAGCGCTTACAACCTCCACCTCCCTCACGATTAGCCCCCTGGGGGATGAGGGATTCACTATCGGCGGCGACATTAGGCAGTAATATCCTGCGGTGGAGGGGACCGGACAGCGGCTTAGTCGCGGCAGGAACAGCTTCCACACCCATCGGCCCATTATTAGAGGCAGCCACCTGGGTAGGTGGATGATCTATAATAAGTTCATCATCATATGAGATCATTTAGGATTTAGTTGTAGGTGGTACATGGGTTGGTTTAGGGCCGATTTAAGGAGCTGCTGGGCCCGTGACACAAAGAACAGCGGCGCCGACACCCGTATATATATATATATATATATATATATATATATATATATATATATATATATATATATATATATATATATATATTGTATCTCAACCCATCCACTCATTTTCCTCTGCAGAGAGGGGGAAAATTATCTGAGGAATTTAAAAGAACGGCTAGTATGGCTAGGAGGACTCAACTGAAAAACGAGGGTTTGGATTTGGACCGCGGGGCCGCCAGTTGAGTATCCCTAGACTATACGGTTTATGTAGAGCTTCTATTGGGTTGAGGAATAAGTTCTTGCGGTTTTATCAAATTTATTCATTACCATTAACAATTTTAGAAAAACTTCATTTTTAATTGATAACAATATGTAATTTAATCAATAATGTATTTTCCGTTGTTATTTACGACTTCTTCCAAACGTTCAACTAGTTTTTTGATGCCTCTGCAATAAAAATCCGTGGATTTGACTCGAAGAATTCGTATAACCAGGTTCTTAATTCCACAAAACGCCGCACAAATTGTTGGAGAGCGATCGGAACAAATGGAAATCCGATGAAGCCAAGTCTGTCGAATATGGAGGATGCGGCAGGATTTCCCAATTAAGCGTTTGGATGGCGTCTTTGGAATTTTAGCAATGTGAGGACGAGCATTGTCGTGTTCAGAAGGACTCCATAACGTCGATGAGGTCGTCGCTTTTCACGAATAGCTTCGGCGAGTCGATACAATTGTTGAACGTAGAGTTCTGCATTGACAATCTCGTTGTTCGAAAGAAGCTCATAAAGAATGATGCCTTCACAATCCCACCACACACACAGCATCGTCTTTCGTGGATGAAGCCCTTGCTTTAATCGTGGAAGTGTTTTTTTATTGGGGCTAAGCCATTGTTTTCGATAGTTCATGTTGACATAAACACACCACTTTTCGTCGCCAGTAATGATGCGGTGAAGAAATCTGTCCTTATATCCACGAGTAGCCTTGTGACGAGCAAGCAAACCTGCGGCAATCGTGGAGCGTTGAAGTTTGTTGCTTTCGCAAAATGAGTGCGGAACTCATGCACCGAGTTTTTGAACTTTCCCCATCGAATGAAGGTGATTCACTACAGTTTTCTGATCACACGCCAATTGTACAGCCAATTCTCTAGCCGATTGACGAGGATTTTCATGAAGAAGGTCGTTCAATCGATCTTCATCCAACTTAATGGGGCGACCAGAACGTTCTTCGTCATTAAGATTGAAATGACCGTTTTTGAAACGTGAAAACCACCATTGAGCTGTCCTTTCTGATAAAGCATTTTTCCCATACACAGCACAAATATCGCAACGAGCTTTGGCAGCCTTTGCATTGTTCTCGTCTCGATTGAAAATGAATAACAACAAGTGTCGAAAATGCGCCTTTCTTTCAACTTGTCATTCCATTTTGAGGATACAGAACAAAAATTAAATTAACACAACTTTTAAATGAACCGCAATGACTTATTACTCAACTTCAAGACATAACCTAAGCAAAAGCCTAATAGTCTGCGCTGTTAAGAGACGTAGCCTAACCTTTACAAATTTTGCTTTCATTATTTATTATTGTTTCTTAATATGTGCACAAATCACGTCAACAAAACTTAAATCAACACAACATTAAAAAAATACGCAAGAACTTATTCCTTAACCTAATAACTAATGCATGAATACTTTAGCCTTAGATAGCAAATGTAATAGGCAGTACGTACATTAATTTTGTTGTTTTGGTTTTGACTGATCGTACCGTAACGATAACGTGGATTTTCACTCTCCTAGCTATCATGGGAATGTAATGATTCAATTGAACAAAAATAGAATATAGTATAATCTTACAATAATCTATGATTTAAAGTTATTATTATTATTATTATACAAAATTGAATTGAATAACAGAGAGGATATTTAAGAGATACAAATTGAATGTTATACATAGAATATTGAAGAATACATAGATGATTTAGTTGAAATGGAATACAAGTTATGTGTTTGGAAAGTTAATATTTGAAAGCATGTGACGAGAATGGTGTGTTCACAGGGTATATAAATATGTAATTGTAATTATGTAGGTACACGACTAATGATGGAATGTGAATTGGGGCCTGTAAATGAGAGAAGGAACAGGAATTAGGACCTACTCTCCTGTATGGATTGTTTGCAGAGAATAAGTGGAAGAGGAATTTTTACTGACCTTTCTTTGAAGCGACGGTGTGCACGAATAGACCTTGAAAAGCGATTGCAGATTGCGAAAGGCATGTGTTTGTATGTGTGTTAGTGCAAGGGAAAATCTTGTATAAAAGGGATTTTGTCGTATTGGTGGTGATGTTACATATAAATAATATATTCTTGCCACAGAGTAATTGATTGATTGATTATATTTGATGCTAGTTTTACACACACACACACACACACACACACACATATATATATATATATATATATATATATATATATATATATATATATATATATATATATATATATATATATATATGACGAATTAAACCACATTCTCCGAAGACAATTTAATTCAGAACAGTTTGGGTGTATCTCACACCCTTTTTCAACTGACACTGGGCAGAAAATATAAGAGAAATGCATATAGGCATAACACAAGATCCCCTCTTTTTTCCCCCAATCCCCTACTTGTGGCTAATCTAGGGGGGAGGGGTAGGCCTAAACATATTTAAGGGCTAGCATTTTACTATTTTGTTTATTTGCGATCTTATTACAGGATTCAAAGAAAATTGACCCTCAGATACATTTAAATTAGGAACTGACGATATCAAGCTCGATTCTACGATTCTTCTTTAACATAGTTAGCCGATTTAAATAACATTTTACTTCCATTGAAATCGATCGTATGATTCTTGTCTCTAACATGGCAAAATATTCCACTACTTTCGCTGCCCACTCTAATATCTCTTTTGTGTTCGTACAATCTCTTGTCTAGATTTCTCCCCGTTTCCTCTATATAAACTTTATGGTAATCGTTGCATGGTACTGCATATACTCCTATGTAAGTGATCAGGAGGCAGATGAATAGCAGAATTCAAGTATGGCTTAAAAATGAAATATAAAAATAAACGGGTCTGAAATTGAGTGGGGGAGTTTCAACCTCCCCCCTAGCTCCTCCTAATATATCCGCACTTTTTGGTGACAATTCGTATCTATCAAGATACATAGATGTTTTTTTAATTTTAGGATCTCATCTGACGACTGCATCCTAGGACAAAAGTCGCCCCAATCAAACCACAGCCTACTACCGATACCGGGCTTAAGTGCTGCAACGGTGGCTTTAGCTTTCTTGGACGGGTGGATTTCCAGATTTGGATTCGCACTTTATGTGGTAACTGATAGAGGTGCCCAATTCGAATCAGAACTATTCAAAGAGCTGTCTGTACTCGTTGGTTCCCATCATCTTCGAACCACGGCGTACAGACCGTCCACAAACTGGATGGTAGAAAGGGTACACAGGACTCCGAAGCTCTCAATAATGGCACGTAAACAAGGTTGGCTAGTGGCACTCTCAATCGTCCCGTTAGGAATTCGCTCTTCGCCAAATGATTCGGGATTCTCAACATTTACGGAAATCACGGGAACTACACCCTTGTACCCAAAATCTATAGTACCATCATCTTTATCGAAGACCGATTCCAAATTTATAAAAGAACTAGCATCCACCATGGCACAAATCGACTTCGCATAAGCATCCTTAGGACACCTGCACTCGGTCCCCAAACTTTTCATGCCCCATGACCTATGCGAAGCGACTCATGTGTGTGTCAGAATAGACCGCGTGAGAAAACCACTTGAAGCGTCATATGCTGGCCCTTTCCAGGTTATCAAAGGCAGCAATAAAGTTGGGATTTTGGAATTCCCTGATGGAAGACGAGACACTGTCTCAATAGACAGGTTGAAACCGGCGAGATTACCCCTTCTCGAGATGGTGGTGCGCCGAGCGATCAGCAACACCCTCTGACGTTACTGATGAAAGGAGGGGGGATGGATGGATAGATTATTTACGAGTCCCTTGGTGCTCACTGCGAGGTGATTGCACCGTGATTCGATTTGTAGTAAAACAGTTTTAAAGCTGAGATATAAAAGTTGTGTCTGATGATGATGAGGTGGTGATTATGCAGTGATGATTGAAGCACTAGATGGATAAATGGTATGATAATGGAGTAAGATGTTAAAATAATTAAAATTCATGAAAATTTAGATCGTGCTATTGGAGACTTATCTATAGCTTCTTTAATAGTCCTGTCTCGTCGAGGTAACGAATGATTCCGCTGCCAGGGCCGATATTTTCAGCCGTTAGTGCAAATATTAGGATATTGAGGGGGATAGTTTTTCTCCATTAGTTATGCGTGTGTGAGTAGTGAATGTCCGTTTCGGAGTCTGCATACGGATACCTCTTGCCGGCAGGTGAGTTCTCGAGGCTTCCATGGCGATAAGTTTTGGAAAAGGTGTCGCATCTTATTTTGTCTGTATAAATCTGCACATCTGGCCATCCAGTTCTCCCGAATGGCGGCCTTTATTGCAATGATGTAGTCCTCATATGGTATTAAAGTTGGACGAAGAGCGGCGTTTTTTGCTTGCTCATTTCCAGCTACCCCTACGTGTGCTGGGACCCAGCAAAAGGAAATTTTCTTTTTTTTCGCATGCTGATCTATATACGGTTTCTTATTTCTAACAGAATTTGATGGATGTCTGTCATTCGTTCTAATGTTCGTAGGCTGCTGAAGGAGTCGGTGAAGATTGTAAATTCCTTTGATGTTGGGTTATTGTATGCCCACTGCACTGCATGTTTTAAGGCATAGCACTCGGCAGTAAAGATTGATAATGTTTGGGGTAGTTTTTCAGAGAACGTGTAGTTATTTGATATCACCGAGAACCCTGTTCCATCTATGAATTTTGATCCATCGGTGTATATATGTATACCCATATGTGTTGCTGCGTGGCAAAGGAATTAAATTTTCTCTCCCAAGGGGGTAGTTGTTGATTGTTTTGTTATATTACTATGACATATTTTTAAAGTTATTTCCAAAATGGAATAGCTGGGAAAGCAAGTGGATGGATGGGGTTCATCGTTACCCCTTATTTCCTCCATCCATAGTCGCACTCTAGTTCCAAATGGTCGTGGGAGAGTTAGGCGTGTTGTAAAAATATTATCCATTTGGTCATTCATGACGGCGGTCGAAGTCAGCGATGTTGGGAGTCGCTGGATGTGGTTAAAGAAGCGTAGAGAGAGTTCTATCCCACTTAGCTCTAGTGGTGTCTCCCCGGTATCGCATTGTAGGTTCAGTATGGGCTCCGGTAGCCATGCGGAGAAATTCATTAGCCACTGTGTTGATGAGTGCAGAGCGTTTCTTGGAAGTAGAGGAGTAGATCTCGCATCCGTAGTCCAGTTTGGGCCGCACTAAGGAGCAGTAGAGACTGAGAAGTGTTTCGCGATCAACTTCCCAGTCGTGGCGTGACACTGCACGTAGGACGTTCATTTCTTTCTTACAAGAGTTTTTAATGTTTCTTATATGTAGTTCCCATGTCAACTTTCTATGAAATGTTAGTCTTAGGAATTTATAGTTTTCAACGACTGAAATCCTCTTTTGGTATAGGTATAGGTTAGGTTCCCTAATACACCTTCTACGACGGGAGAAGTGGACTACTTTGGTCTTCTCGGGTGAGAATTGGTAGCCGTGGGTAGTAGATCATCTCGTGATGTTGATGGTGATCTGGAGTCGACGTTCTATTGTTGCCATTTCGGGACCTGCTAGGCAGATAGAAAAGTCATTTACATAAATGTTGGCTGTAATGTCTTGATGGAGGTTTTGTGAGATATCGTTGATTCCTATAGCAAACAGGGGTACGCTGCCTTCTTCCTGTAGAAATGATTTGGATTTCGTGCTACCTAATCTTAAAGAGAAGGTGCGGTTGGTTAGGAAATTTTCAATGAAGTTTGGTAGTTGTCCGCGTAGTCCGAGGTTATGGAGGGCTTTTAAGATAGCGTAACGCCATGACGTATCGTACGCCTTTTTGAGGTCGAAGAAAACAGCTACTCAGTGCTGTTTCCTGGCGAATGCATTACATATCGCGGATTCCAGACGGATAAGGGCATCCGTGGTTCAGTGTAATTTTCGGAATCTGCACTGCGATGGAGATACGCAGGATTTTGTTTCAAGGAACAATGTTAAGCGTGCATTCGCCATTTTTTCCATAAGTTTACATATACAGGAGGATAGGGTGATTGGGCGGGGCGGTATTTTGGGTACTGGTTGGGTCTTTTCCTGGTTTCCTTGGTTTCCGGAAAGCTAGAACTGTAGCCCTTCTCTAGGTATCTGGGAAGGCGTTTTCCATCCATATTTTATTGAATATATCTAGGAGGAAGCGTTTAACCCCTTCTCCTAGGTGGCGCAGCATTGCATAAAGTATATTGTCTGGGCCCGGGGGGCCGTCTCTCTACATGATGCAAGAGCTGTATCGAACTCTTTTTTGCTGAATTCTTCGTTGTAAGATTTGTACTCTCTTGATGCGAAGTTTAGAGGTGGGCACTCCCTTTCCAACCGGTAATGGGCGAACTCGAGTATTGTGTTCGCTCTACTTGATATTTTTGCAAAGTGAGTCGCTAGCGTGTCTGCTACATCGATGGGGTTTAAGATAGTGTTGCAATTTATCCGGAGTACGGGGTTGGGTCTTGGCTAGGTTTACCTAGCATCCTTCAGATTTTGCTCCATGTGCGAGGGATGGGGTTTTTAGAGTTTACCGTGGAGACATAAGCTATCCATCATTTCCGGCGGGTTTGTTTAAGTATGTATCTATATTTGGCTCTCTTTCTATTAAATTCCATTTTAGTCGTCGGATTAGGCCATCGCTTGTATGTTCGGTAGGCTTTCCTTTGTTCTTTCAGTGCAGCAGAGCATTCTGGGCTCCACCATGGAATAGATCTCCGACTGGGTTGTCCTGAGCTGGTTGTAATGGATGTTTTACCTGATTGATATATGATGGATATAAAGATTTTCAGCGCTTCCCCCGTCTCCGGGATGTCATCGACTTGGATATCGGTGATTTTGTCGAATTTTAGCCAGTTTACCTGGTCCAGTCTCCAGCGTGGTATACCCGAGGTGGGTAATCCCTCGCCTGAGGTAAGGATGATCGGTTAATGGTCGCTTCCTTTTAGGTCATCCAAGATTCTCCATTCGAAGTCCGCCGTGATGTCGGGTGAGCAGAGGTCCAAGGTACCTGTTTGGATGTTAAATCTAGTACCTTCGCCCTGGTTCATGATGCCAAATTGGTGGTTTTCTATTAGCTTTGATAGCTCATTTCCTCTGGCGTTGCATATTCTGGCGCCCCACTCAGTATGACGACTATTAAAGTCCCCCATTAGAATAAATTCGAGTTGGTAGTTGTGAGATCAGGTCTCGTAAGGCGGAGACTGGAAGGGGCCCTGTGGGTGGGAGGTAGGACGTTTGCGATCGTGTACCGTTTCTTGATGTGCATGGCCACTGCGATTGTTTCCATAGGTGAATTTAATCTGATGGGTAATGTGGAAACATCTTGATGGGTGTATATGGCACAGCCGCCGGATGTGCTGCGATCATTTAGTATTGGGGTGGTTACGCAACTGTAACTCGGTAATTTTCGTGGTCGGTGTATTCTCAACATGGTTTCCTGGAGACAGACGCAGCAAGAAGCCTTAATTCTTCCCAGTTGGATCTGATTCCGTGGATATTCCACTGGATTAGCTTCATTATTCTTTTGGTTTGGTTTGGTTCGAGAAAACAGCGATTTCGTTTTTGTGGAGGTCATGACGCCCATTGAGTTATTAGGGTGTAGCGTGCGAGATGTTTAGTCAAGTGGCTTAAATGCTTTGCTTGAATGTGTCGTTTTGGGGGACTCAGGATGTCTGAGTGGTTTAGGACTCTCGTTAACGGATGTCTAGCGACGCGGAAAGCGCGTTCGAAACTCGTTTCGCTACTTTTCTTTATTTATTTTTCTTTGCTCCCCTTTCCTACACAATTCTATCTACAATGGTGCCGAAGACCCGGGAGGCCGGGAAGGGAGAACTTTAGTCATCGAATAACAATTCCAGTCGTCGTTCTCCTCAATCCTCAAAATACGCTCCTCTTCTATGAAGGGGTTTGTGTAGCGTGCGAGAAGTACAGGCGAGTTGCTCAAATGCTTTGCTTGAATGAGGCTTTTGGGGAACTCAGGATGGCCGAGTGGTTTAGGACTCTCGCTGACGGCTGTCCAGCGACGCGGGAAGCGCGTTCGAAACTCATTTCGCTACTTTTTTTTAGATGATGTCAGTGGTAGGTGTTTTGGTTGGGGGTAGCAAAACACTGTGATGGGGTGACCGAGATTGTGGGTGGACGATCTCTGGTATATCTTGAGTGTCCATCTGTTCGGGGTGGCGGTCGATGTGCTCAGGGATTTGCTGTGATTTTGATTGTAGATTTACCTCTCTGTTAGGGATAGGGTTTAGTATCGAGGTATCAGGTGCAGGTGCCTCGCGGTGCTGCAACTTCTTTGGGAGGGGGGAGGGGGGATGGTCGATTGTCGACCATATGCGTGGGGTAGGGGAGTTCAATATTCGAGGCCTACGGTGCAGACTCCTCGGGAAGAGGCGGTTGAGTTTTTGCTTTAACTCCGTGGTATAGGGGTCTGGTCACTCTGCTCATTTCAACTACAGAGGCATAAGTGTTTCTTCTGGTTCCTATGTAGGTCTGTGCCTTTTCTCTGGCATCTCTAAAGTTTAGTCGTTCATTTTCACGAATGGATGCTACTTATTCGAATTTGTAGACATTACATTTTTTGCTTGATGCTGGGCAATTTTCGATTTGTTCAGGGTGTAGAGCATTTGCGCAGTTGACGCAGGTGCACACAATGCCCTGATTCCTACGACGACAGATGTTTGTAGAGTGCCAAAAAGTTTGCTAATCTTCTGGGGTTAGGTTTGAATTCTTTAACTGAGAAGCGGCGCCATCCTAGATATACGAAGGGGGGGGGGGGGGTCAATAAGTTTTGCAATTCGGATATAATGATATGAGGAAAAGTGTTTTATTATTTTTCAATATAACTACCCTCAACTTCAATGCACTTGCGCCACTTGTCCCTGAGGCTTCGAATTCCCGACAACCACAAATCTCCCGACTGCTGTTCAATCCACTCCTGGACGGCGAGCTGGACATCTTCATCGTCCCCAAACCGGCGTCCACGCAGTGCAGCCTTGAGCTGGCGGAATAAAAAGTAGTCGCTAGGGACCAGTAGGGGGGATGGTTGAGCTTCTCGAATCCGCATTCGCGCAGGGCAGCATGTGAAACTCTGGCCTTATGGACGACGTTGAAGTCGATCATGAGGCATGAAGTTTCTAGGGACCCACTGGGTCGTGGATGATGTTGATAACACTTCCATGTGATATTCCAAGTTCTCGCTCGATTTCTTCGACCTTCACCCGTCGATTTTCGAGGATTCTCCTCTCCACACGGGCCACATTGTCCTCGTTGGTCACGTCTGACGGGCGTCATCTTCAAGGGACTCACGACCATGGCGGAACTCCCTATTCTAGCGAGCAATGGTTGCATAGGAAGGGGCTGTGTCGGTGTACACTGCAACCATGCGTTCATGGATCTCTTTTGCATTCTTGCCTTCCTTGGTCAAAAGTTTGATCACTGCGCGGTGCTCAACCTTCTCCATTGTTGAAAAATTTGTGACTGACGATCTGCGAATCAGCTACTGCTTCTTAAATAGACGAGGCAGGAGCGTGTGACTGCAGGTCCGGACTTGTCATAACTTGTCCTAACACCCCTACAAACAGCCATCCCCCTTCGTCTGTTTTGCCCTACCGATTCGCAAAACCTATTGACCGCCCCTTGTATATATTTTGGTAGGAGGTCTAGGTCAAATGATATGAAGTGTTTGTTGGTATCTTGCTGTTGTTCATCGTTTTTACTCTGTGTACTTGAGTGACAGAGTACTCGCTTAATTCTTCAATTAATTCCGCTTCTGAGTATTGGGCTTAGTCTGGTTCTATTATTACGCCTTTACGCATGTTAAGGGAGGGATGTGCTGTTACTATTACTTTATTTCCTGCCAATTCTTTTAATGTTAAGTTTTTTTTAGCTTGCTCTTTTGTTTTTACTTCGACCAGTATATTACCATCTGGTTGAGGCGAGAGACGTGGAAATTGTGATCTGGGAAGTTGAAATAGTTTTGGGAAATCTTTGTTTAACCATGCATGCCTTCATTAGATTTGTTGTCGACTTTCTTGTTTTATCAGGTAAACTCTTCTGAAAGATCGATCAATAAATTGTCCTGGGAGTACCTGCAGTGATAGTTCAAGTAGGGTTTTGGTGGATCGTGCTTGACTTGCCTCTTTCTGGGTTTGAAACTTCCGGCGTACTTCTTACTAACTTTGGTCGTTTTTGCGGTGGTGAGTTTCGATTTCCCGAAACCTTGCTCGTTTCTATGCAATTTTCTTCTATCTGTCGAGTTGTTTTGGGGAGCGATCTTGTGGTAAAAGTTCTCCCACCAGTTTTATCCACGTCTTGTGTTTTCTTTCCTCGAGTTAGTAGATTCGTATCCATTTTCTTCGACGGTCTGGGAAGTAATGGGATGGGATGCGGAGCTTAAAACTTTCTTTGCTGGTTTCATTGGGTTTTTAAGAAGGATTTGGTAAAGCATTTGTTCGAACATGAACAGGAATCTACCGACCGCGAAAGTACCATCTTGCCAGATCCAATAGACGAGCGGACCCGAGAGAAAGACCGATGGGTTGGTTTCCATTAGCTCCGCGAATGCCCATTGGCGCAGCGCAGACAAAGGGACAGTTATAACCGACGCAGTCGGCGTGTAGTCACAGGCGCGGGGCCACTTACCGCCAGGGAACCTCAGGGTAAGCCTGGTGGACCATGCAGGATATAATTGGTGGGCCTTAACCCTTTTCCCGTTCCCCCCGGCCACGGCCCGAACGCCCTGTGAAGTTTTATCCCTTGTTCGCGGCCAAAAAAAAGGGGTAGGGGGCGCGAAGGGGATGGTTTGGTAACCGCCAATAGTTCGCAGGTGTTCATCGGGAGAATCAAGCTAGGACAGACTCCCGAGAATCAGACCTCTTGCCGACCGAAACTAGCACAGGCCTGAATGCGAGTAGAGAAGTCCAATCCCATCGAAACAAATGCTTTGAAGAGAGGGAGTAGTAGAGTTGGGAAAGAAATGACCAGATAAGGCTAAAGGGTTGTTAGCGGAAAGGGGAAAAGAGGCTAGGCTGGGGCGGGATGGGGCGCTGAGGCCCGTCAACACGGTGGCCAGGAAGGCAAAATCGCCGCACCCACTACGGGGAAAAGGAGGGGGGCCAGATGCACTTCACCTCGGAGAATGCTGAGCACGCGAGAGGACGAAGCCACGGGAATTCATACGGACACGTCTACAGACACCGGAAAGAGGAACAACGAGATGTTCACGCGAAACGGGAGACGAGTCATATATATACTTTTAACTCTGTATGGCAATATTGTTGAGGAATATCGTTATGAGGGAGGTAGACGGATAAATCTACACGCTTTAAAACTAATTTTGTGGGTGTGTTGGATACCTTTTGAGGCGATAATCTAACACTTTTGTCGATATAATATCAATGCTTTACTATTTGTGTATTCTAATACCAAATTTGTATTCAATGTACAAAATACATAAGATGTTCAATTTTCGATTATTTTGCTGTTGTGTAACTATGGTAAATAAACCTTTGACCATGTATCGGATATTTATTGCACCCACTGTATATATATATATACGAGAATACATTATACTACAAGAATTTTATTTAAAAAAACAAATCAGTGATACTGCTGATCAGATTTTTTTTATAATCAATTGAGCGTTCCTAGTGCCAATGCGAAAAGTCCAACAGACACTGGCCGCTGCAATCTGGCAGGATCACAGAGTGAGGCTCAAAGTTGCCAACAGTCTCTGCCAGTGTAGCCGAACCCAACTCTCAGTAAGGATTCATCGCAGTGGAAAAAGTCCCAAAATATTTTTGTTTAGAATTGCCTCCTCTACAACTTTGGTCTCTATGAAATTTTTGGTATCTCTGAGGAAAATGCATTTTTGTCTCATTTTTTACTAATTTTCACTACCAGACGTAAGACTCATCCTCCCCTCCATCTATGAGCCTACTGAGATAGATGCTGTTTGGCAGAATTTATTTGGGGGGGGATGCTGAAGTTTCGCGGGCCGGATCTGACCCGCCCCTGCCTTATTGGAACCCCAGTATGAGGTTAGCACCAACAAGCTTCGTGGCAGTCGCTGTTACCATATTCGTGATATTACTTGGGCAAAAAGAAAACACTTCTCAAATTCCATAATTTACTGCGATGTCGTATGGAAAGCCAGGTCGGTGTAGGTATGGAACATGGGCAGAGAAGCCCATTTACCTCGAAACTCTTCATCCGCCAGTTCCCTGACGAAGCCGATAATTACTTTTGATGAGACACTAGCTATTATTAAAGTATCAATATCTAGTAAGGTCTCGGGGTGATGGGATCAACTTTCTGAGTTTAGCATCTCCTTCCATACGTTTGAGATGTTCAGGTCTCTTCCAGAAAAGGTGGAAGAGACCATTTGCAAAAGTCAACTCTTTGACCGTGAAGAATGTTTTATGGAATGGCTTTTAAGAGCAGATATAGACTTGCACTGATAAGGGCATGAATTGCAACTGAAAGGTTTTATACTCGAGTGTCTGATTAAATGACGTTGAAGATTAGTAGAGTATGGCGATCGATAGGAGCAGGAAGTGCAATAGAAAGGCTTTTCAATGGTGTGGGCTTTTTCATGTCTCTGAAGATTCCATCTTTCGGAAGATTGATAGGGGCAGAAGCTGCATTTGAAGGGCTTCTCAGCTGCGTGGGTTCTTTCATGTTTCCGTAAGCTCACCATTCGTGCTGATTCATAGGGACAGGAACTGCATTTAAAAGGCTTTTCACCTGTGTGGGTTCTTTCATGTAGCCGAAGAGATATCATTTGTGCTGCTTGATAGGGACATGAACTACATTTGAAAGGCTTTTCTCCTGTGTGAGTTCTTTCATGTTTCCGAAGAGTCCCCCTCTCAGCTGCATTATAGGGGCAGTAACTGCATTTGTATGGTTTTTCACCAGTGTGTGTTCTTTCATGTATCCGAAGAGCTGTCATTTGCACTGCCCGGTAGGGACAGGTACTGCATTTGAAAGGCTTTTCACCTGTGTGTCTTCTTTTATGTAGCCGAAGACCCACCATTTGCGCTGCTTGATACGGACAGGAACTGCATTTGAAAGGTTTTTCACCCGTGTGGGTTCTTTCATGTCTTTGAAGTTTCCCCCTATTAGCTGCTTGATAGGGACATAAACTGCATTTGAAAGGCTTTTCACCTGAGTGAATTTTTTCATGTTTCCTAAGGGTCCCCCGATTAACTGCTTGATAAGGACAGGAAATGCATTTGAAAGGCCTTTCACCCTTGTGAATTTGTTCATGTGTTTTAAGAACTCCCCTTTGTGCTGCCTGATAGGAACAGGTACTACATTTGAAAGGCTTCTCACCTGTGTGGGTTCTTTCATGCATCCGAAGAGTCACTATTTGAGCTGCTTGATAGGGACAGAAACTGCATTTAAAAGGTTTTTCACCAGTGTGGGTTTTTTCATGTCTCTGAATTGACCATTTCTTGGCTGCTTGATAGGGACATGTACTACATTTGAAAGGCTTTTCACCTGTGTGGGTTCTTTCATGTTTCCGAAGACTCTCCCCATTGACTGCTTGATAGGGACAGGAGCTGCATTTGAAAGGTTTCTCTCCAATGTTGTTACTTTCATGTGTTTTAACACACAGCATTTGCGTTGCTTGAGAGACACAGGAACTGCATTCAAAAGCCTTCTCACCCATGTGCGTTATTTTATGTGGCTCAAGAAGCCTCATTTGTCTTGATTGATAGGCGCAAGAACAGCATTTGAAAGATTTGTTAACAGATGGCAACTTCTCAAGCTCGACTCCTCTGTCACACATAAGCACATTAGAGTTATTAGTTGGAGACAAACCATTTTCCATGGCATATGATGGTGGACATTCAATCTGCAAATAAATTATAATTAGTTTCAATTAAATATCCATGACTACAACAGTATAATCCGTAGGTCATTGTTTATTGTATTCTACCACCTTCAAATACACACAGTAGAATGGTGACGTCATTATACACATGATCCAAACCTATATTTGTAAAGTTTTTGATTATTATTATTTTATGAGCCCATCTGGCGACTGCCTACTTGGGCATAAGTCGCCGTACTCACGACAGCCTAGTACTCGGCTACATTAAAATAAAAACATATAAACAAAACAAAAAACAATAAAAAAAAGGAAAAGGGCA
This sequence comes from Ceratothoa steindachneri, assembly GCA_963969495.1. NCBI lineage: Eukaryota > Metazoa > Arthropoda > Malacostraca > Isopoda > Cymothoidae > Ceratothoa > Ceratothoa steindachneri. The sequence goes on along the minus strand of OZ018322.1, from coordinate 19,510,994 downwards.
ACAAGCAGGCAGCACGCAACGGTGTCAAGGAGAGGTCCGCCTCACTCCGGCGCAGGAACGTGCGACCTACAAAGAAACAACAACAAACCCCCCGAAAGTTAAATAAAGTGGAGGCCAACCTCCTCCAAAAAAAATCAGTCCACAAGTCAGTGTGCACGAACTCGTCCCGATTACAAGGGACAAGCGATAGCGACCCCGCTCATCCCGGTACCGGTAGCGTGCGCGAAGATCACCCAGACTAGGACATTCAGCAAGAATGCGCTGAACAGTCTGGGAGACAAAGCAGTCATCACAATAAGGCGCAGGTGAGCGCTGCATCAAATAGCGGTGCGTGGCGCGAGTGTGTCCAATTCGGAGAAGACAGAAAGCAAGCTAAAGCCGTCGCGGGATTAGGGGGTAGGTCCATGGGAACAATCGCGGCGCAATGGTACGCAAATTTAGGTTCCCCTTGACCGTCTCCCATCTTCTTTACCAAGCAGCGGGCAGAGCTGTCCGTATTCCTGCCATTTAATCCCTGAAATTCCTACATGTCCAGGAATCCAGCAGAAGATAATCTCGACATCTGCCCGGCTCACCAAAGCCGTGGCCTCACGGACATCACGACCCAGGGGATGCAGAGATTACAATGCTCCAAGAGCACTCAGGGCACCTTGTGAGTCGCTATAAATTACAATCCGGTCTCCGAACTGTGCACATAGCGTTATCTCGGGTACCGAGCGGTGTAGTGCAACCAGCTCGGCCGTAAAGACAGACGCAGTGCCTTGCAAGCCCCGCTGACTTTAAACAGAGCGGATACGGCGCGGAAACAGACCCACCCTTGGGACTTGGAGCCATCTGTATACACTGGCACGGTTCCAGCGTGACACGAGATGTGCTCCAAAAAGGCCGAACGCAATACTCCTGTCGCTGTAGAAGCTTTGGGAGCAGAGGCGTGGCGACAATTGGTCAAAGGTGGTATTTCTAGGGTAGCGTCCTGGGCAGAAACAGGGACGCCACCGGCCCGAGAGTTATACCTAGCTCTCGAAGGAGTTTCCTGGACCTAAACCCGAAGGGCTTAGGGTATGACTGGCGTCTCTCGGCGACAGAGGTACCGTCGAGATCAGCTGCGAATGCAGTGAGAGATGTTGGTGACTGAGGGAGGCGCTGGGCTCGTGGGTACAGGCAAATAATGCACTGTCCACGGCACAGAGCGAGTGGCATCTCTCCAGCATTGACAAGAAAGCCCTCAATGAAGGAAGTGCAGAAGGCACCGGTCGCCAGGTGAAGGCCGGTGTGGTGAATCGAGTTCAGCTTCCGGAATACACGCTCGGCTGCGGATGCATAAAACTCGCATCCGTAGTCGAATTTCGAACGAGCAAAGGATCGATAAAAAAGTAAGGCAGTATCCCTATCGGTGCCCCTGGCGCTGAACGTCACGGAGCAAAGAATATCCATAGCGCGGGTACAAGAGACCCTAAGGCTGCGAATATGAGCCTCCCAGGTGAGGCATCGGTCAAATACAAGGCCAAGGAAACGGTGCGAGTCCACCACTTCCAGGCGCACACCATTTAGAAAAAAGTCTGGGTCAGGGTGGAGGCGTGGATGGCGGCAGAAGTGCACCACCTTAGTCTTGGCCAAGAAAAACCGAAGCCTGTGCGCTTCGGCATAGCGAGACGCGGTTCAATGTCTGTTGGAGTCGACATTCCAGAGTTGGCATCTAGGCCGCGCCAAAAAAGATCGGAAAGTCCACGTACAGTGTAGCGAGAACATCTTCCAGCAGCACCGAGGTGATGCCGTTGATGCTCAGGGCAAAGAGTGTGACACTGAGGACACTCTTCCTGCTCCAGTAGACCCCGAGAGGGCTCCCCCACCCGTGGGCGGAATCGACGATCTCGCAAAAATTCACATATAAAGATTGGGAGGCGTCCCCTCGCCCCTATCGTGACGAGAGTCTCCATGATACTGTATTGCCATGCGGTATCATAATTCTCCTGGAGAACGGGAGGGGGATCCTGCGAGAACTTTTCCCGAATCCTTCTGACTCGCTTAAACACCTCTGCTCGAAGGGGTCTTCCCGTTAAGTGAAGACACGTATGCCCTGCCGTGCTTCGAAATATACCGGAGCCTAGCCCTAGCTCGACGAAATTCACCGACAGTGAAATCGTTCGGGCGACGCTTATAGCGCATATAGGCATAACGCTTCTGTTTGAGGGGCATCTAAAAATCGGCTGATCACCACGGTGGTCGTCGGCGTGCAAAACGGCCAGACGTTCTAGGAATAGTACTTAGGCCCACGGCGATAAGGGTGCCGGAGAACTCAACGGCCTCATCTACCAACCTAAACCTCGACTGAGAAGAGAAATCTGTCATTTCCTGAAATGCAGACAACTGCGCCCGCGCCAAGCACCACCGGCCCAGAAAATATTTGAATGGGAAAGTGAACATTACCATGGAGGTCATCGACTACCCCCAACTCAAAATCAGGCTGTTCATCCGGAGAACACAAAGATAGATCGAGACAGGAAAATGAAGCGGTTCTCGGGCAGTGATGTGTAAACTCATCCACATTTAGGATACCCATCTCCAGCTAATCTATCAGATCGGCAAGGACTTGACCTCGGGGACAACCCAGAAGGGGTGTCTACCGTTCAGATCTCCGAACAAGAGAAAGGGCCTCGGCAACCGTGCCACGAAGCGGCGGAAGTGCCGCACGTCCAAGTCGGCTGACGGTGGAATGTAGGCGGAAATAACAGTATACCTCTTATCCAGGGGCAGCTGAACAGCTACTGCCTGCAAGGAGGTATTTAAACCGAAAAGAACAACGGAGACATCATGGCGGGTGTAAATCGCGAATCCTCCTACCCGGCCCACATCCCGTGGTAGTGGTATCGCAAAATTCTTATACCCCGGGAGGGTTAGCAGGGGGCACGCGCTCAGCATGTCTCCTGCAAAAAGATAGCTAACGGGGAACGGGAGGAGACGAGCTTTCGCAGCTCCTGTCACTTGACACAGTTCACAGCAATTCTATTGAAGAAATATGCCCTCCAGGCCTAGCTCGGAAGAGAAGTGGGGGCCCTCTTCGAAGAGAAGACACTCACGGGAATGTCCGTACGCTTCCCGGAGGCAGAATTCCAGGCGCTATTGCCTTAGAGGACGTATCGGGGGAGGTTCGGCTCGCCATGCGAGACTTTTCCTCTCTCTTTTGAAGGATCCACCGTCTCCGAGCCACCCAGCCTACCACTCGGTGTGGGCGAAGGAGCCGAAGCTCCTATAGTGTTGTCCTCCTTTTGGGGGTGCAGCTTTAGGAACCCTGGAACATGGCATCACGACCAACTTTAGGGGTATTGCCCCCTGTGAGTCTAACGACTCGATGGAGGCGCGCCGCCATTTAGTCTTATGGGAAATGGTCACGCTGGGGGAAAGGAGGGAAGCCCTGGTTTTAGCCGGGGTTGGGCGTGAACCCTTTATGCCGCCAACTCTACCAGGGAAGCGCCCGGGGTGGGTGGGTAGATCCCCCAGAAGGGTTCCGAATGAGCGCGAAAACGACCGTGCTCGTAGGCCTGGATGGCCATGAGCAGAGGGTGTCTTTCTTAACATTGAGGCATAGGATGCCCCAGGCAGCACCGGGGGCGCCAGGACCAAGTCTTTAGCCTCGCGAAATGAGAGACAATCCTGGGCCTGAACGGCCAGGATTTATTTCTCAAAGAGATACGTATCACATTGCTTCGAAGAAGCGGGGTGCGGCTCTCCGCAATTGACACACGTGGCCACACACGATTTGGACTTATCGTATGTGGCCTTGGAGCAACTTACACAAACTTCGGGTAACCCCGACTTTGCGCATCTACAGGAGCGATTAGTATGGCCGAAGCGGTGACAGTAGTAGCACCTCTGCTACTACTGTCGGCCAGCTCTAAGGTCATGTCATCTATGGAGTAGTCCACGAGTTCCTTCGCATAAACCACTCCTTTCACGAAGTTCATGGTAGAGTGCGGCGTCACACTCACAGGTGTGCCATCTAGTGTCCGAAAGGCACTAATCATGTCTGCCACGGAGGGATTCGAAGCATTTGCCAGAAGACTCTCCGTTCGAGAAACGGGTCGGGTCACCTTCGGCTCTCTACCAATCACGCTAGGTAAGGTTCTCTTCTGATGGATCATGTTGGAAGCCAGCGGGCTCGAAAACGCCAGGTAGCCTCTAAATGAGGGGCCGGGACGTAATCGAGGCTCCGCTCTGCGCAGTTATCGTCTTCATCTGGGACTCCTCACCCGGGGAAGAAATGGGGCGGGACGTGCCGATCTTGGTTTGGTCGCTTACCGAAACTGCAGCAGACCCGTCCGTCCCCGCGGCTCTCGAGGACGGAGAGCAGCCCCCTAGTCTTTTTATTGTTTTTTTTTTGGAGAGGATGGCGGGGAATGAATCCGCTTCTCTCCTCCGCCGGCAGGAGCCCCTGGGCAAGATGGGCTAGCCTCGGCAAGATCCTCCTCTGAAATGGAGAAGGTCTTGCCTGTCACCCCCTAGACATCACAGATCCCATTCGAGGTACCTTTTTTACCTAATGCCGGCGAACCAGCATCCTTCCAGGAAGAGAGGGGGGGGGGGGCATACAGTGACTCCATGTAGGCTCTTAGCGCATGAGTACAGGATGTTAGTGGGCAAGGACCGACGGACCCTGCCATTCCTTGAACCTTTCACGGGGTTGGCCCTATTGACACGCTCCAACTTGGAGCAGTCAATGTTCAGCCGCCTGTGTTCTTTCTTGGCAGTCCCTTGTGAAAAAAAGGAGGGACTGCCACTGGAAAGAGGGAGGCAGCCGGAGAAGGGGGTGAAGTTGAGTCCTGTACACCCGTAGGCAAACAGAGGAGTAAGCCTCCTCTCTGGTAGAAGAAATTTGGAGGGGCCTCTGAGAAAGCACAGGGGGTGTGGGGGGGGAACGACCTCCATTTTCTCAGGGGAGATGCCTAAGGGAGGCTTTGATGATGGTTGTTGAGGGAAAGGTAAGGAGGGAGTTTTTTTTAATTCATCATTGGGCATGGTGACCCATTTTTTTTAGCAGAGGACGCAAATGGTCATCACCACACGCAGTAGCCTGTTCTACTAAGGGAGAACACGGGGCCAGCAAAGCAAGCTTTTGCAATTTGAGGCCACTCCTCCCACCTAGTGACCTGGCAGCCCATCTGTATGGTGGCTCCACCTTAGGCACAGCGTAAAGTCGATAGACTGTAAAAAGGAGAAAGAAAGGGGGGTGAAGAAGGTGAGGGTGGGGGTTAAGCAGGCTGTTAAAAACTCACCTCCCAAAACGGAAGCTCAGGGGTGAAGGGGACTTGTCCCCTCCCCCCTCAGCCCCAATCTGGGATGGTTGGATGAGAAAAAGCTGGTCGACATCCATCCTGTGAAATTAGAGGCCATCCAGAGAAAGTTGTAGTAGAGATTTTATGCAAAGCGAGGAAGTAAGGTAAGAGGACAGGGTGTCAGAAAGAAGGAGAAGAGGCTACGCTGGGGCCAGACGGGGCGCTGAGTCCTGTCAGCACGGCAGTCAGGAAGGCAAGGGTATTGTATCTACAACTGTGCTAAAATACTAGAGTTAGGTTTATATATTAATGTCATACTTTAAATTACAAAATTCATAATTGTTTGCAAAATTTAAATTTATTTAATTCAAAAGTTCAAAGTATGAAAAATTCTATTTCTAAAAATGTGAGCAAAAAGAATATGGAGAAAAAGCAGGGCACAATAGAAAATAGCAAATTTAATTTTTATAAACTTCCGATTAATTGCAGATAGAGAAAAAAAGATAAGCTCAGACTAAGTAAAGTAAAATCTGTGAAATCAGCCTAAAGGGACACTAAAAGTACAAGGTAACTAGACAATGCTAAGTAGTTTAAAAGTGCGGAAGCACAGAAAGAACCTTATGTTAAAACAGAATTAAAAGCGGCACAGTGGAGCCACACAAAAATCCTCGCCCATAGTATGTGGCTGTAGGTCAGTTCATAATGTCCCATTTTGAGGTGGCGGAGGATCACCTCGAATGACAGGGAGTTCTGATATCTTGATGGCCACGGACCTGAGCTTGAATCTTTCACATCCACCCACCCCTATTTCAAAAGGCCCACATATTCCCCAAAGTTACAGAGGCGACGCGAGCAAATGTGGAATTTGCATTAGCCTATTTATAAGTAAATTGATTCAGATACCCATTTGACCCAACATAAGGTGACCATATATCTTGATGCATTCCTAATCAGCCACACATAATTACTTCGACTAAGGAGTGGGGAGAGCTAAATGAACCAAGGGATTCTAAGACAGAATAAGAAAAAATAACAAAACAAAATTAGTAAAAGGCAAAGTAAAAATACGGCGGAAAGTGAAAGAATTCTAGGATTTGTGCATGGACGATAGACTGTCAAAAGGCCTGCCAAGTGTCGTGAAAATAGGCATTTGTAGAACTTCAGTTGTTGGTGTCTACTGAGACTGGAAAAGATAATGCAACCAGGCCTCCAGTCTATTGTAGGAATGTGGCAAGATGCCACTATGCGCAAACAGCTTGGTGATACTATTTTCAGACCTCATCTGGCAACTGCCTACTAAGTTTCTGTAATCATCTTACAGCCTAATGCTAGGATAGATTATAAAAACAAAAACAAATATGCAAGACACCAAAAATCAAAAGGAGCAAAAAATGAAGAAGAAAGAAGCACTCTCGGGCGATGGGGAGAGGCCAGCCTACCCCTGGCGCAGGATCATACGACCAACATCAAATATTCAAATAAAATAGAGGACAACCTCCTCCAAAAAGTCAGTTAGTCCACGAACCCATCTGGAGTAGAAGGGACCCCGCTACCAGGATAGGTAATGTGCGTAAAGAACAATTAGACTGCAATATTCAACAAGAATGTGCCAAACAGTATAGGGGACAACACAGTCATCTCAGGTGCATGGAAGAGCTCCATTAAATAGTGCTGCATCCTGTGAATTTGCCTAATTCAAAGACAGAAAATGACCTGAAGCCATCACCGCATTGGGGAGTAAATCCATGAGAATAGTTACGATGCAATAGCACGCAACTTTAAGTTCTCTTCACCCATCTCCAATCATCTCCTGCAATGAAAATCAGTGTGAGGAAGTGTGAAACACTAGTGTGGTCACCCAGTCCTGGTGGACTCTTTAGTGTCATCATTCCCGGCAATTCCTACATTTCCAGGAACCCAACAAAAGATGATCTCAACATCCGACCAGCTCCTGGCAACTGTGGCACCACATATACCGAGAATCAGGGGCTGTGGAGATAATCTAATAGTTTTGTTTGTTTTCTATTTGCCTCAACTCACCTGTGCCCACTCCAATGCCCACCTTTTGTTTCAGGTTTTGGTGATGGTTAGAGGACAAAGCTGCCTGGAAGCAGTGTTGGACCCCGGTTTTTCACTGAAGTGACCCCCCCCATCCCAGGATAATTAGTAGAACAGGAGATATTTAAGTGTAATAGATAATAAAGTTCATTTTATGCATGAACGGAGTGGAGCAGGAAGAGAAAGCCAGCGATGTTTATATGAGTGAGGGAGGGGAGATAAGTAACAGCTTAGAAAAACGAGTAAGGGGTAATTTTTGTTCCCCATTTTCATTTCCTAAGGTCAAAGTGTGTAGCTCTAACTTGGCAGTGCACGGTACAGTCAAGCAAAGCTAACCATCCATTCACTGATCATCCTTGAGAGAAAGAGAGACCACAATGGTGTCCTTTTTCTCCCCTGCTCCACACTCAGGGAAAACGAGTGACCGCCCACAAATGCACAAGAGAACAAGGGGCAACTTAAAACCATCAATGTAACGAGCCAATACATTGAGAGTTTTGTGATGTCTATGATTGTGAGTGAGAGAACATAACATAACATAACATAATTACACGGATGACAAAAGCCACAAGGGCCTATCAAAGGTCATCCGCCTCCGTCAAAACCCACCCACAAAAAGCACCATCACCAGGTGAAGACAAAATCAAAGTCCCCCACAATATAATATAACAGATGACAAAAGCCACAAGGGCTCATCATAGGTCATCGGAGTCAAACGGCCTCTTTTTTAAGGCACCCAAACTCCCAGGAAAACTACATCCAGAGGATTGCATCCAGAAACAAGGGTATCACCAATCAAGGCTTGTCAAGAACTAAATCATGCAGCTATAGATATATACAAACAATATTAATATATACAAAACTTAGGAACCATCACAACCTTCCCTTCCCATAAACTCATCCAACCTACTCTTAAATACATTTAGATTTGGACTACCTACTACCCTCTGCAGCAATTTGTTCCAGAAGTCTACCACTCTATTGGTGAAAAAATATTTTCTTAAATCCAACCTACACCCTTGCTTTTTAATTTTCAAGTGGTGACCTCTAGTCCGATTTCCAGCATCTAACTCAAAAAACTTGCTAACATCCAATTTATCTATTCTGGAATTTTTTTTAAAAGAGCTCAATCATATCCCCTTGTAGGGAAATGGTCACTCCCCTCCCCCCCCATTCACTCTTGGTGCAGTCACAAGGTGGTTACCGCAAAGACATCCGTCGAAGGCATCGGTGGGTTCAGTGCTTAACCGCAGTGTGGCACAACTTGGTGCCATGAAAGACCCTAAAGGTCAAAATGTAAGATCTCCCCCAGGAGAGTGAGATCCAGTTTCATGTCGAATAAGAAATTGGAGACGTGTTTCTCCCAATCTCAAAGGCTAACGAGGAGCCGATGTTTGACTTCATGGGAAAAACCGTTGGCCAAAAGAACTCTCCTGGGGCCGTCCTCAAGCCCCTCCCCCCTTACCACTCCCCCAGTGGGGTGACGAGGTATAAATGAGGAACTCTGAGGAAAATCGAGGTAGTATACGTCAGTCTCTAGGTGACGAAGTCTTCGGATCAAACCGAACTACCGAGACTAGAGAGGTAGTGTACTTGGCTCGCCAGACCAAGAAGTACCCTGCAAGAGAGGCAGGGCTACCTACCTTAAGGGGCTAAGAAGAAGCTCATCCTCGAGCTAAGTCCCTGGTTATCAAACCAAACGATAAGTTAACTTTGGCAAGTTCAACTTACTCTCGCCAGAGAGACTCCTCATATCCTGGTGCACCTTAAACACCAGGGGTATTCCTCGTCCTTGAGGAATTAAGAAAAGAAGAAGGAAAAGGCTCCCCCTCGGGCCCGTTATTCGGTGGCCACAACGAACTCCTAAGATAACTTGGTAAGGAACCAAGTACAAATTATTCTCGCCAGAGAAACCCCCCTCCGTTATCCTCACCCTTGAAGAAGACCCTCCCCGAGTTCAGTCCTCGTCCATAAGGAAATAAGTAACGAAGGAGAAAAGCTCCTCCTCGAGCTCGTTACTCGGTGATCACACCGCACTCCAAGTTAACTTGATTTAAGAACCAAGTTCGACTCACTCTCACTAGAGAGACCACGACTGCCTAGGTGTTGCATAAAGCACCGTATTGGTTCTCGTCCTTGAAGAACCCCCCTCCCGGAAGAACGTGTGGACCCCCCAGCTGCTACCCTGACCTTCGAACAGGTAGCACGTGTTTTATAGAGCTCTCAGTCTGTTGATCTATTTTTCAGATTTTTCTATAGTTTGTTTGTTTTTTTGTTTTTTTTCTCACCACAATCAGCGAAAGCTAAGTTGCTCTTCTTTTTTTATTTCTTATTGCTACTTAAATTCTTTCTTTGTTTGAATAAGTGATGGAGTTTGGGGATGAAAGTGAGCATGAGTGTCGGAATGTATGCATTGGTTGTGGTGTATTAGGTGAGGGGTATACATGTGTTGTATGTGGGCTGCGTGAATGCATTGTAGATTTAGAGGGGATGAGAAGGCAGGATTTAGACAGGATATGTAGGCTGGAGGGGTTAGTTGCTGAGCTCAGGAGGGAACTTAGTGTTAGGCCTAGAGCTGGGAATAGGTTAGGTGGTGAGGTAGGCCAGTTAGATGTTTCAGGTGAAGGTAGAGGGCCAGTGGAGGAGGTAGGATGTGATAGTTCTAGTGATAGTGAAGTTAGCCCCCTTAGATTAGTTAGAAATAGGCCTAGTGAGGATGGGGGACAGTGGAGAGTGGTTAGGAAACATGAAGCTAGGGAGGCTTCTCCTGTTCTTTGTGAGAATAGGGTTGCCTCTGTTGAGGTGGTTAGCCAGGGGGAGAATAGGTGTGTGAGTCAGAGGGACACAGATCCTATTAGCTTGACTAATAGATTCAGTGCCCTAAGAGAGGAAGTAACTGGAAGTGATATGACTGATGGGGGTGGGGGTGGAGTTCGAGTGACTGGTAGTTTGAATGAGAATAGGAGTGGGGATGGAGTTAGGTCTGTGGGGGTTAGGAATAGGAGTCTGACTGAAGTGCTTGTGATGGGTGATTCGCGAGTTAGATATTTAGATAGGAAGTTGAATGCAAGTAGATTGAATGGTTTGAGGGTGTGTTTGCCGGGTGCTGGAGTGAGAGATCTGTCTGATAGGTATGAGGAACTGGTGTCTGGCTGTGCAAGGGATGCGGTTGTGATTACACATGTAGGAGTGAATGATGTGAAGAAAGTGGGTGCATGTGAGTTACGTGAGAGGTACAAGAGGTTGATTGAAAAGGTGAAAGAAAGTAGAATGAAAGGTGTTGTGACAGGTGTGCTTCCAAGAATGGATGTTGGGGTAGAATGGATGTCTCGTGCAATTGGGCTGAATGATTATGTGAGGAGGATGTGTGAGATGGAAGGTGTCATGTTTGTGGATGTGTGGGATAGGTTTGTTGGAATGAAAGAAATGTATGCGATGGATGGACTGCATTTGAGTAGGAGGGGGGTAGATGTGTTGTGGGAGGAGTATGATCGTGTTATTAGGTCTTTGCGGGCGGGAAACTAGATACTAATAGTGGTCAGGGAATTATGAGAGGACATTATAGTACTGAAAGTAGAATGGACTTGGCAGATAACAGAAATAGGTTCCAAGGCGATAGAGGTGAGGTCATTCAAGTTTCAAGAGGTGCTTCAGGGATAGGGGGGTTAAATTGTTTCTATACAAATGCTCGTAGTCTTAGAAACAAGAAGGATGAGCTATTTAGTTATATTAGCAATGAGGATATAGATATATTATGCGTTACTGAATCATGGGTTAATGAAATAGAATTTAGTGACACTATAAGTGAATTTGATTTTCAGGGCTATAATATGTACATTAGTCAAAGGACAGGTAGGATTGGTGGAGGAATAATTATCTATATAAAAAACAACATTGTTTCAAGTTTAAATACTTCAATAAAGCAGGATGGAGTTGAGTCACTTTGGATAAATATTAGGTTCAGTAAAAATAGAATGGTGCATTTGGGAGCTTTTTACAGGCCACCTGGGCAGACTGATGATATAGATGAACTAATGATAAGGGAAATAAGTAAGGGATGTGAAACAGATGCAGTTATTATTGGGGACTTCAACTTAAACTCTGTGGACTGGGAAAATATGATAGGTAGGGATAGAACAAGTGGCAGGTTCATAGAATGCTTTGAGGATAATTTTTTGAATCAATTTGTTAACGATTCAATGAGGGGGGACAATATATTAGATTTAGTACTTTCTAACAGTGATCATTTAGTTCAAGAATTGACTGTTGGGGAAGCATTGGGAAATAGTGACCATCAGATAGTTCGTTTTAACTTGGGAATTGAGAAGGGTAAAATAACTGAGAATGCTGAAAAAGTTCCAAATTTTCATAAGGGAGATTATGTAAAACTTCGAAGCTTGCTAAATTTGGTAGACTGGGATATAGAATTCAGAGGTAAAAATGCTTATGGGATGTGGGATACTTTCAAGCATATAATAAATGTAGTCCAAGAACAATGTATCCCAATGAAGGCCATTAGGAACAAAAGTAGGAAACCATTATGGTGGAATCAGGAGATAGCTAGAAAAATTTCAGAGAAGAAAAGGGCATATAAAAAATTACAGGTACAAAATAATATTCAAAATTTAAGTGATTATAGAATGGCTAGGAATGAGTTAAATAAGATTATAAAGAAGAACAAAAGGGTGTCAGAAATTAAATTAGCTCAGGATAGCAACAAAGATCCTAGGAAGTTCTTTAGTTACTATAAAATTAATAACAAGTCTAGCAGAGTTAAAATAGGACCTATCAAATATGAAGGGGTTGTGAGAGAAACTGATGAGGAAATAGTTGAGGTACTAAATGGTCATTTTGCATCAGTATTTACAAAAGAGAAACTAAATAGTCCTATGTATAGTACTCATAGGTCAGGAAAAGAGGTGTTTACTAACATTTGTGTGGATCGGAGGATGATAAAAGGACTAATAGGTGATTTAGATACTACCAAGGCCTCCGGCCCTGATAATATTCATTCTAGGATACTTAAAGAAGGGGTAGAAAGTATCTCAATAGCTCTGGACAAGTTATATACTAGGTCATTGGAATATGGAGAAATACCCGATGATTGGAAGAGAGCGAATGTAGTCCCCATTTTCAAGAAGGGTAGTAAAGAGGATCCAAATAACTTTAGACCGGTTAGCCTAACTCCTGTAGTCTGTAAAATTCTTGAGAAAATAGTTAAAAAAGGGATTTGCCAACATCTAGAGAGGGAGGGGTTAATCAGCGATGCTCAGCATGGGTTTAGATCAGGTAGATCATGTTTGACTAACTTACTAGACTTTCTGGAGTTTGTAACAGATCAAGTAGATAAGGGAGAGAATGTAGATATAATTTACTTAGATTTTAGTAAAGCATTTGATAAGGTACCACACAGGAGACTAGTTCATAAATTAAAAATGATTGGGATATGTGGGGGTGTTTCAAATTGGATAGCTGAGTGGCTGAAAGACAGGAAGCAAAGGGTAGTGCTAAATGGTGTAAAGTCAGAGTGGAGGGATGTTATCAGTGGGGTTCCTCAGGGATCAGTTCTCGGTCCATTATTATTTGTTATCTATATAAACGATCTTGGGGAGGCAGTTAATAATAAAGTGTCAATTTTTGCGGATGATACCAAATTAGCAGCTGTAGTTAAAGATATTGATGATAATTTTAAAGTGCAGGGGGACTTAAATAAATTGTTATCCTGGGCACATAAGTGGCAAATGACTTTCAACCTTGATAAGTGCAAAGTTATTAACATGGGAAAAGATAATAGAGAATTTAACTATGAAATGGATGGGCATTGGCTGAGCTCAGTAGAGGATGAGAAAGATCTAGGAGTAGTAATAGATAAGTCATTAAGGTTTTCTAAGCAGTGTATTGAAGCAAGAAATAGGGCAAATAGAGTGCTGGGTTTTATTAAGAGAAGTGTCAGTTACAAAAGTAAGGAGGTTATTCTTAAACTCTATAACTCTTATGTTAGGCCACATCTAGAGTACTGTATACAGGCATGGTCCCCACATTTTAGACACGATATTAACCTTCTTGAGTCAGTGCAACGGAGGGCAACAAAGATTATTCCTTCCCTGAGGCACCTTGAATATGAAGATAGACTGAGGGTATTAAATATGTTCTCGTTCGAAAGGATTTGTGTGAGAGGGGATATGATTGAGCTGTTTAAAATTTTTTCCGGGATAGATAAATTGGATGTTAGCAAGTTTTTTGAGTTAGATGATGGAAATCGGACTAGAGGTCACCACTTGAAAATTAAAAAGCAAGGGTGTAGGTTGGATTTAAGAAAATATTTTTTCACCAATAGAGTGGTAGACTTCTGGAACAAATTGCCGCAGAGGGTAGTAGGTAGTCCAAATCTAAATGTATTTATGAGTAGGTTGGATGAGTTTATGGGAAGGGAAGGTTGTGATGGTTCCTAAGTTTTGTATATATTAATATTGTTTGTATATATCTATAGCTGCATGATTTAGTTCTTGACAAGCGTTGATTGGTGATACCCTTGTTTCTGGATGCAATCCTCTGGATGTAGTTTTCCTGGGAGTTTGGGTGCCTTGAAAAAGAGGCCGCTTGACTCCGATGACCTATGATGAGCCCTTGTGGCTTTTGTCATCCGTTATATTATATTGTGGGGGACTTTGATTTTGTCTTCCCCTGGTGATGGTGCTTTTTGTGGGTGGGTTTTGACGGAGGCGGATGACCTTTGATAGGCCCTTGTGGCTTTTGTCATCCGTGTAATTATGTTATGTTATGTTATGTTAAAACGACCGTGGAATTTCGCCCATCTACATCTGGACACATGGCACGCGTCGTGAGTCAATAACATTTCTGAGGCCTTTAAACTCCACATGAGTCCGTAAGCTAATTCTTAAATTATTGTTTTGTGTAGAGAAAACGTTAACCAATTTTTGTGGGTATAATGTATAAATGTTATGTATTCAATTGATAAAGGTAAAATATAAGTTTATTTTGTGAATTAGTGGGCGTTTCTTTTATATCCTTACGTGTTTCGTAACGGCTCAGTTTGTTAAGATATTCTTATAATATCAATATATTAGACACACACAGCACTCTTAGAGATAGAACAAAAAGGGGGGAATTCTACGACACCCCTCCTTTCGAACGAGAACATATTTAATACCCTCAGTCTATCTATATATTCAAGGTGCCTCAGGGAAGGAATAATCTTTGTTGCCCTCCGTTGCACTGACTCGAGAAGGTTAATAACGTGTTTAAAATGTAGGGACCATGCCTGTATACAGTACTCTAGATCTGGCCTAACATAGGAGTTATAGAGTTTAAGAATAACCTCCTTACTTTTGTAACTGAAATTTCTCTTAATGAAACCCAGCACTCTATTTGCCCTATTTCTTGCTTCAATACACTGCTTAGAAAACCTTAATGACTTATCTATTACTACTCCTAGATCTTTCTCATCCTCTACTGAGCTCAGCCAATGCCCATCCATTTCATAGTTAAATTCTCTATTATCTTTTCCCATGTTAATAACTTTGCACTTAGCAAGGTTGAAAGTCATTTGCCACTTATGTGCCCAAGATAACAATTTATTTAAATCCCCCTGCAATTTAAAATTATCATCAATATCTTTAACTACAGCTGCTAATTTGGTATCATCCGCAAAAAATGACACTTAATTATTAACTGCCTCCCCAAGATAGTTTATATAGATGACAAATAATAATGGACGGAGAACTGATCCCTGAAGAACCCCACTGATAACATCCCTCCACTCTGACTTTACACCATTTAGCACTACCCTTTGCTTCCTGTCTTTCAGCCACTCAGCTATCAAATTTGAAACACCCACACATATCCCAATCATTTTTAATTTATGAACTAGTCTCCTATGTGGTACCTTATCAAATGCTTTACTAAAATCTAAGTAAATTATATCTACATTCTCTCCATTATCTACTTGATCCGTTACAAACTCCAGAAAGTCTAGTAAGTTAGTCAAACATGATCTACCTGATCTAAACCCATGCTGAGCATCGCTGATTAACCCCTCCCTCTCTAGATGTTGGCAAATCCCTTTTTTAACTATTTTCTCAAGAATTTTACAGACTACAGGAGTTAGGCTAACCGGTCTAAAGTTATTTGGATCCTCTTTACTACCCTTCTTGAAAATGGGGACTACATTCGCTCTCTTCCAATCATCGGGTATTTCTCCATATTCCAGTGACCTAGTATATAACTTCTCCAGAGCTATTGAGATAATTTCTACACCTTCTTTAAGTATCCTAGAATGAATATTATCAGGGCCGGAGGCCTTGGTAGTATCTAACTCACCTATTAGTCCTTTTATCATCCTCCGATCCACACTAATGTTAGTAAACACCTCTTTCCCTGACCCATGAGTACTATACATAAGACTATTTAGTTTCTCCTTTATAAATACTGATGCAAAATGACCATTTAGTACCTCAACTATTTCCTCATTAGTTTCTCTCACAACCCCTTCATATTTGATAGGTCCTATTTTAACTCTGCTAGACTTGTTATTAATTTTATAGTAACTAAAGAACTTCCTAGGATCTTTGTTGCTATCCTGAGCTAATTTAATTTCTGACACCCTTTTGTTCTTCTTTATAATCTTATTTAACTCATTCCTAGCCATTCTATAATCACTTAAATTTTGAATATTATTTTGTACCTGTAATTTTTTGTATGCCCTTTTCTTCTCTGAAATTTTTCTAGCTATCTCCTGATTCCACCATAATGGTTTCCTACTTTTGTTCCTAATGGCCTTCATTGGGATACATTGTTCTTGGACTACATTTGTTATATGCTTGAAAGTATCCCACATCCCATAAGCATTTTTACCTCTGAATTCTACATCCCAGTCTACCAAATTTAGCAAGCTTCGAAGTTTTACATAATCTCCCTTATGAAAATTTGGAACTTTTTCAGCATTCTCGGTTATTTTACCCTTCTCAATTCCCAAGTTAAAACGAACTATCTGATGGTCACTATTTCCCAATGCTTCCCAACAGTCAATTCTTGAACTAAATGATCACTGTTAGAAAGTACTAAATCTAATATATTGTCCCCCCTCGTTGGCTCATTAACAAATTGATTCAAAAAATTATCCTCAAAGCATTCTATGAACCTGCCACTTGTTCTATCCCTACCTATCATATTTTCCCAGTCCACAGAGTTTAAGTTGAAGTCCCCAATAATAACTGCATCTGTTTCACATCCCTTACTTATTTTCCTTATCATTAATTCATCCATATCATCCGTCTGCCCAGGTGGCCTGTAAAAAGCTCCCAAATGCACCATTCTATTTTTACTGAACCTAATATCTATCCAAAGTGACTCAACTCCATCCTGCTTTATTGAAGTATTTTATCTTGAAACAATGTTGTTTTTTATATAGATAATTATTCCTCCACCAATCCTACCTGTCCTTTGACTAATGTACATATTATAGCCCTGTAAATCAAATTCCCTTATAGTGTCACTAAATTCTATTTCATTAACCCATGATTCAGTAACGCATAATATATTTATATCCTCATTGCTAATATAACTAAATAGCTCATCCTTCTTGTTTCTAAGACTACGGGCATTTGTATAGAAACAATTTAACCCCCCTCTTCCTGAAGCACCTCTTGAAACTTGAATGACCTAACCTCTATCGCCTTGGAACCTATTTCTGTTATCTGCCAAGTCAATTCTACTTTCAGTACTATAATGTCCTCTCATAATTCCCTGACCACTATTAGTATCTAGTGAGAGAGACAGAGAGAGAGTGCCTGCACCCTAATTGGTGCTGTATTATAGTTTTTTGTGTTAATATATTTATTATAGGTATGTAGGTACATTCAATTTTTTGTGGATTGATATTTAGTTCAGTTGTGCTTTGTTATATATTGACTCTAGTTGGGGATTGCATTGGGTGGTGGTGAATATATTGTATAATAAAGAAAATAAGTATCCACATCTCATTAAGCCTCCTTCCAATCAAGCGGTCTCATGAATGAGTGAGCAGATCTTGGTGGCGAGTAGTTAAAGCAACCATCCACTACAACTCCAATTCCCCGAGAGCAGTCAGGGCACTTTGTGAGTTGCTAAAGATCCCAATCCACTTTAAGAACCAAGTGATGCCTTGCAACTAGCTTGGGTGTGAAGACAGACAAAGTGCTTGGTAAAGCCACACTGACTTCAAGTAAAGATAATACAAGGTGGAATAAGACCCTCCTTGGAATTTGGTGCCATGTGTATACACTGGCAGGGATCCAGCATGACAAAAGGTGAGTTCTATGCAATACTTCCAAGGGTTTGGAGGCTTTGAGAGCAGAGGCGTGGCAATAAATAGTCAAAGGTGCCATCTGATGTGCCCAGGAAGCCACCCTGGGCAGAGCCAGAGGTGCTACCAGCCTGAAATACACCAAGCTCTCAGAGTTTCTATACTTAAACCAAAGGAACTTAGGGTATGACTGGGGTCTCTTGGCGTTATAGGCACCATCAAGATTGGCTCCGGATACAGAGCTGTTGGCGACTGATGTAGGCACAGAGATCTTGTGTACAAGCACATAATGTACTGTGCACAGCAATTGGCATCTCCTAGGCATCATTAAGTAGGCTCTCAATTGTGGTACTGCGGAAGCCACTGATCTTCAGGCGGAGACAGGTGTGGTGGGATTAAGTCCACATTCAGCAATACACACTCAGGTGTGGAAGGGTGCTAAACGTCACAGAACAAAGAAGAATGTCTTTGGCGCAGGTACAAGAGCCCCTGCGGATATGAATATGGGCATCTCGCAAGTGTGCCCATTTCAAATATGACAGAAAGTGACCTGAAGACGCTGTGGCATAGAGGATTTAGGTACATTGGAAAAGTCATGGCACAATGGCAAGCAACTTTAAGTTCCCCTCAGCCATTTCCAATCTTCTTTGTCACACAGCCTGGAGGGCTGACATGATTCCACCATGTAGTCAGTGTGAGGAAGAGCCAAATGCTGCTCTGCTTTTCAAGTCCTCGCAGACTCTTTGGGGCCCTCATTCCCTGCAATTCTCACATGCCCAGGAATCCAGGAAAAAATAATCTCAACATCCACCTGGATTGAAGCGACCATGGCGTAACTAATACCGTGAACCAGGCATGAGGTGCGGAGATTCCCAAATCCCGAGAGAACTCAAGGTGCTTTGTGAGTTGTTATAGATCACAATCCAAGTTCTGAATTGGCCATGATGTGTTATCTCCTAGCCCTAAATCCAGAGGGCTTAGGGTAGGACTGCCATCTCTCAGCGGCTGAGGGAGGCGTGGGCTCACCCATATAGGCACATAACGCACTCACTGTACACTGCGCAGAGCGAGTAGAATCTCCTAGGCATAGACAACTAGGTTCGCAATGGGGATTGTGCGGAAGGGACCTGTGTGTTTGATTGATTCCACCTTGCAGTATACACGCTCGGCTTCAGATGCATAAAACTTGCATCCATAGTTGAGCTTTGAATGAACAAAGGATCGATAGAAAAGCAAGGCAGTAGCCCTATCAGTACTCCAGGTGCTGAATGTCACAGAACCAAGAATTTCCATGGCGCAGGTACAAAATACCCTAAAGCTGTGAATAAGAGCCTCCCAGGTGAGGTGTCAGTCGAAAACACGACCAAGGAAACAGTATGAATCCACCACTGTCATGGAAACCCCATTTAGGAACAAGATCAGGTCAGGGTGGAGCCATGGTTGGTGGCAGAAGTGTACCACCTTAGTCTTGGCCAAGGAAAACTGAAACTTGTGCACTTCAGTATAGCAAGAGATGGGGTTTAATGCCTATTGGAGTGGATGCTCTAGAGTTTGTATCTGGGCCGCACCAGAAGAGATCAAAAGGTGATTGAAGTAGAGCATAGTGAGAACATTTCCTGGCAGTACAGAGGTGATACCATTGATGCTCAGCAAAAGAGTGTAACACTGAGGACCCTTACCTGCAAGACACCCCTTTCTGCTCAAATGATCCAGAAAGAGGTTCCCCACACATATGCAGAATCATGATCTCACAAAAAATTTGGGAAAAAGATTTGGAGGAACCCTCTCAGCCCCACCATATGGAGAGTCTCCATGATACGGTATCACAGGCCTTTTCCAGTCAGAGCAGAACAGAGCATCCAGCATGGAGTAGAACTTGCAGAAGACAGGTGGCCTCGGCTGTCCAGGAAAAAGGCTAGTACAACATTTACAAATTTCCCCATCAACTTGCACATGCAGCAGGTTAGAGATTTTATTTTATTTTATTTTTTTTAAAGAGCTCCTTTGGTGACTGCCTACTTAAGCATTAGTCACCATATTAAAAACTGGTCTAGTACTAGGCCAAAGAGTCCTTGCGGACTCTTTGGCGCCCTCATTCTCTGCAGTTTTTACATGTCCAGGAACCCAGCAGAAGATAATCTCGACATCCGCCCGGCTCACCCAAACCGTTGCATCACGGATATCGCAAACCAGGGGATGCGGAGATTCCAATGCCCCGAGAGCACTCAGGGCACTTTGTGAGTTGCTATAGACAGCAGGTTAGAGAGATTGTGTGGTAACAGACCAGGGTAGCTTCATCAAAGCCCAGAATTCACAATTGAACAAAAATACCCTCTTTCCCTCATGGTCTGGATAATGCCTGGGATGAGGCTAAATTTAGTTACTCCATAAACTTCAGTATAGGTCAAGATTATAAGGTCACAATTCCTGCATTTTGGGTACTGAAAACTACATGGAAAGACTACATTTCCAAAGTAATGAGTTTCACCCAACTTTGTAAATCTTTTCACTGTAATGAAATTTTGACTTAAATTTAGTATAAAAAATGAAAACAAGCTAAATTCCTTACCTTTTCTTCAAGGGAGTTTTGTACCCCTGTTTCATTAGAGGCAATTAGAATTGAATTTTCATCTTGGCAAATTAATCTCTCTTCATTTTCTTCAGGAAAAGGAATTTGATCTTCCAGAATTTCTTCTTTAATCTCTTCTTTTGCTAAAATCTCACCATACTCCTCCTAGAGTAAATACAAATTCAATTCTACTTAATTATTAAAATTCCAAACTCGAGATATTGTGCTTGGCTTTTCCACTCCCAAATGCAAGGTATGAATTCTGGCTTTTTGATATATATATATATATATATTGTCATAAAAATATGAGAGAGAGAGAGAACTACAGAAATAGGAACCAGCAAAGACCCTAAGGTCAGCTCAAGGCCAGTCCACTTACACATTCTAACGTTAGTGTATCATGCTCTTTTTTTTTCATGCTGTTTTTTTTGTTATACATATATATATATATATTATATATATTTTTTTAACTATTTCAACCCTACGGTACACACTTATCTACATGTGTACCCTTGACATGCAGGTTTAGCTATCCCTCAAATACAGTAACATAACACGCTTTTTCGAACTGGGGGGTGGTGGTGATAGGGCAGTACTCTCTTCTCCTGCAGGCATCGCCTGCTAGAGATGAAAATTATATACTTATAGGACAGACAGAAAAAGAAAAGGGGAATTTACATTCACTCCATGCATGGAGGCGTCGCTGGTATCTTTCTATTCATCATTTCATTTTACTTCTCAACTCCTTATAATATATGACGTTTTAATCTGTGCTCCTACTATGTTATATTTACGCTATTGAAGTACTCATCAAGTCGGTTTTTGAACATATTAACTGACGTGCTTTCAACTACACGGTTTGGAAGGCCATTCCATGTTTGCGTGATTTTAAACGTGAAGTAATTTGGGGCAATAGTAGAGTTAAAACGCTTGTTCACTAATTTTAAACCATTTTGGCGTGTGTTGGCCCTTTCATCCAGCTCGAACAATAGTCTGTAATCAATATTAGTAAATCCTTTTAAGATTTTGAATAATTCTATCAATTGTCAACGTAATCATCTACTTTCAAGTGATAGTAGGTTTAATAAGCGTAGTCTATCTTCGTACGGTTTGTTTCGGATTTCAGGAATTAGTTTCGTAGCCTGACGTTGCACTCTTTCTAACTGCGCTATATCCTTATTTAGGGTGTGGGCGCACAAGTGATTTGTATAGTGGCATGATTATATCTTTCGATTTGAAAGTAAAATTCTGAGCAATATATCCTAGCATTCGGTAAGCTTCTGCGCATTGCTTTGATACTTTAAGGTCCGAGATTAAAATCCCTAGGTCTTTTTCTAAGTTAACGGATTCGAGAATTTGGTCTTTCATATGGTATTCTAGTTTAAGTTCTGACATCCTAAATGCATCACCTTGCATTTACCTATGTTGAAGCCCATTTGCCATTTATCCGCCCATTCCACAATTTTATTAAGGTCCCTTTGCATTTGCTCTACATCGGGTCTCGCAAGGGCACGGCTTCCTAGCTTTGTCTCATCTGCAAATTTAGAGATCCTACTAAACACTCCATTATCTAAGTCATTAATGTACACAATAAATAATAATGGGCCCAGGACTGACCCCTGTGGTAACCCGCTGGTGAAAGGGGCCCAGTCTGAACACGCCCCATTTACAACAACCCGCTGTGAACGATTTGATAGCCAGTTTCTAATCCATTTAAGTATGTTGCCCCTCACCCCAATTGCTCTAATTTTCATCAATAGCCTTTCGTGCGGGACTGTATCAAAGGCCTTTTTAAAGTCAAGGTAAATTATATCCGCCGCTTTAGTTTCATCATAGATGCAAATCATGTTATGAAAGAATTCAAGTAAATTGTTAGGCACGAGTGCCCCCATCTAAATCCATGCTGGGAGTCTGCAATTAAGTTATATGTTTCACAATGGCTCACCAACCTATCTCTAATTATCGATTCTAAGAGTTTTCCAATTACAGAAGTTAGACTGATGGGACGGAAATTAGTAGGCTCAGTTTTATCCCCCTTTTTGAATATCAGCGTAACATTAGCATGCTTGAACTCTAATGGAACTAGGCCTTCCTCTATTGATCGATTGAAAATCGTGCAGAGCGGTCTTGCTAATTCATTTTTTAGTTCTTTAAGATGTGTTGGGTATACTCCATCGGGCCCGGGTGACTTTGACTTTTTCATTTTATTAATATATGAGAGAATCTCCCCTTCATTTATATTGGATAGAGTATTTTGTCTTTCAAAATTTCCTTGCCTAGTGTTTCTAATTGTGTCATGTCTTCAATAGTAAAAACGCTCGAGAAGTGCTCATTTAATATTTTAGCAAACTGTTCTGGGATATCCGTCGTAACACCATCTTTACCTCTGATCGGCCCTATTGAACCCTTTATGGGCTTTCTACTGTTAACGTAACTGTAAAACCGTTTCGGTTCGTGTTTCAAATTTATAGCAAGGTCTTTTTCATATTTCAACTTAGATTCTCTAATGGCCCGCTTTACCAGCCTTCGAGCATCTACGTATTTTTCCCGATTTGTTGTGGTTTCATTTTTTTAAAAACTTTGATAGTCTTTATTATGCTCCTGAATTAAGTTAATTATTAAAGAGCTAACCCACGGTGCTCTCTTTGACTTTCCATTATTTCGACGAATGTACTTAACTAACTCGGAATCCACCGTGAGCACATTTTGCTGTAGCTCTGAGTACATTCCTTGTACTGTCTTATTATCAAAACATCTCCCCCAGTCTATCCTTTTAATCCGGTTTGGAAGGTTTCAAAATTACAACTCCCGAGAGAGAGAGAGAGAGAGAGAGAGAGAGAGAGAGAGAGAGAGAGAGAGAGAGAGAGAGAGAGAGAGAGAGAGAGAGAGAGAGAGAGAGAGAGAGAGAGAGAGAGCGTGTGTGTGTGATTGAGTCACAAGGGATTTTGAGTGATCGGCACACTTTCCCAGCGCTAACGTGCCAGAACCCCATCCCATTTATGGTGTTATGACCATCACAGCCAATTCCCACCATCAAGGCTGTGGGACTAAACTGATAAGACTTTATCGGCAAACATTGGAACTTCCGGCATAGTAGTATATATTCTCCATCCTGAGAATAATCTTCAAAGTATTCTTAGAGCTTTTTGGTTGCGAACTTTCCCCACGTTACTTCCAAGTAAGCAAGCCCATGCAATACAGAAGGTATTCATGCGGCATCATAAGAAGTCTTTGGAATCACTCATCGACGGTGCGCAATCCTCGAGTGACAAACCCTGGTGCTATTCGGTTTAGCAGCAGGAATCCATATTCAGAACGACGAAGACTACGTATGGAATATCGCGCTCTACTCCGCTTCCTCGAAGAATACCTTCCCCCAAGTACCTGTGTGGTGGGGCGAATGTGAGTGTGTGTAAAAGGGCCATTCTCCCACCCCTTTTCTCAGTACCGTCTCCCTCCCTCTGTAAGAATGTGTGTGAATGGGAATGGGTTTGTTTTATTTTTGTTTAATTCATGTATAAAATGATTACCATGTTTTTCTTTCTTTCCAGGCGTTATTCTGGAAAGATAATAGCTAATTTTGAAATATCACTATAATAAGATAGTTCTTTGTTTAAATTAACTTTTAACGAAGCGTTATTCTGGAAAGAGGTAAGCTAGTCGATGTATTTTCAGGTAATGCCCACTTATTAGTTTCGCCATCCATGTAAAAATAAATGGGTCACTGAAGGAGGATATATCTCTTCTTCAGAGAGAGTGGAAGTGTGGACTGGAAGCAAGAGGGGTTCTGTAGAAGAGTGCTCCACCCAGCCCTGAGAGGAGGGCTTTCGTGTCTCTATCCACCTGAACCACCATACCTGCCTTCGTTGACAATACTGCCTCCTTCTAGTTAACCAACTACCACCCACCTCCAGCAAGACATAGCGCGTGTCCCCTTTTCGTTCGGTTGTGGTTGTGTTTTTTTGTTTTGTCTAGAATTTACGTAAATTGTTGTATCCGCCCGTTATAGGATTCTCGTTTGGTATCATTATTTTTATTTGGGAATTTAGCCTCATTTTGAAGTGTGCACACTTCCCTAGTAAAATATAAAATTTTTGTAAATATAAACTGTAGCTATCCTTGTATTTTTTTTGTAAGTAAAGGGACTGTATATACAATCCGTTTTATTCTCCCTCGATTTCTCACGTCCGGACAGTGTAGGAAGCGGGTTGGATCGATTATCGATTGGGATTAGAGATCTATTTTCGGCCCGCTACATTTGGCGCCCGAATAGGGACGTGAGACTTCGAAACTGGGAGCGTGACTGGATTGGATTGCAGTCCATACCCAATTAGTGTGACAAGTAGTTTGATTGATTTTTCCTTTCTCCTATCTTTTTTACTAACTTGGGAACAATGGCTGTAGCGGAAAAGTTGAATGAAGAAGTAGTGCGATTGAGACTGGAGTTGAGAAAGAAAGAAGAGGAGTGTGAAATGTTGCGGGGAATGATGGAGGGAATAGAGAATAAAATAAAAGGGATGAATGAAAAGACTGATAGGATGAAGAAGGAAATGGGAGACTGACAGGATCAGACGGACCGACGGATGCAGGACCTGTATAACATGATGACAGGACCTACAACCCTGACCCCTGCTCCTACTGAAGGGACTCCGCTAAATGGAATGGATGGCAGTATGATTGAGTCTAAAGAAGATACTGTGAGTGGTAGGAAATGGGGTGAATGGAAGAGAGTGGAAAGTAAGAGAGGAAGTAAGCATGGTTCTAAGGTTAAGGATAGGAAGGCGAGAGGGAAGAGTGTGGATTCGCTATACTCAGATGAGGGAGAGAGTGACGATATGATTGGAATGAGTGAGACCGAGAGTAGCTCTTCGGAGAGTGAAGTGAATGTGGGGAAAGGAATTTTGATTAGGGAAGTGCCAAGGATTGATAAGTTTAGATTGCATGGGGGAAAGAGTATGGATGAGTTCTTCGGGGATTTTGAGCGGTACTGCAAGCTCAAGTACCCGCAGAACAAGGGTCACTGGGTGAGTGTTCTGGGAGATTGTTTGGATGGGAAAGTGTTGGAGTTCTTGCGAGTGATAACGAGTGTGGGAGAGCCAAAGTACGATGTAGTGAAGAAGAGATTGATTGGGCAGGTGAAACGAATGAAAGAGAGTGTGAAGTATAAGAGGGTGAATGAATTTGAGAAGGCTCGAATTGGGAA
Source organism: Ceratothoa steindachneri (assembly GCA_963969495.1). NCBI lineage: Eukaryota > Metazoa > Arthropoda > Malacostraca > Isopoda > Cymothoidae > Ceratothoa > Ceratothoa steindachneri. The sequence continues at coordinate 19,485,591 of OZ018322.1, read as the reverse complement.
GAGTGAAAGTGTGAATATGTATGCACATAGGCTTGAGAGTATGGCAAGAACGAGGTATGGTGATGATGATGTAAATGAATGTAAACCACTCATGAGGAAGTTTTTGGACACGATCCCGCGAAAGGTGAGTGAATGGCTGAGTGGAAAGAGAAAGGAGAGAGTGAGACTGACAGGTGAACGGTTGATGTGGGAGGATGTGTTGGAACTGTTAGAAGATGGACGATTTGATGATGAAAGCGATCTAGAAGAGGATGGATGGTACAGTGTGAATGTTGGGGGTAAGAAGCCCAGGAGCTTTCATCCACCCCAGCAGTTTGTCAGCTACAGGGATGCCCTGAAGGCTGCACCAGCTGGAGTGATGTCAAACTTCCTGGGCCGGCAGAATGGATGGGCAAATGGAGGGTGGTCGAATGGAAGGGGGCAGATGAATTTCAAGCATGGGAACGGATATATGAGAGAGAAACCGAGGTATGTCCCAGCAAATGAAGAGACCGAATGGTGTGAGAAAGATTGTGGAATGTCGTCGGTGTAGAAGGAAAGGTCATATGTTGGCAGAATGTAGGTGGACATCTGGTGCATGTTTTGGGTGTGGTAAGAAAGGGCATATGATAAAGGATTGCCAGGAAAGTGTGAAAGAGTGCTTCGAGTGTAAAGAAATAGGCCATTTGAAGAAAGATTGTCCGAGGTTGAATGGTGGAGCAACTGGTGGGGAAAGTATGAAATATGCATGTGGTAATTGTGGAAAGGCTGGTCATTATGCAAGGATGTGTCGTGACCAGAGGAATGTATGTAGCTATTGTGCGATGGAAGGACATTCAAGTGAAAAGTGTTGGATTAGACTGAGAGCGCAAGGTGTGAATGGAAAGTCTGAAGCGGGAAACTGAATGGTAAGAGGGTACCTGCTGAAGTATCCTCTGGGTGCATGAGTGTGAGTAATGTGTTGGTAAGTCTGTCTAGTGTGAAAGTGCTGTCTAGTAGGAAGTATGAGTGTCTGAGTGTGAAGGTGGAATTGAATGGAATTGAGTGTTTGGCTTTAATAGATTCTGGATGCAAGGCGAGCTTGGTGTATAAAGATGTGTATGACAAGGTTAGCAAGAAAGCCCTCCTGTCTGAGTGCAAGGGTAGTTTAGTAGGTATTGGTAATAGGAGAGTGCCTGTGATTGGAATGATAAGGTCAGCTGTTCGAATGCATGGTATGATGATGAATGAATGAATGTGAATTTTCTGTGATTGATAAGGTGAGTAGTGAGTATGGTGTGATTTTGGGCTATGATTTTATGAAAATGAATCGTATGGTTGTGCATCCTGCGAGTGATCAGATTGAGAGAAAGATTGGTAAAAATGGGGTGTATAAGTTGTATGTAGGGAAAGATGGTAGCGTTTTGAGGAGTGTGTTTACTGGTATTGAGGTGACTGCTATGGAGAATGTAAGGCTTGTGAAGGGTGAAAGGGTGTCTGTTAAGAGTGAGTTGGAGTAAGGATGTTAGTTTGAATGTGAGTGAGAACACTGTGATATTGGATGGAAAGGATGCGTGTTATAAGGTAAGGCGTGTTGCTTGTGTGTTTGATGGCTTGATGAGAATGAATGATCCTTTTGTATGTGTGCAGGCAGACCCCAGTGTGAAAGGGCAGGTGAGGGGAATCCAAGTCGGAGATGTACTGGGCCACCTCTCCACTGTCAATGAGGTAGGTATGGATGATAGTACGGATATCAGGGTGAATGTTGCGAATGAAAAGACATGTGAATGGATGTATAATGAGGTGAAGGACATGGTGAAAGTGGATGGATGTTTGACTGAGTATGAAAGGGAGGATGTGTATCAAATGATATTTGAGCGAAAGGGAGCACTCAGTAAGGGTGATCTGGATTTTGGGGTTGCAAAGCTCCCGGAATTCAAGATTGTCCTGAAGGAGGACTCCCCAATCTATCAGCGGCTGAGGCATTTCCCACGTCCGGTTGCTGAAGAGATTGAGGAGCAGTGTTTGGAATTGGAGCAATTGGGGGTGATTGAGGAGAGTGAGAGTGCATGGAATAGTCCAATTGTACCTGTACGTAAGCCGGATGGAAGATTGCGTCTGTGTGTGGATTATCGAAAGGTGAATGAAAGGACTGTGAAAGAAAGGTTTCCGATGTGTGTGGTATCTGAGTGTGTGTATAGTATGCATGGGATGGAGTGGTTTACGAAGCTGGATCTGGTACGGGCGTGTTGCTTGTGTGTTTGATGGCTTGATGAGAATGAATGATCCTTTTGTATGTGTGCAGGCAGACCCCAGTGTGAAAGGGCAGGTGAGGGGAATCCAAGTCGGAGATGTACTGGGCCACCTCTCCACTGTCAATGAGGTAGGTATGGATGATAGTACGGATATCAGGGTGAATGTTGCGAATGAAAAGACATGTGAATGGATGTATAATGAGGTGAAGGACATGGTGAAAGTGGATGGATGTTTGACTGAGTATGAAAGGGAGGATGTGTATCAAATGATATTTGAGCGAAAGGGAGCACTCAGTAAGGGTGATCTGGATTTTGGGGTTGCAAAGCTCCCGGAATTCAAGATTGTCCTGAAGGAGGACTCCCCAATCTATCAGCGGCTGAGGCATTTCCCACGTCCGGTTGCTGAAGAGATTGAGGAGCAGTGTTTGGAATTGGAGCAATTGGGGGTGATTGAGGAGAGTGAGAGTGCATGGAATAGTCCAATTGTACCTGTACGTAAGCCGGATGGAAGATTGCGTCTGTGTGTGGATTATCGAAAGGTGAATGAAAGGACTGTGAAAGAAAGGTTTCCGATGTGTGTGGTATCTGAGTGTGTGTATAGTATGCATGGGATGGAGTGGTTTACGAAGCTGGATCTGGTACGGGGGTATTACCAGATGCCCATTGCTGAGGAGAGCCGGCCAGTAACTGCCTTCTCTTCCTCAAAGAGGCATTACCAGTTCCGGAACCTCAGCTTTGGGTTGGCTAATGCTCCCGGAGCCTTCCAGCGGGCAATGAATGTTGTGTTGAGTAAGTTTGCGAGTAAGAATGTTATTGCGTTTATAGATGATATTTTGATTATGACTGAGACTTTTGAGGAGCATATGAGATTGGTGAATGATGTGTTGAGAACGTTGGAGAGTGTTGGTGTGAAGGTGAAAGTGGCGAAGTGTGAATGGTTTGCGAAAGAAGTGGAATTCCTTGGGCATATGGTGAGTGAGAATGGATTGCGTAAATCATCGAAGTATGTTGAGAAGGTGCGAATGTTTCCTAAACCGGTGACTGTGAAGCAACTGAAGTCATTTTTGGGTTTGATTGAGTTCCAGCGAAAGTTTATACGTGATTGTTCTGGTGTGAGTAAGCCTCTGACTGAGTGGATGGGCAAGAAAGGTAGTACGGTTGTCAAGTGGAATGATAAGATGAATGAGGCGTATGAGAGACTGAAGGAGGCAGCGGCTGAAGATGTTGAATTAGCTTACCCAGATTATAGTGTAAATGCTAAAATGCTTGAATTGTATACAGATGCGAGTGGGTATTGTATGGGAGGTTTACTGATGCAAGAGCAGCGTTTGAATGGAGAGAATGTCAGGCGAATAATTGGGTATGTATCCAAGGCTATGAATGTTGCAGAACGAAAGTATTCGACTGTGGAACGAGAGCTGGCTGCAATAAGATATTGTTTGAAAGTGTTGTGTCCATTTTTGTATGGTGTGAGGTTTGTGATAAAAACTGATCATCAACCTCTTGTGTATCTGCAGCGTATGAAGTGGGCTGATAGTAGGATTGCAAGGACTTTGGAAGATTTGAGTGACTTTGACTATGTGATTGAGTATGTGCCTGGTGAACGGAATGGAGTGGCTGATTTGATGTCAAGGTAACCTGGTACGAATGATGAAAATGTGTGTGGAGTGAGTGATCCTGAGTATTTGCCGAAAGGAATTATGAATGGAAAAGAGAGTAAGGGTGGTGGTGATTCCTTGTTTGAGAGTGTATGGAATGGTTTGCAAGATTTGAAGAGTGATGGAGTAGATGTGAGAGTGCCCGATAGTGTAGATGATTTAAGGAAGGAGGTAATGAATGAAGTGTGTAGTAAGCCTGAAGGCATTGGTATGGCAAAGGTGCGGAACTTCATGAAAGAATTGAGAGCGATGTGTATGCAAGGGGTCCCGCCATTTCAGGAAGTGTTGATTGTAGTGAGTCGTTTGTATGGAGTGATTGTTTATGTGCACTTTGGTGGTGAGAGGCCGATTGTGTACAAGGATGAGAAGATGAAGGGTTTGAATGCTAATGTGGTACATCTGCAATGTTTGAGCGGTGTGCACTACAATTGGGTAATTGAAAAGTGTTCATATATAAGAGAGAAGAATGATTGTCTGGATGAAGATGAGTGTGTGTTGAGTGATGATATGGGAGTTAATGACAGTGTGGATATCAGTGCTGATGTTGGTGTGCTTGTTCCTTCTGTGTATTGCGAACATGGTGGACCTGATATGATGGAAGCGAGAGTGAAAGTTAGTGAAAGGTTGTTCTGTGGTTTGATTGATACTGGAGCGCAAGTGTCTTTAGTGAATGAGAATATTCTGAGTAAGTATGAAGAGTTTAGATGTTGCGAGCATAAACCTGTGAAGTTACGGATAAGTGGATTAGGGAATGGCATGATAGTGGCATGGGAACAGGTTAGTCTGAAAGTGAGTTTGGGTAATGGTGTGAATGTGAAGCATGACTTTGTGATTCTGAAAGGTGAGCAAATGCCTTGTTGTTTCTTGCTTGGTGTAGACTTTATGAGATTGAATGATTTGTCTTTGGATGCTGATAAGGATCGTCTTATGAAAGGTGAATGTGAGGTGATGAGGCTGAATGAGTGTGCAAAGAATGTTGTCAAGTTTTGTGGCATGATTGAGTTGGTCATGGATGATGAGAATGAGATTTTAAGTGATGATGATATTCTAGAGATGCAAGAGATGTGTCCTTTTGTTAGTGAGTTGAAGAAGTGTGTAATGATGCGTGTTGATTTGAATGAATGGCCAGAGTGTTTAAGTGATTTTAAAAGGTATGCTAAGGATTTTGTTGTTTGTATGGATGTTGTATATTTTGTGAGGCATGTGAAGGGTGGTGATGATATGTATGTACCTGTGATGTCCTTAGTTGGTATGATTGGTCTGGTGAAGGTTGTGCATGATAATTATGGGCATATGGGTAAGTTTAAGCTGTGGGAGTGTATGAAGGAGCATGTGTTCCACCCGTTTCTGAGAACTGTTGTGAATGATGTTTCAACTACGTGTGAAAGGTGTCAGAAGCGAAAGGTGCAAGGTGTGCAAGTGAAACCACCGATGTTGAAAGTTGATGCGAAAGAACCGTTTGAATTGGTAGTGATTGATTGTGTGTCTTTGCCGCGTACGAGTGCTGGGAATGTTGGTATGGTTGTGATGGTTGACCATAAAAGTAAGTTTGTGTATGCAGCGCCTGTGAGAGATAAAAGGAGTGTGACTGTTGCGCGTGTGGTTGAGCAGTTGTTTTTTCCTATGTGTGTATGGAAGCCTAGAAGATGTCTGAGTGATAATGGGCCTGAATTTGTAGGGGAAGTGTTTGAGCAAATGTTGAGAGAGAATGGTGTGGAGCATGTGAGAACAACTCCGTATGTACCGTCTTCAAATGGATTGGCTGAACGGACTATAAGAACCTTGTGTGAGATGTTGAGAATGATGAGTATGACAGTGAATGACTGGGATGTGTGTCTGGGGAGAGTGTTGTGGGTGTATAATTCAACTGTGCATAGTGCAACTGGAATGTCCCCATGTCAGTTTGTGATGAATTTTGAAAGGCGAGTGAAAGATAGGTTTCGTTTGAGTGAGTGAGCGGAGTGTATGGCGTGAGGCGCATGAAAGGTTCCGTTCATTTGAATTAGGTACAAAAGTATTGAAGGTGAAAGAAGTGAAGGGTAGGTTGAATGTATCAAAGATGAGTGAGAAGTTTGATGGACCTTATAGAGTTGTGAGAGTTTGGGAAAATGGGGTAACGTATGTTTTGGAGAGTTTGAATGACGGCATGACTGAGAGAGTGCGGGCTCATCAGAGTCAGTTAAGGAGATGGAGAGAACCTCCTGACTACCTGGTGAGCCATCCGGTGTATGGACTTTGTAGAGAAAGAGGTAAAGTGCATGATGATGAGATTGAATGTGATAGAATGGATCTGTCTGGGAAAGAGCTAGTCTTAGTCTCGAGGAGTAGAAAGCGTACAAAGAAGGGTGAAAGGAAGAATGCAAGTACGAATGAAAGTAAGTCTGAGCAGAGTGTTTCTGGTATGGGGGATCTTGAAAGGGAGATTGAGTTTTTGCGTAAACAGGTGAGTGATTTGGCTGGTATAAGTAGACGAGTGAGTGAGCTGCCTGTGCCTGATTTTTCTGGTTTTGGGAACAGTATGAATGATAGTGTGTTTGGGCAGAATGAACCTAGTGAGGCTGATTTTTCGGGTTTTATGAATGGTAATAGTAGGGGTGAGTTTGATGTAGTGAATGATGAAGTGGCTGATTTTTCAGGTTTCTGGGGGGAACCAGTCAAAGAGGTTTCTGGTATGCCTGTTGAGAATACAGGGGATGTGAGTGACCTGTCTGTTTCGCAAGAATGTACCTTGAGTTGGATGAGAGCTGTGAGTGAGGAGCTGATGAATGGGGGTATGAAGAGTGAGGGTTCTGAATGGAAGAGTATGAAAGAATTCTGTCGTGAGATGGGAGAACTGGTAATGAGGGCTAAGAGTATGGTTGATGAGATGATAAATAGTGACAATGAGACTGACAGGACGACTGACGAACAACCCCGACTAATTGCTACGCGTAGCCAGGGACCAGTAGAAGAGTGTGAATGGGTGCAGAAGGGTGCGATTGAGCACAAGTGGTACCGTGGAGAGTGATTGAAAGGGTTTAGTGAGTGGCTGGTCGAATGGCTTAAGGAAGGAGGGGTGTGGTGGGGCGAATGTGAGTGTGTGTAAAAGGGCCATTCTCCCACCCCTTTTCTCAGTACCCTCTCCCTCCCTCTGTAAGAATGTGTGTGAATGGGAATGGGTTTGTTTTATTTTTGTTTAATTCATGTATAAAATGATTACCATGTTTTTCTTTCTTTCCAGGCGTTATTCTGGAAAGATAATAGCTAATTTTGAAATATCACTATAATAAGATAGTTCTTTGTTTAAATTAACTTTTAACGAAGCGTTATTCTGGAAAGAGGTAAGCTAGTCGATGTATTTTCGGGTAATGCCCACTTATTAGTTTCGCCATCCATGTATAAATAAATGGGTCACTGAAGGAGGATATATCTCTTCTTCAGAGAGTGGAAGTGTGGACTGGCAGCAAGAGGGGTTCTATAGAAGAGTGCTCCACCCAGCCCTGAGAGGAGGGCTTTCGTGTCTCTAACCACCTGAACCACCATACCTGCCTTCGTTGACAATCCTGCCTCCTTCTAGTTAACCAACTACCACCCACCTCCAGCAAGTCATAGCGTGTGTCCCCTTTTCGTTCGGTTGTGGTTGTGTTTTTTTTGTTTTGTGTAGAATATACGTAAATTGTTGTATCCGCCCGTTATAAGATTCTCGTTTGGTATCATTATTTTGATTGGGGAATTTAGCCTCATTTTGAAGTGTGCACACTTCCCTAGTAAATATAAAATTTTGTAAATATAAACTGTAACTATCATTGTATTTTTTTGTAAGTAAAGGGACTGTATATACAATCCGTTTTATTCTCCCTCGATTTCTCACGTCCGGACAGTGTAGGAAGCGGGTTGGATTGATTATCGATTGGGATAGAGATCTATTTTCGGCCCGCTACACCTGTACTATGGTCTTCTCCAGAAAATCGTGACTTACATTTCTTTCATCATGGAAGAGGTGTGACACTCTCTGACAGAGCGACTCATCTCATGATCGCCTCCTGCTTTCACTTGGGTAATTAGTATACTTAGTGAGCCTAGTACGACTAAGATGATTCATACTTGGTATTTCAATTTCATTCATTTAGTAAACAGTGTTAACTAAATTGCCTGTATATTATCTTGTGAATACCTATTATTGTTTATATAGGATTAAAAGATTATTTTTGTTTTTCCTGTTTAAATCCTCCAACCACCAAAGCCTAATTAAATAGTAGCAATACCAGCCAATGATTAATTCACTCTCTCCATTTAAAATGCCTACACACTCGAAGAAGAAATCTTTTCCTAAATTGGGCCGTCATCTTCCCTCCCCTACATCTTTGAAGGTATATATATATATATATATGCAACAAGGCCCAAAAGGAAAATAAAATGAAGATTCCAGGTACTTTCAAACTTTATTTCAGTTAATTATCAAGGAACTTGAAAAATCATTCCTTGATAATGAACTTGAAATAAAGTTTGAAAGTACTTGGAATCTTCATTTTATTTTCCTTGTGGGCCTTGTTGCATTTATTTCTTACATGATATTTTGTGAGTTTTCTATATACACACACACACACGCATATATATATATATATATATATATATATATATATATATATATATATATACACATACATACACACACACAGTGGCAGGCAAAATTATTGGATACATAATATTTTTTACTAATTCTTGAATATTTCTTCTTTTGGGTTGATAATTTACAAATATGTTCCAATAATACTTTCAATAACTTATGCAAATAAAAAACTCATAAATGCAAAAATTTTATTTACAAAAATAGCAAAATAACACACACAAAAGTATTGGATACATTTATTTAATATTTTGTAGCATAGTCTCTATTCTGTTTTACTGCTTCAAGCCTCTTTTTGTAGTTGGTCATAAGCCTTTTACAAGTATTCACAGGAATATTAGCCCATTCTTCTTGGCATAAATCTTCCAACTGTTTGACATTTTGTGGATTCCTTGCACAAACTTGTAGCTTTAGTTTCCTCCACACATTTTCAATTGGGTTTAGGTCAGGAGACTGACTAGGCCATGCCACGAGGTCAATCTCATTATTTTCAAACCATATTTAAGTTGCCTTGGTCGTGTGCTTAGGATCAATGTTCTGTTGGAAAAGAAAACTTCGTCCAAGGTTCAATGACCTGGCAGATTTGAGAAGATTTTTTCTATAATTTTACAATATTGAGAGGCATTCATCCTCCCGCTGATTATTTCCAATTCCCCAGTGCCATTTGATGAAAAACATCCCCATACCATTAAACTACCGCCTCTGAATTTCATAGTAGGTATAGTATTCTTAGGGTTGTGGGTCGTTTCCTTCTTCCTCTAAACCTGAGTTGCTGTATTCCGCCCCAAAAGTTCAATTTTGGTCTTATCCAACCATATACGTTGTCCCAAAATTTGCTCAGTTGGTTTTCATATGTTTCAGCAAATTTCAACCAGGCCTTTACATGTCTAGTGGTCAATAAAGGAGACTTTCTTGGCCATCTTGAATGTAGGCCAATGCGATTAAGGGTTCTATTAATTGTGTCCTTGCTCACTTTCTTTCCAGCTACTTTAAGATCATTTTGAATTTCCATGCAAGTTGTAAATGGATCATTCTGCACTTTCCGAGCAATCCACCGTGCAGTTGCATTGTTTAGTTTCCATTGCTGGCCACTCCTCTGAATGTTAGCAGTCATATTAAATTTCTTCCACTCTCTAATAATGCTTCCTATTGTACTTAGAGGGATCTTTAGATCTTGGGATATTTTACGATAGCCATCTCCTCTTCTGTGACATTCAATGATCATTTTGTACATGTCCTCTGACAATTCCTTAACTTTGCCACCCATCATGTTCATAGATTACAACTGGTTGAAGGAGAATGGGGGCTGAATGAGATGATAACAGATGACATCATTGATAAGCAAAGTATTGTGGCCCTTTGTGATTAGCCAAGAGCAACAGTGTTATTAATGAAAAATATATGTCAATTTTCAACCCCAAATCAAAAATATTATGCATAAAACAGTAAAAAATTAATAGGTATCCAATACTTTTGCTTGTTATTTTAGTATTTTTTAAAATTAAATTTTCGTATTTATGAGTTTTTCATTTGCCCAGGTGATTGAAAGTATTATTGGAATATATTTGTAAATTATCAACCCAAAGGAAGAAATATTATGCAAGAATAAGTAAAAAAATGTTATGTATCCAATAATTTTGTGTGTCACTGTATGTGTATATATATATATATATATATATATATATATATATATATATATATATATATATATATATATATACATTTACAGTTTAATATTTTAATAATATAATCTGCACTGAGTCAGTAATAAAATATAAATGAACAGATGACATCATTGATAAGCAAAGTATTGTGGCCCTTTGTGATTAGCCAAGAGCAACAGTGTTATTAATGAAAAATATATGTCAATTTTCAACCCCAAATCAAAAATATTATGCATAAAACAGTAAAAAATTAATAGGTATCCAATACTTTTGCATGTTATTTTAGTATTTTTTAAAATTAAATTTTCGTATTTATGAGTTTTTCATTTGCCCAGGTGATTGAAAGTATTATTGGAATATATTTGTAAATTATCAACCCAAAGGAAGAAATATTATGCAAGAATAAGTAAAAAAATGTTATGTATCCAATAATTTTGTGTGTCACTGTATGTGTGTATATATATATATATATATATATATATATATATATATATATATATATATATATATATATACATACATACATTTACAGTTTAATATTTTAATAATATAATCTGCACTGAGTCAGTAATAAAATATAAATGAACAGATGACATCATTGATAAGCAAAGTATTGTGGCCCTTTGTGATTAGCCAAGAGCAACAGTGTTATTAATGAAAAATATATGTCAATTTTCAACCCCAAATCAAAAATATTATGCATAAAACAGTAAAAAATTAATAGGTATCCAATACTTTTGCATGTTATTTTAGTATTTTTTAAAATTAAATTTTCGTATTTATGAGTTTTTCATTTGCCCAGGTGATTGAAAGTATTATTGGAACATATTTGTAAATTATCAACCCAAAAGAAGAAATATTATGCAAGAATTAGTAAAAAAATGTTATGTATCCAATAATTTTGTGTGTCACTGTATGTATATATATATATATATATATATATATATATATATATATATACATACATTTACAGTTTAATATTTTAATAGTATAATCTGCACTGAGTCAGTAATAAAATATAAATGAACTGAATGAATTAGCAGAGGAGGAAGGGGGGAGGAATCTGCAGCGTCTGTAGAAAAATAAAAAAGAATTCAGAACTAAGACATTTTAGCCAGTTTGGCTATACTGCTCTCTCTTTATTCTTTTACTTGAATTTAGACAAATTAGGGTCAATATTAACCTATTTATTACAAGTCTGTACTAGACTATAGAAAAACTGAAAAATTTTAAAAGAAGATTTGAAGTTTTATAATGATCAGCATTTAGATATATTACAAGAATACAAAAAGGTGACAGCATGTCACTCTTGATAGGAGCATGATAAGAAAAGCAGTATATATAGACATATATATATAAATAACATAATTCAATGGATGAGAAAAGCCTCAAGGGCCTATTAAGGGTCATCCAAGTCGACCACAAACCATAAACTACATCTACAAATCATGTCTCAACTGCTTAAAAAAGCATCACCATAATGGCTTGAGAGAAACTAAATCATGCAGCTACTACCCTACAAAGACAGCATCATCATGGCTTGTTCAAAAATTAAATCATACAATATACATATCAATAATATAATATATACACAAATTAATATTATAATATGTAATTTTCCCCAATCCAACTTAAAAACTATGATAACCTACCCTCTCCATATACTCATCTAACCTGCTCTTGAAAACATTTAAATTTTGAGTGCTTATTGTCTCTTGTGGTAAAGCATTCCAGGAATCTATCACTCTGTTGGTAAAAAAAATACTTTCTCACATTCAACCTACACCCTTTTTTAAAATTTTTGAGTGGTGGACCGGACCCTTAGTCCTATTACTACCTTCCAACTCAAACAACTTGCTAAAATCAAACTTATTTATCCCAGAACAAATTTTCAAAAGCTGAATCCTATCCCCTCTCATACAACTTATTTCAAATCAAGATATTTAGCACCCTCAACCTATCTACATATTCAAGGTGCTTCAGGAAAGGCATCATCTTTGTTGGCCTCCTTTGCACTGACTCTAACAGTTTGATATCATTTCTAAAATGTGGTAACCATACTTACATACAGTACTCTAGATATGGCCTGACATAAGAGTTAGATAGTTTAAGGATAATCTCTTTACTTATGTAACTAACACTCCTTTTAATGAAGCTCAACATTTCCTCTATTTTTTGCTTTAATACACTGCATAGAAAACATCAACAGCCTATTTATGACTACTACTAAGCCCTTCTAATCCTCTACTGCATTCAGCTAATGCCCATCCATTTCATAGCCAAAAATACTCTTTCCATGAAAATAACATTTTTGAAGGTTAAAACTCATTGCCACTTTTGTGCCAAACCTAATAACTTATTTAAGTCATCTGCACTTTAAAGTTAGCTTCATCTTTATTTACTACAATTGTCAAGTTTGTGTCATCAGCAAAAATTGACACTTTAATATTTATACTCTCCCCAAGATCATTTATATAAACTAGAAATAATAATAGGCCTAAAACTGATCCTGGACGTACACCGCCGATAATGTTTCTTCACTGTGACCTTACCCCATTCAGCTATCCAATTCAAAGCCTTCCCAAATATCCCATGCATTTTTAATTGGTGAACTAGTCTCTCATGTGGAACCTTGTCAAAAGCTTTGTGAAAATCTAAGAAAATTCGACTAAGTTTGTCAAAAATTATTTACTCTTCTTAACTACCTTCAATGATTTTACAAACTATTGATGTTAAAGTTGCAGGTCTAGAGTTATTTGGATTCTCTTTACTTCCCTTCTTAAAAGTTGGCACTAAATTTGTTATTTTCTAATCATTACATATTTCTCCAAACATCAGTGATCTAGTATATCTTTTCAAAAGATACTGCAATACTTTCTACACCCTCTTTAAGTGATAGTTTGATTTGGCTGTGTAGCATTGTCTATTTGTTTGAATAATACATTTGTGTTACCATTTGTTTTTTGTTGGGAAGATGAGCATTTTCTGTTGTTTGGATGTGATACTCAAGTTAACGCATATAGTGAGTTAGTGTTCTTTAAAGTGTGATTTAGTGCTGCTCTTTCACTTTAGTGAGTATATTCCTTTTTTATATAAGTCCAAAGACTTTTTTATTTTTTAAACATTAATCAGGTTATAATGGCTAAGTGCATTGAGCATTAGGGTGATGCAAAATAGTGGACTATCCTGGATTTTGGGGGATACCCTCTAATATGATTCTGTATATTATAAAAACACTGCAAATTTTAGACAAAATAAATAATATTCAGAGGTCGCACCCACTCTTTAAAATTATTTAAGAAAATGAAAATTGAGTGCAAAACCTAAGTTTGTAACTTTCTTTCTATTTACAGGTTAAAATATATAGGAAGTGTTAGTATAAATTTAAACTAAAATACAGTGAAAATAAATGGTTAATTGCATGTAGAATATAGACCTGTTTTATAATACTAGTGAATCCTAACCCTAGGACTGAGCAGTAGGACACTGCTACTGAGGGGACTGAGCTCAGTGTGTGTTCAGCATTGTCAGAGTGAGGTGTTACTGTGTGTTTATCTCAATTACTTTGTCATCTTGTTATAAACATGACATGAAGCACAACTGATGTATGGCTGATAGGCCAACAAATAAAGTACTTTACTTATTCATGAATTACATAAATTCTAAAAGCAAAACCGTTAGAGAAGCTTTAACTTCAACTGTTAATAATGTGATGAATGTTTGGGAGAAGGCAGCAATATCAACAATGCAAAAATGTAATGCTGTAAATAAACTAGGCAAATTGCATGATGAGTAGCAAATGTTGAAAAAGAGCAAAGGAAAGAAATCAAAGTTTTCAATAGCAAAAGATAATAAATGGAAGGAAAGTTTGTGTCAATTATTTGACGTTGCGCATGACAAGGCTGACAAACTAATAACTAATGAAGATAAGAGAATTTCTACATTTACAGGGGGAAGGTTGTAAAGGTAAGATCATGTGAGTAGATGAGGAAGATGAAAAGTGCCAAGAATTAGCAGCAAAGAAGCAAACATCTTTAGAAAAGTTGCGTATTCGTCAATAACGTTCTATAGATGAAACTGTAGTTCTAGAAGACAGCAGTGTGTGCACTAGTGCTTCCAGCAGACACTATCAAGTGCAGAAGGGATTGATCTAAACCAACCTTCAACATCTAAACAAGGGCCACTGAGAAAAAAGAAAAAAACTTATTAATAAAAATCTACTATCTACATTAGATGTGTCTAAAGTCAGTGATTAATCTGCTTCTCTAATTCTTATTCCAGCTATATCAAATGTGGTGAAAAATCCTGAAGATTACAGCATAAGCTACTCCACACTTTGTAGAGCAAGACAGCATGGAAGAAAAAGATAAGTGAAAATATCAGTAGAAGCTTTGAGACTAACAAACCATTGATTGTACATTGGGATGGCAAGCTTTTAGAAGACATTACTGGGGATGAAGTATTTGATAGTCTTCCAGTTCTAATATCTGGTAGTGAAGCAACACAACTGCTTGGAGTAACAAAGATAGATCATGGAACAGACAAAAACACTGGAACTGCTGTATATACAGAAATTTGTGATTGGAATTTAACAGAAAAGGTAAAAGGAATGTGCTTTGATACAACAGCATCAAACACAGGGCATAAAAATGAAGCTTGTGTCCTAATTGAACAAAATATGGAAAAAGATATGCTATGGCTTCCTTGAGGACACCATATTTTTTTTAAATCCTCTTAGAAGCAGTGGTGGCCGCTATATTACAACCATCTTCAGGTCCTAACATTTAAATCAAACTGGAACACACTGGACTTGAAATCATTTGATTTATTAGAAAACTTTCCTCAGCAAGAAAAGGAAGAAATGATTGCTTTTGTATCCAAACTAAGCACTACAAGAAACGTATAAAGTTGGAAGGCTCAGATTGTCTCACTATTTGTCGCTCCCACTAATTCTCTGGCAAAGGAGGCAAAGGAAAATGAAGGTTTGAAAATGTGCTTCCTTTAACGGCGGTCAACTGGGAACTGCCGAGATGTTGGGAGTATGGTTTCCGGCTGAAGTTGCACATTAATTGCTGGTTTCTTCATTTTAACAATGATGGCTTTGGCCATCCCCAATCTCCTGCTTTTTGGAGTCTAAGGATGATAGAGGTATCCTTATTCAGTTTTTCACAGTTTAGAGTAGTGCCATGAGAGTGAGTGTGTTTTTTAATCACGCCATCTTGAAGGTGAGCTGTCAGTCGTCTTGACAGGGTTGTGGAGGTTATGCCAATGTACTTTGAAATGTGTTGTTCATAGTCACCAACTTTGCATGAATATTTGTACACGATGTTAGTCTCCTGGAGTTTGCTCATTGGAGGGAGACAGCTGTTCTTCACGATACAACTACTTGTTATTGGTCTTGGAGTATATAATTAGATTTATATCCATATTAGGGTCGGCTTTAAGAGCCTTTTTGTCTTCACAATAGCCGGTGTTCATATTGGCCTTGTAATAAAAGTTGATATTATTCTTCTTTGGAGTAGACCTGCTGCCAGGACCAGCAGCCAAGTTTATTTTCTATTTCATGGTGGCATCAGTGGATTCTTGTGGGTAGCCGTTGTTAATGAGAACTCAAGAAACCCTCTTAAGTTTGAGATCAACATCTGTCCACGAGGATGAATGAGAAATTACCCTGTTAACTAAGGCATTGATGACTGATCGCTTGTAATGTTCAGGACACTCAGAAGAACTGTTTAGGCAGAAGCCCAAGTTTGTGGCCTTAACGTATACTTCGGTCACAAATTTGGACTCCTGGGCACTTATGACGATATCAAGGAAGGAAAGGGATCCTTCATCTTCCACTTCATGGGTGAAATTCAGACAAGAGTTGATCTTGAATGTTTCAACTAGGCTGTTAACTTGTTTGAGGTTATTTGTATTCAAAATTATATCATCAATATAGTGCACATAGATGGGAGGCTTGGGCGCTATATTGCTTTTGAAAATCTTGTTCTCAACTGAGCCCATATAAAATTGCTAAAGAGGACGCCAAGGGGTGACCCCATTGCTTTGCACGTACATTTTCCCATCGGGACCGTAGAACTGGGCTTCTTTTGTGCATGCTTGGAGGAGCTATTGCAATATGTCTTTGGGAATAGTGAGGGGTGTGGACCCTTCAGTATGGTAAATGGCATTGGTTATCAATTTGATGGTTTCATCAATGGGAACATTTGTGAATAGAGATTCTACATCCATAGAAGCTAGTAAAGCTGCTGGTTAAGTCTGAAGGATATCTAGAAGAGTTGAAGAGCAGGGCAGCATGTAGTCTGATGGGGTGTAGGGCGCGATGATCGAGTTGAGAAATTTTGCCAGGTGATAAGTCACGCTTGGTGTTTGACTTATGATGAGGCAAAGGGGATTTCTAGGTTTATGTGTTTGTACATTGCCGTAGGCGTAACCCATCCTGAAGTCGCCTTCAATTAGGGGAATCTTCAGGATGGGTTACACCTAAGGCAATGTAAAAACAGAGTCGAACATGACAGACAGTGTAGGGGTGGGTCTTGAGGCCCCTCCCTGTTTTCTCATCACACTTTGACCTTGACCACTCCATAGTGAGCCAGCCTCTAAGGTGATGTCATCTATGGAGTAGTCCACGAGTTCCCTTGCGTAGACCACTCCTTTAACCACATTCATGTAGAGTAGTGCCTCATCACACTCACTGATGTTAGAGACTGGTATGGAAGGGCATGCCAGTTTACGGCTGGTAATGTCGTCTGTTACAAATAGAGAAGGTACAATGCTCGGAACGTCGTCTGATACGACTGGTGAGGAAGATTATGCCAGTTTATGGCTTGTAATGTTGTCTTACACGACTGGAGAAGGCATGAAGCTTGAAACATCGTCTGTTGCAACTGGTGAGGAAGATTACGCCAGTTTACGGCTGGTAAAGTCATCTTTTCCGACTGGAAGATTATGCCACTTTAAAGCTGGTAACATCGTCTGTTATGACTGGAGAAGACATTATGCTCGACAGAGAAGACTACGAGTCGCTTGAAGATATGAATCGGTTATGTTGAATTACATGGGGCAGAAGGATGTAATGAGACAACTTCAAGGTAGTAGATTTATAAGAACATAAGAAAAGAAGGAGACTGCAAAAGACCATTCATGGCCTACACTTGGCAGCTCCTGTTCCAGTCAACACACAAAAGATTTCTTACCAGAGAAAAGTCATCAACATTGTCACCCTTTACAGGAGTTCGTCAGATCTAATCTACAATATACATAAAATGCATCCAGAGGATTATGTCCATTCATGCAACCGCAAAATATAATCTCCCCACTCCTTAGAAAAATATATACATATGTACATAAAAAAAAAGGCAGGCCCATCTAGCAGCTTCATCCATATATTTATCTAATCAATTCTTAAAACTACCCAGAGAGGAGGCCTCTATCACATGTCTAGTGAGCCTATTCCATTCATCAACTACACGATTTGTAAACCAATTCCTCCCAATCTCCTTCCTAAACCTATACTTATCAAGCATAAACCCATTGCTACGTGTCCTGTCATGTTCACTAAGTATAAGAACCTTACCCAGATCCCCTTTATTATATCCTTTACCCATTTGAAGACTTCAATCAATTCCCCTCTGACTCTTCTCCTTTCCAATGTATGTAGATTTAGTTTTCTGAGCCTTTCACCATAAGGTAAGTTCCTTAGCCCACCAATCATCTTTGTCATCCTTCTCTGCACAGACTCAAGCAAATCAATATCCTTCCTATAATATGGTGACCAAAATTGTACTGCATAGTCTAGATGAGGCCTAACTAGCGCCAGATACAGTTTTAGAATGACTACAGCACTCTTATTGCTTACACTCCTCCTAATGAATCCCAATATCCTATTAGCTTTATTCTTAGCATTTAGGCATTGCTTTATAGGATGAAGGTCTGAACTTACCAAAATACCCAAGTCCCTCTCACAATCGGTCCTCCCTAAAATTCTCCCATTTAATTTATAACTATTCCATGGATTATTTCTACCTATACTAAGTACACTACATTTGTCTATGTTAAACTTCATTTGCCATTTCTCGATCCAATTGGACAGAATGGTCAATTCCTCCTGCATTACAACAGCATCAGAATTAGCCCTAATGGCCCTACCTAGCTTAGTATCATCAGCAAATTTACTCAGGTTACTACTTATACCTATGTCAAGATCATTAATATAAATTAAGAATAGCAAGGGACCCAAAACAGATCCTTGCGGAACTCCACTGCTAACACCCCCCCCCCCCACTCAGATTTAACTCCATCTATACTAACTCTTTGCGGTCTGTCACCAAGCCATGACTGAATCCACCTAAATATACTGCCATCGATCCTGTGTGCTTTAACGTTGCTCAGAAGCCGTAAGTGTGGCACTCGATCAAAAGCCTTACTAAAGTCCAAGTATAAAATATCATAGTTTTCATCATTATCTGCTGCTTCATACACCTTACTATAAAAAGACAGCAAATTAGTCAGACAGGATTTACTACTAAAAATGACAGGAGGACCCTTACTAAAGCCATGCTGTGATTCTTTTATCAACTTATGCTTATCCAAGTGATCTCTAATATTCCTTGCTATAATAGATTCCATCATTTTCCCTACCACTGATGTCAAACTTACTGGTCTGTAATTAGACATATTGAATAAATCCCCTTTCTTAAATATAGGTATCACATTGGCTTTCTTCCATGCCACTCTCCAATGATTTTCTAAAGATGCATACTAGGGGCTCACTTAACACATCCTTACATTCTTTCAAAATTCTAGGAAAGACCTCATCAGGACCGGGTGCTTTACTACTTTTATCAATTTCCTTTGTCACTATCTCCTTTGTGATCAAGATATCCTTTAATTTCTCTTCATCATTACCCCGAAAGATCATTGACACCTCGGGTATATTTAGAGTATCCTCCTGTGTAAATACTGAGAGAAAAAAGTCATTTAGCATTCCGGCCATTGAGTCCCTATCACTCACTAATTCTCCATTGGAATCTATAAGTGGGCCTATTTTATCTCTAACCTTAGTTTTGTATAATTGATAAAAACATTTAGGATCTTCCTTTGCCCTATTTGCCACTTTAATTTCATAATTTCTCCTTGCTACTCTAATTAACTTTTTAACATCTCTTGCTATTTCATTATCTCTCTGCCTTAAGTGATCCTCTCCATTTTTTATTTTCCTATAAATGCCCTTTTTAATGCCAATATAATGCTTAATTTTATCTGTCATCCATTTTGGGTCATTATTTTTAGTCCTAATCTCCTTATATGGAATGTTAATCATCTGACCTGTAATTAATTGCTCAATTATTCTTTCATACTCCTCTTCAATTGTAATCTCTTCCACTAACTGATATCATTGAATCTATTCCTGATTTGATTTCATTGCCTGGTTTCTGTACAACTGCCTCCAGGTAAGTCCTTAGCCCATTATAATTTGCTCTTCTAAAGTCAGGAATTTTAACATTGTTCATGCTACTATCAATACCATTCCATTTCATCTTGAATCAAATTTCACAATGGTCACTATTACCCAAATTTCCTCCAATCTCAGTATCCTTAATAACTTCTTCCCTATTTGTCAGAACTAAATCCAGTATATTATTACCTCTAGTGGGTTCGTTAATAATCTGCCTCAGAAAATTATCTTGGACAACATTCAAAAATTCCTCAGCCTCCTGATCACCCACAAGAGCTTCCCAGTCTATATTTCTGTAATTAAAATCGCCCATTATACACACATGCTTACTTCTACATGCCCGTTCTATCTCCTACCACAGAAGATTTGAAGCTTCCTTACTAAGATTTGGTGGTCTGTATAATAATCCCATGACAAGCTTGTTTTTACCTTCCTTTACATTTAGCCATAATGACTCTGTGTTATCATCTAATTTAATTGTACTGTTTACACAACACTGGAGATTATCTTTAATATAAATAATAACCCCTCCTCCTCTCTTCCTATTCCTATCTGTATGGAACATGTTAAAGCCCTCAATCTCAACCTCAGGTTTAAAGTGATTTCCTGCCAAATCAAGCCATGACTCTGTTATCACAATTATATCAAAATTCTCTTCACTCGCTAACGCTCTTAAGAGATCTATCTTATTCCTTATACTCCGACCATTTGTGTAGTATATTTTAAAGTTTTTTTTATTATTCTCATCTTCATGGCATCGTGCTTTTTTATTCCTAGTTATCTGCTCATTCACTTGTGCATTAGTCGCCCTATAACGCATCAGTATGCCCTCCCCCCTAGCTATTCCTCTATCTCTGCATCTCTTCCATTTCCTACACCTGCCCTTGATTCCTGTTATTCCCTTACCTCTAACAGCTTCTAGTTTCCCACCCGTAAGGACCTAATCACACTAATTACCTCTGAGAGTCTCTTCCCTCTCACAAGAAGTTTTATAATTTTTTATATGCTCATTTCACGTGGGTATGGTTAAATAAAATATTAAACATAGGAGGGGTTTTATAATAATGGTCCAGTTATATTTGATTTAGTTACTAAGTTTTTTAGATTTTTACAATTGAGCCAATGGTAATATATTTTGAAGAGAGAAGATACTCCTACCTTAGTATTAACCAATAGTATATAATTCAAGGTAATTAGAGGTGGAGCCTGACAGGGTTTACCTAAGAATGTCTTTTGCAAAAACACAGCGAAAACACAGGAAATTAGTCAGCGGTATTAAAGAATTTTGATACTTACAAAGGGCGGTCAATAAGTTCTGCAAATCGGTAGGGCAAAACAGAGGAAAGGCGATGGCTGTTTGTGGGGGTGTTAGGACAAGTTATGACAAGTCAGGACCTGCAGTTGCATGCTCCTGCCTTGTTTATTCAAGAAGCAGTAGCTGATCATAGATCGTCAGTCACAAATTTTTCAACAATGGAGAAGGTTGAGCACCGTGCAGTGATCAAATTTTTGACCAAGGAAGGCAAGAATGCAAAAGAGATCCATGAACGCATGGTTGCAGTGTACACCGACATCGCCCCTTCCTATGCAACCATTGCTTGCTGAAATAGGGAGTTCCGTCATGGTCGTGAGTCGCTTGAAGGTGACCTCCATCAGACGTGACCAACGAGGACAATGTGGCCTGTGTGGAGAGGAGGATCCTCAAAAATCGTTGGGTGAAGATCGAAGAAATTGAGCGAGAACTTGGAATATCACATGGAAGTGTTATCAACATCATCCACAACAATTTGGCCATGACCAAGGTCTCTGCCTGTTGGGTCCCTAGAAACCTCATGCCCCATGATCGACTTCAACGTCGTCAAAGTCCACAAGGCCCGAGTTTCACAAGCTGCCTTACGTGAGTGCGGATTCAAGGAGCTCAACCATCCCCCCTACAGTCCAGATCTGGCCCCCAGTGACTACTTATTCTGCCAGCTCAAAGCTTCACTGCGTGGACGCCGTTTTGGGGACGATGAAGATGTCCAGCTCGCCGTCTAGGAGTGGATTGAACAGCAGTCGGGAGATTTGTGGTTGTCAGGAATTCAAAGCCTCAGGGACAAGTGGCGCAAGTGCATTGAAGTTGAGGGTAGTTATATTGAAAAATAATAAAACACTTTTCCTCATATCTCGTATCCTTATATCCGAATTGCAAAACTTATTGACTGCCCCTCGTAAGAGGGAAGATTGCTTGTTGTTGCCATAGGGGTTAGCTGAAGGAGGGAGGCTGGGTCAGCAAGTGGGTTGGGAAAATGGAATGACTGCGTCATATATTGCACTTAAGCTTCAGATGATAATGTACATGTGTGTGAATTTCTAAGCTCTTATTTCATGCCTATCTGATAATCTTTTAATTTTTTATTATTATTACCATTATTATTCTCATTACTATTATTATCATTACCATTATTATTATTATCATCATCATCATTATTATTATTAATATAACAGTACATTGGAGTTTGATCATATGTAAGGATGTAATCCTAACACTGGCGTGCCATTAAGTATACAAGGGCACTAATCATGGCCATTTCAGAGGAATCTGACGCATTCACCAGAAGGCTTCTGGCCGAGAAACAGGGCAGATTCAGCTCTCTACCAATCAAGCTAGCTAGCTAGCTAATGCTCATCTCTGAAGGATCATGTTGCCTTTGGCCCAATATGCTGCTATCAGTGGCAGTGAATAACCAGAAAGTGTTTAAAGCAAGTGGACTAAAAAAGGCCAGGTAGTCTCTGAAGGAAGGGCACTAACATAATTGAGACTCCATTCAGCGCACTTGCGACTTTGTTCTTGTCTGCCCCTTTCCCCCTCACCACCTCAGGGCCAGACATGACGATCTTAGTCTGGCTGCTTGCCAAAATGACACTAAATCCATCCATCCCTGTAGTAAATGGACCATTTATTTCTCTTCTTTTCTTTTTATGAGAGGGGGGTGGGGAATGAACCCACTTCTCTCTACCACCTGAGCCTTGAGGCCAGATGGACCTGCTCCAGCAAGGGAAAGGTCCCTCCTCTCCTTGTGAGGCCTTGGGGTCCTGAGGCATCTGAGGAGAAGCTTGCACAGGGGCAGACTAAAATTTGGTGTTTGGCACTGAGCTCAGGTTCGACCCCATGGAAGATCCTGACATTTTTAAGTTACATCAATAGAAGAATTCTTTGCAATTAAAAAAATTTATTTAGAAAAAAGGATTCAAATATTTTATTTTATTATTTTCCCTAACAATGCACCATGGGTAAATTCATCAGCGGCAATGTGGAGCAAATTTGTTTGGCAGTTTAAGGGTTATAACACAAAAGCTATCTATTTTGCAGTCATCTATGAAACCAGCATGTATTTACTATAATCTGTTCTAAATGATTTAAATATACCAACCAAGGAATAGAATGTTCTTGCTACAATATGAGGAAAAATCGATTCAAACTTAATGAATATACAAATGGAGCCCTACATTAGACCATGTCTGACATTGCCTATACTTATACATTCAGCTTTATCTTTAATGATGATTCACACATTTTTGCTTCAAATGTATTATTACAACTTTTTTTTAAAATACCCTCTGGAAAATGTGTCATCCTTAATATCGATACTGAATGACCAAATAGTATGAAAAGGAAAAATGCATTGGAATTACCTCTTTCAGTGAGCCATATTGGGCCATTACTTCATAAGAACCACCAATTGCTACTTCTTGACCACCCAATTGATGTTCACATGAATCAAAAAACTCTTCCTTTATCATTTTGGCAGAGCTTTCTTCACAATCAGCCTTAAATCAAATTAAATTAATGGCTTATTTAAATCTTTAAACAATTAAAATGCATAATGATTAAATTTGTCCTGATAATGACATGTAAAAAAAAAAAATGCAAATATAATCCTGTTATAATTATTCTCACCTTTTTATCCCCTTTTACATCTTCACAAAATTCTTCCTTTATTTGTTTTAACATCATCTCTCTGGAAGCACCCTGTAATAGGTGAAAAGTTAATTAGTCAATTATGCCACTCATTACTAGCATGTACTTAATAATATAAAATGTATAAAGATTAGAATGATAATTGCTGGCAAGCCTGAGGGCACCAGGGCCAAATCCTCATTAGAAATTGAATGTAGAGGGGTCGTACCATGGTAAGAGGACAACCAGTGAGAAGAGAAGCCTTTGTGACCTGAGGGAAAGGTCGCCCAATATCACATGCAAGGAGTGTATGAATATGGGTTCACTTCTGCAGATTCCGGGACAGACAAGTCAATATGTTGTGTGAGTGAGGATGGGGGCAGAAAGAAACAGCAGAGTTTTCATTGGCAAAGCATGATGTACAAGGGTAAACCTGCCAGTACCAACGCATAAGCTAAGAGAATTTGCCAAAAGGTGACTAGATTCCTACATATATTAGATTTTTCTGTCCACTCTCATTGAGACTGACTATGTGATAATTTTTGAATGAGTGGAGCACCAGTTTTAGACTACTATAGCCTGTAATACTTCTCTATATCAATATTATAGTGATTTAGGAGTAATATTCCGATGGGGAAGAGGGTCTATCACCCTTTATAAAGTAAAAAAATGTCAATATTTCAACCCAATTCTGCAACGCAAGAATTTTTCCACAATGCCATCTTGAATTGTCATGAGATGCCTAATTTACACTTGTGTTTGTTTTTAATGTTGATTTTTATTTTCCACATGTTTTAGGCCAGTGAAGCTGGTAATATTGCTTCATATCATTGTAATAGTGCCCTAGAAGTAATATTTTGATGGTGGAGAGGGTTTATCACACGTTATAAAATACAAAGAGAACATTTATGGTAAATTTCCAGAAGATCCCCACCACAATTATTTGGCAATAAACCTTTTCTGATCTTCCTAGGCTTACTATCGAGTTACTGTCACATTTATGTGCGCATAGCTATCATGAAAAATAAGCAATTTTTTGCAAAAATATGCATGGTTGAGACAATGACAATCATAAATTGCCCACCAAATCTAACTTACCTTACCTAATCTCACCTTTTTAAGACAAGTTAGGTTTGGTTAATGATTTATGATCATCATTGTTTCTGCAAACCTCTTATTTTTACCAAAACTGCTTACTTTTCATGGTGGCTGTGCTCACATAAATGTGAAGGTAACTCAATAAGCATAAAAACATCAGAAAAATACATTTTATGTCCAAATAATCAGTGGAGATGTGGAAATTGACCTTTACTTTTGGTATTTATATACTTTCATTTGGAACTAAGAAGTTAACTAATATTAACCTTAAATACAAACATGGGATGGTAAATTAGGCTGTCACATGGCATTTCAAGATGCACATGTAACTTAGTCCAACTCTTAAACAAAAAGTGAAACACATGCTGTAGCGGGCCGAAAATATATACTCTAATCCCAATCGATCCAACCCGCTTCCTACACTGATACGGACATGAGAAATCGAAGGAGAATGAAACTGATTGTATATACAGTCCCTTTACTTACAAAAAAATACAATATTTACATAAATATGGGGTAAATATTCACACAAATATATATATATAGCTATTCTCCTATACACACAATATTATCTGACGAATACCAGAATACCAATCAAAATTTATATAACCAACCTTTAATTAGACTATATGTATATGTAAAAGGGATAGGCTAAGTCTAACAACAAAATATCTTTGCCACTAACGATCACACAGTAGACAAGAAGTCACTAACAGGAAGCCTAAAGCAAACAAGAGGACCAAGAAAAAAGAAGGAAGGGCTCACGTGTTATCCAGGTGGGTATTGGCATCTTAAGCGTTTTACAAACCAAAACTGGTACCTTCAAACATGCAATATAATTTGGTAACTTCTTGAAGCTATCAAAGCCCTCTCTCTCTCTGTCCTGGCGGGACTTGACAATTTCTTCTTTCTGCTCAGTTATCAGAACCCTACCACCTCCGCCACTCCTTACAAATGGTGGCGATTAAGTCTACTGGAGTGGTCTTTCGACAAACTATTCAACATTTAGTTCACTAAATTTACTTAGGGCAAAGTAGTATTTCGTTAAATTTACTTAATACAAAGTAATATCTGAGAAAGAAAAAAAAAAATTTTAATACATGAAATAAAATACATATATATACAAAAAGAAAATATAAAAAAAATCTCATTCCCACACACATTCTCACATTCGCTCCACCACAATGCGTGAGTGTTAGTCCGACTCATAGCATTTCAAAAGGGCATCCTAGAAAAATGATTGTGTTTGAGCATTGGGATGAAATATTGTCTATTTGTGACTTTATAATGTGTGATAGACCCTCTCCACCCTCAAAATTTTACTACAGAAATACCTCACTTTAATGAACCAATTCGTTCCGAGTGCTTGACGTTAAGTGGGAGTTCATTGAGCGGGAGTCTAATTTACATAGACGCAATGTAAGAAACGGTGGTTACATTTTCACTGAGGAAATTTGACATAAAAACATTTATAAATGTTAAATAAGGGCAATAAGACAATAATATAGGCGTAAGAAATGATTAATACATCATAGAAATAACAGTAAAGCATAAAAGAAATCATAGATATAAAATATATCGCTTACAAAGCATAATAAAAATACAAATTATATGCTGCTCATTGCAGTTTCACTTTCGTCAATCGATGCTTCTTTCTCGTTTGCATTCGGTTCCTTTGAAGTCGATGGAGTAGGTATCGCATCTTTTTTCTGTATGAAAAAATCATCAAGAGTTTTTTGCTTAAAAGATGTTTTTTTCTTCTCATTATAAATTTCACGATAGCAAACAATTGATTTGTTTAAATCTGCTGCAACTTTTCTACTTCGTTCGAAATTAGAATCTTGGGACTCAAAAATGTTGCACGCATTTTTCACACTTGCAAACGCTTCCTCAAGCCTTTTCAGAGTGAATAAATAAACAGGAGTTTCCACTGGATTATTTTCTTCTTCTTGAACTGGTTCTTGATGATCTTCCATTTCAAATGAGGTCTTCATTTGTGAGCTCTTGGTCATGCTCCTGTAAAAGATCCGTTATGTCGTCAGTTAAAACATCGAGTTGCAATTTATTAGCAATTTCAACCATCTTTTCTGTTTCATTTCTAACAATGTCTACTGGTTCTTCAAAACCCTCAAAATCCCCTTTTAATTGAGGGCAAAGTTTGTGCCAAACGCTTTTCATATTTTTCTCTGAAACTTTGTCCCATGCTCCCTTTATTATTTTTACTGTATCCAGAACATTAAAAGATTTCAAAAATTCTTTTAGTGTTGGGCCTCCTTCTGCATCAATAGCATTTATTAATTTTTCAAATGTTATACGAAGGTAATAGCTTTTAAATGTAGCTATGACACCTTGATCCATTGGTTGCAATAGTGATGTTGTATTTGGCAGCAAAAACATGAATCTAACATTAGGATGACTATGCTGTAAAGATGATGGATGGCCAGGTGTATTATCTACAAGAAGTAGCACATGAAAGGGAATGTCTTTGTCCTCAATATTTTTTAACTTCCGGTACAAAGTGATTCGAAAACCAGTCTTCAAATAATGAAGCAGTAACCCAAGCTTTTTTTTATTAGCTTTCCATATGACTGGAAGTGTAGCCTTTACAAGTCCTTTAAGTGCTCTGGGTTTTAATTTGCAATCTCCAGATGCATTACCTCCTAACAATAATGTTAGTCTATCTTTAGCTACCTTAAACCCAGGCATTGATGACTTCTTTTGCAATGTAGCTTCTACCAGGCATACGCTTCCAAAATAAGCCAGTTTCAGCCACATTAAAGATTTGTGATGGCATGTAATGATATGTTTCGATGATTTCTTCTAATTCTTTTGGGAACAACTTTACTGCTTCATGATTGGCACTCGCTGCTTCTCCTTGAATTTATATATTATGCCAACCAACTTGGTTTTTATATTAATAAAACCAGCCATTGCTTGCAAAAAATGTTTCTTCACATTTATCTTTTAGTGTCTTAAAAAGTGATAAGGCTTTTGCGCAAATAACACGTTGTGTCATAGGTATGTTCAAACGGTGTGTTTGATCGGCTATCCATGCTGAGAAAAAGATTTTCCAAGCGAGGAATTAGACTCAACACATCTTTATTTCTGACTCTCGTAGATTGCAGGGGACAAGCCTTTGTAACTTCTTTTAGAAATTTTTGGTTATCTTTTATGATTGTAGAAATTGTTGATTTTCCCAGAGAATATTTTGATGCGAGTGCTGTAATTGATGTCCCGGCTTCTTGTTCATTTATGATATCATATTTCGTTTGTAATGTTATTGATTTTCGTTTCTTTGTAACTGTATCAGTTTTATCCGCCGTTCGTTTTGGCATATTGGAAGGGTGAATATAGTAACAAGTTTTTCAAGTCAAAATACAATAGCAGAGAGAAAGTTACCACAACTTGCACATACAACGTCAGAGTCTAAACTGACAAGCAGAGCGCGTTGAGTCAAGGACACAAGCAGGTGAACGGACAAATGAACGAACATTCACTTGTGCAGTCTTTGGTGGACTCTAGATGCGTTTAAAAGAATCAAAATGAAATTAATTTTCACACATTTTTCTATTTAATTTTATATTTTTATGTTTTTTAATTTGTTCGTTAATACAGGAGTTTATTAAGCGGGAGTTCATTAAGTGAGGTATTACTGTACTAGGACACTATTACAATGATACAAAGCAAAATTATAGGTGTGTGTGCCACTCTTATTCAAAATTAATGACTTACCTAGAAAGTCCCACACAACTTTCTTGAGCAGATGAAAAGGAGGGATACTATCTATCTCGACTGTTGTAAGGCCTTCGACTCAGTCCCACACCGAAGGCTGTTACTCAAACTTAAATCAGTGGGAATCAGCAGAAGTATACTAAAGTGGATAGAGGAATTCCTGACAAACAGACAGCAGAGAGTGGCAGTGAGAGGAGCACTATCGGTATTGCTGCCTGTCCTCAGTGGAGTTCCACTGGGCCTTCTGCTCTTCCTGATGTATATAAGTGATCTCCTCGATGGAATAGACTCCAGAGAAAGTTGTTTGCAGATGGTGCCAAAAATATACTGAAGAATGCACAACCTAACTGACTACCAAGCTCTACAGGAGGACATTCAGAAACTACAGACTTTGAGTGATGACTGGTGACTGCAATTCAATAGCAGCAAATGTAAAGGTATGCACCTGGAAAGACAGAACCAAGAACACGAGAACCAAATGGGAGGAGTAAACCTTGGAATTACTTGTGGGGAAAAGGATCTGGAAGTGCATATCACCCGTGACCTCAAGGCTGCAGCAAATGCAAACTCGATGCTTGAAATGATAAAGAACACATTTAACATACATGGAAAAGGACATCTTTCTGGCACTATACAAGACCCTAGTTTGCCCTTACCTCATGTATGCCATTCAGGCTTGGAACCCATACCCGCGCAAAGATAGTGAGAAAGTACAGCACAGGGCAACCGAACTACTTCCAACAGTGAGATACCTTACATGCGAGGAAAGACTGACCAGACTGGGACTCACAACTTTGGAAGACAGGAGACTGAGGGGCAACATGATCCAGACCTACAAGATCTTGCAAGGCCTAGAGAATATTGATAGTTCTTGCTTTTTCACACTAGCCCCAAGGGACCTCTCTATACAAACAAGAGGAAACTCTCAAACTTGCGAAATCAAGACACTGTACAGTGAAAAGGAGCAAATTTTTTTATGCTAGTCATCAACAAATGGAACAGTCTGCCAGAAAATGTTGTGACCAGCCCCTGTGGCAACACATTCAAAAATAGGTATGACAAACATGTGGCTGATACTCAGAGAAGTAGTACCCTTATGAGCTTGTTAGCTCCCTAGCCTCTTTACTATCACTAAGGTAAGCAATCACTTTATGATAACATAGGTACATTTTCAAAACATCCTACAGGGAAATTGTGTTGATATGTATCAATGTCAGGATGGAGAAAAAGGTCAAGAAATGTACACTTGAAAACATCCTTTCTCACTCCAATAAACTTACTATGGACCAAAGTTTAATCAGGATACTTGACACTAAAAAACATTATTAGTTATGGGATTCAATATTGATCCACATAGATCCTATCACTTGCCTCCATATCCAACTCTAGTGTGTATATGTCATATAGATTTTTAAATGCTATTGTAGTTTTAGCATTTACAATGTGCTCTGGTAGGGAGTTCCAGTGATTTACCACTTTGTGTGAATGTGTGTTGTGGGTGTATTTTCTTGCATCTTTGTTTGACTCCTTGTTTGGTGACCTCTCCTGTTTATGGTTTTATCTGGAAAAGGGAGTCCTTGTCGATGTTATCAATGGCACTCATATTTTTGGCGTCCGAATAGGGACTGCCCGGTGGTTTGAGGAAGGAGAGGAGTGAGAGCCTGTGTCTTTTGTCCCTAATGGAGGAGGAACAGATTGGGGCCATGGAGTTGGAGATGAGAAGACTAAATGAGTTAGTGCGGCAGAAAGACAGAGAAAATGCGCATTTGAGAGAAGAGAATGATAGTTTGAAAAGGAAAATGAGGGAGATGGAAGAGAGGATTGAAGACAGTGAGGTGCGAATGGAGGAAAGATTGATGCGAATGCTGAATGAGAAAATGGGAGAATCAGGTGCAATTGGTGGGGGTGTGGCCTCGACTCCACTTGGAATTGACATGACTGATAAAAAGGGATTGACAGGCATAAAGGAACCCCCGCAAATGACTAGGCATCGAAAAAAGAATAGATGCCCAGACCGACAGGAAAGGACCCGACTGGCTAGTATTGACTCCTTGTATTTCAGCTCGAATGAAGGCATGAGTGAAAGTGGGGGAGAAGTGAGTGATAGTGAAAGTGATGCTGAGGTTCATCGGAGTATACTGATCAGAGAAGTGCCAAAGTTAAGTAAGTTTAGAGTTGATGGAGCAAAAGATGTGAAAGTGTTTTTGAAAGAGTATGAAAATTATTGTATGGAAAAATTTAGAGAGAATAATAGGTTTTGGGTGAAAGAGTTGTGTAAGTTTCTGGATGGGCGTATGAAGGACTTTTACCGGACGATTATGAGTGTGGGTGAGCCTAAGTGGGAGGTTATGAAAGAGAGAATAATAGAGCACTGTAAGAGGATAAAGACAAGTGTGAAATATAAGAAAACAAATGGGTTTGAGGAAGCGAGAATGGGGAAGAATGAGGATGTGAATTCTTATGCGCATCGCTTAGAGTCCTTGGCACGAATGAGATTTGGAGATGACAGAATAAATGGGAATAAGGAGCTGATGAAGAAGTTTTTAAATACGGTTCCGAATGAAGTGAGTGAGTATGTGACGTATAAGAGGAAAGAGAAGATGAAATGGGCTGGTGAAAGATTGCTATGGAAGGATGTACTGGAGATGTTAGAGGACCGTGAATTTGAGGATTATGGAAGGGAGGAGGCCTCGATTCACACTGTGCACAACTAAAGTAGAAGTAAGTTGCCCCAGTTACGGTCCTATCGGGATGCGCTGATAGAGAACCCGATCGATGTGATGACAAGATTTTTAGAAAATTATTATGGGCAGAATGAGCAACAGTGTGTGTATGTTGGCCACGAACCGAGAGAGAGTAAAAGTAGGAGTGAGAGTCGGAATGGTTGGAGTAGGGTTCAGAATGGTCGGAATAGTGGTCGCACAAATGGTAGGAATGACAGTAGATCTAGAGTAAATGAACCTAGGTGTCTGAGGTGCAAGAAAGTTGGGCATATAAGGGCTGACTGTCGCTGGTCACAAGGAAGTTGCTTTGGCTGTGGACAAATGGGGCACATGATAAAAGATTGTAGGCATGCGAGGGAAAGAGCGTGTTATGGATGTGGAAGAATGGGGCACTTGGTACGAGATTGCAGGGAAGGTGGTCGAGTAAATATGAGTGGACCTGGAGTGTGTGGTAATTGTGGGCAGATAGGGCATTATGCCAGGATGTGTGCCAGTCCAAGAGCTACCTGTGGTAAATGTGGAATGGTAGGTCATGCAACAAGGTTGTGTAGGACCGGTGAAAGATGCATGAATGAAAGAATGGATGGGAATGATGCAAGTAATCAAGAGGATATGACTCAGGTTTACCTGAGTCATATTGCCCAGGGTTCCTTCTGGGCAATTCTCTAGAGTGCAAGTGATGAATGTGAGAGAAGGATTGTCAAATCGTGGAGTGAATTGGGGTCAGAGAGTGAATAATGTGTGTGTTAAAATTAAGTGTGGAGAACGAGAAGTTAGTGCATTGATTGATACAGGATGTAAGGTGAATGTGGTGTACTATGAAGTATTTGTAGGAATGAAAGTAAGTGAAGTTAAGGATCGTGGATATCATTTGACTGGATTAGGTGAACAGGATGTGCCGATTGTTGCAAGGTTTAGAGAGAGTGTTTTGATTGCTGGTGTCCGGATGAATGAAGATGAATTTTGTGTTGTAGAAGGTGCAAACAAGAAGTATGACATGCTATTAGGTTATAAGTTTTGGAAAGCGAATGGTATTGTGATTCACCCTGATTTAGAGATGATTGAATGTAAGAAGAATGGAAGTATGAAGTGTCAATGGTATGTGAATCCAGATGGAAGTGTGAGAGTGAACATCATGAAAGGTCTGGAGGTATATGCGATTGAGAGTGTGCCTGTCAAGCAGAATGAAACATTGAGTGTAAGGATTGGATGGAATTCGGATGTTGAGATAAATGAGAATGATAGGAATATTTATGTCTTGGATGGTAGTGCTGCAAACTATCGATTAAGGCGAGTGGTGCATGTGTTTGATGGTATAATTGATATGAAAGATCCGCGTGTCTGCATACAAGTTTGGCCTGATCTGCAAAGGAAGAGTCTTAGAGGAGTGCAAGTGGGAGATAAATTGGGTGTGTTAAATACAGTGGTGAATATGGAGAATGATATGCACATGGTGAATGCAAATGTGTTTTCCATGAGTGTAACATCGAATGTTTGGAAGTATGAAGATTTGATTGAGCAAGTGAAATTGGAAGAAAAGTTGAGTGAATGTGAGAAGCAAAAAGTTTACAGGATGTTGTGGAATAGGAGAGGTGCTTTGAGTCAAGGGGATGAGGACTTTGGCAACGCTTGCTTGCCTGAGTTCAAAATAATTTTGAGTGACAATATGCCAATATATCAAAGGCCTCGTCATTTCCCTGCACCTGTGGCTCAAGAGATAGAGGAACAGTGTGAGGAATTAGAGAGAATTGGCGTGATTGAGCCGAGTGTGAGTGCCTGGAATAGTCCGATTGTACCTGTACGAAAGCCAGATGGACGTTTGCGACTGTGTATTGACTATAGAAGAGTGAATGAATGAACGCTGAAAGATAAGTTTCCTATGAGTGTTGTGTCTGAATGTGTCTACAGTATGTATGGAATGAAAGTATTTTCTAAGATGGATCTGGTACGTGGATACTACCAGATGCCTGTGGCTGAAGAGAGTAGGCCTATTACGGCATTCTCTACCTCAAAGCGACATTATCAGTTCAGAAACCTGAGCTTTGGGTTGGCGAACGCCCCAGCTGCTTTTCAGCGTGCTATGAATGTAGAGTTGAGTGGTTTTCCGTGTAAGAATGTACGAGTGTTTTTGGATGATATTTTGGTGATGAGTGAGAACATGGAAGAACATATGACCTTGGTGAATGATGTTTTAAGAAAGTTGCAAGAGGTTGGTGTGAAAGTGAAGTTGTCTAAATCTGTATGGTTTGCTAGTGAAGTTGAGTTTTTAGAACATAAGGTGAGTGCGGTTGGATTGCGTAAATCAGAAAAGTTCGTGGGAAAAGGTTAGGAATTTCCCTAAGCCTACCACAATGAGAGAGTTGCGTGGATTTCTTGGTTTAGTTGAGTTTGGAAGAAAGTTTATGAAAGATTGTTCAGGTGTAATGAAACCGTTAGGGGATGGACTGGGAAAAAGAAGAGTACTGTGATTAAATGGAATGACTCTATGAATGCAGCGTTTGAAAAGTTAAAAGCGGAAGTTGCAAAAGATGTGGAACTTGCGTATCCAGCATATGGAACAAATGCAGGAATGCTTGAAGTGTATACGGATGCAAGTGGTCATTCGATGGGTGGATGTTTGATGCAAGATCAAGATTCTGTCTCAAGTCGTTGGCGTTCGCCAACCATTTCGGCGTGCAAAACGGCCAGAGGTCCTAGGAATAGTAGTCAGGCCCACGGTGATGAGGTTGCCGGAGAAGAACTCAATGGCCTCATCTACCGACCTAAACTCCTCAACTGAGATAGAGAATTCAGTCATTTCCTGAAATGCAGGCCACCATGCCTGCGCCAAGCACCACCGCGGTAGTCTCTCAGGCGGCAGTTGCCCTGAAAATGATATTTGAATGGGAAAGTGATCATTACCATGGAGGTCATCGACCACCCCCCAATCAAAATCAGGCTGTGCATCTGAAGAGCACAAAGATAGGTCAAGGCAAGAAAATGAAGCGGTTCTCGGACAGTGATGAGTAAACTCATCCACGTTTAGGACACCCATCTCAAGCTCTTCGATCAGATCGGCAAGGACTTGTCCCCTGGGATGTATGGAGTAATCTCCCCAGAGAGGATGTCTGCCGTTCAGATCTCCAAGCAAGAGATAGGGCCTCGGCAACCGTGCCACGACGGGGCGGAAGTCCCCCACGTCGAAGTCAGCTGACGGTGGATGTATGCAGAAATTATAGTATACCTCCTATCCAGGTGCAGCTGCACAGCCACTGCCTGAAAGGAGGTATCTAAAGAGAAAGGAAGAACGGAGAAATCATGCCATGTGTAAACCGCACATCCACCAGCTCGGCCATCCCGCGGTGGTGGGGTCGCAAGACCCTTATACCCCAGGAGGGCGGGCAGGGGGCATGCGCCTGGCATGGTCTCCTGCAAAAAGATAGCTAACGGGGAACGGGACGAGACGAGCCTCCGCAGCTACTCCCAGTTGGCCCGGAGTCCACGGCAATTCCATTGAAGGAATATGCCCTCCAGGTCTAGCTCGGAGGAGACGCGGGGGCCCTCCTCGAATTGAAGACCCTCACGGTAATGGCCGTACGCTTCCCGGGGGCAGAACCCCGGGCGCTGTTAGCCGGACAAAGCGCTGAAGGCGCTGTCGCCTTCGAGGACTTATTGGGGGAGGTTGGGCTCGCAATGCAAGTCTTTTCCTCCCTCCGCCTCGAAACCTTAGGCGGGTGGATAGTCTCCATGATACCGTATCGTCATGCGGTATCATAGGCCTTCTCCAGATCGAAAAACACCGTAGCGTAGTGCTCTCTACGAAGGAAAGCCTCGCAGACGGCATTTTCCAGTTGGAGCAGAGAAACCGACATGGAGTGGAACTTGCGGAAGCCACACTGTGCAGAAGACAGATGGCCTCCACTGTCCAGGAAAAAGGCTAATCCAACATTTACCAATTTATCCATCAACTTGCACACACAAGAGGTTAGAGAGATTGGGCGGAAACCGGTCGGAGTAGAGTGATCTCTCCCCGGTTTGTGAAAAGGGAGCACAGTAGCGATTCACCAGGAATCTGGGAGAAGACACTCCACCCAGATCCTGTTGAACAAATCTAAGAGAAAGGACATGCCTAGCACACCCAGGTGTCGAAGCATGGCGTACGAGACATCGTCCATAAAATGGGCGGTGTCCGCGCAATAAGTAAGAGCGGAGCGCAACTCACTCACAGTAAACCTGTCGTTGAAGGGTTCTCCGCCTCTGGAGGTAAAGTCCAGCCGGGGGCCTTCCGCGACATTACAACGTGCATTGAATGCGGCGGAGCAGCATCACGGCTAGAGAATGCGGAAAAAGCACTCGCTAAGGATTCAGCCACGGACGCGGGGTCCGAGATTGCGGTCCCATTCTCCTGGAGAATGAGAGGGGTGTCCTGCGAGAACTTGCCCCGAAACCTTTTAACTCGCTTCACACCTCAGCTAAAGGGGTCTTCCCGTTAAGTGAAGACACGTATGCCCGCCAGGAAGAGCGGCGGGCGTGCTTCGAAATTTAACGGAGCCTAGCCCTAGCCCAACGAAATTCAGCGACAGTGAAATCGTTCGGGCGGCGCATATAGCGCATGTAGGCATAAAGCTTCTGTTTGAGGGCCGTCTCACACTTGGCTGACCACCACGGGAGTGGCCGGCGAGCAAAACGGCCAGACGTCCAAGGAAAATAGTAGTCAGGCCCACGGCGATGAGGTTGCCGGAGAAGAACTCAACGGCCTCATCTACCGAGCTAAACTCCTCGACTGAGATAGAAAATTCAGTCATTTCCTGAAATGCAGGCCACCAGACCCGCGCCAAGCACCACCGAAGTGGGCTCTCAGGCGGCAGTTGCCCTGAAAATGATATTTGAATGGGAAAGTGATCACTACCATGGTGGTCATCGACCACCCTCCATTCAAAATCAGGCTGTGCATCCGAAGAGCACAAAGATAGGTCAAGGCAAGAAAATGAAGCGGTTCTCGGACAGTGATGCGTAAACTCATCCACGTTTAGGACACCCATCTCAAGCTCTTCGATCAGATCGGCAAGGACTTGTCCCCTGGGATTTATGGAGTAATCTCCCCAGAGAGGATGCCTGCCATTCAGATCTCCAAGCAAGAGAGAGGGCCTCGGCAACCGTGCCACGACGGGGCGGAAGTCCCCCGCGTCGAAGTCAGCTGACGGTGGATGTACGCAGAAATTATAGTATACCTCCTATCCAGGTGCAGCTGCACAGCCACTGCCTGAAAGGAGGTATCTAAAGAGAAACGAAGAACGGAGAAATCATGCCGGGTGTAAACCGCACATCCTCCAGCCCGGCCATCCCGCGGTGGTGGGGTCGCAAGACACTTATACCCCGGGAGGGCGGGCAGGGGGCACGCGCCTGGCATGGTCTCCTGCAAAAAGATAGCTAACGGGGAACGGGACGAGACGAGCCTCCGCAGCTACTCCCAGTTGGCCCGGAGTCCACGGCAATTCCATTGAAGGAATATGCCCTCCAGGCCTAGCTCGGAGGAGACGCGGGGGCCCACCTCGAACTGAACACCCTCACGGGAATGGCCGTACCCTTCCCGGGGGCAGATCCCCGGGTGCTGTTGGCCGGACAAAGCGCTGAAGGCGCTGTCGCCTTCGAGGACTTATTGGGGGAGGTTGGGCTCGCCATGCGAGTCTTTTCCTCCCTCCGCCTCGAAACCTTAGGCGGGCGTTGCGGCTTCGGAGGCGGGGGTCCCTCTTTTCGAGGAACCACCGTCTCCGAGCCATTCACTCCACCTCGGGCGTGGGCGAAGGAGCCGAAGCTCCTTTGTTGCTGTCCTCCTTTCGGGGGACAGCTTTAGGAACCCCGGAAGATGGCCTAGCGACCATCTTCAAGGGTGTTGCCTCCTGTGAGTCTAACGACTCGGTGGAGGCGCGTGGCCGTTTCGCCTTACGGGAAACGGTCACGCTGGGGGAAGCCCTGGTTTTAGCCGGGGCTGGGGGTGAACCCTTTTTGCCGCCAGCTTTACCAGGGGAGCGCCCGGGTTGAGTAAAGCTCGCAGAAGGGCTCCGAATGGGCGCGGAAACAACCGTGCTCGTTGGCCTGGATGGGCCAGGAGCAGAGGGTGTCTTTCTAACTATTGAGGCATATGAGGTCCCAGGCAGAGCCGGGCGCGCCAGGACCAAGTCCTTAGCCTCGCGGAATGAAAGTCGATCCTGGGCCTGAACGGCCAGGATTTCCTCTTCAAGGAGATATGCACCACATTGCTTCGAAGAAGCGGGGTGCGGCTCTCCACAATTAACACACTTGGCCACAGACGATTTAGACTTATCGTGTGCAGCCTTGGAGCAATTTACACAAACTTCGGGTGACCCCGACTTTGCACGTCTACAAGAACGATTCGTATGGCCAAAGCGGTGACAGTAATAGCACTGCCGCGGCAGTGGCACGATTGCCTTCACGCGGTAGCAGTACCAACCGGCACGCACTGACTCAGGGAGCTTGTCACAGTCGAACGTGATGAAGAGTGTAGGGGTGGGTCTCAAGGCCCCTCCCTGTTTTCTCATCACACGTTCGACCTTGACCGCCCCATGGTCAGCCAGCTCTAGGGTGATGTCCTCAATGGAGTAGTCAACGAGTTCCCTCGCATAAACTACTCCTTTCACAAAGTTCATGGTAGAGTGCGGCATCACACTCACCGGGGTGCCATGAAGTGTCCGAAGAGCACTTATCTTGGCTGCCTCGGCGGGATTCGCCAGAAGGCTCCCGTCCGAGAAACGGGTCACCTTCGGCTCTCTACCAATTGCACTAGCTATTCCTCTCCTCTGATAGACCATGTTGCCCTTGGCCAACATGGTGGAGCGAATAACGAGGAAGCGTTTGAAGCCAGCGGGCTCGAAAATGCCAGGTAACCTCTGAATAAGGGGCCCTGATGTCATCGAGGTGCCGATCTTGGCTTGGTCGCTTGCCAGAATGGCAGCAGACCCATCCGTCCCCGTAGCTCCTGGGGATGGAGAGGAGCCCCGAGTCTTTTTCTCCTTTTTAGAAGAGGGCGGGAAATGAACCCCCTTTTTCTCTCCACCGACAGAAGCTCCCAGGCCAGATGGACCGGCCTCAGCCAGGTCCTTCTCCGAAATGGAAAAGGTCCTGGTGGTCGCAGGGGCACCGGTCAGAGGAGATCCCTCCCCTCCTTGTACTGCCTCGGAGGCCCCAGCCGTTTGAGGAGGACTTTGCATAGGGGGGGGATTCAGGTTCGGTGCTTGGCGCTGAGCCCGGATTCCCCCCCATGGAAGGCCCTACCCTCTGAGGCTGGGTTTCCTCAAGGACCATGTCTATCACAGGAGGTGCCTCCAGTTGGCCATCCCCTCCCAGGACATTGCAGGTCCCCTTGGAAGCATCACCAGTCTTTTGTGGGGAGGCACAGGCCTTGACAGCAGGTCTTTTGAGGGAAGCGAAGGGGCCTGGCTTCCCTCTCCCCCCTAAGGGGGTTTGCCCTACCAAGACACTTACACGAGGGGCGGTCGGCAATGGGCTGCCTGCTGGCTTTCTTGGCATTTCCCTTAGAAAGAAAAGGAGGGACTGCTGCTGGAAATAGGGAGGTGCCCGAAAGCACCCCCAGAGAAGGGGGTGAGGGGGAGTCCCCTACACCCGTACTGGTAGGATAGGAGTAAGCCTCCTCTCTCCGGTTAAAGAAGTATGGAGGGTCCCCTGCACAAGCACAAGGGGAAGGACCTCTATTTTCTCGGTGGAGCTGCCCGAGGGCGGCTCCGTTGATGTCATTGTGTAAGTTGGGGGTTGGTTTTTTTTTTATATTCATCATTGGGCATGGTGACCCTCTTTTTTACATGGGACGCAATAGCTCACCCCCTCTCACAGTTGCCCGCATTGCAAGAGGTGCTTGCAGGCCCGGCATCGCCATTTGGGACCACCCCTCCCGCCTGATGGCCTGGCAGTCCATCGGCATGGCGGCTCCACCTTAGACACGGCGTAAAATTGATAGAGTGTGAAGAGGAGAGGAAAAGGGATGTGAGGAAGGTATGGGTGGGGATGAAGCAGGTTGTTAAAAAAAACCCATCCCAAACCAGAGCTCAGGGGTAAGGGAACTTTGTCCCCTCCCCCCTCAGCCCCGATCCGGG
Source organism: Ceratothoa steindachneri (assembly GCA_963969495.1). Classification (NCBI taxonomy): domain Eukaryota; kingdom Metazoa; phylum Arthropoda; class Malacostraca; order Isopoda; family Cymothoidae; genus Ceratothoa; species Ceratothoa steindachneri. The sequence continues at coordinate 19,446,389 of OZ018322.1, read as the reverse complement.
ACGGTTGGCTTGAGAAGGTCAGCATCTACCCTGTGAAATTAGAGGCTGACCAGAGAAAGTTGTGGGAGAGGTTGTATGAAAAGAGAGGAAACAAGTGTTTTGAAGGAAGGAAGAGAGGCTAAGCTGGGGCCGGACGGGGTGCTGAGTCCTGTCAGCACGGCGGCCAGGGTGGCAAATCGCCGCGCCCCCTACGGGGTACCAAGTTTCTAATCATTCCTAAAATACATAATTTTCCACTTTGCCTCAAGTGGCCATAGTACTGCAGAATTTGGGTTAAGCCAATCCACCCTCAGTTCCTTCCATTTCTCACCCTTCAATTTAAAGCACAATACCAAAGAGTATCATACAAAACTTGCTGAGAGAGAGTTTAACAAAATTGGTTAGGCTAGGGAAAATAATGTATGCAAGATATATATATATATATATATATATATATCCACCTGCAGGAATTAGGTCAGGGAAGAAAGACACTCCTCCAGATGTTGGCAATAGTAAAGTTGCTCATGATTAAGGTCCCCTTGAAAGGAAGATAAAAAAATAAAAGGAAAGAGGTTAGGGAGGGGAAGCAGAAGGAGAAAAGGTTGGGGAAAATGCAGTCATGTTAAAACCACCACTACAACTGGAACCAAAATGGATGGGTAATCCACCATCATCCCCCATTATGACCTAACCTGAGACAATTGCTGGTTTGTGACTAGCCTGGTAAAGATAATAGAGAAGGGTTAAATGGAAATGTCTACAAAGAATAAGGTAATTTTAAATAAGAGTGGCGCATGCATTTTAAGCAACTAAAGTTTGTAATACTTCTTTGTATGATTTTAATAGTGTCCTAGGAGTAATGTTTTATAAATTCACAAATGTCAGTATTTCAGCTTAATTCTGTACAAGAATTCTTCCACAATGCCATCTTGAAATGCCATGATATGAACTATTTATGCGCACACATTTGTTTTCAATGTTAATATTAATTTTTATTTTCCAAACAATGATGTACAAGGTTAAGGATGGTAGTGCAACTAAGCATGTTTAGTAACAAGATCTGGTGGTGATTTTGTGGCATTAATTTGTAGAATTGCCAAAACTAAACTTGTTTAGATAACCTGCCACCACTAACCATAAATATCACTGCTACGAACTTTTAAGATTTATTACCCCGAAAGCAGGGCAGGGTTAAGCAAGTTGGAGGCATTTGTCTCTGATTGATTTGAAAAGATAATTTTGCCTCTCCAGAGGTCATCTGAAATGATGTTTAGTTCTGAATGCTCTCATTAGTTAGAGTTTAGTTTAAGTTCATGAAATGGATAGAAAGTTATGCATGAGTTTGAAGGGAATTCAAGGGAACTTGGTTAACCTATTCGAGAAAATGGGAATAAGATTACTTTGGTCGGAGAACAACAGGTGGGGACCTACTTGAAGGGAGGAGTCATTTTAGGTGCTGCAAACTTTGGAAATGTTCTGTCCGGCTGAGTCCAAGAGTCAGAGAGTTTTGAGTTAACTTGAAAGTTTTTTGTTCTTCCAGCTTCGGAACTGTTCTGAGCAGTCTGTGAGTTTGAGAATTCTATCTTCTTACAACTTTGGAATGGTTCTGAGAGAGAGTCCCTCTTTCAAATGGGTTTTTAAGGAACCAAGGGGAGGGGGGTTAAAGGATGATAATGGTGGGTGGAAAGCGGGAGCAGTAGCTGTCCCAATGCCCAAAAGACCCATACCCCCACCCCCCTTCATATAACCATAAACCACTTGGGTCTGATGTTGTAGCGGGCTGAAAGCAACACTAACCCCGCGTTCCAACCTTATCCTAGGATTTATGGACCTTGAGAACACTGAGGAAGAATTGATACGATTTGATATACAATCCTTTACTTTACAAAAAAATTACAGTTTATATTTACAAAAAAATAAACAAAAAAACACCGGTGCGCATTCAAAATAAATGTTCTATACAAATTTCAATTCTCCCAACCGAAAACAAAATAAAATATGACAGGCTACACAACAAGGTCCACACAACAAAACAAAACAACAGCCGAACGAGAAGGGGCACGGGACTATAACTTGAAGGCTGGGGTGATGGTGGTAGTGGTATTTGTTCAATAAGAAGGGGCACAGGCTTGTCAGCCAATGCAGGTAATGCACTCCATTTCAGGGATAGGCTGGGCGGAGCACTCGCCTCGAGAATTCCTCTCACCGTCCGCTGAAGCTTCACTCTTTGAAGACACAGGATGCAATGCTAAAGAGAGCCAGAGAAATTTTGGTATAGCGTTTCCAAAGAAAAATCTGGTGATCGACTTTGCTATCCCTCGTTGTTAAAATTAATGTTGAGCCTATTAGTATTTTAGCAAAGAACCAATCTTACCTAGGGTAATATCCCAATGCGCTGGACAAGCAATTACAGTTTAACTCTCTAAATATTTACTCTTATATTTATATATATATATATATATTTAGAAAATTATATCTCTGAAAAGAGAGTACAATCAGATATTATTTGTATTCATAATAAAAAATCGGAAGGCAAATTATACCCACACACTCACACAGGGGTAGGGAAAGATATATGTAAAGGGGGGTGGGAGAATGGCCCTACACACACACACACTGCTCCCCATACCGTACCGATCAATCAGCATATTTTTTGTGATTTGCTGAACTTTTATGATGATTAACATGTTATGCGAATTTATCATCACATAAGATTTATTTTTATATTACTATAAAAGTTTCATCAACTCTCAATATTATTTCATTTAAAATTTTTATAATGGTTGATGAAGAAAAGTATTAGAAGAATTTCCAGTGAGTAAAGTGAATATTATTACTGTGATTAGGATAAAAGCTTGAGGAAACTAGATCAACTGGAATAAAGAAAGGTATTGGACTTCCTAAGTTTGTGACCATTCCAGAAAATGTTGAGTGTCACTAAAATGAGTATAAGTAAAACGGTGGGTAAGGCTTATTCCTTCCTACAATTAGTATATAAATAAAAAATTATCACACACTTTTACACAAATCATTTAATAAAAATTTGTTATACAAAAAAGTGGTCAGTGGCACTTATATCGTAAATTGAACGACTTCTATGTTTCACATTGAGATTATTAGCGCAAAATATATGACTTTTTATCATCTTTTACATTCCTGAAGCAGTAGAAAAGATTTTTTTAATATTATACATAGCATGCAAAAAACAATAATTTAGGAATATTTTCTGCTAATTTGCTTGACCAACCTAAATGAGCATCATTTGGTTGATGCATTATCCATGTTGATAAGCAGGCAAGGTTCAAAATCCCATTGCATTCCCCCCCCAAAATTAGAAGCCTATCTGGCGACTACCGACTTGTGCAAAAGTCACGGCACTCACAGCATCAGGGGGAGCTCCACCCCGGCATAGGAATGTGCAACCTACTAAGAAAACAAAAAAAAAAAACCAAAACTAATTAAATAAAGGGTAGAAGGCCGGCCTACCTCCCAAAGTCTATAAGTACATCAGTCAATGTGCACGAACTCGTCCTGAGTACAAAGGACAGGCCGTAGCGACCCCGCCCATCCCGGCACTGGGACAGGTAACGTGAGTGGAGATTGTCCAGTCTGGGAGACAATGCAGTCTTCACAGTAGGGCGCTTGCAAGTGCTCCATCAAATGGCGGTGCGTCCTATCAAATTCGGAGATGACAGAAAGCAACCTGAAGTCTTCGCAGCATTGGGGGGTAGGTCCATGGGAACAGTCATGGCGCAATGTCCCCCCACCCATATACGGAATTGACAATCTCGGAAAAATTCAAATATAAAGATTGGGAGGTGTACCCTCACCCCCATCGTGTGGAGGGTCTCCATGATACCGTATCGCCATGCTCTATCATAGGCATTCTCCAGATCAAAAAACACCCTGGCATAGTGCTGTCTACGAAGGAAGGCCTCACAGATGGCATTTTCCAGTCGGAGCAGAGCATCCGACATGGAGTGGAACTTGTGGAAGCCGCACTGTGCAGAACACAAATGGCCTCCACTGTCCATAAAAAAAGCTAATCTAACATTTACCAATTTCTCCATCAACTTGCATACACAAGAGGTTAGAGAGATTGGGCAGAAACCGGCCAGAGTAGAGTGATCTCTCCCCGGTTTGCGAAAGGTGAGCACAGTAGTGATTCGCCAGGAATCTGGGAGGAGACCCTGCACCCAGATCCTGATGAACAAATCTAACAGAAAGGCCATGTCTCGCTTACCCATGTGTCGAGGCATGGCGTACGGTACATCATCCGGATCATGAGCAGTATCCGCACATGAAGCAAGATTAGAACGCAACTCACTCAGAGTAAACCTGTCGTTGAAGGGTTCTCAGCCTCTGGAGGTAAAGTCCAGCAGGCGGCCTTCTGCAACATCACAACGTGCATTGAATGCTGGCGGAGGAGCATCCTGGCTAGAGAATGCAGTGGCAAAGGATTCTGACACAGATGCAGGGTCCGAGATTGCGGTCCCATTATCCTGGAGAATGGGAGGGGGGGGTCCTGCGTGAACTTTCCCTGAATCCTTTTGACTCACCTCCACTAGAGGGGTCTTCCTGTTAAGTGAAGACACATATGCCCGCCAAGAAGAGCGGTGGGTGTGCTTCAAAATATACCAGAACCTAGCCCTAGCTCTATGAAATTCACCAACAGTGAAATTGTTTGGTCGGCGCTTATAACACATGTAGGCATAACTTTTGTTTGAGAGCTGTCTCACACTCAGGCGACCACAATGGGAGTGGTCGGTGTGCAAAACAGCCAGACATTCTAGGAATAGTAGTCAGGCCTGCAGCGATGAGGTTGCTGAAGAACTCAACAGCCTCATCTACCGACCTAAACTCCTCGACTGAGATAGAAAATTCAGTCATTTCTTAAAATGCAGGCCACTACACCAAGTACCACCGAGGTGGGCTATCAGGTGGCAGTGGCCCAGAAAAAGATATTTGAATGGGAAAGTGATCACTACCATGGAGGTCATCGACCACCTCCCAATCAAAATCAGGCTGTGCATCCGGTTTTCAGACAGTGATGCGTAAACTCATCCACATTTAGGACACCTATCTCAAGCTCTTTGATCAGATTGGCAAGGATTTGTCGCCTGAGATTTATTGAGTAGTCTCCCCAGAGAGCATGTCTGTCATTCAGATCTCCAAGCAAGAGAAAGGGCATCAGCAACCATGTTACAACGCCGTGGAAGTCAGCCTACGGTGTTATGTACACATAAATAACAGTATACCTCCTACCAAGTGAAGCTGCACAGCCACTGCCTGAAAGGAGCTATCTAAAGTGAAAAGAAGAATGTAGACCATGCTGGGTGTACACTGTGCATCTCCCAGCCTGTGGTGGTGGTGGTGGGCATGGTCTCTTGCAGAAAAATAGCTAACGGGGAACAGGACAAGAAGAGCCTCCGCAGCTCATCCCGGTTGACTCAGAGTCCACAGCAATTCTATTGAAGGAATATGCCCTCCAGGCCTAGCTTGGAGGAGCTGTGGGGGCCTTCTTCGAACAGAAGACCCTCACAGGAATAGCCGTACGCTTCCCAGAGGCAAAACCGTGGGCGCTGTTGGCTGGACAATGGGCTGTCCCTTTTGAGGACTTATTGGGGGAGGTTAGGCTTACCATGTGAGTCTTCTCCTCCCTCCGCCTCGAAACATTGGGCGTTGCGGCTTCGAAGGCAGGGGGGACCTCTTTTTGAGGATCCACTGTCTCAAAGCCACCCAGCCCACCACTAGGCATGGGCGAAGGAGCCGAAGCTCCTTCAGGGGGCAGCTTTAGGAATCTAGGAAGATGGCCTGGCAACCAACTTCATGGGTGTTGCCTCCTGTGAGTCTAACAACTTAGTGGAGGTGCGTGGCCATTTTGCCTTACGGGAAACGGTGATGCTGGGGGAGCCCTGGTTTTAGCCAGGGCTGAGTGTGAACCCTTTGTGCCACCAGCTTTACAAGGAGAGCGGCTTGATTGAGTAGATCCCGCAGAAGGGCTCCGAATGGGGGCGGAAACAGTCATGCTTGTTAGCATGGATGGGCCAGGAGAGCAGAGGGTTCTTTCTAAGCATTGAGGCGTAAGACATCTTAGGCAGAGCCGGATGCACCAGGACCAAGTCCTTAGCCTCATGGAATAAGAGTCGATTTTGTGCCTGAATGGCCAGGATTTCTTTCTTAAGGAGATATGCACCACATTGCTTCAGAGAAGTGGGGTGCAGCCTCGAAGCAATTTACACAGACTTCGGGTGACCCCGACTTTGCACGTCTACATGAGTGATTCGTATGGTCGAAGCAGTGACAGTAATAGCACCTCTGTAGCATTGGCACAAATGCCTCCACGCAGTAGCGGGTCACAGTTGAACATGATGAAGAGTGTAGGGGTGGATCTTGAGGCCCCTCCCTGTTTTCTCATCACATGTACGACCTTGACTACCCCATGGTTGGGCAGCTCTAAGGTGATGTCCTCTATGGAGTAGTCAACGAGTTCTCTCGCATAAACTACTTTCACAAAGTTCATGGTAGAGTGCAGCATCACACTCACAAGAGTGCAGTCAAGTGTCTGAAGGGCACTAATCATGACTGCTTCGGAGAGATTTGATGCATTTGCCAAAAGGCTCCCATCCGAGAAACAGGTCACCTTCAGCTCTCTACCAATCACACTCGCTAAATCTCTCCTCTGATGGATCATGTTGCCATCAGTGGAGCGAATAATGAGGAAGCGTTTGAAGCCAGCAGGCTCAAAAACGCCAGTTAATCTCTGAATGAGAGGACCCGATGTTATCGATGCTCTACCCTGGGCACATTTGGTCCTAGTCAGGGGCTCTACACCTGGAGGAGGGGGGGGGGCAGATGGGCACGGATCTGCCGATTTTGTCTTGGCAGCAGACCCATCTGTCCCCGCAGCCCCAGTGGGTGGAGAGGAGCCCCAAGTCTTTTTAGTGTTTTTTTTTTATGAGAGGATGGCGGGGAATGAACCCTTTTCTCCTCTCCGCCGGGAATAGCCCCCAGGCCAGATGGACTGGCCTCAGCAAGGTCCTTCTCCAAGATGGAGAAGGTCCTGGCAGTCATAGGGGCACTGGTCGGAGGAGATCCCTCCCCTCCTTATACTGCCTTGGAAACCCTAGCCATTTGAGGAGGACCTTGCATAGGAGCGGACTTGAGTTTGGTGCTTGGTGCTGAGCCTGGATTCTCTCCCATGCAAGGCCCTACCGTCTGAGGCTGGGTTGCCTCAAGGACCATGTGTATCTCGGGTGGGGCCTCCATTTGACCATCCACCCCCAGGACATCACAGGTCCTATTGGCAGCAGCGTCATTAGTCTCGTCTTGGGAGGCACAGGCCTTGACCCCTGCTAGTTTTAGTATTCTAGCCAGCAGGTCTTTTGAGGGAAGCGACCAAAGGAGCCTGGCTTCCCTCTCCCCCCTAAGGGGGTTTCGCCCCACTGAGCAGCTTCAATAGGGAGGGAGCGGTCGGCTATGGGCTGCCTGCTGGCTTTCTTGGCAGTCCCCTTGGAAAGTAAAGGGGGGACTGCCGCTGGAAAGAGGGAGGTGCCCAAAGGCACCTCCAGACAAGGGGGTGAGGGGGAGTTCCCTACACCCCTAGGGGAAGAGACGAGTAATCATCCTCTCCGGTTAGAGAAATTTAGAGGGTCCCCTGCGCAAGTACAGGGAGGGGGGGGGACTTCCATTTTTTCTGTGGAGGTGCCCGAAGGCAACTCAGTTGATTGTGAGGGGGGAAAGGGGGAAGGTTTTTTTTTATATTTGCTTTGATCATTGGGCATGGTGACCTTAAATTTTTCACAGGATGCACATGCTCATCATCCCTCGCAGTACCTCGTCCTGCAAGGGGTGCGTACAGGCCTGGCAGAGCCAGGTGCCGCCATTTAAGACCACCCCCTCCCACCTGGTGGTCTGGCAGTCCATCAGCATGGTAGCTCCACTTTGGATGTGGCATAAAATTGATAGAGTGTGAAGAGATAAGGAAAAGGGATGTGAGGAAGGTATGGGATGAATGAAGCAGGTTGTTAAAAACCCACTATCCCAAACCAGAGCTCAGGGGTCAGGGAACATTGCCCCCCCCCCCTCAGCCCCGATCTGGGATAGTTGACTGTTAAGAAGATCAGCAGCATCCACCCAGTAAAAATACAGGCTGACCAGAGAAAGTTGTGGGAGGTTGTAGGGGAAGTGATGAAGTAGGGGAGAAATACAGGCTCTCTGAAAGAAAGAGTAGAGGCTAAGCTAGGGCCGAATGGGGCACTGAGTCCCATCAGCACGGTGGCCAGGAAGGCAAATTACCGCCCCCCTTATGGGGTTCATTAATACAAACAAGTGTAAGTTGCCTCAAAAACAGAAAAGCATCACCCAGTAAAAGAGGCTGGCTATAAAAACTAAGCCTATCAAACTAGAAACAAAAAGTTAAAACTGAATTTCTATTAAAACAATCTATTGTGTGGCTAAATTCTTTTGTAACACTCAAATGTACAACATTTTTAGTCTTTCAATGTGGCTTTTTCCTTGTTGACATAGAATAGGAACAAGACCTATCCCAATTACTAGGGAAGGCTGGTTCAAAAGCTACTTGTTTTGGAGACTAAATCCGACTGGATTTCACAAAGGTGAATCCAGCGCATCCCTACAAGTCACCCTACCATCAATGAGCCGGAAGTGAGTGCTCCACCTACAAGAAGACCTCAACATGGTCTACACTCGGATTGCAACTAACATGACATTCAATGAGGATAAATTTGAAATGTTGAGATGCAGCCCCAATCACACCAAGAAAAAAACATTATGGAGACAGTAAAGAAGGCCAGGACAATGGCAGGCTGGGTCCTAAGAACATTTGCCTCCAGAGAACCTGAGGTCATGCTAACTCTGTGGAAAGCCATGGTGCAACCTGCACTGGACTACTGTAGCCAGCTGTGGTCTCCATACAAGAGTAGGGATGTGCAGAGGTCCTTTACCAAACAAATCAGAGGGTTGCAGGACCTCAATTACTGGGAGTCCCTAAAAACACTGGGGCTCTAGTCACAGCAAAGAAGAAGGGAGAGGTATCGGGCCATATACATATGGAAAGTGTTAGAAAATCTGGTGCTAGATCCTACACACAATGCATGCAAGCACATGAAAACTAGCAAATTGGGCATAAGTGCAGTAGAAGAACCCTCCCCTCAGGAGCCCCAGATGGAACCAGGACCCTGTTGGCTTCTAGTCTGCCCTATGAAGGGCCAAGAATCTTCAACAACCTGCCAAAAAAACTACTAAAGTCAGTATCAGATGAGCCTCCAGTGCTGGGCTATACTGCAAGATGAAGATCATCCAACACAGTAGGTACCAGACCAAGTAACTCTGCCTAACAGGGATGCCAGGACTGGAAGAAGCGATGAACCACTACAACTGTGAGGCAGGGCCTCTAGACAATACCAAGTAAGTAAACCAGTATTCAAAATTACAAAAAATAAAGCCCGAATAATCTCAATCTAGTTTGAGATGCCAAGGAAACTGGCACTGGGATGGTATGCCAGACTTCTGGATATCACGTGTAGCAGTCTCCTTCCATGGGCCTCCCCTTGAAGAGAAATTGCCTTCAAATTACCTGGATTTAAGGACCAATAAATTCATTCTACATCAAGATTTCAGAGTCAGTTTTGAATAATAAGGTAATAAAAATAAGACACCAGGATTAAAAAAATAAACCAATACAAAATTTAGCATGGTTTATTTTGTTTGCTATTTAATTATTTGCATATTTTTAATGTAAAGATTCCAGACCAATTAATAGCAAAACATGCATCAATGGTAAAGAGCAAAGCCATTTTTGCAACAGGGAGTAACTTATGAAATAGAGGCAAGATAATAAGTCTTGCTTAAACAAAGTAAATATCTTAAATATCATAACTCACCATTTGATTAGCCAATATTTCATCAGCAAATAAATTATTTTCATTAGTTATATCTATATCCATCATTGTTTCAAGATTTTTATTTGGATATTTTATAAATTCACTACAAGTTTCTGGTGACTAATCTTATTTCATATACCAGGCTCTTTTAAGCTACTATATACAATATATATATATTTTTTTCAGTTTCCCTGCCTTTAGAAATAACCTAAGGGAGAGAGATAAAAATTTGAGTTTGAATCAACCATATATACTATAGTCTCCTTCTGAGACTTAAGAATAAAAAAACATCTACCTCGCTTGCTCCTAGGTAATTTTGAATATTAGTGTTGCAATCATTTTAGGCAATTAAAGCCGGTAATAGTTCCTTGTATCGTTGTATAGTGTCCTAGGAGTAATATTTTGATGTTGGAGAGGGTCTATCACACTTTATATAGAGTCTTAAAAAGTCAATATGTCAAATCAATTCTGCAAATCAAGAATTCTTCCATGATGCATCTTGAAATACCACGGCATGACCTAATTTATGCTCACACATTTGTTTTAATGATAATATTAATATTTACTTTCTGAACAATGATGTAGAAGGTTAGGGCTAGGAGGGTATTTAAGCATGTTTTAGTAACACAATCTATTGGCGATTTTGTGGAGTTAATCTATAAAATTATTAAAACAACCTGTTTAGATAACTTGCCACTGTTTACCTTATACATCGCTGCTCAGAACATAAACAAATTCATGTTATACGATTCATTGGTGTTAATCTGTAAAATTACAAAAACTAAACTCTTAGATAACCTGCTACCCCTAACCTTATAAATTGTTGCTCAGAATGTAAAAAACACATATTTCACTCTATACCCTTAAAGCACCAAAATAAATTTGCTTGAAATTGCTGTGAATGAATTTAGCCTTGCTACATCGTTAAGGAAAATAATAAAATCAAATATTGAAATTCTTTTTTATAAATGAAATAGATCATTTTAATTGAAAGAATTCTTCTATTGATCTAAACTTTAAAATTATTAATAACCATCTACATATTTAGAATTATGATTGATAATTCTCGGTTGTTCTTGCAAAACTTTTATGGAATTTCTTTTAAGAAAATTCGCTAAATTTCAGTTAACACTTAAAACTCCTATTTTATAGAAAACTTTGCTTCCATTTATGGGAAATTTTTTTAGATTTTAAACAATAGAAATTTCATGATATTTTAAAAAAGATATTTCCTTACAACACACCCTATTTTTGTTCCTGTCTGTCCTTCCTTATTAGTGCGCTTTGAATAACATGCTAACTAAGGCATTTCTCTATTTTGATTAGATGAAAAACCACAAATATAAGTGTGTTGAATCCAAAAAATAAAAGAGTAGTGAGAAAAATGAGTGTTTACAAATATCTGAATCATAAATCAACCATGTGGTGTGGTCGCTGTCTAACAAAATCAATGGAAACTGGGTCAAGTTACTCTCATTCATAAATCTCTGTTTATAAATAAATAATGACTGACTTGAGGCATTTCTGTATTTTAATTGAATGATCAATTACTAACATAAAGTTTGACCCCCCCCTCCATAAAAAAGAGCGTTAACACAAGTCTAATTTCAAAGCCCCTCTAGCGATTACACAGCACTGAATGGTGGCCTTGAAGGGCCCTTGAGCAGTGAATGGGCAAATATTAGTTACTTGTTATTTTAAAACCAATGATATAGAAGGTTAGGGCTAGTACATTATTTAAGCATTTTTAGTATAATTTTATGTGCAAAAAGAGAGTTAATAAACTTCAATTCATGCTGATACAAAACAAGCGAGCGTAAATTAGGCCATCTCATGGCATTCAAGATGAGTCATGGAAGAATTATTGACTCAGAGAGGTACTGTAAACTGGCAGCACATAGGCACTCTGATGTTATAATTGACCCATGACAGACAAACTTAATTAGCCTATTTTGGGGCAGCAAACTAAGGAAATTAGCAAAACTTAACGTAAAATAATTAACTCTTTTATAATTGGCAAAAATAAATGTGTTTAAAAGGCAATATAAAACTGCTACATATTGGCTATAGACTGCTTTTATAGAGGTAGCAAAGCTGTAGGACAATCCCCAGTAGACCATGTCATCCCAGAAGATCCAAATGCATGGTTGCAAAGAGTGCGTCTTGGTATGAATGTAGCATTCACAACTTTTTGCCAGCTTTGATCCACTGGAGCGCTGCAAAAAGATCCTTTTTTTGTGTAATTCTTGACACACCTACCTCCAACAGTCTTATTATAGGCATGCACCATGATGTCCTGTTAAATAAAATAGACATATTAGAAATATCTAAAATTATATTTGTGGGTCCACTTGCCGCAAGTGGTCTGTGCTCTTATAATTATAATGAAAGTTGAATTATTTCACATGCGAAACTTCATAAATATAGCTCGCAGCAAAAATTTCAGTAATTTTGATAAAAAAGTTTGGTAATTGTTAAGATTAGCAGCACATGATTTCACTCACGATTTTTTTGACTACTTTACTAGCTACAGTAATACTTCAGTTTGGGGGCGCATGCTAGGGGGTGCTATTTCTGGGCTACAATTAATGCATTGGGGTCTGCACATTTATTAAAATAATAAAGATGATAGCACCGCCTACTTTAGGCTATTTCCGCCCAAAGGTAACATTTTTTTAGTTACTTTCAACATGGAGGCTTTCACAGACTCCCATAACCCGCACAACTTCAATAAAAAAAATTAACATTCTTAATTTGAAGGGCTAACATCAGATTTTGTAGCGGGCCAAAAATCTAGTCTAACCCCCAATCGATCCAACCCGCTTCCTACACTAATCCGGACGTGAGAAATCGAAGGAGAATGAAATGGATTGTATATACAGTCCCTTTACTTACAAAAAAAATGTACAATGATAATTACAATGGAGAGGGGTGATATATTAGAGATCTCTTTCCTATTCACACACAAAAATATAGCTAAATATCCTTTATACCCACAATCAAAAAAATAAACAAATCCTATTAATTGATCCTAAGAAACATTCCAAAAAATCAACAGCCCCCCCAAAAATCCGCACTATGACAGTCAATATATAGTTTACAAAAAAAAAGAAGGCCTCACGTGGTACAAAGAGGGTGGGGGGGGACGTCCAGCCATCTACCACTCGAGCGAGCAAAATGCTTATATATTCCAAACACTTGGCGCCTCTGCGCTTGATGGAAGATAAGTGATCTTATCACTCTTGCGTAGCTATTCTAAGCCCTCTTTCATTAACAATACTAATAGGGCTCTTCGTTAAATTTACTTAAGACAAAGTAATATTTTGTTTGCTATATAAAGATGTGCTAGACAAAGTACTTTCCAGAAGATTGTACTTTGCTTAAAATAATCTTTTATCAAAGCGCCATATTGGATCGATTGGGGGTTAGTCTAGATTTTCAGCCCGCTACATTTGGCGCCCGGAAAAAACAAAAAACATGGTAATTTATTTATACATAAAATAACCAAAAAACAAAACAAACCCATTCCCATTAACACGCACACATTCTTACAGGAGGAGGGAGAGTATATTGGGAAAAAGGGTGGGAGAATGGCCCCTTAGACACACACTCACATTCATGCATGCTAGGGGGTGCTATTTCTGGGCTACAATTAATGCGATGGGGTCTGCACATTTATTAAAATAGTAAAGACGATAGCACCACATACTTTAGGCTATTTCTGCCCAAAGGTAGCATTTTTTTAGTTACTTTCAACATGGAGGCTTTCACACCCTCCCATAACCCCCACAACTTCAATAAAAAAATTTAACATTCTTAATTTGAAAGGCTAACATCAGATTTGAATGCAAAAGGTGAGTGTTAAATGTCAGCAGCGCTATTGTCGTCTTGAATTACACCCAATAAATAATCATCATGACAAAAGCTAAACTCTCCACCTTTCACTATTATAATCGAGCTGTGCTTCTTTTCCACACCTGTGGCAAATCTTCGCTTTTAACCCTGGAGCACTGAACTAGGGTATATTATACCCAATTTTGGAAAATAAAAGAATAGTAAATATACAAATTTATTAATCCTATCATGTACAAACTAACTACAAGGCATGTAAATGCTAATTAAACTAATAAAAATCTGTACTTACTTTAAGAAAGGTATATTATAAAAATATACAAAAAAAAACATTAAAAAAAGTTAAAATTTGTCAATAATTTTGGTAAAAATTTCGCCCCCAAAAAACCCTTCCATAGAAATTGCCCAAATGTTTCCACAGGCTTCCAAGAATATCAGGCTCTCCTCCCAAGGACTCCCCATGACACTGATGATGCACAAACTGTAAGGAAGAGAGTGGGAAAAACACCCTTTTTTTTAGTGCACCAAAAATGACTAATTGTTCAATATAATGCATTATATATCACAGATTCCAGATGGATAAGAGCATCTGTGGTTGAATGTAATTTTCGGAATCCACACTGCGATGGGGATATGCAGGATTTTGTTTCAAGGCTACATTCACTATTTTTCCATAAGTTTACATATACAGGAGGTTAGGGCAATTGGGAGGTAGTTTTGGGGACTGGTTGGGTCTTTGCCTGGTTTCCGGAAAGCGAGAATTCCTCGTTGTAAGATTTGTACTCTCTTGATGTGAAGTTGAGGTAAATACTCCCTCTCCAACCGGTATTGGCCAAACCCGGGTATTGTGTTCGCTCTACTTGATATTTTGCAAAGTGAGTCGCTAGTGTGTCTGCTACATTGATGAGGAATAAGATAGTGTTTCCATTTATCTGAAGTACAGGGGTAGGGTCTGGGCTGGGTTTACCTAGCATCCCTCGGATCTTGATCCACGTGCAGTGGATGAGGGTTTTAGAGTTTATTGTGGAGACATAAGCTCTCCATGATTTCCGGCGGGTTTGTTTAAGTATGTATATATATTTAGCTCTCTTTTTATCAAATTCCATTTGAGTCATCAGATTTGGCCATCATTTGTATGTTTGGTAGGTTTTCCTTTGTTCTTTCAGTGCAGCAGAGCATTCTGGGCTCCACCATGGAATAGATCTCCGACTGGGTTGTCCTGAGCTGGTTGTAATGGATGTTTTACCTGATTGATATATGATGGATGTAAAGATTTCCATCGCTTCCTCCGTTTCCGGGAGGTCATCGACTTAGATATCAGTGAGTTTGTTGAATTTTTGCCAGTTTGCTTGGTCCAGTCTCCAGCATGGTATACTCAAGGTGGGTAATCTCTTGTCTGAGGAAAGGATGATCGGGTAATGGTCACTTCCCTTTTAGGTCATCCAAGATTCTCCATTCAAAGTACACTGTGATGTCGGGTGAGCAGAGGGCCAGGGTACCCGTTTGTATGTTAAATCTAGTAACTTCACCCTGGTTCATGATTCCAAGTTGGTTTTCATTAGCTTTGATAGCTTGTTTCCTCTAATGTTGCATATACTGTCGCCGCACTTGGTATGGCGACTGTTAAAGTCCCCCATTAGAAGGAATGGAGTTGGTAGTTGTGAGATTAAGTCACATAAGGCAGTGACTGTAAGGAGCCCTGTGGGTGGGAGGTAGATGTTTGCAATTGTGTATCGTTTCTTAATGTGCATGGTCACAGCAATTGTTTCCATAGGTAAATTTAATCTGATGGGTGTAGATGGCACAGCCGCCAGATGTGCTGCTATCATTTGGTATTGGGGTGGTTACGCAACTGTAACTTGGTAATTTTCGCGGTAGGTGTATTCCCAACATGGATTCTTGGAGACAGAAGTAAGTGGAGCTCTCATCCACTACAAGAAGCCTTAATTCTTCCCAGTTGGCTCTGATTCTGCGGATATTCCATTGGATTAGCTTCATTATTCTTTTGGTTTGGTTCGGGAAGTAAGCGATTTAGTTTCTGCGGGGGCTGTGGCACCCATTGATTTATTAGGGGCCTGTGGCCAGGGTGGGCAAATAAAAAAACCTGGGGTTTATTCTCAGGGTTTGGGGGGCTTTTTCAAGTGAAATTTGAAAAAACTTGGTTGGGGGGGATTTTTTCCAAATTACTTCTTTTTCAAGAAATGAATGCTACATATTATTTTATTCAAAATTCATATTTATGTCTATAATTTCAACAAATATGTATCACATTAAGGTTATTTCTCTGATACTGACTCATAATAATTCATCTCTCCTTAACATAACATAACATAACATAATTACACGGATGACAAAAGCCACAAGGGCCTATCAAAGGTCATCCGCCTCCATCAAAACCCACCCACAAAAAGCACCATCACCAGGGGAAGACAAAATCAAAGTCCCCCACAATATAATATAACGGATGACAAAAGCCACAAGGGCTCATCATAGGTCATCCGAGTCAAGCGGCCTCTTTTTCAAGGCACCCAAACTCCCAGGAAAACTACATCCAGAGGATTGCATCCAGAAACGAGGGTATCACCAATCAAGGCTTGTCAAGAACTAAATCATGCAGCTATAGATATATACAAACAATATTAATATATACAAAACTTAGGAACCATCACAACCTTCCCTTCCCATAAACTCATCCAACCTACTCTTAAATACATTTAGATTTGGACTACCTACTACCCTCTGCGGCAATTTGTTCCAGAAGTCTACCACTCTATTGGTGAAAAAATATTTTCTTAAATCCAACCTACACCCTTGCTTTTTAATTTTCAAGTGGTGACCTCTAGTCCGATTTCCATCATCTAACTCAAAAAACTTGCTAACATCCAATTTATCTATCCCGGAAAAAATTTTAAACAGCTCAATCATATCCCCTCTCACACACCTCCTTTCGAACGAGAACATATTTAATACCCTCAGTCTATCTTCATATTCAAGGTGCCTCAGGGAAGGAATAATCTTTGTTGCCCTCCGTTGCACTGACTCAAGAAGGTTAATATCGTGTCTAAAATGTGGGGACCATGCCTGTATACAGTACTCTAGATGTGGCCTAACATAAGAGTTATAGAGTTTAAGAATAACCTCCTTACTTTTGTAACTGACATTTCTCTTAATAAAACCCAGCACTCTATTTGCCCTATTTCTTGCTTCAATACACTGCTTAGAAAACCTTAATGACTTATCTATTACTACTCCTAGATCTTTCTCATCCTCTACTGAGCTCAGCCAATGCCCATCCATTTCATAGTTAAATTCTCTATTATCTTTTCCCATGTTAATAACTTTGCACTTATCAAGGTTGAAAGTCATTTGCCACTTATGTGCCCAGGATAACAATTTATTTAAGTCCCCTGCACTTTAAAATTATCATCAATATCTTTAACTACAGCTGCTAATTTGGTATCATCCGCAAAAATTGACACTTTATTATTAACTGCCTCCCCAAGATCGTTTATATAGATGACAAATAATAATGGACCGAGAACTGATCCCTGAGGAACCCCACTGATAACATCCCTCCACTCTGACTTTACACCATTTAGCACTACCCTTTGCTTCCTGTCTTTCAGCCACTCAGCTATCCAATTTGAAACACCCCCACATATCCCAATCATTTTTAATTTATGAACTAGTCTCCTGTGTGGTACCTTATCAAATGCTTTACTAAAATCTAAGTAAATTATATCTACATTCTCTCCCTTATCTACTTGATCTGTTACAAACTCCAGAAAGTCTAGTAAGTTAGTCAAACATGATCTACCTGATCTAAACCAATGCTGAGCATCGCTGATTAACCCCTCCCTCTCTAGATGTTGGCAAATCCCTTTTTTAACTATTTTCTCAAGAATTTTACAGACTACAGGAGTTAGGCTAACCGGTCTAAAGTTATTTGGATCCTCTTTACTACCCTTCTTGAAAATGGGGACTACATTCGCTCTCTTCCAATCATCGGGTATTTCTCCATATTCCAATGACCTAGTATATAACTTGTCCAGAGCTATTGAGATACTTTCTACCCCTTCTTTAAGTATCCTAGAATGAATATTATCAGGGCCGGAGGTCTTGGTAGTATCTAAATCACCTATTAGTCCTTTTATCATCCTCCGATCCACACAAATGTTAGTAAACACCTCTTTTCCTGACCTATGAGTACTATACATAGGACTATTTAGTTTCTCTTTTGTAAATACTGATGCAAAATGACCATTTAGTACCTCAACTATTTCCTCATCAGTTTCTCTCACAAACCCTTCATATTTGATAGGTCCTATTTTAACTCTGCCACACTTGTTATTAATTTTATAGTAACTAAAGAACTTTCTAGGATCTTTGTTGCTATCCTGAGCTAATTTAATTTCTGACACCCTTTTGTTCTTCTTTATAATCTTATTTAACTCATTCCTAGCCATTCTATAATCACTTAAATTTTGAATATTATTTTGTACCTGTAATTTTTTATATGCCCTTTTCTTCTCTGAAATTTTTCTAGCTATCTCCTGATTCCACCATAATGGTTTCCTACTTTTGTTCCTAATGGCCTTCATTGGGATACATTGTTCTTGGACTACATTTATTATATGCTTGAAAGTATCCCACATCCCATAAGCATTTTTACCTCTGAATTCTATATCCCAGTCTACCAAATTTAGCAAGCTTCGAAGTTTTACATAATCTCCCTTATGAAAATTTGGAACTTTTTCAGCATTCTCAGTTATTTTACCCTTCTCAATTCCCAAGTTAAAACGAACTATCTGATGGTCACTATTTCCCAATGCTTCCCCAACAGTCAATTCTTGAACTAAATGATCACTGTTAGAAAGTACTAAATCTAATATATTGTCCCCCCTCGTTGAATCGTTAACAAATTGATTCAAAAAATTATCCTCAAAGCATTCTATGAACCTGCCACTTGTTCTATCCCTACCTATCATATTTTCCCAGTCCACAGAGTTTAAGTTGAAGTCCCCAATAATAACTGCATCTGTTTCACATCCCTTACTTATTTCCCTTATCATTAGTTCATCTATATCATCAGTCTGCCCAGGTGGCCTGTAAAAAGCTCCCAAATGCACCATTCTATTTTTACTGAACCTAATATCTATCCAAAGTGACTCAACTCCATCCTGCTTTATTGAAGTATTTAAACTTGAAACAATGTTGTTTTTTTATATAGATAATTATTCCTCCACCAATCCTACCTGTCCTTTGACTAATGTACATATTATAGCCCTGAAAATCAAATTCACTTATAGTGTCACTAAATTCTATTTCATTAACCCATGATTCAGTAACGCATAATATATCTATATCCTCATTGCTAATATAACTAAATAGCTCATCCTTCTTGTTTCTAAGACTACGAGCATTTGTATAGAAACAATTTAACCCCCCTATCCCTGAAGCACCTCTTGAAACTTGAATGACCTCACCTCTATCGCCTTGGAACCTATTTCTGTTATCTGCCAAGTCCATTCTACTTTCAGTACTATAATGTCCTCTCATAATTCCCTGACCACTATTAGTATCTAGTTTCCCGCCCGCAAAGACCTAATAACACGATCATACTCCTCCCACAACACATCTACCCCCCTCCTACTCAAATGCAGTCCATCCATCGCATACATTTCTTTCATTCCAACAAACCTATCCCACACATCCACAAACATGAGAATTGTGGGTACCCACAATTCTCGATCAGTGATCTGTTCTTACTATAATATAATTATTATAAAAATTGAGATAGCTATTCTTTTTCTATGTTATTCTAGTGCTTGTAGCATTTGTTTTTTGAAAAAAACTCTTTGGGGCTTTTTTCCAACCTTGCCTGTGGCCACTGGAGTCTGCTGTGGACTGGTCTTTGAGGTTTTGGTTCTTCTTGTTTGTGTCTTGGGTATCTAATGTCGGGAGGTGGTGTTGGTATTCCATCAATAATAGGAGGACGGATTATCTTTTTTGCTGCTTCTGTTGGTGGGTGAATGAAGTGAGTCTTGGGTGTGTTTCTCACATTCTACCTTCTCTTCGTAGGTGATGTCAGTGGTAGGTGTTTTGTTTGGAGGGGGGGTCAAAACACTGTGAGGAGGTGACCGAGATTGTGGGTGGACGATCTCTGGTATATACTGAGTGTCCATCTGTTTGGGGTGGGGTCGATGTGCTGAGGGATTTTGATTGTAGATTTACCTCTGCTAGGGATGGGGTTTAGCATCGAGGTATCGGGTGCAGGTGCCTGGGGGTATGGCAACTACTTTTGTGGGGGGGGGGGGGGGAGATGGTCTATTGTTGAACATATGCATGGGGTAGGGGAGTTCAATATTCGGGGCCTGTGGTTACAAGGAGTTACAAGGAAAGAGAGTACCCTAGGAGACCTTACGGTCCATTCAAAGAGGGTACTTTTCAACTAGCAATCGAGCAGGCACATGGCTGCTCAATTGTTTTGCATCTCTAAACCGCCACTTTTCAAGACTTTGTCTAGTCTTGACTTGAACTGATCAACAGATTCACTGTTGACAACTTCCACTGGAAGTGCGTTCCACTTACCGCAGATACTGTACATGAAAAAATTTCCACACAGATTGCGGTTGTAACGCTTCAGTTCAAGTTTGAAGCCGTGATTGCGCGTTCTGTTCTCACTCAGTGTGAAAATATCCTAGCAGTCAACATTGTTAAACCCTCAAAGTATTTTGAAAACTTCAATGAGCTGACCACGCAGTCTACGGGTTTCCAGCGAGAACAGATTTAATTCCCTTAGTCTATCCTCATAACTTTTATGTTGGATAGAGGGAATCAGTTTGGTTGCCCTAGCTTGTACGCGTTCCAACCTTGCGGTCTTTCGAAACGAAGGACTCCAAAATTGTACGGCATACTCCAGGTGCGGCCGAACAAGGGAGTTGTACAGACAAAGTACTATCTCCTTGTTACGGTATCCAAACTGGCGCTTTATGTAGCCTAACATCCTTTGGGCTTTCTTCTCTGCCTCGATGCACTGTTTCGAGAACTTGAGGTCGCTAGTGATAGTTACACCCAAGTCCTTCTCAGGTTCACTCGATTCAAGAGCAGTGCCCTTAAGGATATACTGAGATTGGGGGTTTCTGTGGCCGATATGCATTACTTTGCATTTCCCCACGTTAAAAGGCATTTGCCATGTGTCCGACCACTCCCCAATCTTCCCAAGATCTTCCTGCAGGTGGGCAGTATTTCCATCCTTTGCAACGTTCATACCAAGCTTGGTATCATCGGCAAATTTGGAAATCTTGGCAACCATGTCACCATCCATGTCGTTGACATAGATGATGAATAGTAGTGGTCCCAGGACAGAACCTTGAGGCACCCCCCCCGTTAGTAACGGTCACCCACTCAGAAGCCTGTCCATTTACCACCACCCGTTGCCGTCTGCCACTTAGCCAGTTCTCTGGCTAAGTGGCGGTTGAGTTTTTGCTTTAACCTTGTGGTATGGGGTCTGGTCACTCTGCTCATTTCAACTACAGAGGCATAAGAGTTTCCTCTGATTCCTATGAAGGTTTGTGCCTTTTCTCTGGCATCTCTAAAGTTTAGTCGTTCTTTTTCACGTATGAATGCTACTTCTTCAAATTTGTAGGCATTACATTTTTTGCTTGATGCTGGGTGGGGCTCTCCACAGTTTACACATTTCGTTGGGCCATTTTTAATTTGTTCAGGGTGTAGTGCATTTGCGCAGTTGATGCAGGTGGGCGCAAAGCCCTGATTCCTGCAATGACAGGTGTTTGTAGAGTGCAAGAAAGTTTGGCAGTAGTAGCATCTTCTGGGGCTAGGTTTGAATTCTTTAACTGTGAAGCGGCGCCATCCTAAATATATATATTTTGGTAGGATATCTAGGTCAAATTATATGAAGTAAGTGTTTGTTGGTATCTTGCTGTTGTTGATCATTTTATGTACTCTGTGTACTTGAGTGACAGAGTAATCGCTTAATTCTTCAATTCCGCTTCTGAGTATTGGGCGAAGTCTGGTTCTATTATTACGCCTTTACACATGTTAAAGGAGGGATGTGCCGTTACTATTACTTTATCTCCTGTCAGTTCTTTTAATGTTAAGGTTTTTCCCGCTCGCTCTTTTGTTTTAACTTTGACTAGTATACTACCATCTGGTTGAAGCGAGAAAGGTGGAAATTGTGATCTGTGAAATTAAAATAGTTTGGGGAAAGCTTTACTCTGTTTGTTCGTTGGCTTTCTGGTTTTATCAGGTAAAATCTTCTGAAAGATCGATCAGTGGGGCTGTATGTCTGGAGGCATTCTTATTGGTATCGAGTTCCTAGTTTATTGCCAATTCTTCTATATTTGTAGTTGAATATGTGGACCTTGGGGGAGAGGTTGGTAATATATGCGGTAATATTTGGGAAGGAAAGCTTCTTTTGGGGGCTTTGTACTTCTATTTTGTGTTGATGTGCTTGAGCCAAACGGTACCATTTTCTCGGCTTGAAATGCCAGGCAATGGGAGTCTGGTGCCAGGGGTTGTGGGTTCATGAGTTTGTTGTGGAGGGGTGAGAGTAGCTCGCTATCATAGCATATAATTTTTGTGCTCGATGAGCTGTTTCTTCGGGTTGCTTTAACTTCTGGGATTTTAGTTGGTGAGGAGGAGGAAGTGGCAAATTCAGGGGATTCTTGGTGGCTTCTTTTTTGTGATTGCGCTTTAAATAGGTCTGTTTCATGGTGCTTAGTGGTTGGTGGTTCAGTTTGGACGTGGTGGGGTTTTAATTTGGGGTTTTCTAGGGCTCCTAGGCTGTTTTCCTCGGATGTTGTTTTGTTGAGGGCTGTTAGGTCCAATGTTGGTTTGGAAGTTAATTTGGTGGTGGAAGCAATGGTAGCATAAGTTGGAATACTCAATGTTCTTCCTTCCTCAGCCATGTCTTTTAAGGCTTGGTGCCTTCAGATGCCAAAATGGGCAGTTCTAATCTGTACCTCCTGATGGAAGTTGAAGTGTAGACATGTTTGCATGAATGTGTGGTGGTTATCCTCACAGTTAATGCATCTTTCCTTCGCTTTGTACTGTTCAATGTTGTGTCCTTTTTCACTGCATTTGAAGCATAATTGTGGATCAGTTTTACAATATTTTTGCCGGGTCACCAAATATCAGGCACGCTTGACATTGAATTGGATTGGGCAGTTCTTCCTGCGAATCTGATTATTTCTAGGATGGTTTGCTGTTTGAATGTTATTTTGGCAATTTTCTCTCAAAGATGGACACAGTCTATTTGAATGCCGTCATCTTCAAACAGCCTTTATATCTCTTGGCATATGAAGGCCTCTGTACTTTTGGGTCCAGGCATAAATCTGTTTAGTAGAAACTACCTACTCTCAGGTTGTGATTATTTTTGTCCGTTGGTTTTATTTGATTGTCACCTAAGGCAGTGAGGGACAGTATTTTTTTTCATATTTTTTCTGACTTGGCTTTAACTGTAGCCTCTGTTCAATCAGGATTGATTGAGAATTCTGGTTATGACTTTTCTGTAATGACTTGTAGTTATTCTCGCAGTTCGAGTGCACAGAACAGTTCATTTCTTGTGGTTTTGAGCGTTATGTATCTGGACCAACAAGTCGGCCTGAACATTTTTCTGAGGTCTATTATTTTTTACTTTTTGCTGTTTGTTTTGTTTGTTCATTTTGTAGAGTTGGTGAGTCAATAATAGTATCCATGGCCAATAGGTGAAATTCAACACCCCTGCCCGTGGCGGCCCACACCGACCCCAACAAGGGGGCAGCACTACTGGGCGCCTTTTACATGGTCCCAGTCGGTACCACTAGGTGGGGTACTATATGCACCTTAACCACTACCCCTTGGGAACCCTGGACCAAACCTACACATAGCATGGTAGGCTGATCAGAGTAGGGGATCTAGCTTGGTGAAAAACTTCTGAGTGGTTAGGATCACCACGCTGAACATCTTTATGTCAGAGTATTTGTATCCGGCTGTGTGATAAAAATGAGCGCTGGATCATGATCAGGAGATGGAGATTGCGGGTTAATGAAGGAAGGAAGAGGGGCTAAGCTGGGGCCGGACAGGATGGTGTGGTGGAACAAATGTGTGCGTGTGAAGGGCCATTCTTCCACCCCTTTTCCAATACTATCTCCCTCCCTCTGTAAGAATGTGTGTGTGAATGGAGAGATGTTTTTTTTTATATATATAGTTATTATGGATTTTCATGTTTTGTTTAAAATATCTTTTGCTTCTTTGCAGAGTTTTTCTTTGATATAATTCTTTTGTCAAAAAGCCACTCTACTATTACTGCCTTTTTTAAAGAGTGACTGGGATCGAAAGTTTGCAGTAAATTAATTGGTTATTGTATGTCCCATTTGAAGGGAGGACTTTTTATAGCCTTGAAAGCACAACCAGATTGCATTATTATACTGAGCTCGGAGGCGCCAGCCTTTTGAAGGGTAAGACCTAGGCAACAATTGTGAACACTCGAGTGGCAGCCAGCAGGACTTCGCCCTGGGGTTAGCATGTAAGGCCTTTTCTTTTGTTATTGAATACCAGTGTGGTTGATAGATCTCCTTGGTACGATTTCATATTATTTCATCTCATCTATTGTATAAAATATTGTTTGGTGATAGGATCTCAAATTTATTTACCCCATATGTCTTGTAAATATTATAATTTTTTGTGAATACAGGACTGTATATCCAATTGTTTCATTCTCCCTCGGGTTTTCATGTCTAATTTAGTGTAGGAAGCGGGTTAGATCGATTGGGAGTTTAGGGTAGATTCGTGGCCTGCTACAGCACTGAGGCCCATCACCACCGTGGCCAAGAAGGCAAATCGTTGTGCCCTTTACGGGGTTATGTACCATTCAGCACAAAAAGTGAAGACCTTGCCACACCACAGATTTAAGAAAAATGGTGCGAAATTGTTCAACGCAGTCCCAAGATCTGTGAGGGACTTAGAAAGAGTGAGCATAGACACTTTCAAGAGGCACCTGAACACGTGGTTGGCTGAACTACCAGACCAACCACTAACACCTGGCTACATCTGTTCAAACTCCAACACCCTACCTGAGGTTGTTCAGGAGGCCACTGGTTGTGTTGTTCCATGCTCTCCAGTCTCCCTTTGCTTTGATTTTGCCTATTGGTGCTATATAGTCCTTTTACACTCTAGTTCAAGACCAATTTGTATTTTTTGTATACATTTTGTTTTTGAGTGTGCTTTTTTATATAGTTTTGTTTTTTCTTATAGATCTTTGTCTTTTGTGTCAGTGATTCCTGTTCCAAGGTTTGTTTTCATTTTCTAACTCTGTATTTATTAGGTTTTGTGTGTTTTCTGTTTATATATTTTTCTTTTTAGCTATTTGATCCTGTTTAATTTTCCCGATTTGTTTCTCCTGCCTTGTCCTCATTGCAATGCTGGGTCATAGTGCGAGTAAGCAGGCTGCTTACACTGAATTGAGGGATAAATCTTCCTTCATGTGTACCACTTGCTGTAAGTTTGTCCTCAATGAAGATGCTATATAGCTTGTGGTATTTGTAACAATTGGTGCCACAGTACAAGTGCCTGTTCTGGGTTGTCTCCTGTGCTGGTTAGGGAAATAATTCAGCATGGTGGTAAGAATATTTATTTTACTTGCCCCCAGTGTGAGTCTGCTGCCAGCTCTCTTCACAGGGTTGTTGTGGGGATTTAGTAAAGTCACTTAGCAATTCTATGACTGAAATGCTGACAACTGTGGCTGAACTTATTACTAAGGTTGCTGCCTTGTCTGCTTGGGATAGCCTGGATGACCTCAGAGCACAGTTTGTAAGTCTGGCTGCTGAGGTGCGAGATCTGCGTGCTGGTGTGTCTTCAGGCACTGGATCCTCTATTTCCAGGAAGGAAGTGTTACAGGCCATTAAGGAGGAAACAAGAGAGCTTCATGAGAGGGACAAGAGAAGGCAGTGTATTATTGTTAGGGGGTTGTCTTCAAACTTTGCCAGTGGCTTCAGAGAAGTAACTTCTTTCTTGTGCCCTGACATCCCAAATATATTGGTCACTGATACTATCCACATTAGAGGAAATCTAATATGCGCTAAAAATTCCAATGATAACCATCGCATGCAACTTTTGTCTAACTCTAAAAGGCTGGCTGGTTCTGGATTCTCCTCAGTATACATAAATAAGGACCTTACAAACAGACAGGATATGAAGGAGAAAAGATCTCATAGAAGTGGTATTAGTGCTACTGTTGGTTCAGGTTTAAGTACTCCTCCCGCTTCTGCATCTTCTGTTTTACCTTCTCCGGCTACTGTGACACCTCACCCAATTCTCTCCCTGAGTTGTCTCACTCCTGGTGGATCTGTTTGTGCACAAGTGGCAAATTTTCAAGCAAAAATGTAGTTTTACCTAATTTCATTTCTGCTTTGGTTATATAATTTAAATTGTTTAGTGAATAAAATTAATTTTGTTTCTAATATTTGTTCTAATTTTGGTTTTGGGATTGTTGGGGTTACTGAGACATGGCTTACTTCTTCTGTGGTCACTGTTCCCGGATATACTTTTTACGGAAATGATTCTCCCTCCAATCTGCCTAAGCATGGAGTTGGGTTGTATGTAGATAATTCCTATAAAGTTGGCCAGTTATTTAATAACCACCCTAATACCTGTTGTGTCTTTTACCAAGCTTTAAAGTTTGTCATGATGGTATATAGACATCCTCGCTGTTCATTGTTTGATAATAGTATGTTGCTTTCATTTTTTTTAATCTTTCTGTTCTGGTAAAGATTTAATCCTAATGGGCGACTTCAACCTGCCTGAAATTATGTTTAGAAAATTATATCTCTGAAAAGAGAGTACAATCAGTTATTATTTGTATTCATAATAAAAAATCGGAAGGAAAATTATACCCACACACTCACACAGGGGTAGGGAAAGATATATGTAAAGGGGTGGTGGGAGAATGGCCCTACAGACACACACTCACACACCGCTCCCCCACACCCCTCCTTCCTTAAGCCATTCGACCACAGTCACACGCAATACCTTTTCAATCACTCTTCACGGTACCACTTGTGCTCAATCGCACCCTTCTGCACCCATTCACACTCTTCTACTGGTCCCTGGCTATGTGTAGCAATTGGTCAGGGTTGTTGGTCAGTCGTCCTGTCAGTCTCATTGTCACTATTGATCATCTCGTCAACCATACTCTTAGCCCTCATTACCAGTTCTCCCATCTCACAACAGAATTCTTTCATACTCTTCCGTTCAGAACCTTCACTCTTCATACCCCCATTCATCAGCTCCTCACTCACAGCTCTCATCCAACTCAAGGTACACTCTTGCGAAACAGACAGGTCACTCACATCCCCTGTATTCTCAACAGGCATACCAGAAACCCCTTTGACTGGTTCCCCCCAGAAACCTGAAAAAATCAGCCACACTAGGTTCATTCTGCCCAAACACACTATCATTTATACTCCTCCCCAAACCAGAAAAATCAGGCACAGGCAGCTCACTCACTCGTCTACTTATACCAGCCAAATCACTCACCTGTTTACGCAAAAACTCAATCTCCCCTTCAAGATCCCCCATACCAGAAAGACTGCTCAGACTTACTTTCATGGCTCACCAGGTAGTCAGGAGGTTCTCTCCACCTCCTTACCTGACTCTGATGAGCCCGCACTCTCTCAGTCATACAGTCATTCAAACTCTCCAAAACATACGCCACCCCATTTTCCCAAACTCTCACAACTCTATAAGGTCCATCAAACTTCTCACTCATCTTTGACACATTCAACCTACCCTTCACTTCTTTCACCTTCAATACTTTCCCACCTAATTCAAACGAACGGAACTTTTCATGTGTCTCATGCCATACACTTTACACTACACCCACAACACTCTTCCCAGTCATTCACTGTCGTACTCATCATTCTCAACATCTCACACAAGGTTCTTATTGTACATTCAGCAAAACCATTTGAAGACAGTACATACAGAGTCGTTCTCACATGCTCCACACCATTCTCTCTCAAAATTTGCTCAAACACTTCTCCTACAAATTCAGGCCCATTATCACTCAGACATCTTCTAGGCTTCCATACACACATAGGAAAAAACAACTGCTCAACCACACGTGCAACAGTCACACTCCTTTTATCTCTCACAGGCACTGCATACACAAAATTACTTTTATGATCAACCATAACAACCATATCAACATTCCCAGCACTCGTAGATGGCAAAGACACACAATCAATCACTACCAATTCAAACGGTTCTTTCGCATCAACTTTCAACATCGGTGGTTTCACTTGCACACCTTTCACACTTAGTTGCAACATCATTCACAACAGTTCTCAGAAACAGATCAAACACACGCTCCTTCATACACTCCCACAGCTTAAACTTACCCATATGCCCATAATTATCATGCACAACCTTCACCAGACCAATCATACCAACCAAGGACATCACAGGTACATACATATCATCACCACCCTTCACATGCCTAACAAAATATACAACATCCATACAAACAACAAAATCCTTAGCATACCTTTTAAAATCACTTAAACACTCAGGCCATTCATTCAAATCAACATGCGTCATTACAAACCTCTTCAACTCACTAACAAAAGGACACATCTCTTGCATCTCTACAATATCATCATCACTTAAAATCTCATTCTCATCATCCATGACCAACTCAATCATATCACAAAATTTGACAACATTCTTCGCACACTCATTCAACTTCATCACCTCACATTCGCCTTTCATAATACAATCCTTATCAGCATCCAAAGACAAATCATTCAATCTCATAAAATCCACACCAAGCAGAAAACAACATGGCATTTGCTCATCTTTCAGAATCACAAAGTCATGCTTCACATTCACACCATTACCCAAACTCACTAACCTGTTCCCATGCCACTATCATGCCATTCCCTAATCCACTTATCCGTAACTTCACAGGTTTATGCTTGCAACATCTAAACTCATCATACTTACTCATAATCCTCTCATTCACTAAAGACACTTGTGCTCCAGTATCATTCAAACCACACAACAACCTTTCACCAACTTTCACTCTCGCTTCCATCATATCGGGTCCACCATGTTCGCAATAGACAGAAGGAACAAGCACACCAACATCAGCACTGACATCCACACCATCATCAACTCCCACATCATCACTCATAACACACTCATCTTCATCCAGACAATCATTCTTCTCTCTCATATATGAACACTTTTCAATTACCCAATTGTAGTGCACACCGCTCAAACACTGCAGATGCACCACATTAGCATTCAAACCCTTCATCTTCTCATCCTTGTACACAATCGGCCTCTCATCACCAAAGTGCACATAAACAATCACTCCATACAAACGACTCACTACAATCAACACTTCCTGAAATGGCAGGACCCCTTGCATACACATCGCTCTCAATTCTTTCATGAAGTTCCGCACCTTTGCCATACCAATGCTTTCAGGCTTCCTACATACTTCACTCATTACCTCCTTCCTTAAGTCATCCACACTATCGGGCACTCTCACATCTACTCCATCACTCTTCAAATCTTGCAAACCATTCCATATACTCTCAAACAAGGAATCACCATCACCCTTACTCTCCTTTCCATTCACTCACTCCACACACATTTTCATCATTCGTACCAGGATACCTTGACATCAAATCAGCCACTCCATTCCGTTCACCAGGCACATACTCAATCACATAGTCAAAGTCACTCAAATCTTCCAAAGTCCTTGCAATCCCACTATCAGCCCACTTCATACGCTGCAGATACACAAGAGGTTGGTGGTCAGTTTTAATCACAAACCTCACACCATACAAAAACGGTCGCAACACTTTCAAACAATACCTTATCGCAGCCAACTCTCGCTCCACAGTCTAATACTTTCGTTCTGCAACATTCATAGACTTGGATACATACCCAATTATTTGCCTGATATTCTCTCCATTCAAACGCCACTCTTGCATCAGAAAACCTCCCATACAATACCCACTTGCATCTGTATACAATTCAAGCATTTTAGCATTCACACTATAATCTGGATATGCCAATTCAACATCTTCAGCCGCTGCCTCTTTCAGTTTCTCATATGCCTCATTCATCTTATCATTCCACCTGACAACCGTACTACCTTTCTTGCCCATCCACTCAGTCAGAGGCTTACTCACACCAGAACAATCAGGTATAAACTTTCGCTGGAACTCAATCAAACCCCAAAACGACTTCAGTTGCTTCACAGTCACCGGTTTAGGAAACATTTACACCTTCTCAACATATTTTGGTGACTTTCGTAACCCATTCTCTCTCACCATATGCCCAAGGAATTCCACTTCTTTCGCAAACCATTCACACTTTGCCACTTTCACCTTCACACCAACACTCCCCAATATTCTCAACACATCATTCACCAATCTCATATGCTCCTCAAAAGTCTCAGTCCTAATCAAAATATCATCTATAAACGCAATCACATTCTTACTCGCAAACTTACTCAACACAACATTCATTGCCTGCTGGAAGGCTCCGGGAGCATTAGCCAACCCAAAACTGTGGTTCCGGAACTGATAATGCCTCTTTGTGGAAGAGAAGGCAGTTACCAGCCGGCTCTCCTCAGCAATGGGCATCTGGTACCAGATCTAGCTTCGTAAACCACTCCATCCCATGCATACTATACACATACTCAGATACTATACATATCGGAAACCTTTCTTTCACAGTTCTTTCATTCACCTTTCGATAATCCACACACAGATGCAATCTTCCATCCGGCTTACGTACAGGCACAATTAGACTATTCCATGCACTCTCACTCTCTTCAATCACCCCCAATTGTTCTAATTCCAAACACTGCTCCTCAATCTCATCAGCAACCGGGCGTGGAAAATGCCTCAGCCGCTGATAGATTGGGGTCTTCCTTCAGGACAATCTTGAATTCCGGGAGCTTTGCAACCCCGAAATCCAGATCACCCGCACTGAAGGCTCCCTTTCATTCAAATATCATTCGATACACATCCTCCCTTTAATACTCAGTCAAACATCCATCCAATTCCATCATGCTCTTCACTTCATTATACATCCATTCACAAATCTTTTCACCTGCAACATTTACCCTGACATCTGTGCTATCATCCATACCTACCTCATCGACAGTGGAGAGGTGACACAGTACATCTCCGACTTGGATACCCCTCACCTGACCCTTCACCCTGGGGTCCGCCTGCACACATACAAACGGATCATTCATTCTCATCAAGCCATCAAACACACAAGCAACACGCCTTACCTTATAACATGCATACTTTCCATCCAATATCACAGTGTTCTCACCCACATTCAAACTAACATCCTTACTCTAACTCACTCTAACAGACACCTTTCACCCTTCACAAGCCTTAGTCTCCATAGCAGTCACCTCAATACCAGTAAACACACTCCTCAAAATGCTACCATCTTTCCCTACATACAACTTATACACCCCATTTTTACCAATCTTTCTCTCAATCTGATCACTTGCAGGATGCAAAACCATACGATTCATTTTCATAAAATCATACCCCCAAATCACACCATACTCATTACTCACCTTATCAATCACAGAGAATTCACATTCCTTCATCAACATACCATGCATTCGAACAGGTGACCTTATCATTCCAATCACAGGCACTCTCCTACCAATACCTAACAAACTACCCTTACACTCAGACAGGAGGGCTTTCTCACTGACCTTGTCATACACATCTTTATAACACCAAGCTCGCTTTGCATCCAGAATCTATTAAAGACAAACACTCAGTTCCATTCAATTCCACCTTCACACTCAAACACTCATACTTCCTACCAGACAGCACTTTCCCACTAGACAGACTTTCCAACACATTACTCACACTCATGCACCCAGAGGATACTTCACCAGGTACCCTCTTACAATTCAGTTTACCACTTCAGACTTCCCATTCACACCTTGCACTCTCAGTCTAATCCAACACTTTTCACTTGAATGTCCTTCCATCACACAATAGCTACATACATTCCTCTGGTCACAACACATCCTTGCATAATGACCAGCCTTTCCACAATTACCACATGCATACTTCATACTTTCCCCAGCAGTTGCTCCACCATTCAACCTCGGACAATCTTTCTTCAAATGGCCTCTTTCTTTACACTCAAAGCATTCTTTCACACTTTCCTGGCAATCCTTTATCATATGCTCCTTCTTACCCCATCCAAAACATGCACCAGATGTCCATCTACATTCTGCTAACATATGACCCTTCCTTCCACACCTACAACATTGCACAATCTTTCTCACACCATTGGATCTCTCATTTGCTGGGACATACATCAGCTTCTCTCTGATATACCCATTCTCACGCTTGATATTCATCTGTCACCTTCCATTCGACCATCCATTCTGCCAGGCAAGGAAGCTCGACATCACTCCAGCTGGTGCAGCCTTCAGGGCATCCCTGTAGCTGACAAACTGCTGGGGTGGAGGAAAGCTCCTAGGCTTCTTACACCCAATATTCACACTGTACCATCCATCCTCTTCTAGATCGCTTTCATCATCAAATCGTCCATCTTCCAACACATCCTCCCACATCAACCATTCACCAGTCAGTCTCACTCTCTCCTTTCTCTTTCCACTCAGCCATTCACTCACCTTTCGCGGGATCGTGTCCAAAAACTTCCTCATCAGTGGCTAATGGAAGTGCTTTACGGTTAAATTACTTGAGTAGTGATAGTGGTCAGGGAAATACAAGAGTACAGGGTCGGGGAAGGAGAGAAAAGAGAACCAGAGGAGATAGACCCTCAGGTGCTTCAGGGATAGGTGGGCTGAGTTGTCTTTACACAAATGCTCGTAGTCTTAGAAATAAGAGGGATGAATTATTTAGTTATATCATTCATGAAGATATAGATATAATATGTATAGTTGAATCATGGGTTAATGAAAATATATTTAATGATAATGTCAGTGAATTTGAACTAGAGGGTTATACTATGAACATTAGTCAAATGAGAGAAAGGACTGGTGGTGGGTTGATTATTTATATCAGAAATAGCATTTCTTCAAATCTAAATAACTCTATAAAGCAAAGAGAAGGTGAATCATTAAGGATAGATATTAAGGTTGGTAAAAATAGGAAATACACTTGGGAGCTTTTTATAGACCACCAGGAAAGACTGATTGTATCGATGAGTTAATGATTAGGGAAATAAGTAAAGGATGCAAAGAAAATACAGTTATTCTTAATGACTTTAATTTAACTTTTGTAGACTGGGAAAATATGATAGGAAGAGATAGAGCAAGTTGTAAGTTTATGGAGTGTTTTGAGGATAACTTTTTGACCCAATTTGTTAATAAGCCAACAAAAGGTGCCAATATATTAGATCTGATTCTTTCAAATGATGATCACTTAGTTCAAGGATTGAGTGTAGGGAAATCATTGGGAAACAGTGATCATCAGATGATCAGTTTAATTTGCAAATAGTTAAGGGTAGAGCAACGACAAACTCCACAAAAATTCCAAATTTTTATAGGGGAGATTACGATAAATTACGCAGCATGCTAAATCAGATTAGGTGGGATATAGAATTCCATGGAAAGAATACTTATGAGATGTGGGATATTTTTAAGACTATATTAAACATGGTTCAGGAACAGTGTATTCCAATGAAGTCTATTAGGAAGAAATGTAGGAAACCATTATGGTGGAATCAAGAAATAGCTAATAAAGTTTCAGAGAAAAAAAGGGCATACCAGAGATTACAAAGTGAGAGTAGTATAGATAATTTAAACCATTATAGGTCAACCAGAAATGAACTAAATAAGATTATTAAGAAGACCTAAAGGACAACAGAAATTAATTTAGCTGAAAATAATAATAAAGATCCTAAAAAATTCTTTAGCTATTATAGAATCAATAATAAATCTAACAGTGATACAATAGGGCCTATTAAATATGAAGGGGTTTTGAAAGAATCTGATGAGGAAATAGTAGAGGTCCTTAATGATCATTTTGCTTCAGTATTCACAGAAGAGAAACCAGTTAGATTAATTGATGATAATTCTAGGTCAAGGGAAGTAGTGATAAATTCTATTAATATATACAGAGAAGAAATTAAAGGGCTTATAATGCAGTTAAATACTAGTAGGGCATCTGCCCTGACAACATTCATTCTAGGATACTCAAAGAAGGTGTAGAAAGTATGCAGTAGCTCTTGAGAAGATATTTATTAGATCACTAGAGTCTGGAGAAATACTAAATGATTGGAAATTGGCAAATGCAGTGCCAATTTTTAAAAAGTAAGCAAACAGGACCCATCATTCACTCCTACACATGTAGGAGTGAATGATGTGAAGAAAGGGGGTGCATGTGAGTTACATGAGAGGTACAAGAGGTTGATTGAAAAGGCAAAAGAAAGTAGAATGAATGGTGTTGTGACAGATGTGCTTCCAAGAATGGATGTTGGGGTAGAATGGATGTCTCGTGCGATTGGGCTGAATGATTATGTGAGGAGGATGTGTGAGATGGAAGGTGTCATGTTCGTGGATGTGTGGGATAGGTTTGTTGGAATGAAAGAAATGTATGCGATGGATGGACTGCATTCGAGTAGGAGGGGGGTAGATGTGTTGTGAGAGGAGTATGATCGTGTTATTGGGTCTTTGCAGGTGGGAAACTAGATACTAATAGTGGTCAGGGAATTATGAAAGGACATTATAGTACTGAAAGTAGAATGGACTTGGCAGATAACAGAAATAGGTTCCAAGGCAATAGAGGTGAGGTCATTCAGGTTGGAAGAGGTGCTTCAGGGATAGGGGGGTTAAATTGTAGTCTTAGAAACAAGAAGGATGAGCTATTTACTTATATTAGCGATGAGGATATAGATATATTATGTGTTACTGAATCATGGATTAATGAAATAGAATTTAGTGACACTATAAGTGAATTTGATTTACAGGGCTATAATATGTACATTAGTCAAAGGACAGGTAGGATTGGTCGAGGAATAATTATCTATATAAAAAACAACATTGTTTCAAGTTTCAATACTTCAATAAAGCAGGATGTAGTTGAGTCACTTTGGATAGATATTAGGTTCAGTAAAAATAGAATGGTGCATTTGGGAGCTTTTTACAGACCACCTGGGCAGACATGATATAGATGAACTAATGATAAGGGATGTGAAACAGATGCAGTTATTATTGGGGACTTCAACTTAAACTCTGTGGACTGGGAAAATATGATAGGTAGGGATAGAACAAGTGGCAGGTTCATAGAATGCTTTGAAGATAATTTTTTGAATCAATTTGCTAATGAGCCAATGAGGGGCGACAATATATTAGATTTAGTACTTTCTAACAGTGATCATTTAGTTCAAGAATTGACTGTTGGGGAAGCATTGGAAAATAGTGACCATCAGATAGTTTGTTTTAACTTGGGAATTAAGAAGGGTAAAATAACCGAGAATAACATAACATAACATAATTTCACGGATGACAAAAGCCACAAGGGCCTATCAAAGGTCATCCGTATCCATCAAATCCACCCACATAAAGCATACATAGGATTTTGTCAGATCATGCATCTACAATATACAATTTAACTCCATAGGAATGTCCAACCATGCATCTACAATATATAATTTAAAGCCTCCATAGGAGTCTGTCAAAAAACAAAATCAAAGTCCCCCAAAATATTCAATAAAAAGAAACTGCATTCACAGGAATGAGTCAAGAAACATATCCACATACCGAAAGTAAGCATTTAACGCTCCATCCCCATATAATCATACAATCTGCACTTGAAAACATTCAAGTTTGGGCTGTCTACAGTCTCAGGTGGCAAACTATTCCAATAATCCACCACTCTGTTAGTGAAAAAATATTTTATAACATCCAGTCTGCACCTCTGTTTTTTAATCTTTAAGTGGTGGCCTCTAGTTCTATTACTACCTTCTAACTCAAATAACTTGCTGAAATCCAATTTATCCATCCCAGAAAAAATTTTAAAAAGCTCAATCATATCTCCCCTCACACACCTTCTTTCAAATGAAAACATATTTAATACCCTCAGTCTATCTTCATATTCAAGGTGCTTCAGGGATGGTATTATTTTTGTTGCCCTCCTTTGTACTGACTCTAATAAGTTTATATCATGTCTAAAATGTGGTGACCGTGCCTGTATACAGTACTCTAAGAGTTGTATAGTTTAAGGATGACCTCCTTACTCTTGTAGCTAACATTTCTTTTAATGTAACCTAGCACCCTATTTGCTCTATTTTTTGCCTAAATACACTGCTTTGAAAATTTCAGTGACCTATCTACTACTACTCCTAAATCCTTCTCATAGCTAAATTCCCTATTATCTCTCCCCATGTTAATAACTTTGCATTTATTAAGGTTAAAAGTCATCTGCCACTTCTGAGCCCAAGCTAACAACTTATTTAAGTCACCCTGCACTTTAAAGCTACCCTCAACCTCTTTGACTATAGCTGCCAATTTAGAGTCATCAGCAAAAATTGATACTTTGCTATTCACACCTTGTCTAAGATCATTTA
Organism: Ceratothoa steindachneri; assembly: GCA_963969495.1. Taxonomy (NCBI): domain Eukaryota; kingdom Metazoa; phylum Arthropoda; class Malacostraca; order Isopoda; family Cymothoidae; genus Ceratothoa; species Ceratothoa steindachneri. The sequence goes on along the minus strand of OZ018322.1, from coordinate 19,410,051 downwards.
CATAGATTATAAATAATAAAGGACCTAAAACTGATCCCTGAGGTACGCCACTAATAACATTCCTCCACTCTGACCTCACTCCATTCAGTACAACTCTCTGTTTCCTATTTTTCAGCCATTCAGTTATCCAATTTAAAACGTTCCCACATATCCCATGCAGCTTTAATTTATGAATTAGTCTTCTATGTGGAACCTTATCAAAAGCTTTGCTGAAATCTAAGTAGATCACATCAACTTTCTCACCCCTATCTAATTCTTTAGTTACATAATCCATAAAATCCAGTAAATTAGTTAAACACGATCTAGCTTTTCTAAAACCATGCTGAGCATCATTAATTAACTTGCTACTCTCTATATGATCAGAAATTTCCTTCTTAACCATCTTCTCAAGAATTTTACAGACTTATAGAAGTTAAGCTTACTGGTCTAAAGTTATTTGGGTCCTCTTTGCTTCCCTTAATAAAAATTGGCACTACATTTGCCAATTTCCAATCATTTGGTATTTCTCCAGACTCTAGTGATCTAATAAATATCTTCTCAAGAGCTACTGCAATAGTTCCAAATTTTCATAAGGGAGATTATGTAAAACTTTGAAGCTTGCTAAATTTGGAAGACTGGTATGTAGAATTCAGAGGTAAAAATGCTTATGGGATGTGGGATACTTTCAAGCATAATAAATCTAGTCCAAGAGCAATGTATCCAATGAAGGCTATTAGGAACAAAAGTAGGAAACCATTATGGTGGAATCAAGAGATAGCTAGAAAAATTTCAGAGAAGAAAAGGGCATATCAAAAATTACAGGTACAAAATAATATTCAAAATTTAAGTGATTATAGTTTGGCTAGGAATGAGTTAAATAAGATTATAAAGAAGAACAAAAGGGTGTCAGAAATTAAATTAGCTCAGGGTAGCAACAAAGATCCTAGGAAGTTCTTTAGTTGCTATAATATTAATAACAAGTCTTGCAGAGTTAAAATAGGACCTATCAAATATGAAGGGGTTGTGAGAGAAACTGATGAGGAAATAGTTGAGGTACTAAATGGCCATTTTGCATCATAATTTACAAAGGAGAAACTAAATAGTCTTATGTATAGTACTCATGGGTCAGGGAAAGAGGTGTTTACTACCATTAGTGTGGATTAGAGGAAGATAAAAGGACTAATAGGTGAGTTAGATGCTACCAAGACCTCCGGCCCTGATAATATTCATTCTAGGATACTTAAAGAAGGGGTAGAAAGTACATAAGAACATAAGAAAAGAAGGAGACTGCAAAAGACCATTCATGGCCTTCACTTGGCAGCTCCTGCTCCAGTCAAAACACAAAAGATTTCTTACCAGAGAAAATTCATCAACATTGTCACCCTTTACAGGAGTTTGTCAGATCTAATCTACAATATACATAAAATGCATCCAGAGGATTATGTCCATTCATGCAACCGCAAAATATAATCTCAATAGCTCTGGAGAAGTTGTATACTAGGTCACTGGAATATGGAGAAATACCCGATGATTGGAAGAGAGCGAATGTAGTCCCCATTTTCAAGAAGGGTAGTAAAGAGGATCCAAATAACTTTAGACCAGTTAGCCTAACTCTTGTAGTGTGTAAAATTCTTGAGAAAATAGTTAAAAAAGGGATTTGCCAACATCTAGAGAGGGAGAGGTTAATCAGCGATGCTCAGCATGGGTTTAGATCAGGTAAATCATGTTTGACTAATTTACTAGACTTTCTGGAGTTCGTAACAAATCAAGTAGATAAGGGAGAGAATGTAGATGTAATTTACTTGGATTTTAGTAAAGCATTTGATAAGGTACCACATAGGAGACTAGTTCATAAATTAAAAATGATTGGGATATGTGGGGGTGTTTCAAATTGGATAGCTGAGTGGCTGAAAGACAGGAAGCAAAGGGTAGTGCTAAATGGTGTAAAGTCAGAGTGGAGGGATGTTATCAGTGGGGTTTCTCAGGGATCAGTTAATAATAAAGTGTCAATTTTTGCGGATGATACCAAATTAGCAGCTGTAGTTAAAGATATTGATGATAATTTTAAAGTGCAGGCGGATTTAAATAAATTGTTATCCTGGGCACATGTGGCAAATGACTTTCAACCTTGATAAGTGCAAAGTTATTAACATGGGAAAGGATAATAGAGAATTTAACTATGAAATGGATGGGCATTGGCTGAGCTCAGTAGAGGATGAGAAAGATCTAGGAGTAGTAATAGATAAGTCATTAAGGTTTTCTAAGCAGTGTATTGAAGCAAGAAATAGGGCAAATAGAGTGCTGGGTTTCATTAAGAGAAATGTCAGTTACAAAATTAGGAGGTTATTCTTAAACTCTATAACTCTTATGTTAGGCCACATCTAGAGTACTGTATACAGGCATGGTCCCCACATTTTAGACACGATATTAACCTTCTCAAGTCAGTGCAACAAAGATTATTCCTTCTCTGAGGCACCTTGAATATATAGATAGACTGAGGGTATTAAATATGTTTTCATTTGAAAGGTGTGTGAGGGGAGATATGATTGAGCTTTTGAAAATCTTTTCTGGGATGGATAAATTGGATTTCAGTAAGTTATTTGAGTTAGAAGGTAGTAATAGAACTAAGGGTCGCCACTTAAACATTAAAAAACAGAGGTGCAGGCTGGATGTTATAAAATATCTTTTCACTAACAAAGTGGTGGATTATTGGAATAGTTTGCCACCTGAGACTGTAGACAGCCCAAACTTGAATGTTTTCAAGCGCTGATTGGATGATTATATGGGAATGGAGGGTTAATTTCTTACTTTTTGGTATGGGGATATGTTTCTTGACTCATTCCTGTGAATGAAGTTTCTTTTTATTGTATATTTTGGGGGACTTTGATTTTGTTTTTGACAGACTCCTATGGAGGCTTTAAATTATATATTGTAGATGCATGGTTGGACATAATCCTATGGAGTTAAATTGTATATTGTAGATGCATGATCTGACAAAATCCTACAAGAACATAAGAACATAAGAAAAGAAGGAGACTGCAAAAGACCATTCATGGCCTACACTTGGCAGCTCCTGTTCCAGTCAACACACAAAAGATTTCTTACCAGAGAAAAGTCATCAACATTGTCACCCTTTACAGGAGTTCATCAGATCTAATCTACAATATACACAAAATGCATCCAGAGGATTATGTCCATTCATGCAACCGCAAAATATAATCTTCCCACTCCTTAGAATATATACATATGTACATAAAAAAAAAGAAGTCAGTCCCATCTAGCAGCTTCATCCATATATTTATCTAATCCTAATCTATTCTTAAAACTACCCAGAGAGGAGGCTTCTATCACATGTCTAGTGAGCCTATTCCATTCATCTACCACACGATTTGTAAACCAATTCCTCCCAATCTCCTTCCTAAACCTATACTTATCAAGCTTAAACCCATTGCTACGTGTCCTGTCATGTTCACTAAGTATAAGAACCTTACCCAGATCCCCTTTTACCCATTTGAAGACTTCAATCAATTCCCCTCTGACTCTTCTCCTTTCCAATGTATGTAGATTTATTTTTCTGAGCCTTTCACCATAAGGTAAGTTCCTTAGCCCACCAATCATCTTTGTCATCCTTCTCTGCACAGACTCAAGCAAATCAATATCCTTCCTATAATATGGTGACCAAAATTGTACTGCATAGTCTAGATGAGGCCTAACTAGCGCCAGATACAGTTTTAGAATGACTTCAGCGCTCTTATTGCTTACACTCCTCCTAATGAATCCCAATATCCTATTAGCTTTATTCTTAGCATTTAGGCATTGCTTTCTAGGACGAAGGTCTGAACTTACCAAAATACCCAAGTCCCTCTCACAATCGGTCCTCCCTAAACTTCTCCCATTTAATTTATAACTATAGGAATATATTAGGATTATAACATTAGGATTATATACTGTGGGCTGTGCCCCCTAAACCCGCCAATTTATTGAAACTCAGGATCATCGTAGTATAGTAACCCATTGTGTTTACCCCTACATAAGCCATCCCCTTAAATGTACACCAAAAATGTGAAACATTTTGGAACACGGACGAAATAGTACGTCCCATCATTTGAGCCGCTAATATAAATATTTACCCAAATACAAATTATAATAAATGACGTGCAGGATTGTATTTATAGGGCACAAACACCATCAATCTTTGCTAACTCGACTCTTGTAAAACTCCCCACCATAGCATAACGTAACATAATTTCACGGATGACAAAAGCCATAAGGGCCTATCAAATGTCAACCGCATCCGTCAAAACCCACCCACAAAAAGCACCATTCCAGACAAATAAGGTCATCTGAGGCCTGGAGAGCCATACTACAGTTTGAGGAATAGTTGGTAATCATCTCTCGAATATAGTATGGCTCTCCAAATTTAAGTGCCTCAAATGTTAACAAGCAAATTTTAAACTTAATGCGTGCTATCATAGGCAACCAGTGCAAATCAAACAAGAAGAGGTACTGGTACCAGGAGGCAGATTGAATACCAATTGAGCAGATCTATTTAGGAGTGATTGTAATCTTTTCAGTTCTCTCTTAGGTAGATTAACAAATAATGAATTGCAGTAGTCAATATGAGAGATTACAAAGGAATGTATCAGAATGACAGTAGTTTTCTGATCCAGATATTTAGTAAGCAAAGAGATTCTTCTAAGATGGTAATTGCAGACCTTAATTATATACCCAAGTACTAGTGATGAAGATAGCTTACTCTGTATTAAGGTGATCCCTACAGGGAGAGAATAATGAGTTGTATCCTTACTAAAAAGTATAACTTCCGTTTTACCTTCATTAAGTTTCATTTTGCTACCATGTATCCATAATTTTAAGTCAATGAGAAGTGCATTTACTTTAGATATGGAAGAAGAAAGATTGGTGATGGGAACATAGATTTGTACATCATCAGCATAAAAGTGATAGCCAACTCCATGTGCCTTCATAATATTAACAAGCCCAGATGTATATAAGGAAAAAAGTATCGGACCAAGCACTAAGCCCTGTGGGACACTGTATTTCAATTCCAGTGGAGATGACAATGAGTTATTAAGAGAGACCATTTATGTGCGTCCCTCCAGGTATGATTTGAAAAGACTGAGTGCCTTTCCTTTGATTCCAGCTTTAGCTAAGTCCATTAGAAGTAATGTATGATCAATGGTGTCAAATGCAGCACTCAAATCTAGAAGAACAAGCATAGATGAGCTGTGATTTTGAAAGTTATACAAAAGATCATTATAAATATGGCACAATGCAGTTTCTGTTGAGTGGTTCTGCCTATAAGCAGATTGAAAAATTGCTATACGATTGTTACTAGATAAGTAGGGGGTTAACCGAAGCACAATTGCCTTTTCAATGACTAAATACAATGGATGATCTCGACTTCATCCCTAAAACTAAAAAATCCCAGTCGAGAGAGCACAGATTCTTATCTCCCTCCCTCCCAGTACACGAGACAAGCTATAGCACCCTCCCCCCCCTTGTACCAGTATACTATGGAAATTCAAAATATGTGAGAAATCACTGGATGCGCAGACACAATAGGTCTATAAATGTACAAAAGGTTCGGCAGGAGGGGGAGGAAGCCCCACATAGACCCAAAAATGGGGGGGGGGCCTCTAAACCTATAAAAAAAAAAATAGAGGTCACAAAGAACAACAAAGTACGTGGGTTATTATTATTATTATATTAGGTGTTTTACCACAAAAGACGTAGATTTGTATTTCATTTTTTAAGGACGTAAAGATCAGCACGAGTACTATCTTATATTTACAAGCGGAGTCAGGTTGAGGTGTCCTTGAAGAACGCCATGAAAAAAAAAATGCCCATTATTATTTACCAGTTTATTTGGGGGTCGAGGTGTCTCGTCTAGCATTTTAATATGGCACCTGAAGGATACATTTGAGCAAAGGTTGTTCCCGAACGAATGGGGAATTAAGTATTCGTGACAGGACCAGTGAGTGGCCTTCGTGACCTCGTGTGCTCTGGGCTGCAGATTGATCGGCCACATGCGGCAAAGACGAACGCCCCGACTTTCAGTGAAGAGGTGGAGGAATGAAGGGGGGGGGGATTCTGGGATCGGTTTAAAAGTTCGGTCAATCGTTCTGACATTAACCCGGTTGACAAATTTAATTATTTAAAAGGTCAATTGTCGGGAAATGCACGGAAATTAATTGAAGGTTTGCCGAGTGATTTTTTTTTTTTTTTTTTTTTTTAAGAGCTCATCTGGCGACTGCCTACTTGGGCATTAGACGCCGTATTAAAACTGGCCTAGTTCTAGGCTACTTTAAAATAAAATTAAAGAGAAAAAAAAACAACACCCCAAAAGGGGGAAAGGAAGCAAGCTGGTGCGTCGGGAAGAGGTCCCCCCGGCGCAGGAGCGTGCAACTAAAGAAAAAAAACAAAAAAACAAATGCGAAAAAAACAAAAAAAAACAAAACCTTGCTTAAATAATAGGGAGAAGGCCGGCCTCCCCCAAGAAGTCAACAAGTCCATGTGCACGAATCTGAACTGAGCACATGGGACAGGCGGTAGGGACCCCGCTCATCCCGGTACTGGGACAGGCATCATGCGCGAAGATCACCCAGACTGGGACATTCGACAAGAATGTGCCGAACAGTCTGGGGGACGACGCAGTCGTTGCAAAAGGGCGCAGGCGAGCGATCCATCAAATAGCGATGCGTCACACGAGTGTGTCCGATTCGGAGATGACAGAAAGCAACCTGAAGCCGCCGCGGCATTGGGGAATAGGTCCATGGGAACAGTCGCGGCGCAATGGCACACAACTTTAAGTTCCCTTCGACCGTCTCCCATCTTCTTTGACAAGCAGTCCGAAGAGCTGCCCGTATTCCTGCCATGTAGTCGGTGTGAGGATAAGCGAAACGCTGGTCCGGTCGCAGAGTACTCGCGGACTCTTTGGCGCGTTCATTCCCCGCAATTCCTACATGTCCAGGAACCCAGCAGAAGATAATCTCGACATCTGCCCGGCTCGCCAAAACCGTGGCGTCACGGATTTCGCGAACCAGGGATTTGGAGATTCCAATGCCCCGAGAGCACTCAGGGCGCTTTGTGAGTCGCTATAGATCACGATCCGGTCTCCGAACCGGGCACGTCGGGTAATCTCCCGTACCGAGTGGTGTATTGCCACCAGCTCGGCCGTGAAGACAGACGCAGCGCCTGGTAGAGCCCCGCTGACTTCAAACAGAGGGGATACGGCGTGGAAGCCGACCCCCTCTTGGGACTTGGAGCCATCCGTATACACTGGCACGGTACCAGCGTGACACGATGTGTGCTCCAAAAAGGTCGAACGCAATACTCCCGGCGCAGTACAAGCTTTGGGAGCAGAGGCGTGGCGACAAATAGCCAAATGTGGTACCCTCCAGGGTGGCGTCCTGGGCAGAACCAGGGGCGCCACCGGCCCGAGAGCTATATCTACCTCTCGAAGGAGTTTCCTGGCCCTAAACCCAAAGGGCTTAGGGTATGACTGGCGTCTCTCGGGCGGCATAGGCACCATCGAGATCAGCTGCGGATGCAGTGAGAGCTGTTGGCGACTGAGGGAGGCGCCGGGCTCGCGCGTACAGGCGAGTGATGCACTGCACGCGGCGCAGAGCGAGTGGCATCTCCCCAGCACCGACCAACAGGCTCTCAATGGGGGAAGTGCGGAAGGCACCGGTCGCAAGGTGAAGGCCGGTGTGGTGGATCGAATCCACCTTCCGCAATAAACGCTTGGCTGCGGATGCATAAAACTCGCATCCGTAGTCGAGCTTCGAGCGAACAAAGGATCGATAAAAAAGTAAGGCAGTAGCCCTATCAGCGCCCCAAGCGCTGAACGTCACGGAACGGAGAATGTCCATGGCGCGGGTACAAGAGACCCTAAGGCTGCGAATATGAGCCTCCCAGGTAAGGCGTCGGTCGAATACAAGACCAAGGAAACGGTGCGACTCAACCACATCCAGGCGCACCCCATTAAGAAACAAATCTGGGTCGGGGTGAAGCCGTGGATGGCGGCAGAAGTGCACCACCTTAGTCTTGGCCAAAGAAAACCGAAACCTGTGCGCTTCGGCATAGCGAGAGACGCGGTTCAATGCCTGTTGGAGTCGACGCTCCAGAGTGGGCATCTGGGCCGCGCCAAAAGAGATCGATAGGTTGTCCACGTAGAGCGTAGCGAGAACATCCTCCGGCAGCACCGAGGTGATGCCGTTGATGCTCAGGACAAAGAGTGTGACACTGAGGACACTTCCCTGCTCCTTTGGGCCGGAGAGGGCTCCCCCCACCCGTACGCGGAATCGACGATCTTGCAAAAATTCAGATATAAACATTGGGAGGCGAACCCTCACCCACATCGTGTGGAGTGTCTCCATGATACCGTATCGCCATGCGGTATCATAGGCCTTCTCCAGATCAAAAAAACACCGTGGCATAGTGCTGTCTACGAAGGAAAACCTCGCAGACGGCATTTTCCAGTCGGAGCAGAGCATCCGACGTGGAGTGGAACTTACGGAAGCCGCACTGTGCAGAAGACAGATGGCCTCCGCTGTCCAGGAAATAGGCTAATCTAACATTTACCAATTTCTCCATCAACTTGCACACGCAAGAGGTTAGAGAGATTGGGCGGAAACCGGTCGGAGTAGAGTGATCTCTTCCCGGCTTGCGAAAGGCGAGCACAGTAGCGATTCGCCAGGAGTCTGGGAGAAGACCTTCCACCCAGATCCTGTTGAACAAATCTAACAGAAAGGCCATGCCTCGCTCACCCAGGTGTCGAAGCATGGCGTACGGGACATCGTCCGGACCATGGGCGGTGTCCGCGCACGAAGCGAGAGCGGAACGCAACTCACTCACAATAAACTTGTCGTTGAAGGGTTCTCCGCCTCTGGAGGTAAAGTCCAGCCGGCGGCCTTCCGCGACATCACGACGTGCATTGAATGCTGGCGGAGCAGCATCACGGCTAGAGAATGGGGAAAAAGCGGTCGCTAAGGATTCCGCCACGGACGCGGGGTCCGAGATTGCGGTCCCATTCTCCTGGAGAATGGGAGGGGGGTCCTGCGAGAACTTGCCCTGAATCCTTTTGACTCGCTTCCACACCTCAGCTAAAGGGGTCTTCCCGTTAAGTGAAGACACGTATGCCCGCCAAGAAGAGCGCCGGGCGTGCTTCGAAATATACCGGAACCTAGCCCTAGTCCGACGAAATTCAGCGAGAGTGAAATCGTTCGGGCGGCGCTTATAGGCATAACGCTTCTGTTTGAGGGCCGTCTCACACTCGGCCGACCACCATGGGAGTGGTCGGCGTGCAAAATGGCCAGACGTCCTAGGAATAGTAGTCAGGCTCGCGGCGATGAGGTTACTGGAGAAGAACTCAACGGCCTCATCTACTGAGATAGAGAATTCAGTCATTTCCTGAAATGCAGGCCACCGCGCCCGCGCCAAGCACCACCGAGGTGGTCTCTCAGGCGGCAGTTGCCCTGAAAATGATATTTGAATGGGAAAGTGATCACTACCATGGAGGTCATCGACCACCCCCCAATCAAAAACAGGCTGTGCATCTGAAGAGCACAAAGATAGGTCAAGGCAAGAAAATGAAGCGGTTCTCGGACAGTGATGCGTAAACTCATCCACATTTAGGACACCCATCTCAAGCTCTTTGATCAGATCGGCAAGGACTTGTCCCCTGGGATTTATAGAGTAATCTCACCAGAGAGGATGCCTGCCATTCAGATCTCCAAGCAAGAGATAGGGCCTCGGCAACCGTGCCACGACGCGGCGGAAGTCCCCCGCGTCAAAGTCAGCTGACGGTGGAATGTACGCAGAGTTTGCCGAGTGAAGAGAGCAGTTGGGACTCTGCAAAGGATATTCTTATAAGCAATTACGATAATAAAAAAACCTATAGTAGAAGAACCTTGTAATAAAATAGTAGACCTAAAAGCTGCCTCTTTTATCTTAATGTCTTTGAGAAAGTTCAGAGAGAGTGAACTTGGAAATAATAATAGCCAGGTTAAAAAATACTAAATGTGTTGATGGTTGCGGACTAATGATAGTAGCGGTGGTAAAAAGAAAATTACCATTAAAAGCTATAGAATATATCCAAAACCGAATGGATGAAGATTATCTAGAAATAACACAATTAAGAGACGGGTTGGGAAAGCTAGAAAATCATTTAGGTTTCCATAGAATTACCGCAACGGATGCTAACTCACCGTCTGCTACACGAGTAGCTAATAAATGGAGTAGGCCAGAAGCAAAGGTATACAAAGTACATGAGGAAAAACCTCTCATAAGTACATATATTAAAGTAAGTTCTCCCTCCAAAACCAAAGCGGTGTGGTGATCTAAGCTTAATGTAACCTTATTTGTATAATTGCCTAATAGGTTACACTATATTACTTTGTTTACTTATAACTAATTGTGCTTGTTAACCTGATTAGAATGGCTATGTTTACTTATATTGTTTCTCTTTTATTTTCAGACTGTATTGATGTTTTGTTAGTTGAATAAAGCCTAGAGAAAGGTATTGACGTTTTATTATGATCACCACAATTTATTCAACTAACAAGATCGCCACTGCAGATCCAAAGGTTATACTGGTGCTTTAAATAAATAGTGGGAGCCCTATCATAGCTTCATAAAAATAAAAACAAGCTGCGTCTGATCTAAAGATGGAAAAATTCCTGAGACCTGAACGCCTGGATGTATCCCCCAACTCGCCTAATGCTGCACAAGAATGGAATCGTACTTTCTCTGCATTTCTGGAATCCATTGCAAGCCTTAATCCCAACAAGCTGGATACATTGATCAATTTTGTCTCTCCAACCGTATATGGTTACATTGCAGGTTGTACTACCTATAATTCAGTTATAGTTCTTCTCAAAGATCTATATGTCAAGCCCAAAAATGAAGTGTTCACAAGACATTTATTGGCTACTCGTAGGCAGCATGAAGGGGAGACAATAGATGAGTATCTACAAGAGCTTCAGTTGCTCTGCAAGGATTGTAACTTTAAGGCTGCTACTGCTTCACAAAATCGGGATGATTACATACGGGATTCTTTCATCAATGGCTTGCTCTCTCATACAATCAGGCAGCGATTGCTTGAAAACAAAACTGTGAGGGAATAGATGCTCCCTCCCCCCCTCACAAGTGAGCCTCTGGTCGTTAACCACAACGTCCTGTCAGTGGAGGCAGCATAGCTCGACCATTTAACTTCGTCCCGTCTCGCCCCTCATCTCGATGAAAAGCTGAACGGCCGGTCCAGACCACATAATGTGCTAATCAGCTCAGGTCGGCCCTGAGACCCTAACATTGGTTAAAAACAGCAAGATTTGCCCTAAGAGGTGATATTCAATTTCACCGCATATGCGAAATTAGAGGAGCGTCGCCCTAAGGCCAGAAGGTCCCTCAGGGCCAGCTGTACGATGCCCTGAGAAAAACCTTGGAGGAGACCATTCAGCCCATCCACAAATCCCCCCCTCACCTCCTGCCACTACCCCAGTGGGGTAGCGAAGTATAAAAGCACATATCTTTGGTAAAACGGATAAAATTAAGCATTATATTGGCATTAAAAAGGGGCATTTATAGGAAAATAAAAAATGGAGAGGATCACTTAAGGCAGAGATATAATGAAATAGCAAGAGATGTTAAAAAGTTAATTAGAGTAGCAAGGAGAAATTATGAAATTAAAGTGACAAATAGGGCAAAGGAAGATCCTAAAAGTTTTTATCAATTATACAAAACTAAGGTTAGAGATAAAATAGGCCCACTTATAGATTCCAATGGAGAATTAGAGTGATAGGGACTCAATGGCTGGAATGCTAAATGACTTTTATCTCTCAGTATTTACACAGGAGGATACTCTAAATATACCCGAGGTGTCAATGATCTTTCGGGGTAATAATGAAGAGAAATTAAAGGATATCTTGATCACAAAGGAGATAGTGACAAAGGAAATTGATAAAATCAAAAGTAGTAAAGCACCCGGTCCTGATGAGGTATTTCCTAGAATTTTGAAAGAATGTAAGGATGTGTTAAGTGAGCCCCTAGCATGCATCTTTAGAAAATCATTGGAGAGTGGCATGAAAGAAAGCCAATGTGATACCTATATTTAAGAAAGGGGATAAAACAAATATGTCTAATTACAGACCAGTAAGTTTGACATCAGGGGTAGGGAAAATGATGGAATCTATTATAGCAAGGAATATTAGAGATCACTTGGATAAGCATAAGTTGATAAAAGAATCACAGCATGGCTTTAGTAAGGGTAAATCCTGTCTGACTAATTTGCTGTCTTTTTATAGTAAGGTGTATGAAGCAGCAGATAATGATGAAAACTATGATATTTTATACTTGGACTTTAGTAAGGCTTTTGATCGAGTGCCACACTTACAGCTTCTGAGCAAAGTTAAAGCACACAGGATCGATGGCAGTATATTTAGGTGGATTCAGTCATGGCTTGGTGACAGATAGCAAAGAGTTAGTATAGATGGAGTTAAATCTGAGTGGGGGTGTGTTAGCAGTGGAGTTCCGCAAGGATCTGTTTTGGGTCCCTTGCTATTCTTAATTTATATTAATGATCTTGACATAGGTATAAGTAGTGACCTGAGTAAATTTGCTGATGATACTAAGCTAGGTAGGGCCATTAGGGCTGATTCTGATGCTATTGTAATGCAGGAGGAATTGACCATTCTGTCCAATTGGGCCGAGAAATGGCAAATGAAGTTTAACAGACAAATGTAGTGTACTTAGTATAGGTAGAAATAATCCATTGAATAGTTATAAATTAAATGGGAGAAGTTTAGGGAGGACCGATTGTGTGAGGGACTTGGGTATTTTGGTAAGTTCAGACCTTCGTCCTAGAAAGCAATGCCTAAATGCTAAGAATAAAGCTAATAGGATATTGGGATTCATTAGGAGGAGTGTAAGCAATAAGAGCGCTGAAGTCATTCTAAAACTGTATCTGGCGCTAGTTAGGCCTCATCTAGACTATGCAGTACAATTTTGGTCACCATATTATAGGAAGGATATTGAATTTGCATGAGTCTGTGCAGAGAAGGATGACAAAGATGATTGGTGAGCTAAGGAACTTACCTTATGGTGAAAGGCTCAGAAAACTAAATCTACATACATTGGAAAGGAGAAGAGTCAGAGGGGAATTGATTGAAGTCTTCAAATGGGTAAAAGGATATAATAAAGGGGATCTGGGTAAGGTTCTTATACTTAGTGAACATGACAGGACACGTAGCAATGGGTTTAAGCTTGATAAGTATAGGTTTAGGAAGGAGATTGGGAGGAATTGGTTTACAAATCGTGTGGTAGATGATGGAATAGGCTCACTAGACATGTGATAGAAGCCTCCTCTCTCGGTAGTTTTAAGAATAGATTAGATAAATATATGGATGAAGCTGCTAGATGGGACTGACTTTTTTTTATGTACATATGTATATATTTTTCTAAGGAGTGGGGAGATTATATTTTGCGGTTGCATGAATGGACATAATCCTCCGGATGCATTTTATGTATATTGTAGATTAGATCTGACGAACTCCTGTAAAGGGCGACAATGTTGATGACTTTTTTCTGGTAAGAAATCTTTTGTGTGTTGACTGGAACAGGAGCTGCCAAGTGTAGGCCATGAATGGTCTTTTGCAGTCTCCTTCTTTTCTTATGTTCTTATGTAATCATCAAGGCGACGAAGTCCCCGGTAAGAGGCCCAGGCTACCAACCGAAGGGACTAAGAGGAAGCTTATCCGGAGCTAGTTCCTGGTAGTCAAACCGAACTTTAAGTTAACTTGATTTAAGAAGCAAGTTTAACTAACTGTCGTCAGAGAAACCCCCCCTATCCTCGTGGATCCCAAAACACCGAGATAGTTCTCGCCCTTGGGGAATACCGAAACTAAGAAGCAGCTCCTCCTTGAGCCTGTTCCTAGTGGTCACACCGAACTTTAAGTTAAATTGATTTAAGAAGCAAGTTCAACTTACTCTCGTCAGAGAAACACCTATCCTGGTGTATCCCAAAGCACCATTGAGGAATACCCCAAATGAACTCCCTTCAGCACTCCCTTGAGTCAAAGGATTCAAGCATTGTCTCATCGCTCGCCAATGCGAATTATTCCCTGAGTATCCTGAAGAGAAAAAGAAACATTCTTTCTCTGTCCCGTGGCGAGATCATTTCCTAAAGAAGGCGTGTGTCTCTCCATCTGCCACATGCGCCGAGGGCCTCTGTCGCTTTAAAGAATTCCCCCCTTGAGAACACAGCTGTAAGCGCTGAGCCACAAGTCATCCCGGCAACAACATTCTTGAGATGACGTAACAATTGAGTTCAAGGCCAGACTCAAACCCAATTCTAATAGGAATCTATAAAAGTATTTAAACCCCAGTATCCGTTTCAGTGTAGGTCAATTTGCTTTTTTATATCAAAGTGAGCTGTGGGTCAACCATAACTATAAATTCAAGTATGTCAGTTATAAAGCCTCACTTAAATTTGTTGAGTTCATTTCTGTATATGTAGTGTGTTAACTTTCATTGGTTCATGTTTTTTTTTTAATTAAAGTTTTAGTTTTTTAGAAACCAATATTTATTCAATCTTCAAAGCGCTAAGTAAGGCACTAGGAATCCTCAAAGATTAAAAAAGTAATAATCAGATAATAATAATTAACCATAATTAAAAATATATAGCACTCTTAGAGATAAAACGTAATCCAGGAGTTTTGACGTACGTAAACAACCCATACATATGAACTCCAGCCATCACTCGGTCCTTCCTATACCACAACAAAAACTTTGGACCTAAGTATGGCTGTTGATCAAGCCAGGGCCCTCGATGTTGCTCAGAAGACCTCAGAGTCTTATTCTCGTTATACTGTTTCTTGTGCAAGTGCTGCTGCGACATGGGAACCTGCTCGCACCGATGATGAGACCTGTGCTCTACAACATCTGAAACTGATTATTCTGCTGAAAGGACCTGTGCTGCTGCCAATTTAAAGTCTCGATGCTATTTCTGTGGTGGTTCCCGTCACAATCGTGGGCAGTGCCCTGCAAGAAGCATCACTTGACATAAGTGTAATAAGCAGGGGCACTTTGCTAAGGTGTGACTGTCTACTACTTTTCTACATCTGCATCTACTCAGTCTTCTACACTGGCCGTAATCTCTGCTTCTCCTCCGGGACTACTACGGCGAGCTACTGTGTATGTTTTGAATGGTAATAATAAAGCGACCGCTCTTATCGACACAGGGAGCTCTGAATCTTTCATCTCACATAGCTATGCCAAGGAGCACAAGTTGAAAATTGTTCCAGCGACTGGAAGCGTATCTATAGCCTCTTCATCAATCACGTCTCCTATGAAGGGACGCTTCACGGTTGACATCAATTTGAAGGGTAAGTGCTACTACAATACAAAGCTTTCTGTGCTGCCAGACTTGTGCAGTGAAGTCATTCTTGGTCAAGACTTTATGAGCCAGCACTCTTAGTGTTACTGTGGACTCTGGCGGGTTAAAGAAAGGTCTAAATATCTCCAACCATGCCACTTGCAGTGTACTGTCTGCTTTGGTGGATACACCTGTAGCGTACGAGAAGTGCAGGCAAGCGTCTTAAAAGCTTTGCTTGAATGAGTCTTTTTTTGAGACTCAGGATGGCCGAGTGGATTCGCCGCTGGCTAACAGTGGTCCAGCGACGCGGGAAGCTGTTTGCATACGCTATTATTTTTTCTTTGCCCCTTTTCCTACTCTCTTCTATCTACACACCTCGTCTCTTTTCAAGTCTTGCTCCTCATTGCAAACCCATTGTAACAAAATCTCGGAGGTTTGGGGATGATGATAAGAAGTTCATAAGGTCTGAAATTAACAAGATGCTACATGATGGTGTTATTGAGGAGACCGTATCTCCATGGAGGGCGCAAGTTTTTGTTGTGTCGAATGAGCGCCACCGAAAGAGATTAGTTGTCTACTATGGACAGACCATTAATAGATTCATTCGTTTGGATGCGTACCCTCTTCCAAGAATAGACAACCTTGTCACGGAACTGTCTCATTACAAGTAATATAGTTTACTGGACTTGAAAAGTGCTTATCACCAGATACTTATATGGAAAGAGGACAAGCCATATACTACTTTTGAAGCGAATGGCAAGGTATATCAATTTCGCAGAGTGCCATTCGGGGTTACGAACGGCGTTGCTTGCTTCCAAAGGACTATTGACTATTTTTGTGGGTGGGTTTTAACGGATGCGGATGACCTTTGATGGGCCCTTGTGGCTTTTGTCATCCGTGAAATTGTTATTTTGATGACCTACCTCTGCTATGCTCTTGTAACATAACAATTTCACAGATGACCAAAGCAACATGGGCCTAGTCATTCGTATCTTTCACCTACAAAATGCAGCTATAACACGTGTCAGATCATTCATCTACAATATAGAATTCAAGCTATACACAGGAATGTCAAAAACAAAAGGCATCAAGACTCGTCAAAATCCAAATCAATCATAATATACAATAATAAAAATCACACGAATGAGTCCAGAATACCCTCCAAAGTTAGCCCTCCCTCCCCATATAATCATCTAATCTGTGTTTGAAAACATTCAAGTTTGGACGCTACCATCTCAGATGGTAAACTATTCCAGTAATCTCCCCCTCTATTGGTGGAAAAATATTCTCTAACATCCAACCTGACCCCTAGTCCTGTTACTACCTTCTAACTTATCCATCCCAGAACATTGAAAAATGCTCAATCATATCTCTCCTCACACATCTCTCAAATGAAGATATTTAGTACCCTCAGTCTATCTTCATATTCTTACTTACTTACTTAGTTTGCCACCTGAGACTGTAGACAACCCAAACTTGAATGTTTTCAAGCGCAGATTGGATGATTATATGGAGATGGATGGTTAATTTCTTACTTTTTGATATGGGGGTATGTTTCTTGACTCATTCTTGTGGATGCAGTTTCTTTTTATTGTATATTTTGGGAGACTTTGATTTTGTTTTTGACACTCCTATATAGGCTTTAAATTATATATTATAGATGCATGGTCAGACAGAATCCTATAGATTGTCTAAATTGTATATTGCAGATGCAGATACATGATCTGACAAAATCCTATGGATGCATTATGTGGGTGGGATTTGATGGATACCGATGACCTTTGATAGGCCCTTGTGGCTTTTGTCATCCGTAAAATTGTTGTTATATTTCTGTGGCCCTCCATTCAAAACACGATCTACATGGAACTTATGATTATGTGGACAATATTGTCATGGCAGGGAAAACCCAACTGGAGCACGATGAGAACCTGGCAAAACTTCAAGAGGCTGCCCGGTTCCACAACCTTACCTTCAACCAGACTAAGTCTGTCATTTAAAAAAAAATCAATAGATTTTCTTGGTTACACAATAACCCACGGCTCTCTCAAACCAGATTCTGAACGTTTACGTCCATTAAAGGAATTACCGATCCCTAAAGACTGTACTTCCTTACACCGTGTTATTGGTATGTTTTCCTATTATTCGGAGTGGGTTTCCCGATTCTCTGACAAGATCAGACCTCTTGTTGCCAATGACACTTTTCTTCTGAGTCCAGAGGCCCTGAAAGCCATCGATGATCTCAAAGAAGAGATTGGGAAGGCTGTTGTGCACTCGATTGGTGAAACTATTCCTTTGGTAGTTGAGACTGATGCTTCCGATACAGCAATTGCTGCTACTCTGAATCAGGCAGGCCGTCCAGTTGCCCTTTTCTCTCGCACCCTCACGCCTACTGAACGCAAACACTCTGCAGTAGAAAAGGAGGCATGTGCAATTGCGGAATCTGTAAAGAGGTGGTCTCATTACTTGACAAAACATTTCACCTTAGTTACGGACCAACAGGCTGTCAGCTTTATGTTCCATACGCATCGGCTTGGAAAAATCAAGAATGATAAAATTCAACGATAGAGGATCCGGTTCTATTACTCTAGTCCAGCAGACCGGATAAGAGAGGGACAGGCCCAAAAGTCCTAGACAGATACTCCAGTCAGGCTACACGGGAGTTTTAGTCAAATATATCATTAATGACTGGCTAAGTGTATCCTCCATATAAAATACCCTGAAAATATAACAAATTGAGATTGAAATGAACTGGCAGTAGGTCAAAGGTGGAACAATTCTTCACCGAGAAAATACTGCAGTCTAGACTTAAACGCAGTGAGGCTCGGAGCATCAACAATATCTTGGGGTAGAGAATTCCATTTTTGGATAATTCGACAAGAGAAAAATCGTCTACGAGCTTCCAACTGACAATGCTGCATCTGAATCTTAAATTTCTGACCTCTTGTGCCAACAGTAGGTGCCATTGTGAAGATGTCGGAAGGGGAGATGACGGTTAAATCGTGGAATATACGATAGCAATAATTAAGGTCCTGCCTTAACAGCCTAACCTTCACGGAGAATAATCCCAAAGTTGTCAGCCTGTCAAGGTATGGAAGATCAGTCAGACCAGCAACCTGTTTTGTCCATCTGCGTTGAACAGATTCCAGAAGCTGATTTTGGCCCTGGAACCCAAGATTCCAAATTGGAGATGCAAAATCTAGAATCGGTCGGACATCAGATATGAAAAGGGTTGACATGAAGTTAGCCGAGCAAGTAACAGTTGATTTTAAAAGATTAGTGGCAATACCTCTGGCTTTAGCAGTTGCACAGCTTATGTGCTGGTGGAATTTCAGTTTCCTATCCACAGTTATTCCCAAATCCTTGTGAGAGAAGCATTCATTTATAGGAATGTCATTTAGGATGTATATGGGAGTAAGGAGATCACCTGACTGGACACAGCGCTGTCTAGCAAAGCGGAGATGGACACATTTACTGGTAGAAAACCTTAGCCCCCAAGAAGCAGCAGTGGAAGATAGTAAATCAATATTATCCTGCATACCTGGAAGAGATAAGGAGCAGCCAAGGGATGGGGCTGAGGAGTGAAAATATAATTTGAGGTCATCAGCAAATATCTTAAAGTTGCACTGAATTTGGAAGCAGGTGTGATTTATGAATATGAGAAACAACAATGGGCCCAGAACCGAACCCTGGGGAACTCCACTTAAGACTGGTTTTGCCAGGCTAGTGTATCCATTTATTGAGACCTTCATTGAGCGGCCGAGTAGAAAACTGCTGATCCACTGTAACAGATTGCCGGAGATACCAATCACCACTAGTTTGTCAATGAGTGTCTGGTGATGCACTCGGTCAAATGCCTTAACAAAGTCAAATAGAATTAAATCAACCACTTGTCCTTGATCATACCAGTAAGTTATGTAGTCGTAAGTGAGTAAAAGTTGGTCAGTGAATGAATGGTTGGGCCTAAAACCAAATTGACTCATCAAAAATTAGATGATCTTCTATGAATCCAAATAGTGACTTGCAAATAATGCGTTCCATTGTCTTGCAGGGAGTGGGGTTTAAACTAATCGGGCGATAGTTCAGTGGATCACTACGGGATCCTTTCTTATAGATTGGGCAAACATGAGATGTTTTCCAAGTCTGAGGTACGGCACCAGATGACATAGACTTATTGAAAATGATGGACAGAGGGTAAGCCAGTTCTGATGCGCATTCTTTTAGAAGGCAGGGATGGAGGTTATCAGGACCCATGGCACTATCAACATCAAGTGATTTGAGTTGGGATACAACATCTTTGGCGTGAAATTGGACAGATGAAATAATGCCCTGGCACGCTTGATGTGGAAAAGGGTTCAAAGATGTCTCAACAACAAACACTGTAGAGAACGCTTCGACAAAAGTATTGGCCATGGTGATAGGATCATCAGATAGTTCACCGTCAACCCTAAGGGGGCCAACTCTAGGTCTATCGAGTTTTTTGTTCCAAATATAGGAATGAAATAGTTTAGGTTTAGTAGCCCTGTTCTGCACAAGATTTTCTTCATATTTGATTTGGGCGGTTAATACTTCAAATCTTAGCGCAGAATTAGCTTCATTAAACTTAAATAGTTTTTGTAGTGCCAAGTAAGAATGTCTGCCATAAGTCTGTCTCATTAATTTGAATTCATTCCACATTTTGGTACGCTGCTTATAGAGGTTACGGGGGATGGACTTCAACCATGGGGATGTTTTTTTCCTGTAGGACCTCTTAGGGATATGCTGCTGAACAAGTTTAGTTAAAATGTTGACAAAAACTTGTGATGCGTCGTCAATATTAAGGTATAGTAGTTCGAAGTCCCAGTCGTACTGTCTTAGGGACACTCGTATTTTGTCATATTTTCCCTTAGGCCAGTCATAAGTTGGGGCAGAAGTCACATCAGGTGGAGGCTCACTTTGGAATAAGTAAGATGCTTTGATAGTTACGTGTCCGCACTTGGAGTGCTACAATTATGACATTGTGTACCATCCTGGTAAATATAACATTCCTGCAGACACTCTCTCATGTGCTCACTGTGGAGCTATTGTCAATAACGAGAAACTATCTGAGCTCCACGCTCGACTTTGCCATCCTGGTGCAACAGGACTTGCTCATTTTGTCAGAGTGAGAAATCTTCCTTACTCCATGGAAGATGTGAGGAGGGTGTGCTCTGAATGCCCTCAGTGTACCCGATTGAAGCCTTGGTTCTACAAACCGCACCAAACTTCCCTTATCAAGGCCACACAACCCCTTGAATGTCTTAGTTTGGACTTCAAGAAGCCTCTACCCTTGAACTCCAGAAACTGCTATATGCTTGCGGTGGTGGATGAGTATTCTCATTTTCCGTTTGCATTTGCCTGTCAGAACATGACTATTAGTACTTTAATCCATTGTCTAAATCAGATTTTTGCGATATTTGGTATGCCTTCCTACCTGCATTCTGATCGCGGATCCTCATGTATAGTTAAGGATCTACGTGAATTCTTGCACAATCTAGCCATCGCCAATAGTCGAACGACACCTTATAATCTTCGAGGGAATGGACAGTGTGAGAGGTATAATGCTATAATCTGGAAGCACATAACCCTTGCTCTGGCATCCAAGAACCTTCAAGAATTTCAATGGGAAAACTGCTGCCTAACGCTCTCCATTGTATTAGATCTCTGATCTGCACAGCCACCAATGACTTGACTTGACTTGAATGCTGTTCGGGGATTGCTTTTGTAACAGCTCCCCTTTTGGCATTTCTTATCTTCTAGCTGTAAGTATTTTCCTTTTCATTATCATTTTTTCCAAAATTTCCTTGTTTCTCTCCATTTTCACTTCATCTCTTTCAAATAAAAATTTCCCCAACATTTGCTCTTCATCCTCCTCATGTGGTCTCTGCAATACTCTTACCCCCTGCCTCTCCAGTTCATAACCTTCACAATTCACAATGAAGTGCTGCAGATTTTCCATGTCCCATCCACACACTTCACACCCTACTTCCCCACCACTAAATCTTCTTCTATCATTTAATTTCAATGTGTTCGTCCTTGCCTTATACATAAGAATTGCCCCGTATGTATTATCATACCATCTCTCTTCCTCAATATCCTTCTTATTCATACGATATATCCTTACACTGTTTTTCCTTTGCAGTGCTCTTCTCCACTCTTCTGTATCCCATTTATTCACTTCCCTCTTCATCTCATCTTCGCTCATTTTTACTATCTGTGAATCCCTCAGTTTTAATTCCTTTTTATATTTTTCCACTTCATTCATAAAACCAAAATATCCTTTTTCTCTCATGTCCTCAAGTATTCTTCTCATCAATTCATTTCTAACTTGTTCTTTCTCTGTTACTATGCTTCTGTAATATGTAAGCTTTCCCTTCATCACCCTTGCTACCATTGATGTTGCCCCTATCTCTCCTCTTAAAACCTCAACCACATCTCCCTGCCCTGCCCCTAAAATCACTCTGTATGCTCTGTTCTCAAGTTTCTGGAGCTCTTCTATTTCTTGTTTGCTAAATCCAACCACCTTTCCTCCATATAATATTCCTGGCAATGCCACTGCCTTCCAGAAGGTCTTCCCTACCATCAATTTATTACAGCTCTTTTTTATTACTGAGTATGCATTATTTGCCATCCTAATTGCCTTTTCTTTCATTACTTCCCTTTGTCTCCTGAAAAAGTTTCTTCCTTTATTAATTACCACTCCCAGGTATTTTATTTCTGTCACTACCCCTACCCCTCCAATTTCTTCTGGTTGTTCATTTCCTTTTATGTTAAATAGAATATTTTTGCTTTTGCTTAAGTTTATCTTTAGCCCATATTTTCCACTTATTCTTATAAAATTTTTGATGTTCTGTTTTGCCTCCTCTATGTTCCTGCTCAAAATTAGTCCATCATCTGCATAGTAAAGCATTCTCAGCTTGAACTTCTCATTTTCAAAACCTACATTGCATTCTTCCACTTCTTCTAATATTAAATATGTTATTAGTTTAAATAGTACAGTAGAGGCCGTGCATCCCTGTTTTATGCCACTTGAGACTTCAAATTCGATCCTATCTTCATCACTTATTTCCATAATTGTTTTGTCTCCTGTGTATACTTTGCTTATGATATCTATTATCCTTTCATTTACTTTATATTTCATTAATGCTTCTATTACCTTTTCCCTTTTTATTGAGTCATATGCTTTACTAAAATCTATTGATGTTACTATCAGGCTTTCCTTTTTCTTGTATGTTTCCTCTATACAATATTGCAGAATTACTAAGTTGTCCTCTACTCTGCCCCCTCTGGTAAATCCTGCCTGGACCTCCTTCCTCTCCTCATTTATCATGATGTGCTCTTCAATCTTCTCCTTTAAAATATTCATAAATATTTTGCCTGAACAATTTCCAAGTGCAAAAGGCCTCAACTCTTCCTCCGTTGGCTTATTCGCTTTAGGTATCATTTTTGTTCTCGTCACTTTCCATTTCTCCACATCTATCCTCTTCTCCAGTATGTCATTGTATATCTCCGTTAATTTTGTTATCACTACTTTGCTCTTCTCCAAGTTTTTATACAGGTTGGATCTCAGCCCATCTGGTCCCCCCGCTTTATTCCTTCTCATCCTATTCAATGCCTTTTGTACTTCCTCGCCTGTTATTCTGTACTCTTTCATCGGTCTTATATACCCCTTTATATTCATTACCATTTCCATGTGCTCCTCTATTCTATAATTATAGATTATTTCCTCATTTACCATCATCCCTGCATCCATGTGCTCTCTTAAGTACCATGGGAATCTATACTCTCCTCTCATATCTTTCTTAACATTTTGATTTTTCATTTCCTGTTCATACTCTCTCTCTTTCTTACTTCTGTCCATACGGTTCCTATTTTGTTCTCTTGATTCTTGTCTATTCTTCCCCAAAAGCCCTTTATCCTTTCTATTCCTTCCTCCCTACTTAGCTTCACAGGTTTTGCTTTCTCTTCTGTTTCTCTTTTTCTATATATCTCTATACTTTTTTCTTTTCTCTCCTGTCCCCTTAGTTGGTTTATGTATTCCCAGGTCTTTCTGCTATTTTTTTCCTCTTTAATCTGCTTTGTCAAATTTTTCTCATGATTCGTTATCCTTTCTTTAACCATCTTTTTAACCTTATTCTTCTGCTTTGTATACTCTTGGAATGCTCTTTCCTTATTTTCCCCTTCCTCTGTCCTCCTATGTTTCTTGTTCAGTTGCCTTCTCCTTTTTATCTCCGTCTCTATTTCTCTGGTGAACCATGGTGGTTCTTTGACCTTGCCTCCTCCCTCTACTGTTTTTATCATTATCTTCCTTTGTAGTTCTTTTTTAGCACAATCCTCTACAATTAAGTCAAAAGTCTCTATATTTTCTACTCTGTTCACTCTTATACATCCTTCCACTTCTTCCACATATCTTTGTACTTTGTTTGCATCCTTGGTATAATATAGCCTTTCCTTTGTATCTATCTTTCCTTTTCTCTCTCTCTTGGTCTTTATATTGGTCTCACATATAATCAAATTGTGGTCTGAGAAGTCTATAATTTCTCCTTCCTCGTCTACTTTCATTTTCTCTATCACGTTAGAACCTTCTTTGTTTGTCATTACAAAGTCAATCACACTTCTTCTATTTCTTCTTGTCCATGTGTAGGTCCCTTCGCATGCTTCTGTGGCATTAACTAGGATCAGGTCTCCCTTCTCCAGTAATGTCATTACTATTTCCCCATTCCTGTTAATCTCCTGATCCCCCAAAAATCCCAGGTGTGCATTAAAATCCCCTAACATTATCAATGGTCTTGTCTCCTTGCATATAATTCCTAATAATTCCTTTTGTATCCTTTTATTTCGTTCAATATTTCTTGTGAGCATGTATACTAAGATCAGTCTCACCTCTTCCTTTCTCACCTTTATTCAATCAATGAGTCATATGCTGCCCTCAGTAATTAGTAAAAGCACAAATAAGGTGCTTATTGGTAAAGCCTATTGGAAAAACATCATATTACCAAGTGCAATATACTCAGCGGAAATTATGTATTTTACAAAAAATGAAATAAATGAATACCAGAAGGCTGAAAATAGGGCATATAGACATATTCTTGGAGCTCCAAAATATACTCCTGTTGCTGCCCTTAGAGGAGAAATTGGATCCTCTACTTTTGAAAATAGGTTGGCCCTAAAGGTGATCATGTATATAAAATATCTAATCAGCAATAATGAAAATGAATTGCTAAGTAAGATATTTATTGTATTATACAATAATAAATCTAACAAATGGATAAAAAGTATACAATCCTACATGAATGCCCATAATTTATCGTTGGACAATATTAAATACAAAAATAAAACTGAACTGAAAAACATTATAAATAACATAGATACAGACAAATGGAAGAGAGAGCTAGCAGAAAGAAGTAGTCTTGCAATATATTGTGAATATAAAAAGAAAATTAAAGAAGATGGAATTTATTACAATGACCAGTACTCAAGAATCTTATTTTTGGCAAGAACCAATACACTCAAACTGAACTGGAGGAATGAAAAATTGGATAAAAATCAAACAGACCAATGTCTCCTTTGCAACATGAAAAAAATAGAAAATATAGATCATTTTTTATACGAATGTCCAAGATTGATAAACATTAGACAGGAGAGTAAATTTTACACTGATAAAAAATCATTTATAGCTGCAATTCTATTGTTTAGCAGTAATATGAATAAGAATGAACAAGAAAAACATAAGATGATTTTATCAAGAATGTGGAAAATGAGAGAAAAATTTGTAAGTAGTTTGAATTGAGACATTTGCCCTATTTTATGTGATAATTTAAATTGAAACATATGACATATTTTATTTATATATATGTATATATATTCTGAAACTCTGTACATAATCTTAATGTAAATACAAGACAAAGGCAACTATAAATAGGTAAAGAGCCTGAAAAATAATATTGTGGACAAAGATAATAATCTGAATATTTTAATACTTTCTAATAAATATGACTATATATCAGGTGCCGATGTAAAGGTAATACCGAACCATTTGATCTGATCTGATCTGATCTGGTGTAACATATGTATCCACTACATCTAATATATTCCTATCTGTTGTTGCTTGTTTGCAGTATGTAATATTATCAGTCTTCTTACTTATAATAGCCAGTCCTCCTCCCTTTTTATCCTCCTCCTCTTTATAACTTGTAACTCTTTCTATTCCCTCATCGTATTGTACATTTTCTCCTCTTTGGTTTGTCTCCGTTAGGCACATTATTATATTCTCTTCCAATCCACTATTCAATTCTGCCAACTTCTGCTTTGTTAATGTTTGTACATTCAGCAACCATATCTTGATACTCTCTGACTCTCTATTTTTTATCCCTATACTTCCTCTTCCCCTTGGAGATTTTAAAAATTTTCTCCCCTCATTAGTCTTCCTCTCTTTGTAAACCATCCTCTTTCTCCCTCTTCTTTTTTTAACCTCAGTTGCTCTCTTAACTCTCTATCCTGTTCTCTCTCCTTCTTTGTCAGATCAGGTGTTATCCATATATTCCTCACTTCCACTTTACCTGACCTGCTCAGTTTTCTCGTATTTTTTAATATCCAAAACTTCTCCTCCCTGTCTTCTAGCTTGACTAGCAGCGGTCTAGGCCTATTCTGTTCATTTTCTTCCTCTCTTCTCTTTCCTAACCTTATTGCCTGCTTTATTTCCACGTTCTTCCCTATACCCACCTCCTCTTTAAATAATGTATTTGTAGCCTCCTTATCCTCTTCCTCTCTCCTTCTCAGATTCCTTCATCCCATATATCACCAGATTACTTTTCCTGGCTTTCTTATCCTCCTCCTCCCTAAGTTCTTCTATCACATGTTTTACCAGTTCTCCTTTTAATTCTCTTATATTTATACTACCGGCCCCATTGGTTTGTACCTCCCCTCTCTCTGTAATCTCTTCATTGAATTTTTCCATTTTATCCTCTAAAGACGTCAGTCTCTCTTTCCAGACTTCCCTCTCCTCTTCTAATCTTTTTATTTGTTGCTTCATTTCCCAATTTTCTTTCCTCATAACTTTCACGTTACCCCTACAGCTTCTGCAGAACCAGCTCAGTGAGGTGTTTACTTTGCAAAGTACCTTCATCTCTTCGCTCGAAACCTTTTCACACCCCGCATGGTACCAACACTCGCAGTCCTCACATAAAATTCCCGCTTCCCCATTTTTCACTTTTCCCCTGCACCCTTTACACACATCACTATTGTGCTTTTGTTGTTGTTCTATTAATTGATCACCGCCCCCCTCCCTCTTCACTGCTTCTCCTCCCCTTTTTTCCTCTGTCGCTGTCTTCTCTTATCTCGTTTTCCGCCTTGGGGGTGGCGTCCTACTCGCGTACTCACAGCATCCACACAGCTCACCTGCACTCAGCCTCCCCTCATAATCACATCTCTTTTTCCTTGCACCTCTTCCGGTATCCATATTTAATATTTTATTTATTTTATTTGTTACACGTTATTCTTTTTTTCCGGAAGCTGGCTCTCTGTTCACACCTCCGCTTTTTGTGTGCAATGCTATGCCACATGAGCGTCTCTTCTCGTACCAGCGTCGATCTCCCAATGGCCATTCGTTGCCAACTTGGGTATCTGTTCCTGGACCCGTCTTACTACGACGTCACGTTCGCGCCAGTAAATATGAACCCCTAGTTGATGAGATTAAGTTGTTAGAGGCAAACCCACAATATGGTCTTATAGCAATGCTTCTGGGCATTCCTATAATAAAAACCTCCTGGGAAACTTAAATATATATATCATCATTTATCATGTATAAAATTCAATTCTTTTGTCATTTAAAGAATTCATTATGCATTACTTTAACTTGTCAATTTAATCATTTAATTATTTTACTTTAACTGTTAATTTAATCATTCATTTATTTTACTCTAACTTTGTCAATTTAATCTTCCAAATTAATTTACTTCAACTTTTGTAAATCAAATCATTTATGTTAAACTTAATAATTAATTAATTCATTTATTTTCTTGTCAATTCAATTAACGTATACTGTTCCAACCAACACTCTTAAATTTCACAGACAAACAAACAAACACACGTTCCCAGCTCGACCAAATAAGCACGTGAACCTGCCCACCCGACTCGCTGCTCTCGTCGTCTAAAGGTCGGTAACCATTCCTTCTACAATTATTCATTTACCTCCAAATATATCATACTGAATTAATTCCACTCTCACATTCTTTGCAAACGACAATACGAGAGTAAGTCCTAATTATATTTGCTTCTCATTGCAGCCCCCAATTCCCAGTCCATTATAGATACTTTAAAATACTCTAAATTACTACACTATATTACTTACAACTCAATATTATTTACTATATCAAAGATATTCTATTATACTCTATATTATTATTTACTCTATATTGTTTCACCATATTATTCACCATATTTACTTAACCTACTTATCTCTGTACATTCGTTAGATTTTACAAATATATTTATATTTGTGTAATTGTCTTTCTTAACGCCCAAGTCATTCTTCCAAAATTTATTTCGCTGTCGCCTTTGGGCCTAAAGCTAACGGCAGACATCTTCGATCAAACAAAATTTATGGGTATGGTTTTCGAAACGCTATCTAGGCTGATTTATTAACCGAAGATAAATCACATTGATAACCATACACTATACTCTTGTAAGATTTGTCGATAGACGCGAATCAATGATATCAGTGCATGACTTGGCTCCGAATGGTAACGTATCATTATATGAGAGGCAAGAGGATCTATCTCAACGTCGATCCTTCTACAGAGACTCGTTTGGTGGAGATTCTTCCGGTACTTACTGTCGATTCATCTGAGTTGAATTCTTCCAATGCTGCAGGTGATCAGAGTATATTCATCAAGGAAAGAGATAGGAAGGTGGATTTTCTTCTGGTCCGGGTGTCTGGTGCTCCAGCTAATCTCCAACGTAGGGATGAACCCTCCGCCCCTGCGCATGCTGGCCCGGAACAACTGCGCCGATCTACGCGGGAACGCCACAAGCCTCTTCGCTATATAAAACAATGATTCTTCAAGGGAGGCGTTAATGTGGTGATCTAAGCTTCATGTAACGATATATGTATAATTGCCTAATGGGTTACACTACATTATTTTGTTTACTTATAACTAATTGTGTTTGTTAACCTGATTAGAATGGTTATGTTTACTTATATTGTTTCTCTTTTATTTTCAGACTGCATTGATGTTTTGTTAGTTGAATAAAGCCTAGAGAAAGGTATTGAAGCTTTATTATGATCACCACACCCGTGAATAATTATAAGTGTGTTTTCTGTCAATGGCAACACATATCTAATAAATGTACTGTGTATAAAACTTATGATAATCGTATTGATAGAATAAGAGAATTAAAGTTGTGTACGAGATGTAGCGATAAACACCCTACAGAAAACTGCCGAATAAAACTCAATAAGTGTTTAAAGTGTAAAAAGGCCCTTCTTCATTTTAATTTTTGTGACGAGTTGCCAACCATTGAACAAAGAGTTTGTGCTGTGCAGTCCTCAAGTCGTAAAATATCGACCGTGTTGCCAGTGGGGAAATGCTCCATGAAGGCTAAGGGCCTAAATATGCAATTAAAGTACTATATGAACAGAGTTCACAGCGTACCTTTATCAGTGCAAATCTCTTAGCAAAATTGAATTTACAATTAAAGGAAAGGTTTGAGTTAGAAATATCTGGGTTCACGGTCGAAATGGACAGTCAAAATTATGGGATAGTAAGATTCACTATTAAAGATGGGAATAAATTTGTAAGATTGCAATCGCTAGTGTTGGATAGATTACCCCGAAACATCAAGATTCACACACCTAGTTAAGGGTGGAGTAAGGATGTCTGGTCCATATTTGGGAGATTTGATAACAGCTGTGGATTTATTGGTAGGAGCGGATCAGTATAACAAATTGGCATGGTTTAACTGAAAGGTAGGACTTTCCTAAAAACAAGGTGAAGATTAGTATGTATGGAAACATCCCTAATAAATACGTGTCCGTTACTAAGGAAGCAAAGTAGCTTTAGTAACCAATATAGATGTACTATCATCCAATAATGTTCCTGATCTGTCAAATTTGTGGAGGTTGGATACAATAGGGATTCAACCCGAAAGAATTAATTATGAAGAACGGGCAGTGATAGATCAATACAAAAATACGGCACAATTCAAAGAGGGAAAGTAATTAAAGAGGCGAAGTGCCCAAAAATTTAATTAATCAACAATAAACAAAAGAGGCGTAGTGCCCATACAATAAAAAGTTAAGAAGACTACAGCAAAGCAAGAAGAAAAAATGGGGAGTAATCCTCCCAAAGGCGATAACTTTATATCACCAAACAAGCAAAAAAGGATAACAAAGCTACGAGTTAGCATAAAGTTTAATTGAAAGGCTTGAATGCCCATTTCAAATGACGGAGGAAAAATTTTTTAGACATAAACAGATATTTAATAAAGATATATATATATAAAAGGAAAGATAAACAAAGAAGGAAAGAGCAGTTTAACACTACAGGAAGGTCAGCTGACGCTGTTCCAACCAAATGGAGGAAACCATTATAAACCAAGGAAAGAGTATAATGCCTGTGATGCCCTCTGCTCCAGGGCAATACTAAAATCTCCTTCAACACTATCATTATCTACTGCACCTTTTCACCACTTTCTACATCCAATCCAATCCATTAGGTTAAACTGCCCTGGAAACCCGACCCCTAAAACCTACCAAACAATTACAAATTAGCTGAAATCCCACTGGATTCATTGAGATCTGGTTCTAGGCTCGGACTAAATCAAGGCGGGAGAAAACTGTCTTGCCATGAAGATGGTCTACTATGCTCTGAATCCTTGGCGGTGGATATCTGTCCGGTTTGTTTATCGCATTGAGGGATTGAAATTCACCCACAACTCTATACTCACCTGGGGTCTTCTTCTGCACCATGCGAATGGGTGAAGACATGGAGATTTCGACGGCCGCACTACACCTTCTTTCAACAGTCTTGAAAGTTGCTTTGGCAATTTGTAGTTTTTCCATTGGAAGTGGCCTTGGGCGGGCGAAAGTTGATGGGGCGCTACCCGTCTCAATGGTGTGAACAACGGAATTAGTCGGTGAACCAATATCAACACACTTCGGGTTATATATAGTCTCATGTTTGCGGAGAACTGTCCTGCAATTAGGTTGGAGATGCGAGAGGTCATTAATAATTAACGAGATCACTGGTTCGCTTGACTGTTTTACTTTAGAAACTAGGCTAGTCTGGTTATCAATTAGGACACCACGAGCACAGTCTACTAAGAGGTTAAAATGAGTAAGAAAATCGAATCCTAATAATGGCGACGTAATATCTTCAACTACGAACGTCCATAAAAATGAATGTCTCAAGGTAGGGATGCGTATTTCCAGTTGGACTTCTCCATGCACTCCTATCTTTCCTCCATTAGCCGTCGCGATGTTACCCACGATTTGCGTAGCACGCATAATGGCAACTATATTAAATGCAATTAAGGACACGTTCGCGCCAGTGTCTATCAGAAATTTGCACTTCCTCTCATTATTCGGGCAGCGACGGTGAGAAGAGTCGGAACGCCGGTTGTCGCATTTACAGCGGCCTGTCGATCTCATTTATCGAGGGGGCTGGGGAAGACGGTCTAGAGACGATGGCTGCATTTAAAGGTTCTCACCTCGCCTTGGCCAACTGTACCACGGTTTACAGTACTTCGCACTCGACTCAAAGTATAAGTGTGAACGGCGCACCACCTGGTTTTTGATTACGACGGAAGGAGCGTAACCCTAATGGCACACCTTTTGAGTAATTATTATTATTATTATAATTATTATGCACAAACCTAGATTAATTACTACCAGGATATACCCCGACGGGAGTGAACGCAATTTTTTCAATTCACATTATTTATCGGTGGATGACACTAAGAGCACTTATATCTGGGAACGAACCATTATTACTACTAGTTTCGCTATTATTTATATTATAACACTGTGCCTTGTAAAACGGCATGAGCTTATCAGCCATTTTCCCCAATTGGGCAAGAGTCAAGTCCTTTTGCGGGGCGGTGTTCGGAGGTAAAGACTGGATAAACCTGTGTCTCACCAAGTCATCTCCCACTCCAACTTGCAGAGCTGTCTTTCGTAGCTCTTCGAGATTTACAGAAGGTCGTCCGGTCCGCGGAGAATACACGATTAACTTCTCATAGAGCTCAGGATTCGTCCTCTCAAAAAGTCCCATGATTTATGTTCGTAGGAGCGAGTAATTCTGCGACGAGAGGACCGCAGCTGGCAGACGATCGACTGTCTCGGGAGGCAACGCTGCCAGAATATGAGAATATGATAAAATTTAGTTTCCTCTCGTTGTATCCTTGAGATGTGAAATTGTGCCTCCATAATTTTGAACTATCCTGCGACTGCTGCTTCATTAAACACAGGAGGTCTGATGGTGATCGCGTTGGTGAGTTCCATTTCTTGGTGTGGAAGAAAATGAGCAGCTTGTTGCCCGCTTTGTGAATCCATTTTGTTGTATAGTCACGTTTCGCTCGACGAAGAAGGGTCACCAGTTATAAGGGTTCGATAATGATTTCTCTTTCGTTGTTTGGTAGGCTGGGTTAAGTGACCAAATGCTCCTTAGGATAAAGCAAAATATATAACTGGATTCTTTATTCCTTGGTAAACAGCTGGAACAAGTCTCGAAATGGCGAACGGATATGACAACTTCTCTCTTCTTGAATAATAATGATTGCTAACTCCCTTTTTCCACAAAGATACACCTATATAAATAGCCATTCTATCTACTCATAATTCTACAAAATTCAACCAATCAAGATTAAGATACATTTAATTGTTATACTTATGTTCATTTTTGGAATAACAGACCTTAGCGTTAACAAATTGACCAATCAGCTTTTAGACATAAACACTGCAATAATTGTTCAATCAGCGTTACAATAGATTTATAAAAGTTAATAACGCTCAAACCGTTTGCATGTAAACACAGCTGGAATCCATTTTCCGAATTTTTATTTACTCAGTCTGTATGCTTGCTCTCTCGCTGCGAACTGGTAAAGGCTATCTCAGGTAAAGGAGAAAAAGTTTTAGGGAGGACTTAAAAACGCCTTTCTCAAAAAAACTTCTAAGAAGAAATATATGCGCTCCTGGGGCTGATTGGAGACTCCTCCTGTTCCTCTTGAGCGAACTGCCCCCCCTGAAGAGGTTGCTCTTCCTTATTCTAAATTATTGACTCTTTACTCATACTTTTTACCTCAAACTTACTTCTTACTAGCACTACATATCTTGGTCACCGGCAAGGTCTGAGTTGCAGTTGGTAGTAAGGTATAGTGAATCCCTGCAGGGGACCCTCTTAAGGGGCTAGAAAAGGGGCGCCGATTCTCGGTCACGAGCCAGAACCCAACTGTGGACCGCTGTTAGGGCTAGGCCCAGATATGTTGGGTTGATCGAGGAGAGTGCGAAAGTTGGAAGGTAGGCGAGATGGAACTAGAGCAGATAGAGGGGCTCCTCTCACTAGTGGAGACTGGATAGAGTCTCCACAGCTGAAGATCGACAGAAGAACACCTCTCTTCGGACGGGGGATGACTTCCAGGGAAGATGGGCCCACCAGACTTCAAAAGGCTTCTCCTTAAACTCATACCCAACGGAAGGAAAAAATCACTACAGGGAGTAGTGCAATGCATATTTACTAATCTGGAAATAACACTAATCAAATGCATTGACACACCATCTGGATTCACAGTAATTTGCCCATAAAATAAAGACGTAGAGCAGCTACTATCATCTGCTGGGAGCATTACGCTAAGGAAGTTGAATTTGGAAGCAAGAGTACCCCAACAAATCGCGCCTAACAGAAGTGTCATCTGCCGAAAAATTGAGTCCTGGGAAGGAGAGCACTTATGCCAAGAAATAAAAGAACTACAGGAGAGGCAAAAATGGCTCAAGATAGCAGAGCTGGTCGAATTAAAAGATCACACTCACGTTTTCAAGGTCATTTGCGAATCTACCGAAATGGCTTCAAGGATCTTCGAACAGGGACTTCTCGCTTTTAACATAAGAAAACCATCCGCCTACATACAGAGAGATGTCTTCACAAGCATACAGATATGCTTCAGATGTTATGCGTTGGAGGAACATACGACTCAAAATTGCCACCCAAAGCACCTAATCATCTGTTTTAAATGTGGAACTGAAGGCCATTCTTGGCGTTACTGAAACAACACAGATTTAAGATGCATTAACTGTCAAGGGGAATACAGAACTATGACCATGATCTGTCCTATAAGAAGAGAAATTAAAATGAGAAAAGAAACAGAGTCAAACCAAAATGATGCTAACGTAAATAAAAACTCATACGCATCAATGGCAAAAAGTGACCAACAAGGCCCGGCAACGCAGATAAATTTGGATGGTCCTCTCAAGGTGAAAATACTTACTTGTATATTACATGCCCACGTGATGAGCATAGCTAAGCCTGGAAGATACGCAACAACAGCCAACAGCATGTTACAGGAAAACGGGCTCGAACCGATGAAATTTCCAAAAGAAGTCGACTCATCGGTCATTTTCAAATTCAAGGTCACAGAAAAGACAAAACATGATTTAATCGAAGAGGCGAAAGGAGTCCAACATGAAGCAGAAACAGAGGAGGACACAAATAGAGATGACTCAGAGAGTGAAAATACCTCCGACGACACAGAGCAAGAGTGCACATGGGTTACTCGCAGGGAAGCCCAAAGATTTAACAGATCTAAATCCGCAAGTAAAATGGGTCCATCACCCAGAGATGAATTACCAGAAGGACCCTTGAACGCAATCAGCAGAAGGGGAACCCAGGAGAAACGAAATAAGAACCAGAAAAAGAAAAAGAAACACCGATAACGTAACAGACAGGACAAACAAAACGGAAAACGAATAAAAGAACGGAAATGGACAATTGGATTATGGATATTAAGAAATTAAAAATACTACAAATTAACATGAAGTCCGATTAGCGATTACCGATTCACCAGCTCGCCAAGTCCGATTCGATTATCCGATTTAAGTGCCAAAAATCTAAGTCCGATTAGCGATTATCCGATTCGATTATTTTTTTTAATTGCGATTCGATATTTTTAAAAGCGATTCAATGTTTTTAAAGCAATTTTGAATGTTTCTAAAGGGAATTTAATACTTTTTTACCTTAAATAAGCCATTTCTAACTAATACAAAGAGAAACCAAGCTTTTAAGATAAAAAATAAACATTTTATTTTAATTAAAATATAATGTAACAAAAAATTAAACTATACATTACATATTACACAAAATACACGCAGTAATAGTAATATATTCTCTCAGAAAAAAAGATAGGCTCAACTAACAACTTTGTTCCATATATACCTCATAATATTTTAAGTTTTTCACTCTACTCTACCCTAAGCCCACCAGCTTAGTCCTCGTCTTCCTCTTCCACCTCGTGGGCCTTCTTGAGAAAGTGGAGGTTGCCTTTCATGAAGACGAGGGCCTCGAAGTTCGGTGCAGCTAGGGCCGCCCTCTTAGGCCTGAGGATGTCCGACCTATAGCTGAACACGCGCTCGACCGAGGCGGAGCTCGGGAGCGGCATGTTATACTTGAGGAAGAGTGCTACCCAAGCATCACGGAACTCGAGCGGTAATAGATTGGACGAGAGAAACGGGTTTTCCCTCAGTGGCATCCTCGACCAGTTGTTGATCTCTTTTCTGACCTTCTCCTCGAAGCTCTCCTCTTGCTGCCCATCCTCTATGGCGAACAGGTAGTCCGTTCTGCTGGAGCCTAGCTGCGGTCCCTGCTGGGGGCAGGGTCCATGCGCTCGTCAGGCCGGACGAGGGCGAGAAAGTCTCTGATGAGCTTGTCCCTCACCAGGTCACAGTAGATCTCATTGTCCTGTCTCTTGCAGATGGCCCTGACCGTGGCGAGCTTGTGGTGGGGGTGCAGCGCCGTAGCCATCAACAGGTCCATGTCCACAAAGAGGTGGCTGAACCTGCAGTAGAAGAAAGGTTTTAAAACAAATTTTAAAATATATCAGATTTGTCAATTGAAAAATAAAATTTCATTGCACTGATTTTATTTAATTTCAAATGAATCATTTGACCAGCAAGGCTTATAATCATTTAATAATAATATAATATAAAAAAAGCACTTATTAAGTTTTAACTCACTTTGAAAAAATATAATAATAGAAAATAATGATAAATAATAATATCATAATATGATTAACCTGCCATCAAAGCCCTTTGCTCCAGGCTGGTGGAGGCGGTGGGCCACCAGGTTCTGAGCATGGACAATGCTGTCGTGACGCGACAGCGCCTCCAGAGAGTCTTTGAACACTTGGAGGTGGGGGAGAAAGCACCCCATGTATGCCTTCTTCTCGCCCTGGAGTACGTCTAGGCAGGTGGTGAGGGGGGGGGAGCCACCCTGACGTACTCCGACCAGATTTGCACGTCATCCTGCGTGATGTGCAGGAGGGGGTGGGGATGCTGCCGCTGACATATCTGGTTAAGCTTTTTCCTCTTGTCCAAGTCGAGCACCTCGTTCAGCAGGCACTTGTAGGCATCGTGGCTAGAATTCCAACTGGTGACGCCAGAGGTAACAAGCTTCTTGTCCAGAGAGGATTTAATTGTATTGGCCGTCACTGTCTTTCTGCTCTGGGCGTTTCACGCGCTCTGGGCCTTGGCGGCCGGCTTGCTGAAAGTCGGTCTGGTTCGGGTGGTCCAGCCGGGCACGTTCTCCATATCCCTGGAGAACAGCAGGTTCACTGTGTGTGCCGCACAGCGGTGATGGTTGGGAAGATGCACCACCTCTTCCTGCTGGTTCATCTCATTCAAGGTGTCTGCGAGGTGTGCACCACCTCTGGGTCAACCACGTCTTGTCCTTGCTGCTCTGCATCCCGCTCGATGTTGCGGTTAAAGGCGCTGTTTTAGTTCCCCCCCCATTGTCAGTGGTGGTGCTGATAACCTAAAAAGCAAAATAATGTTTTAATACAAAGTTTAATTTTATTTATCAGTATGAACTTGAAGTATGATTCCAAAGTCAATACGATAATAGTCATCACTTTGTTATTTTTACAGACTCCCTCAGTTCTCATCAAAGTATTAACGACAAACATACATAACATATTTCACGCAGACTACAGCATCAAATTTATACAATATTACAAAGTAAAAATGTAGAATTTTGCTGGATACCTGGGCAAATACAAAGACAAATAGGCAAAAATTCTTAGAGTTTACACACCTTTCTTTTGATGCCGAATTCGTCGTGCAGCTCGGAGATCGCCTCTGCCAGGTAGGTCCCCGTCTGGCTCACGGTTATCTCCTTGATGCCGAGGACGGCGGAGTGCCTCTTGAATGTGACCTTGTCCAGCCATGTCACCGTGATCCCCGGTAAGGCCCTGTTGCTTGCCGACCAGCTGTCGGCCGTGGTAGCGACGAACTCTTGTTTGGCGAGGAGGTCCGTCAGGTCAGCCTTGGCCTGGTTTCCCATCGCCCTGATGTCGCAGGTGAGCTTCCGCTGGAGGGGACCTTGAACTGTAGGCAGGCGTACGCCCACAGGGCCTTATTGTGTTCATTGTCTGTCTCTGAGGCAGGCTTCATGCAGCCAATAAAAGACCTGAAGCAAAATTAGAAGTTTTAAAATAAATTTCAAATTACAAGATTTTTTTATTCATCATGTCATTTTTTGTATGA
Source organism: Ceratothoa steindachneri (assembly GCA_963969495.1). NCBI lineage: Eukaryota > Metazoa > Arthropoda > Malacostraca > Isopoda > Cymothoidae > Ceratothoa > Ceratothoa steindachneri. Next base: position 19,372,918 of record OZ018322.1, on the reverse strand, counting down.
GTGTATGAGACATATAAATTGTTAAAACATGTTTAAGAAGTAAAAACAGAAAACTGTTAACAGTTTAAACCATCTATATTCAATTTAATGAATTTATTAATATTATTCAATCATTCAGTGTCTAAACTGAGTTTCACAGTTTTAAAAATAAAACACTAAAAAATTAAAAAATATATTAATACTTTAACTTTCAAAATGAAAATCACTCACCTATAGTACAGGTCGAGGCATTTCTTCTGGGAGAACTTCTCCTTGAAGCTCTCCTCGATGCTGGCCTGCCTCCTGGTCGCGGTCGCATCTTGTAAGGACTTGTAGCGGCCGCGTTTGCTGGCGCCCTCGAGAGCTGCCTTGAGGTCGTGGACTTGACCAGGGTGGTACCTGTGGTAGTGTATCTAAAAAGTAAAAACAAAAATAAATTAAAATTTATATAGTAAAAACTAAAACTAAATGCTTTCTTTTAGCCTGTTTAGTCTTTGTCAAATAATTATAAATCCTGGTAAAAAAAAGTCTTTAAATAAAATAAATTTAAAGTCACCTTCAGGTTTGAAGTTGTTCCCTACTGAATTTTGAGTGTCTTTGAGCCCTTGGTGCAGGTAGCCTTGTTGTTGTCCAGGACCTTGAAAACACGACGATGTGGCTCCAACTGTTCTCCTGGCTGAGGCTGGAGCTGTCTGTCTCCATTGTGGCTTTGCTCTCAGTCGACTCGTTCGAGTCCAGCGACATCCTGCTCTTGCTGCGCGAGATTGGAAGGATCAGGGTGTCATCCACGCCCCCATGATGTTGTTGTCGTTAACCGCCGCCGCCTGGTTGTTGTGATGGGAGCCCAGGGACTTCTGGTTTGCGCCGCTAGCGTTCCTGTTACTGGGAAGTCAGAAACCTCCCCATACTGGATGTAACGGACACGTCTTTGTCCTCTATCAGAGATGGGAATAAAACTCCGTCTTCGATAAGGTTACTTCTTTTGCAGGCGCTAAATTCTGTACAAAAATTCAGATTTAGAAACTAAATCCCGAAACGCACAAATACATGCTAAGTTGAATGTACAAATAAGTGCTAACTAGCAACAAGCAAGTGCGCACAAGTAAGAAGCCGGTGCGTACGAATACATGATAAAACTTGCATGAAATGTCTAATTCACGAGCTTTAAGCTTGATTTATCGTTACTTTATGAAACTAATAGTCTAGATATGATCATATGAATACCATTAGAACGAAAAAGAAATACTAAATGCAAATGTTAATGGTGCAACTTACTCCCGTTGGGGTCCGCAATAGTAGGAAAATGAAAACAAGATTACTTCGAAGCATTCACAAGTGGTGGCAAGGGAGTAGCGCACCAGTAGCTTTCTGTCATGATGACTGGCTCTAAACTGGTGCGACGCGTCATTTAACCGATATGAGACGCGTATGAAAAACCAAAACTAAACACGTATTATACCTACTTTATACTTGTAAAGTATAACCTTTTTATTATATATGATTTAATAATTAATCATAATATTTTACGCATTATATTATAGAGAAAATACGAAATTGTGAATAGAATAGAATAAAACGAAAAAATATTTACTTGAGAAAAATATAGAAAAATTTATTAAGAAAATGCTATTGCGAAAAAAAAACAAGGACGACGTCGACCTGGATTAATCGCAACTCGCTTGAAATTTTCGGCAGTCCCATTGCGATTATCCGATTTGTTTGGAGGGGGCTAGTCTGATTCGATTATCCGATTCGAAAATGCGAGTCCGATTAATCGGATAATCGGACTTCCGAATCGGACCGCCACCTCTGATTTTGGAAACATATCAACAGATTAAAGACACGGACAGCAAGGGATAAATTCAAAGTTAAGTATGCAAGGAACAACATTTTATAAGATGAGGAAGAAATAGAGGCATTATTTAGAGAGCACTGGAGAAATGTATTGAAAATTAGCGAAGAAGAGGACTATGACATTGAATTCGAACATCAGATCGTGGACATACTTAATGAGGAGATCGAAAAGACACACCCCTTCCACTTTGTCGAGGAAAGGAGAAACAACAACGAAGGAATAGACGCAATCATTACATCTGATGAATTAAAAGAAACGATAAAGAACTTCCGACAGAGAACCCCAGGCAGATCGGGACTCACCAGATTAAATTACCTTGAAGCTCCCCCGAACATACTGGAGGGAGTGAGAAATGTCTTCAATGCGTGCTTTATCACGGGATACTTTCCGGATGAACTGAAAGTGGCGAAGATGATATTGATATACGAGTACAAAGCGGGAAAACCCCCAGATTGAGTGGGTAATTACCGCCCCGTCTCGCTACTAGATTTCATCAGTAAGGTATTGTAAAAAATAATTAATAACAGACTGTCCAAATTCCTCGATGATAATGGCCGAAGAAACAGCTGCCAATTTGACTTTAGGATAAACAGAAGCCCGGAGATGGCCCTTGGAGTCATCCTTGAAAAGATAGCGAAAGCAAAGAGAGAAAAAATGAGCGTAGACATCGTATGCCGGGACGTGCCCAAGGCATTCGACAAAGTATGGCAGAGGGGTATACTACTCAAGGTACTCAGATTAGGAATTAACAAAAAGATCGAAATGATTTTATGTGATTATGTAATGGAGAGACGTGCTAATGTGGAAATAGGATATCGGTGAGAAATATTAGAGCTCACTGCGGGTTTGCCCCAAGGCGGATGTCTGAGTCCGTTTCTCTATTCAATCTAACATAACATAATTTCACGGATGACAAAAGACACAAGGGCCTATCAAAGGTCATCCGCATCTGTCAAAACCCACCCACAAAATGCATCCATAGGATTGTGTCAGATCATACATCTACAATACACAAATTAATCAATCCAGAGAATACTGTCAGATCTTGTATCTCTAATTATAACCATCCTAGGAATGTATACAAAACTAAAAGCATCATCATCAAGACTCGTCAAAATCCAAATCTAGCGTAATATACAATAATAAAACCTGCATCCACAGGAATGAGTCCAGAATACCCCCACCAAAGTTAACCCTCCCTCCCTATAAAATCATCTAATCTGCGTTTGAATACATTCGAGTTTGGACTGTCTACCGTCTCAGATGGCAAACTATTCCAGTAATCCATCACTCCATTGGTGAAAAAATACTTTCCAACTCCGACCTGCACCCCCGTTTTTCAATTTTCAAGTGGCGACCCCCAGTCCCATTACTACCCTCCAACTCAAATAACTTGTCAAAATCCAACTCATCCATCCCAGAACAGATTTTAAAAAGCTCAGTCACGTACACAGCAGATGTACCACCACCAAGAAATGTGGGCTGCTTGAACATCCATTTTGCCGCGACGTCACCTAGATCATAGTTTGCTCATACAGGAACGGCCAAATGCAAGCTAGGATTACTGCAGAAGAGATGAGAAGCATTAATAAATACGAAGAAAATGGAAAATTAAAACCAACAGGGATAAATTTAAAATGGTACCCGTGTACAGGAGGAGCATCTCATGTGTATATGTAGAAGGACAGCGCTACAGATACGACAAAGAATGTAAGGTGCTTGGACTAACCATTACGAAATCAGGTTATAAAAAGCACGTAACTGAGAGGGTAAATCGAGGGAAGATAGTTAACCTAAGCAGGAAAAACAAGAGGAAAATTTATCAAGCCATAGTACAGTCCACGATTATTTATCGAACCATCGTGATATACACGATCTCGAGAATAACCTATTAAGTTTCCAAAAAGTCCAAAACAAAGCTATATACTTAATAACAAACAATAAAAGAGGAGAAAAAAAGAAGATACGAGACCTGCACAGGGAAGCAAAGATAAAGCCACTTAACAGAATAATTGTAAAAAGAGCAAGAAGTATAGGTAGGCGCTATCGCGTAAACGATATCGGGTTATCGGTTATCCGATTTTTTTTTTGTCACGTTATCGATTCATCGGTATCTCCGATACTTTTGGTTCCAAACTAGCGATAATTGATAATTTCAGTTTTTGGTTCCAGTTTAGCCCAGGGGCGAGCCGCGCGTGCCTTGGAGGCAGAAGTAGGTAGGTCCGAGCTGGGAGGAGGATCCTCAAAACCTATGAGGAGATGAAGGAGAGCCTCACCAGGTAAGATGCTAAGAAACAGTATTCAAATATTCTTACTATTGTATTATAAAATACCGCTATATATAGTCAATAATAAATATTGATTATAATTTTGGATTTATCGATTATCACCTTATCGGGCGATAAATTTATCGCCAGTTATCGATTATCGGTTATCGCGGATAAGGTTATGATTATAGATTTATCGGTTATCCTGATACATTTTTTTGTTATCGCGCCAACCTATGGCAAGGAGAGTCATAGAAAAGACACATAATGAAGTAGGAATTGAATTAAACAACCAAATTACCCAAAGAGAAGGATGGAGATCACACAGATTATTCCAAAGTTTCCCAAGGATAGTAGAAGGAGGAAAATATGACGAAGAAGAAATCTACACCTAGAGAAAGAGAATAATATTTGACGACGACTAAGAATAATTGAATAACCGAAGCATCACCAGAGAATATCATATAGTCAATTATAACTAAGATAGGAATACGAAAGAATAGATGGAGAGATAAAAACCTACACCAGTTTTTAGTAAGAATAATTACTAATAACAGTTTGAACGCCAGATAAATACCAACGCTACTTAGACATATTAAAAATAGCTACATATAAAAAAAATAATAAATACAAAAAAATAGAACAGCAATGCGGGACACTCACGCAAATACAAATTTTCTAGCTTCATCACGCTAGCTATAACTACCTATAATAGACAGAGATAAGCCTGACCTCCAGGCAGCTACCACCTCCTTGCAAACCTCTTACTTCCTTCAGTCTTCAACATCTATTGTTTTTTACTATCACATTCGCACATGCGACTTACAGTAGATACGTGGAGCAGGGGTCACGGTAAATTGCAAAGTTATAGTTAGAGACAAGCGATACATCGTTGTTCGGATTCCACGTTAAGCTGTAGGTCCCATGACTAAGTCCACTTTTGTCTCCTACTATTTTCTTCGTTATCCTATCCTAAAACTTTCTTCTTCCTCTCACTCCTATCGGAGTACACTGGAATTTTCGTTCCTTTATTTACAAAAGAAAAATACTGCATACTGGGGAGTTAACTTTCCATTTACAAAATAGAGAATGCAAAGCGGGAAGTCCATCTTCCCATTTACGAAAGAGATTAATACAAAGCGGGAAGTCTATCTTCCCATTTAAGAAAGAGATTAATACAAAACGAAGTCCATTTTCCCATTTACAAAAGATAAATAATACAAAGCGGGAAGTTTGCCTTCCCATTTATAAGGTTCAATGTGTGAACCGTTTAAATTTTTCCTCCGAATGTTTTACTTGGTTCGACCCCCACAAAGTCTCGTTCGGATTTTTGATGATGAAATCCCAGTAATAAAGGCACCTCAAATATACTTGTTTCTATACGTGTCGGCATTCACAGCCTTGAAATTGCAATCCAAACTGATTGTCTGAAGAGCACTTACATATTCATTAATCGTTTCGCCATCCTATTGGTTACGTGTCGCGAGATTGTGTCGCTCCACGATCTCATTCGCAGGTTAATGAGGGCGTTTTGAAAAGCAGTAAGAGCATCTTCGAAAGTAGTATACTCTGAAATTATCTTAAAATTTTCGGGACAAACTGAATTGGCTAGGAGGCCAAAATACGAATAATTTGTACCCTCGATTGACACTTTGTATCTCGAGAAGACAAACAACTAGTGTTTAAATACACGTGCAACTTCTGGTGCAGTTGGAAGAACATCCCAACTATCGGGACGAAGACACGTTCCATTCTTCCTAGTGAAATAAATTGAATTAGCACAAAGGTTAAAGAAGGTTCCAAAGTTCGGATTTATTTCACTGAAATAAACAACTACAGAACATAAGTATACAAAGAAAATCCTACATATAATGAGTGGCATAATGTTGGTTTCGCAAACCTAGGAGTCCAGTTAGTAGAGAAACTGAAAGCGGGTAATAAGATATGATATAAAAATCCCTTGGTAGTTCCTAGCTTAAGGAAATACTGGGTTTGATAGGGTAATGCTTTGGGCGAAGTAGAGTCACTGTGCCCGGTAGCTTAACGTTAGAGCATCTGACCGGCAATCAGCAGACCTGGGCTCGAGTCCCGGCGAGGAAGTTCAAACTTTTTACCCCGGCGTTATTTCAATCTTCTCAGTAATGATTGCCTTCAATGTGCCGCCCTTCACTCCCTTTGATCCTAGTGTTCTTCCAATGTCCCTTTCTCTTACCTTAAAAAACCCTCCTGTTTCTTGAGTCACTGCTCATTTGCGTCAAAATTTTCTTTCTTGTACTATATTGTAATGTAGTCTTCAGTACAAATACACATGCAGCTTCTGGTGCAGTTGGAAGAACGTCCAAACGATCGGGACGAAGACCACGTTCCATTCTTCCTAGTGAAATAAATTGAATTAGCCAAAAGGTTAAGGAAGGTTCCAAAGTTCGGCTCTATTTCACTGAAATAAACAATTACAGAACATAAGTATACAAAGGAAATGGTACATGTAATGCACACACTCTCACATAAGAACGCACAAATATAGCCACATGTACATTTCACAAACAAACAATTAATATAGGTGGCATAATGTTGGTTTCACAAACCTAGGAGTCCAGTTAGTAGAAGAACTGTAGGATCTTGATTTCCATACATCATACACGCCATCGCACATTACGACATACTATATGTTTTAATTTTATTTAATATTCAAACCTACAGAAAACAAGGTTTGCTGACCAAAGGGTCGCGTGCTCTCACTTTTTCTGATATATGACCTTACGACCTCCAAAACTTTCAATAATTCAAAGACTAACCTTAGAAGGGGCCTGGAAGTTATATCATTCGAAAGAGAATGCAAAACAACATAAGACTTTCAAATTTCGTTAGAATCGGGCAAATAGTTATGATGTTATTGCCAAATCAAAATAATTCGTGGATCATAAGGTTCCCCCCCTTATCTTTGGGAGGACTTTGGCAATTATATCACTCGAAAGAGAATGTAAAACAACGTAAGGGTTTCGAATTTTGCTAGAATCGGACGATTAGTTACAATGTTATTACAAAAACAACAAAACGGGGCCTGACCGACCTAGTGAGATATAGAGTCGCTCGCAACTAGACTCGCACGCGACTAAAAACCCAGGTTAGTTATGGAGTTAATTAATTATAACTTAATAAATTATTGAAAAAGAATTCACAATCAACGTGAAAATAATTTAGATAAATCTATACGCGTCAAGCGCTTCTCGCTAATCAGGCGCACCACGGTTATTTTCAATTCTTTGTATTATTTTGCTGGTTGTTATCTCAATCTCCCTTTCTCTTCGATATTCAAATGGAGCTAACTCGCACTTATCTGCTTAAAAGCTATCTTGAAGTATCGTTTTTTGATGATGTGGTCAGTCCCATTTCCCAAAGTTTATAGTGGTCAGCGTGAAGAGCAATTATCTCTTGACAGCATAAATTCGAATCGGCATTTTTTTTATTTAGTGGTATAGCTACAGGTTGCAGGCTGTATTCGTTCGTATGATGTATCAGAAAGAAATAAATGTTTTTATTTTTCTAGATATATTCCTTAAATTTTGATCATTCTGTCTTCGTGACATGTTCTATCCATCGTTATTAATGATAACATAACATAATTTCACGGATGACAAAAGCCACAAGGGTCTATCAAAGGTCATCCGTATCCATCAAATCCCACCCGCATAATGCATCCATAGGATTTTGTCAGATCATGCATCGGTAGATATGTAGATTATCGGCGCGAACGATGAGACGTACTATTTCGTCCGTGTTCCAAAATGTTTCACGTTTTTGGAGTACATTTAAGTTGACGGCTCGTGTGGGGGTAAACACAAAGGGGGGATTACACTACGATGATCCTGAGTTTCATTAAATTGGGGGGGGGGGGGGTCTGGGGGGCATGATGTCTCCGTTCTTCCTTTCTCTTTAGATACCTCCTTTCAGGCAGTGGCTGTGCAGCTGAACCTGGATAGGAGGTATACTATCATTTCTGCGTACATTCCACCGTCGGCTGACTTCGATGCAGGGAACTTCCGCCGTGTCATGGCACGGTTGCCGAGGACTTATCTCTTGCTCTGAGATCTGAATGGCAGGCATCCTCTCTGTGGAGATTACTCCATAAATCCCAGGGGACAAGTCCTTGCCGATCTTATTGAAGAGCTTGAGATGGGTGTCCTAAAGTGGATGAGTTTACGCATCACTGTCCGAGAACCGCTTCATGTTCTCCCCTTGACCTATCTTTGTGCTCTTCGGATGCACAGCCTGATTTTGATTGGGGGGTGGTCGATGACCTCCATGGTAGTGATCACTTTCCCATTCAAATATCATTTTTAGGGCAACTGCCGCCTGAGAGACCACCTCGGTGGTGCTTGGTGCAGGCGTCAAGCATTTCAGGAAATGACTGAATTCTCTATCTCAGTCGAGGAGTTTATGTCGGTAGATGAGGTCGTTGAATTCTTCTCCGGCAACTACATTGCCGTGGGCCGGACTACTATTCCCAGAACGTCTGGCGGTTTTGCACGCCGACCACTCCCATGGTGGTCGGCTGAGTGTGAGATGACCCTCAAACAGAAGCTTTATGCCTACATGCGCTATAAGCGCCGGTCGAACGATTTCACTGTCGCTGAATTTCGTTGGGCTAGGGCTAGGTTCCAGTATATATATCGAAGCACGCCCGCCGCTCTTCTTGGCGGGCATATGTGTCTTCACTTAACAGGAAGACCCCTTTAGCTGAGGTGTGGAAGCGAGTCAAAAGGATTCGGGGCAAGTTCTCGCAGGACCCCCCTCCAGTTCTCCAGGAGAATGGGGCCGCAATCTCGGACCCCGCGTCCGTGGCGGAATCCTTAGCGACCGCTTTTTCCGCATTCAATGCACGACATGATGTCGCGGAAAGCCGCCAGCTGGACTTTACCTCCAGAGGCAGAGAACCTTTCAGCGACAAGTTTACTGTGAGTGAGTTGCATTCCACTCTCGCTTCGTGTGAGGACACCGCCCATGGTCCGGACGATGTCCCGTATGCCATGCTTCGACACCTGGGTGAGTGAGGCATTGCCTTTCTGTTTGATTTGTTCAACAGGATCTGGGTGGAATGTCTTCTCCCAGACTCCTGGCGAATTGCTACTGTGCTCGCCTTTCGCAAACTGGGGAGAGATCACTCTACTCCGACTGGTTTCCGCCCAATCTCTCTAACCTCTTGTGTGTGCAAGTTGATGGAGAAATTGGTAAATGTTAGATTAGCCTTTTTCCTGTACAGCGGAGGCTATCTGTCTTCCGCAAGTTCCACTCCACGTCGGATGCTCTGCTCCGCCTGGAAAATGCTGTCTGCGAGGCTTTCCTTCGTAGACAGCACTACGCCAGTGTTTTTCGATCTGGAGAAGGCCTATGATACCGCATGCGATACGGTATCATGGAGACTCTCCACACGATGTGGGTGAGGGTTCGCCTACCAATGTTTATATCTGAATTTTTGCAAGATTGTCGATTCCGCGTGCGGGTGGGGGGAGCCCTCTCTGGCCCAAAGGAGCAGGAAGAGGGTGTCCCGCAGGGAAGTGTCTTCAGTGTCACTCTTTGCCCTGAGCATCAACGGCATCACCTCGGTGCTGCCGGAAGATGTTCTCGCTACGCTCTACGTGGACGACCTTTCGATCTCTTGTCGCGGCGCAGATGCCAACTCTAGAGCGTTGGCTCCAACAGGCATTGAACCGCGTCTCTCTCTATGCCGAAGCGCACAGGTTTCGGTTTTCTTTGGCTAAGAATAAGGTGGTGCACTTCTGCCGCCATCCACGGCTTCACCCCGACCCAGATTTGTTTCTTAATGGGGTGCGCCTGGATGTGGTGTAGTCGCACCGTTTCCTTGGTTTTGTATTCGACCGACGCCTCACCTGGGAGGCTCATATTCACAGCCTTAGGGTCTCTTGTACCCGCGCCATGGACATCCTCCACTCCGTGACGTTCAGCGCTTGGGGGGCTGATAGGGCTACTGCCTTACTTTTTTATCAATCCTTTGTTCGCTCGAAGCTCGACTACGGATGCGAGTTTTATGCATCTGCAGCCGAGTGTTTATAGCGGAAGGTGGATTCGAGCCCGGCGCCTCCCTCAGTCGTCAACAGCTCTCACTGCATCACATTGGCTTTCTTCCATGCCACTGGCACAATGCCACTCCAATGATTTTCTAAAGTTGCATGCTAGGGGCTCACTTAATAACTCTGTTTCCTATTTTTCAGCCATTTAGTTATCCAATTCAAAACCTTCCCACATATCCAATGCAGCTTTAATTTATGAACTAGTTTTCTATGTGGAACCTTATCAAAAGCTTTGCTGAAATCTAACTGATCACATCAACTTTCTCACCCCTATCTAATTCTTTAGTTACATAATCCATGAAATCCAGTAAATTAGTTAAACATGATCTACCTTTTCTAAACCCATGCTGAGCATGATTAATTAACCTGCTACTCTCTAGATGATCAGAAATTCCCTTCTTAACAATCTTCTCAAGAATTTTACAGACTATAGAAGTTAAGCTTACCGGTCTAAAGTTATTTGGGTCCTCTTTGCTTCCCCTTTTAAAAATTGGCACTACATTTGCCAATTTCCAATCATTTGGTATTTCTCCAGACTCTAGTGATCTAATAAATATCTTCTCAAGAGCTACTGCTGTCTGCGAGGCTTTCCTTCGTAGACAGCACTACGCCAGTGTTTTTCGATCTGGAGAAGGCCTATGATACCGCATGCGATACAGTATCAGTCTTCGACTGACCTTCGAACAGGTAGCACGTGTTTTATAGAGCTCTCAGTCTGTTGATCTATTTTTCAGATTTTTCTATAGTTTGTTTGTTTTTTTGTTTTTTTTTTCTCACCACAATCAGCGAAAGCTAAGTTGCTCTTCTTTTTTTATTTCTTATTGCTACTTAAATTCTTTCTTTGTTTGAATAAGTGATGGAGTTTGGGGATGAAAGTGAGCATGAGTGTCGGAATGTATGCATTGGTTGTGGTGTATTAGGTGAGGGGTATACATGTGTTGTATGTGGGCTGCGTGAATGCATTGTAGATTTAGAGGGGATGAGAAGGCAGGATTTAGACAGGATATGTAGGCTGGAGGGGTTAGTTGCTGAGCTCAGGAGGGAACTTAGTGTTAGGCCTAGAGCTGGGAATAGGTTAGGTGGTGAGGTAGGCCAGTTAGATGTTTCAGGTGAAGGTAGAGGGCCAGTGGAGGAGGTAGGATGTGATAGTTCTAGTGATAGTGAAGTTAGCCCCCTTAGATTAGTTAGAAATAGGCCTAGTGAGGATGGGGGACAGTGGAGAGTGGTTAGGAAACATGAAGCTAGGGAGGCTTCTCCTGTTCTTTGTGAGAATAGGGTTGCCTCTGTTGAGGTGGTTAGCCAGGGGGAGAATAGGTGTGTGAGTCAGAGGGACACAGATCCTATTAGCTTGACTAATAGATTCAGTGCCCTAAGAGAGGAAGTAACTGGAAGTGATATGACTGATGGGGGTGGGGGTGGAGTTCGAGTGACTGGTAGTTTGAATGAGAATAGGAGTGGGGATGGAGTTAGGTCTGTGGGGGTTAGGAATAGGAGTCTGACTGAAGTGCTTGTGATGGGTGATTTGCGAGTTAGATATTTAGATAGGAAGTTGAATGCAAGTAGATTGAATGGTTTGAGGGTGTGTTTGCCGGGTGCTGGAGTGAGAGATCTGTCTGATAGGTATGAGGAACTGGTGTCTGGCTGTGCAAGGGATGCTGTTGTGATTACACATGTAGGAGTGAATGATGTGAAGAAAGTGGGTGCATGTGAGTTACGTGAGAGGTACAAGAGGTTGATTGAAAAGGTGAAAGAAAGTAGAATGAAAGGTGTTGTGACAGGTGTGCTTCCAAGAATGGATGTTGGGGTAGAATGGATGTCTCGTGCAATTGGGCTGAATGATTATGTGAGGAGGATGTGTGAGATGGAAGGTGTCATGTTTGTGGATGTGTGGGATAGGTTTGTTGGAATGAAAGAAATGTATGCGATGGATGGACTGCATTTGAGTAGGAGGGGGGTAGATGTGTTGTGGGAGGAGTATGATCGTGTTATTAGGTCTTTGCGGGCGGGAAACTAGATACTAATAGTGGTCAGGGAATTATGAGAGGACATTATAGTACTGAAAGTAGAATGGACTTGGCAGATAACAGAAATAGGTTCCAAGGCGATAGAGGTGAGGTCATTCAAGTTTCAAGAGGTGCTTCAGGGATAGGGGGGTTAAATTGTTTCTATACAAATGCTCGTAGTCTTAGAAACAAGAAGGATGAGCTATTTAGTTATATTAGCAATGAGGATATAGATATATTATGCATTACTGAATCATGGGTTAATGAAATAGAATTTAGTGACACTATAAGTGAATTTGATTTTCAGGGCTATAATATGTACATTAGTCAAAGGACAGGTAGGATTGGTGGAGGAATAATTATCTATATAAAAAACAACATTGTTTCAAGTTTAAATACTTCAATAAAGCAGGATGGAGTTGAGTCACTTTGGATAGATATTAGGTTCAGTAAAAATAGAATGGTGCATTTGGGAGCTTTTTACAGGCCACGTGGGCAGACTGATGATATAGATGAACTAATGATAAGGGAAATAAGTAAGGGATGTGAAACAGATGCAGTTATTATTGGGGACTTCAACTTAAACTCTGTGGACTGGGAAAATATGATAGGTAGGGATAGAACAAGTGGCAGGTTCATAGAATGCTTTGAGGATAATTTTTTGAATCAATTTGTTAACGATTCAACGAGGGGGGACAATATATTAGATTTAGTACTTTCTAACAGTGATCATTTAGTTCAAGAATTGACTGTTGGGGAAGCATTGGGAAATAGTGACCATCAGATAGTTCGTTTTAACTTGGGAATTGAGAAGGGTAAAATAACTGAGAATGCTGAAAAAGTTCCAAATTTTCATAAGGGAGATTATGTAAAACTTCGAAGCTTGCTAAATTTGGTAGACTGGGATATAGAATTCAGAGGTAAAAATGCTTATGGGATGTGGGATACTTTCAAGCATATAATAAATGTAGTCCAAGAACAATGTATCCCAATGAAGGCCATTAGGAACAAAAGTAGGAAACCATTATGGTGGAATCAGGAGATAGCTAGAAAAATTTCAGAGAAGAAAAGGGCATATAAAAAATTACAGGTAGAAAATAATATTCAAAATTTAAGTGATTATAGAATGGCTAGGAATGAGTTAAATAAGATTATAAAGAAGAACAAAAGGGTGTCAGAAATTAAATTAGCTCAGGATAGCAACAAAGATCCTAGAAAGTTCTTTAGTTACTATAAAATTAATAACAAGTGTGGCAGAGTTAAAATAGGACCTATCAAATATGAAGGGTTTGTCAGAGAAACTGATGAGGAAATAGTTGAGGTACTAAATGGTCATTTTGCATCAGTATTTACAAAAGAGAAACTAAATAGTCCTATGTATAGTACTCATAGGTCAGGAAAAGAGGTGTTTACTAACATTTGTGTGGATCGGAGGATGATAAAAGGACTAATAGGTGATTTAGATACTACCAAGGCCTCCGGCCCTGATAATATTCATTCTAGGATACTTAAAGAAGGGGTAGAAAGTATCTCAATAGCTCTGGACAAGTTATATACTAGGTCATTGGAATATGGAGAAATACCCGATGATTGGAAGAGAGCGAATGTAGTCCCCATTTTCAAGAAGGGTAGTAAAGAGGATCCAAATAACTTTAGACCGGTTAGCCTAACTCCTGTAGTCTGTAAAATTCTTGAGAAAATAGTTAAAAAAGGGATTTGCCAACATCTAGAGAGGGAGGGGTTAATCAGCGATGCTCAGCATGGGTTTAGATCAGGTAGATCATGTTTGACTAACTTACTAGACTTTCTGGAGTTTGTAACAGATCAAGTAGATAAGGGAGAGAATGTAGATATAATTTACTTAGATTTTAGTAAAGCATTTGATAAGGTACCACACAGGAGACTAGTTCATAAATTAAAAATGATTGGGATATGTGGGGGTGTTTCAAATTGGATAGCTGAGTGGCTGAAAGACAGGAAGCAAAGGGTAGTGCTAAATGGTGTAAAGTCAGAGTGGAGGGATGTTATCAGTGGGGTTCCTCAGGGATCAGTTCTCGGTCCATTATTATTTGTCATCTATATAAACGATCTTGGGGAGGCAGTTAATAATAAAGTGTCAATTTTTGCGGATGATACCAAATTAGCAGCTGTAGTTAAAGATATTGATGATAATTTTAAAGTGCAGGGGGACTTAAATAAATTGTTATCCTGGGCACATAAGTGGCAAAATGACTTTCAACCTTGATAAGTGCAAAGTTATTAACATGGGAAAAGATAATAGAGAATTTAACTATGAAATGGATGGGCATTGGCTGAGCTCAGTAGAGGATGAGAAAGATCTAGGAGTAGTAATAGATAAGTCATTAAAGTTTTCTAAGCAGTGTATTGAAGCAAGAAATAGGGCAAATAGAGTGCTGGGTTTTATTAAGAGAAATGTCAGTTACAAAAGTAAGGAGGTTATTCTTAAACTCTATAACTCTTATGTTAGGCCACATCTAGAGTACTGTATACAGGCATGGTCCCCACATTTTAGACACGATATTAACCTTCTTGAGTCAGTGCAACGGAGGGCAACAAAGATTATTCCTTCCCTGAGGCACCTTGAATATGAAGATAGACTGAGGGTATTAAATATGTTCTCGTTCGAAAGGAGGTGTGTGAGAGGGGATATGATTGAGCTTTTTAAAATTTTTTCAGGGATAGATAAATTGGATGTTAGCAAGTTTTTTGAGTTAGATGATGGAAATCGGACTAGAGGTCACCACTTGAAAATTAAAAAGCAAGGGTGTAGGTTGGATTCTTAGAAAATATTTTTTCACCAATAGAGTGGTAGACTTCTGGAACAAATTGCCGCAGAGGGTAGTAGGTAGTCCAAATCTAAATGTATTTAAGAGTAGGTTGGATGAGTTTATGGGAAGGGAAGGTTGTGATGGTTCCTAAGTTTTGTATATATTAATATTGTTTGTATATATCTATAGCTGCATGATTTAGTTCTTGACAAGCCTTGATTGGTGATACCCTTGTTTCTGGATGCAATCCTCTGGATGTAGTTTTCCTGGGAGTTTGGGTGCCTTGAAAAAGAGGCCGCTTGACTCGGATGACCTATGATGAGCCCTTGTGGCTTTTGTCATCCGTTATATTATATTGTGGGGGACTTTGATTTTGTCTTCCCCTGGTGATGGTGCTTTTTGTGGGTGGGTTTTGACGGAGGCGGATGACCTTTGATAGGCCCTTGTGGCTTTTGTCATCCGTGTAATTATGTTATGTTATGTTATGTTATGTTACTTTCTACACCTTCTTTGAGTATCCTAGAATGAATGTTGGCAGGGCCAGATGCTCTACTAGTATTTAACTGCATTATAAGCCCTTTAATTTCTTCTCTGTGTATATTAATAGAATTTATCACAACTTCCCTTGACCTAGAATTATCTTCAATTAATCTAACTGGTTACTCTGTTAATACTGAAGCAAAATGATCATTAAGGACCTCAACTATTTCCTCATCAGATTCTTTCAAAACCCCTTCATATTTAATAGGCCCTATTTTATCACTGTTAGATTTATTATTGATTCTATAATAGCTAAAGAATTTTTTAGGATCTTTATTATTATTTTTAGCTAAATTAATTTCTGCTGTCCTTTTGGTTTTCTTAATAATCTTATTTAGTTCATTTCTGGTTAACCTATAATGGTTTAAATTATCTGAACTACTCTCACTTAAGAACATAAGAAAAGAAGGAGACTGCAAAAGACCATTCATGGCCTACACTTGGCAGCTCCTGTTCCAGTCAACACACAAAAGATTTCTTACCAGAGAAAAGTCATCAACATTGTCACCCTTTACAGGAGTTTGTCAGATCTAATCTACAATATACATAAAATGCATCCAGAGGATTATGTCCATTCATGCAACTGCAAAATATAATCTCCCCACTCCTTAGAAAAATATATACATATGTACATAAAAAAAAAGTCAGTCCCATTTAGCAGCTTGATCCATATATTTATCTAATCTATTCTTAAAACTACCCAGAGAGGAGGCTTCTATCACATGTCTAGTGAGCCTATTCCATTCATCTACCACACGATTTGTAAACCAATTCCTCCCAATCTCCTTCCTAAACCTATACTTATCAAGCTTAAACCCATTGCTACGTGTCCTGTCATGTTCACTAAGTATAAGAACCTTACCCAGATCCCCTTTATTTTATCCTTTTACCCATTTGAAGACTTCAATCAATTCCCCTCTGACTCTTCTCCTTTCCAATGTATGTAGATTTATTTTTCTGAGCCTTTCACCATAAGGTAAGTTCCTTAGCCCACCAATCATCTTTGTCATCCTTCTCTGCACAGACTCAAGCAAATCAATATCCTTCCTATAATATGGTGACCAAAATTGTACTGCATAGTCTAGATGAGGCCTAACTAGCGCCAGATACAGTTTTAGAATGACTTCAGCACTCTTATTGCTTACACTCCTCCTAATGAATCCCAATATCCTATTAGCTTTATTCTTAGCATTTAGGCATTGCTTTCTAGGACGAAGGTCTGAACTTACCAAAATACCCAAGTCCCTCTCACAATCGGTCCTCCCTAAAATTCTGCCATTTAATTTATAACTATTCAATGGATTATTTCTACCTATACTAAGTACACTACATTTGTCTATGTTAAACTTCATTTGCCATTTCTCGGCCCAATTGGACAGAATGGTCAATTCCTCTGAAGGACCAACGAGTAAAACAACCAAACAAAAGGTGGATAATAAGAAAGAGAAAAGTGGTGGAAACAAGCGAACAGAACTAAGAATATCCTATACCAATACAGATAACTCACTTATGAACAAATATGACGAGCTCTATGCTTTAGTAAATGACAAGCAATATGATGTAATACTAATAACAGAAATTAAACCCAAACATGGGGAAGTGCCAGAGTTATCTGTTATGCAAATTCAGGGATACGATATATTCACCAGTGATTTATATGCAGAAAATACCAGAGGGACATCTATATATGTAAGATCTACACTTAATGCTAAACAGATCAAGCCACCAATGGACTCATTCCAGGACTGCACATGGGTAACTATACAGGGAAGTCACAACAACAACTTGCTTTTAGGGGTCATCTATAGATCTGGTTCGCCTCTACTTGCAACTACACGAGACACAGCGTTGCATGATACTCTCAGGTGGGCAACTAACAAACGGAAAACTCATCTACTCATCACAGGAGATTTTAATCATCCGAGCATCACCTGGAACCCATCACCTCAAACGCCGAACATAGAAAATCCAGACAATCCTGCATCCAGATTTGTTGAATGTGTACGAGATATATATTTACATCAGCACGTCACCCAGCCAACCAGATATAGAAATGAGCAGACTCCAACATTGGATGATCTTGTGTTTAGTAATGAGCAAGAAATGATTGAACAACTAGTACATCATGAGCCACTAGGAGCAAGTGATCATGCCAGATTGGACTTCAAATTCATCTTCTGCACAACACCTCAGGAAAAGAAGAGGACAATATGGAACTATGAGCAGGCAGACTATGAAAAAATGAGAGAAGATCTAAGCATTGAATGGGACGAATTGCTTGCGGGCAAGTCAACACAAGAAGCCATTGATATACTACAATCAAGAATCATGAAGGCAGTGAGGGATCATATACCAACAAAAAATTTAAAGAGTAAGAACAAACCACTATGGATGAACAAGGATGCCTTCCGCAAAGCTAGGAGAAAGTACCAAGCATGGATAAGATATCTGAATACAAAGAGCAAACCTGACTGGAAAGCTTACACAGAAGCTAGAAATTCAGCTACACATGCATCAAGGCAGGCCCGTAGGGAATTTGAAAAAAAAATTAGCAAAGGAGGCCAAGACCAATAACAAAGCCTTTTGGAACTATGTCAACAACCGCAGGAAAACTCGAACTGACGTAGGTGACCTTAAGGATACACATGGTAACTTTGTAAGTGACGATAAAGATAAAGCCGAAACACTAAATGAGCAATACTTTAAGACCTTTACACAAGAGGACAGAATTAACATTCCAGACTTTGAGCCTAAACCTCTCCAGTATGAGGCACTAGGAACAATAGAAATTACAGAGAGCATGATTTTTAAGCAACTGAATTCACTTCGAACTGATAAATCTCCAGGAAACGACGACCTACACCCTAGAGTTCTTAGAGAAGTAGCAAAGGAAATAACCAAACCTCTGACAGCAATATTCTAATCCAGCATCACCAACTCCGAGCTTCCAGAACAGTGGAGGGAAGCGAACATCACTCCCATTTACAAGAAGGGAAATAAGGCTGACCCAGCCAACTATCGCCCAGTATCTCTAACCTCAATAATGTGCAAGATGCTAGAGAGAATTATCTCGGAGGCAATGATACAACATATCAAAGCCAATAATCTTAGATGTGTCCAACAACATGGTTTCTCTAAGGGAAAATCCACAGTAACAAATCTCTTAGAAGCGCTGGATATATGGACAGAGGCTCTCAGTCACTGCTTACCAGTGGATATCATTTTCCTAGACTATGCAAAAGCATTTGACACAGTCCCACATGAAAGACTACTTAGAAAAGTGAAGTCACTTGGTATCGTCGGTGACCTCCTGCAGTGGATCCGTGGTTTTTTGATGGAGCGTAGGCAAAGAGTGGTAGTAAGTGGTACAGCATCATGTTGGAAACCAGTTACAAGTGGCGTACCACAGGGATCTGTGATGGGCCCCCTTCTCTTTATGATATTTGTCAGTGATATACCTGACAAACTACAAAACTTCATATCACTCTTTGCAGATGACACAAAGATATATGCAGCTGTCCAAAACTGTGAAGGCAACTCCCATACTAACTGTTTACAGGCAGACTTGAAAATGCTACAAGAATGGTCAGTTAAAATGCAAATGAAGTTCCACCCTGATAAATGCAAAGTAATGCACATGGGAAATAGCAACCCCCAGCACAAGTACAAAATGACAAGAGTTGATGGAACAGATCACACACTACAGAACACCACGGAAGAGAAGGACCTGGGAGTCCTTATTGATTGCAATCTAAGCTTTAGTAACCACGTCCAAGCTCAAGTCAACAAAGCCAACAAGATACTTGGGGCAATTAAGCATACATTCCAATATCTAGACAAAGATGCCTTCCTCCCCCTGTACAAGAGTCTTATTCGACCCCATCTGGAGTATGCATCAGTAATCTGGTCTCCAAAAACTAAAAGAGACAGAGATATGGTGGAGAGGGTACAGCGTAGAGCAACACGCATGGTTCACAGTATCTCTCATCTCTCCTATTCAGAGAGACTAAAAGCCCTTAATCTACCTACCCTGTACTTAAGAAGACAGAGGTCAGATGTTATGCAACTATATAAGATTTCACATGGACATGACAAACTGCAAATAGGAAACCACTGTAAGCTGTGCGACAGGTCAATGTTTGCTCCGGGTCTCTCGACTAACGCAAGAGGACACTGCTTTAAGTACCAAGTGCAGAGCTCGTCTGGTCCAAGAGCCAATTTCTTCCCGACAAGAGTCACCTCAATATGGAACAAACTCTCAACAGAAACTGTAACCAGCAAAACTGTAAATATCTTTAAGTCAAGATTAGAAAAAGAATGGAAAAACCACAAAGACCTACACAGTTATATATTCACATATTGAAAAATCCGTTCTGCATACATCAACTAAAAACAACAGTACGGTCTCATTACCCAAGAGGGTACCTATCGACCGGTATTCAAGGTAAATTCAAGGTAAATTACAACAGCATCAGAATCAGCCCTAATGGCCCTACCTAGCTTAGTGATTTATAGCGACTCACAAAGCGCCCTGAGTGCTCTCGGGGCATTGGAATCTCCGCATCCCCTGGTTCGCGAAATCCGTGACGCCACGGTTTTGGCGAGCCGGGCAGATGTCGAGATTATCTTCTGCTGGGTTCCTGGACATGTAGGAATTGCGGGGAATGAGCGCGCCGATGAGGGCGCCAAAGAGTCCGCGAGGACTCTGCGACCGGACCAGCGTTTCGCTCTTCCTCACACCGACTACATGGCAGGAATACGGGCAGCTCTTCGGACTGCTTGGCAAAGAAGATGGGAGACGGTCGAGGGGAACTTAAAGTTGCGTGCCATTGCGCCGCGACTGTTCCCATGGACCTATCCCCCAATGCCGCGGCGGCTTCAGGTTGCTTTCTGTCGTCTTCGAATCGGACACACTCGTGTGACGCATCGTTACTTGGTGGAGCGCTCGCATGTGCCCTATTGCAACGACTGCGTCGTCCCCCAGACTGTTCGGCATATTCTTGTCGAATGTCCCAGTCTGGGTGATCTTCGCGCACGATACCTGTCTCGGTACCGGGATGGGCGGGGTCGCTACCGCCTGTCCCTTGTACTCGGGACGAGTGCATGCACCATGACTGGTGGACTTATTGACTTTTTGGGGGAGGCCGGCCTTCTCCCCTTTATTTAAGGTTCCTTTTTTTGTTATTGTTTTGTTTTAGATTGCACTCTCCTGCACCGGGGTGAGGGGGACCTCCCCCCGCTGCCGGAGATTGCTTCGATTGTTAAGTTTTTCAAATTTATATTGATTGTTAAGTTTTCATATTTTAACTTTAAAGTAGCCTAATTCTAGGCTGTCGTGTTTTTCGGCGACTTATGCCCAAGTGGGTAGTTGCCAGATGGGCTCTATATAAAAAAAAAAAAAATATCATCAGCAAATTTACTCACGTCACTACTTATACCTATGTCAAGATCATTAATATAAATTAAGAATAGCAAAGGACCCAAAACAGATCCTTGCGGAACTCCACTGCTAACACACCCCCACTCAGATTTAACTCCATCTATACTAACTCTTTGCTGTCTGTCACCAAGCCATGACTGAATCCACCTAAATATACTGCCATCGATCCCGTGTGCTTTAACTTTGCTCAGAAGCTGTAAGTGTGACACTCGATCAAAAGCCTTACTAAAGTCCAAGTATAAAATATAGTTTTCATCATTATCTGCTGCTTCATACACCTTACTATAAAAAGACAGCAAATTAGTCAGACAGGATTTACCCTTACTAAAGCCATGCTGTGATTCTTTTATCAACTTATGCTTATCCAAGTGATCTCTAATATTCCTTGCTATAATAGATTCCATCATTTTCCCTACCACTGATGTCAAACTTACTGGTCTGTAATTAGACATATTTGTTTTATCCCCTTTCTTAAATATAGGTATCACATTGGCTTTCTTCCATGCCACTGGCACAATGCCACTCTCCAATGATTTTCTAAAGATGCATGCTAGGGGCTCACTTAACACATCTTTACATTCTTTCAAAATTCTAGGAAAGAGCTCATCAGGACCGGGTGCTTTACTACTTTTGATTTTATCAATTTCCTTTGTCACTATCTCCTTTGTGATCAAGATATCCTTTAATTTCTCTTCATCATTACCCTGAAAGATCATTGACACCTCGGGTATATTTAGAGTATCCTCCTGTGTAAATACTGAGAGAAAAAAGTCATTTAGCATTCCGGCCATTGAGTCCCTATCACTCACTAATTCTCAATTGGAATCTATAAGTGGGCCTATTTTATCTCTAACCTTAGTTTTGTATAATTGATAAAAACTTTTAGGATCTTCCTTTGCCCTATTTGCCACTTTAATTTCATAATTTCTCCTTGCTACTCTAACTAACTTTTTAACATCTCTTGCTAGTTCATTATATCTCTGCCTTAAGTGATCCTCTCCATTTTTTATTTTCCTATAAATGCCCTTTTTAATGCCAATATAATGCTTAATTTTATCTGTCATCCATTTTGGGTCATTATTTTTAGTCCTAATCTCCTTATATGGAATGTTAATCATCTGACCTGTAATTAATTGCTCAATTATTCTTTCATACTCCTCTTCAATTGTAATCTCTTCCTCCTGGTGATTATTGTCTCCACTAACTGATATCATTTAATCTATTCCTAAATTGATTTCATTGCCTGGTTTCTGTACAACTACCTCCAGGTAAGTCCTTAGCCCATTATAATTTGCTCTTCTAAAGTCAGGAATTTTAACATTGTTCATGCTACTATCAATACCATTCCATTTCATCTTGAATCAAATTTCACAATGGTCACTATTACCCAAATTTCCTCCAATCTCAGTATCCTTAATAACTTCTTCCTTATTTGTCAGAACTAAATCCAGTATATTATTACCTCTAGTGGGTTCGTTAATAATCTGCCTCAGAAAATTATCTTGGACAACAGTAAAAAATTCCTCAGCCTCCTGATCACCCACAAGAGCTTCCCAGTCTATATTTCTGTAATTAAATCGCCCATTATACACACATGCTTACTTCTACATGCCCGTTCTATCTCCTGCCACAGAAGATTTGAAGCTTCCTTACTAAGATTTGGTGGTCTGTATAATAATCCTATGACAAGCTTGTTTTTACCTTCCTTTACATTTAGCCATAATGACTCTGTGTTATCATCTAATTTAATTGTACTGTTTACACAACACTGGAGATTATCTTTAATATAAATAATAACCCCTCCTCCTCTCTTCCTATTCCTATCTGTATGGAACATGTTAAAGCCCTCAATCTCAACCTCAGGTTTAAAGTGATTACCTGCCAAATCAAGCCATGACTCTGTTATTGCAATTATATCAAAATTCTCTTCACTCGCTAACGCTCTTAAGAGATCTATCTTATTCCTTATACTCCGACCATTTGTGTAGTATATTTTTAAGGTTTTTTTATTATTCCCATCTTCATTGCATTGTGCTTTTTTATTCCTAGTTATCTGCTCATTCACTTGTGCATTAGTCCCCTTATAACGCATCAGTATGCCCTCTCCCCTAGCTACTCCTCTATCTCTGCATCCCTTCCATTTCCTACACCTGCCCTCTATTCCTGTTATTCCCTTACCTCTAACAGCTTCTAGTTTCCCACCTGTAAGGACCTAATCACACTATCCAGCTTCCCCCATAGAACCTCAACACCTGCCCGACTAAGATGGAGCCCATCCATCACATACAACCTCCTATTCCCGTAAAACCCTCCCCAGACATCTACAAACACCAATCCTAACTCCTCACACAGTCCTTTCACAAATTCATTCAAACCAATTGCACGCGACAACCATTCTACCCCCACATCCAATCTCGGAAGCACACCAGAAACAACACCTTTTACCCTGCTTTTACTCATCCTTTCAACTAACCTTTTATACTGCTCACGTAACTCACATGTACCCACCTTCTTTACATCATTCACCCCCACATGCGTAATCACAACTGCATCCCTCTCACACCCAGAAACCAGCCTATCATACCTCTCACAAACGTCACTTATACCAGCACCCGGCAGACAAACTCTCATTCCCTTCCACTTGCTATCACTCAACTTCCTATCTAAATACCTAATCTGAGAGTCACCCATCACTAGCACCTCAGTCATTCTCCTATTCTGTCTTGGCCTAACATTACCCTCCCTCTTGCTCTCAGTCACACCACCACCCATCCTGCTTTCATCCACAATCACACCAGGCAAATCACTTTCACACTCTTCCTCTCTCAGGACATTGAATCTGTTAGTCAACCTAACAGGTTCTATGTCCCTCTCATTCACACACCTAACCTGTCCTAACTTATCTATCCTATCCATTTTCACCCACCATTCATCATCACTCACAACTTCCACACTGTTCCCAGTCCTAGCCCTATCTTCCACCCTCTTAGCACTAATCTCACCCTTCAATCACGCACTTGCATCTCTTCTCACCTCAAACACCAGATCATTCAACTTCTTACATTCCCCACTTAACCTCCTAACCTTTTTTTCTCTGAAACTTTATTATCTATTTCTTGATTCCACCATAATGGTTTCCTACATTTCTTCCTAATAGACTTCATTGGAATACACTGTTCCTGAACCATGTTTAATATAGTCTTAAAAATATCCCATATCTCATAAGTATTCTTTCCATGGAATTCTATATCCTACCTAATCTGATTTAGCATGCTGCGTAATTTATCGTAATCTTCCCTATAAAAATTTTGAATTTTTGTGAAGTTTGTCATTGTTCTACCCTTAACTATTTGCAAATTAAACCGAACCATCAGATCTCGTCTGCGGCCTCGATGACAGCCTACTTCAGAGTTTAAACCAGTCAGGCCTTATCACTTCTGTTTTAGGTCCCCGTTTAGGCCTCTACTAAAATCGCTCACAAGCTCTCCTCATTTCTTTAAGTGATTTGAGCTGTATCTTTTTAGTGCTCGTTTGGATTTGTACTTATGTAGCACTAACTGTAGTTTGCTTGCTTGCTTAAATAACATAACATAATTTCACAGATGACAATAGCCACAAGGGCCTGGTAATACTTCAAATTCGGGGCACACGGTAGGTGGCGCTGTTAGTATCCTACAATTTGGGGCTACAATATATCTCTTATGATGTCAGACGGTAGCTTCAGATGTGACCATTCACGGCATTATATTTTTTTTGTTGTTTTGGGGATTTGTAACTTTTAGTCTATTATTTACTAAATATCTGCGCTTCTGCTCGTTTATAGTTTTTTTCTAAGTTAGGTAAGGTTTCTTGATGTCTTTTATTATTTTGTTTTGTTTTCGTATTTTTTGTTTCCTGCGAAACATAACAGCTTCTTACTGGCAACGTCGTAACTTATTAATAGGACCCATTTTGCAAATGTTTTTGTTTCATTATAATGTTTTCGTGCTCTCCATGTGCTTCTTAGTTATTCAAATTCGGCTTTATTTTGTATAAATGCGAAAATCTTTTAGTTTGTCTAGAGGCTCATAAGCTAATCAAGAAACCTATAAAAGTAAGTATTGTTTGTTATTAGGTTAGGTTTTTCTGTCAGTAAAAAGCATTTGGGGAAGAAAACCCCCAGTAAATTCAAGGGGACTGCTTGTGCGGGAGATATCACTGCGATGATCCTGTGTTTCAATCAATTGGGGAGGTCTGGGGGGTGCAGCCCCCCACTATATACTCATATACAAAAAAATATAACGCTGTAATTATTCACATCTGACACTACCGTCTGACATCATAAGACATATATTGTAGCCCAAAATTGTAGCCTATAAACAGCACCACCTACCGTGCGCCCTGAAACTGAAGTGTTACCAAGGGCCTATCAAAGATCATCTGTAGCATCCTTCAAAACCCATCCACAAAAGGTAGCTGGGCCGGATGAAATGGTATACCAAAGAAATACTCTATGAAATGTATAAGAATGGAGGTGAGGTTGTGATTAACAGAATTATTTAACAAGGTGTGGGAAAAAGAAAGCGTACCGAGGGAATGGAATGAATTCAGTGACTCTGCTGCACAAGGGTGGGTGTAAAAGTAAGATTGAACTGAAGAAAAGTGATTGACTTACTGTGCTAGTGAATAAGGAAAAACCCCATATAATTTTTATTACTGAAACTAAGTTAAGCTCACAAGATGTGTCCGCCCACTACTTTGATTGTGACTCCTATACTGTACATCAAAAAGATAGGGAAACTGGCCAGAGTGGTGGTGTAGCAATTCTCACGAGGAAAGATTTATTTGTGATAGTGTACAAGTGATGTTTGGAAAAACAACAAAACCATCGCATCAATAGTTGAAATAGGAGGGAACAAAATCCTCCTGGGATGTAGCTACAGACCACCCAACTCACCTAGGGAGTACAATGAGAGTATTGGTCAGTCATTGATTGAAATGGCTAACTTTAATGTGAAACAAGTCCTCTTAGGTGGAGATTTTAATTTTAAGGAAATTGATTGGGTGAATCACTTTGTCCACGTTAATGAAGAGAGTGAGCAAGCAAAATTCTACGAAGCTAGTCAGGATGCTTTCCTCTACCAACATGTTGTGGAATTCACTCATTCATGAGGAAGTGATGCCCCTTCTCTACTGGATCTCTTATTTACCAAAGAAGAAAATGATCTAGTCAACCTCCAGTACAAAGCTCCCATTGGGATTAGTGACCACTGTGTGCTTGGGTTCAATTATGTTGTGGAAGGCACACCACACTATATTTCTGCACCCACTAAGTGGTGCTACTACAAAAGAGACTACACAAAAGCAAGCAACATCTTCAAAAATGTTGACTGGAACACAGTTTGAAGATAGCAGCATCCAAGAGATGTGGGACACCTTCCTGAGCCACTACAACACAGCAGTAAGAGAATACATACCACTTCAAGAAGTCCATCCATAGGATGTAAGCATAAGCCCAAATGGATGACACAGACTGCTTTGAACAAAATAAAATCAAAAGAGGAAGCATGGATGAATTATAGAAGTAGGAGAACCAGAGGCAGGTACCATAGATACTGCAGGGCTAGGAACGAAGCCACATGGACTGTGAGGGCAGCCAAATACTTCTTTGAGAAAAAAACTCCAGCGAAATGAAATCTAACCCTTGTGCCTTCTTCTCGTATGCTCGCAGCAAGACCAGAATCAAGGAAGAGGTACTGCATGTCCACAGACCAAACGGATCTCGCACAAGCTGCACCAGAGAAACCTGTGAGGTCCTGAATGAAGCCTCCCAAGTGGTATTTGTGAAAGAGGGTGCCCTCCAGGTACCGAAGATCAAAAATGCCTTCCAGGGAGAGAGATTGAGCGAGTGTGACTTTAGTAGTGAGGACATCTAGACCATCATGGAAAACCTCAAAGAAGATTCATCATCGAGACTGGATGGAATACACCCCATGGTCATAAAAAAAATGTGCAGGAGCCCTATCATACCCTCTCTGGATCATCTACAGATCTTCACTTAGCATGGGAGAACTCCCAGGGGACTGGAAAAGAGCTAACGTGATGCCCATCTTCAAAAGTAGGAACAAGAGCAACCCATTAAACTACCATCCACTAAGTCTAACCTCTGTCTCATGCAAAATCCTGGAGAAACTCATAAGACAAGTTAATGGTACATCTAGAAGAAAACGACTTGCTGAGTACCAACCAGCACAGTTTTAGATCCAGAAGATCATGTATGACTTAGCTTCTTGAGTATCTGGAGGAGATGGAAGATGCCACCGATAAGAAAGACAGTGTCGATGTTGTCTACCATGATTGTAAGAAAGCCTGACCCTGTCCCCCACTGCTGCTTATTTGTCAAACTGGTGGCAATAGGAGTGGCTGGTGAAGTATCTCAGTAGATACAAAGCTTCCTGTCTGGTAGGAGTCAAAGAGTAAGTGTAAGAGGAACCCCTTCAGAATGGCTGGATGTCTGGAGTATAGTCCCTCAAGGCAGTGTCCTTGGACCCGTACTCTTCCTGGTGTTTATAAATGACCTACTGGCCTCCACTGATTCAAGGGGGAAACTCTTTGCATATGATGCCAAAATTTACCGTCACTTAAAGTCCCCAGTGGACGGTGAGATTCTGCAAAAGACGTCAACAAGCTGCTAGAGTGGAGCCAGAAATGGCTAATGCAGTTCAACAACAGAAAATATAAGGTCATACACATCAGTAAGAACAACCCAGGATATGAGTATTACATCGGGGACACTCCACTTGAGGAATCAGAGGCAGAAAAAGACCTGGGAGTGATCCCCTACGACCAGAGGACACAGCCTGTAGTTGAAGAAGCTACGGTACAGGACCACCAAGAGAAATAAATTCTTCAATGTGAGGATTACAAACAAGTGGAATAGTCTCACTTGAGTATATAGTTAGTAACCCTAGTGTTAACACCTTTAAAAATAGGTATGACTAGTATGAGACTCAAAACCAGAGAAGAGGCACTTTATACGAACTCTGACTCTTGCCTCTTAATTTTCACTAGGGTAAGCAGGTAAACTTGAAGATCCATACCCCATGAGCCGTACTATAGGGGAAAGTTTTCAGTGCAGTGTTCAATGAAAGACAGCAAATGGATTGAAAGGGTCAGGGTGCTAGGTGAAGAGCAGAATGGTTTCAGGTTTGATAGAAGATTGGAAGATAACATGTTTCGTGGTGAATGAAAGGATTGAAAGGGAGGTGAAAGATGGGAGTAAGCTGTATCTAGGTTTCCTAGACATAGAGAAGGCATATGATATAGTAAACAGGGAGGTTTTATGTAGTGTTGGAGAAGGTAGGACTTAGTCAGAAGATAGTTAACATTGTAAAGAGCATGTATCTAAATACTAGAGCAAAGTATAAACTAGGAGATATAGAAACAGGATGAGTGAGGAGTGTAAGAGGCATTAGGCAAGGGTGTATCCTCTGCCCCACACTGTTTAGCATGTACACTGAGGAGTTAGCTGCTAGGGTAAGAAGGTTGAATGTGGGAGTAAGCGTTGGAAATGAAAAGATATGCCTGTTGATGTACGCAGATGATGTGATTGTGATGAGTGTGACAGCAGAAGAGTTACAAAGGTTGCTAGATGTAGTAAATAAGTATGGCAGAGATTTTGGAGTTAGTTTTATTTAGCAAGGAGAAAAGCCAGGTGCTGACAGTAAATAGGTCGGAGAATGACAGGTGTGCCACATGGAAAATCAGAGAAAATATACTAAAGCAGACTGAAGAATACAAGTACTTAGGAGTGTGGATAAGCTCAAAACGTAGTGAGAAAATGAAGAATGAGAAGATTAGTATGACTAACCAGTAGGTAGGTAGGTAGATTGGGCAGTGTAGCTAGGATTAGGGCTAATAAGTATGATGTGGTGAGAGAAGTATGGAAGAGAGTGGCAGTGCCAAGTATTATGTATGGTATGGATGTAATAGCTTGGAAGGAGAAGGAAATAGACAAGCTAGAGACTGGGCAAAATAGGGTGGGAAGAATAGCCCTTAACGCACCTAAGTATGCAGCGATTGAGGGTGTGAGAGGTGACATGGGATGCAGTACTTTTAGAGAAAGGTGTATGAAAGTGTCTTTGAGGTATAAGATTAGACTGGAATGAATGGAGGATACAAGATTGGCACAAAACGTTTATTTGTGGAATGAGAACAGTAGCAGTTGGAATAAGAGGTGCTTGAGGATGACAAATGTATTTAGACTAGTAGCAAACTTTAGTTTGTATGAGTGGACAATGTTGAGTGGGGAGGGATGGGACAAAGTGGAAAAATGAAATAGACAAAGTGATGAAAGATGTGACTCAAAGAAAGTTGATGGATGAGATGGAGAGAAAGAGGACACAAGCTATATAAGGAGAAAAAGGTGCCAAGTATGAAAGTTGGTATGTTGGAAGCTTGGGTGGTGACCTTCTCTTCTGTGCTAGGACACAATGTATGGATGTGAATGTGAGAAGTTATAGATGGTCTGAGTCTGGCATTAAAATGTGCGAGGATGAAACAGTAGAGCATATCATGTTGGAATGCGACAAGTATGTTAGTGAGAGAATGGAAATGATGCGGGTCATCCTGAATGAAATGGGGATGTGAAATGGATGAGGTGATAGAAAAGAGTGGAATAGAATGGCTGCTTATTCTGTTGGGGTTCTGTGACCAGACAAATGGATGAATGATTGTAGCAGTGAAAGATTTCTTGGAGAGCGTATGGAGGGTCAGAATGTGTTTGTAGGCAGGTAACATTAGGACAATACTAATTGTTTCCCTGTCCTCACAGGTAGTGCTGATACAAAGGCCAGGGGGATTGCCGCTTGGTGGTCGCCCGCCTGTGGATCAAGATCATCCATAGGATTGTGACAGATCATGCATCTACAATATACAATTTAACCCTTTAGTTGCCCCACTAGTGTATTGAAATACCCTTGTATGAAATTACATATGGTACACATTATCAAAAATAATTAAAATAAAATATTTAACTCCTTTTTTATAAATCAAATAATATATCATTTTAATTGAAAAGAATTATTCCATTGATATAATTAAAAAAAATATTAATAACCTTCTACTGATTGATAATTCTCAATTCTTACACAAACTTTCATCAACACCCATGGTTGTTTTATGCTTTTTAAATCAGTTACTCTTTAAAACCTATTTCTAATTATAGAAAACAGTGGTGCCATTCATGGGAGACTATTTTATATCTTAAATTGTATGAAAATTTGCTCAGGGCATATTTTTGACCTATAAAACTGTATTTTCCAGACAAAATAGTCTTTTTGGTTTGTGTGCTTTCAATAACATACTAACTTGAGGCATTTCTTTATTTTAATTGGATGAAAAATATAAGTTTATTTAACTAAAAAATAAGCAAGAGTCATCAAAAACAGCGTGTTTACACAGATGTGAGTAATAAATCAGCCTCATTTTGCGGTCATGTTGTGGTGAGGCCAAGAACGGAGTCAAGTTACTCTTATTCATAAATCTCACTTTAAAGACAAAGAAAGACTGACATAAGCCATTTATGTATTTTAATTAGATACTTAATCACTAATATAAGAGTTTGAAAAAATTGACTATCATAATTATCAGGGAAAATACGAGTCTATATGTGAAAGGCCGCAAAAGGCCCTCAGGCGATTACAGAGTATTGAATCGATGACTTATAAAGGCCCTCGGGTGACTGATGGGTTAAACAATCCATAGGATTGTGTCAGATCATTCATCTACAATATACAATTAGAACTATCCACAGGAATGTGTCAAAAACAAAAGGTATAATCATCAAGAGCCGTTAAAATCCAAATCAATCATAATATACAATTTCTGACACTAGATGGTCAGAAATCCCCTTCTTAACTATTTTCTCAAGAATTTTGCAAACTAGTAGAAGTTAAGCTTACCAGCCTAAAGTTATTCGGGTACTCTTTAGTTCCCTTTTTAAAAATTGAGGATAATTTTTTTTACTCAATTTGTTAATAAGCCAACAAGGGGTGCCAATATATTAGATCTAGTTCTTTTTTCAAGTGATGATCACTTGGTTCAGGAATTGACTGTTAGGGAAGCATTGCGAAATAGTGATCATCAGATGGTTCATTTTTACTTGGGAATAGTGAAAGGTAGATTATCAAAAAACTCCAAATTTTTATAGGGGTAATTACGAAATTATGCAACTTGGTAAATCAGATTAAGTGGGATATAGAATTCAGGGGAAAGAATACTTATGAGATGTGGGACACTTTTAAGACTATACTAAACATAGTCCAGGAGCAGTATATTCCAATGAAGGCTATTAGGAAGAAATGTAGGAAGCCATTGTGGTGGAATTAGGAGATAGCTAGGAAAATTTCTAAAAAGAAAAGGTTATACCAGAGATTACAGAGAGAAAGTACTTTTGACAATTTAAATCATTATGGGTGTACCAGAAATGGGCTAAATAAGATTATTAAGAAGAACAAAAGGGCGGCAGAGAGTTATGCTTAATGGGAGTGAGGTCACAGTGGAGGAACTTTATCAGTGGCGTACCTTAGGGATCCGTTGTAGGCCCTTTATTATTCATAGTTTATATAAATGATCTTGGGCAGGCTGTAAATAGCAAAGTATCAATTTTTACTGATGACACTAAATTGGCAGCTGTAGTCAAAGAAGTTTAGGGTAGCTTTAAAGTGCAGAGTGACTTAAATAAATTATTAGCTTGGGCTCAGAAGTGGCAGATGACTTTTAACCTTAAAAGATGCAAAGTTCTTAATATGGGAAGGGATAATAGGGAATTGAGCTATGAAATGGATGAGCATTGGCTGAATTCATTTGAGGATGAGAAGGACTTAAGCGTAATAGTAGTTAGGTCACTGAAGTTTTCAAAGCAGTGTATTGAGGCAAAAAATAGAGCAAATAGGGTGCTAGGATACATTAACAGGAATGTTAGATACAAGAGTAAAGAGGTTATCCTTAAACTCTACAACCTGTATTTAAGGCCCCATTTAGAGTACTGTAAACAAGCATAGTCACCACATTTTAGACATGATATCAAGGAGGGCAACAAAAATATTACCTTTCCTGAAGCACCTTAAATATGAAGATAGACTGAGGGTACTAAATGTGTTCTCAGGGCATCAAATCTGTTATTTAGCCTAACAGGTTCCATGTCCCTCTCATTCACACACCTGACCTTCCCTAACTTATCTATTCTGTTCACTTTCACCCACCACTCATCATCACTTACTTCACTTACTGCTTTCTCTCCAGTCCCTGTTCTAGGCCTAACTTCCTCCCTCCTGGTCCCAATCTGACTCTTCAAACGTACACTGGCATCTCTTCTCACTTCCGCACGTAATCAACTTGCCTCCTCAGTCAAAGCACATACACAGTACTCAGACACATTCACTCTCCTCTCTACACCACAGACATCGCACACTACATACACACTACTTTCAAAAGGCATACTCTCTACATCCAAACAGTCAGCCATACTTAAACAAGAACAATAATAGAAACAAAAACTTACAAACAGCAAGAATTTGCCCCAAATTTGTGCGCGTAAGTTTAAAACCTACTAATCAAGATGGCCGCCGAAGTAAACAAAAGTCACTTTCTCACCGAAACAAAATAACCACAATTTATACTGAATTTAGAATCTATTTGTTAACAATTATAATCCTTTCTCTATACACCTTTTGCACAACTTTCCAAACAACAATAAAATAAAATCACAAAAATATGAAAAACTTATCTCCCCCAAAATGCTAGTGAAATGAGAGCTTGCTGTTAGCATGTCTGATCGCCGCAATCGCCAATAAAGGTTAGGAACGGGGCAACATGCAGCTGAGTGTATATGCAAACTTTGAAAATTTATCCTATAGATTTGAAACACCCTAGTGTACATTAGTTAAATGACTGGTGGCTAGATAATTATTTATACCTGGTGTCCCCCCAAATTTGACATCATTTCATCACCTAATAATGTGAAAATTTTTGTTAATTGTCTAAAGATTTTAGCAGTACCCATGTCTAGAATTCAATACATTTATAAGTATAGGCTCAATCCACATTAGTTCAATCAATGGTTTGCACTTTACATCTCAGATTTTGATGAAATTTGGTGATCTTTGGTAGGAAAAAAAACACTTATACCGCAAATGACCTTTTCAAGGTCAAAGGTCAACTTTTTTATTTGACCTTATATGGCTATTATGTATAGAATAAAAGTTATAGGGTAATTAAAGAGCTTTAAAATGATAGCTTTTAAAGCCAGGTAACAAGCAAAAGTGTTAAATGTTTTGTTTAGCTATGCAAAAGAACCTTGAAGATGATGACTTTGAAAGCCATCTTGTTTTCAGCAATGAGGCCACATTCCAATTTTTCAACAGGATGGGGCTCCACCACACTGGAAACTCACAGTGCAAACATTTCTCAACAAGAATCTGCCAGGAAAATGGACCAGGCATGCTGGTGATTGAGACGTGCTATTGAAATTGTCCCCATGTTCACCTGACTTTACACTGCCTGATTTCTTTCTGTGGGGTTATGGAAAAGGACTGGTCTATATCCCACCACTTCCTACATATGTAGAGGAACTCATGGAGAGAATCACTGAGGCTCTGAATAATATTACACACAACTTGCTGCAGCGAGTATTGCAGGAACTTGACTACCTACTTGATGTGTGCCATGTCACAAGCTGCACACACATCAAACATTTGTAATAAATTGAATATAAAAATACTATCTCACAGGATTTTTTATTGGAAATTTGTAGAATTAAACTTAATATATTCACAATTAGGCCTATTAAATTTAATTTGTCTTGCCCATGCAGTTACTCCTATATAGACATTTCAAATCATGTCAAATTTTTTGAGACACCCGGCCTATGAAATATTATTTCAAATTAAATATTTCATTAAAGTAGGATGAGTTTGAGTCATTGTGGATATATAGAATGGTATATTTAGGAGTGTTTTTACAGACCACAGACAGGGTATAATGAGGAATTAATGATGAGATAGAGCAGGTTGTAAGTTTATAGAATTTTTTGAGTCATTTTGTTAACAAGCCAGTGAATGATTTTAATGATTATTTGGTTCAGAAATTGATGTAGTTGGGAAAGAATTGGGAAATAGTGATCATCAGATAGTTTGTTTTAACATAAAAACTAAGAAAGGTAGAATATCTGAAATTGCCATGCAAGCTCCAAATTTCCATAAGGGAGATTATGGAAAGCTTTAAAACTTGCTAAATCTGGTAAATTGGGATGTATAATTCAGGGGGGTGGGGGGGGGGGTGCTTATGGGATGTGTAATACTTTTAAGCATGTATACAATTTGTTTTGAAAGCAATGTATCCCAATGAGGGCATTAGGAAGAAAGGTAGGAAACCATTATGGCAGATCTCAGTAGGAGATAGCTGGATGGATTTCTCAGAAGAAAATGGCCTATCAGAAATTACAGGTTGAAAATTTAAATCATTATAGATTGATTAGGAATGAGTTAAATAGGATTATAAAGAATAGCAAATGTGTATCAGAAATTAAATTTGCTCAATTTAGCAACAAAGATCAAAGTAAAATTCCTTAATTATAAAATAAGTAACAATCTAGCACAGATAAAATAGAACCTATTAAATATGAAGGGGTTGTGCGAGAAACTGAAAATTAAATAGTTGAGGTACTTAACAAGAACCTAAATGTTTAATATATGATACTGCAAGATCAGAGAAAGAGGTGTTGACTACCATTAATATAGACAGGGAAACAATTAAAAGACTTGAGTTAAGTTTTAACAAGGCCTCTGGCCTTGATAACATGCATTCAAGGATACTTGAAGAAGAGATAGAAAGTATTGCATTAGCTCTTGAAAAGATATATATTAGATCACTAGAGTTTGGGGAAATAACTGAAGAGTGGAAAGGAGTGAATGTAGTGCCTATTTTCAAGAAGGGAAGTAATGAGGATACAAATAAATTTGTACTAGTAAAATAGTTAAAAAGGGGATTTTAAAAAAATCTAGAAATGGTGAGATATTCAGTATGGATTTAGAACAGGAAGATCATGTCTAACAATACTAGAATTACTAGATTTTGTAACAAAACAATTAGATAAGGGAGAGAATGTAGATGTAATTTACTTGGATTTTAGTAAATCTTTTTGACAAGGTTCCACATAGAAGCCTACACATCAATAACTTTGTCTGGGTCCACCTCAATGTCATGTGTCATTAGTGCCAAAGCATCGGGATGCTCTTGAGTCATTGACGGCCTCAGATAAGTTTTGAATCTTCAAAGATGAGAGAAGGATCGCTCGGAAATTGCGGTAGATGACGGTACCATTCCGAACAGTCGAAGGATTGTTTTACGTCGGGCAGCAACATTCCAGTTGCTTCTATGATGCACTTTTCAAGAGTCCAATCCTCTTGATCTTCCACTCTACTTATTTCTGTCAACTACTCTCTTGACTTTGGGACTTATCATTATCGATTCCATCAGTGACAGGGTTGGCCAATTTTTTTTTTTGAAAAGCCTAATAAAACCTGAGTTTTTTCAAAAAAAAGAAATGCTACAAGCATTAGAATAACATAGAAAAAGAAAGCTATCTCTATTTTTATAGAATATTAATAATTACTTAGTTTAATAATTATATTATTGTAAGAACAGATCACAGTAATAGATCAATGATTGAGAATTGTGGGTACCCATGATAGCCATAACTTGTAGAAGGAAAGATGAATCAGTATCAGAGAAATAACCTTAATTTGATAAATATTTGTTGAAATTATAAACATAATTATGCATTATGAATAAAATAATGATAAGTAGCATTTATTTCTTAAAAAAAAACCCAAACCTCGGTTTTATTTTGGGGTTTTTCAAATCTCATTTAAAAAAACAAAAAAATGCTATAGGCATTAGTAGAATAACATAGAAAAATAATAGTTATCTCTATTTTTATAATAATAATAATAATTAATTAGTATAATAATTATATTATAGTAAGAACAGATCACTGATTGAGAATTGTGGGTACCCATGATAGTCATAACCTGTAGAAGGAGAGGTGAATTATTATGAGTCAGTATCAGAGAAATAACCTTAATTTGATACATATTTGTTTAAATTATAAACTAATATGCATTTTGAATAAAATAATATGTAGCATTTATTTCTTAAAAAAAAAGAGTATAATTTTGAAAAAACCTGGGTTTTATTCTGTTTTTTTTTCAAAAAACAAATGCTACAAGCATTAGTAGACTAGCATAGAAAAAAATAACTTTCTATTTTTATAATAATAATTAGTTTAATAATTATATTAAAGTAAGAACAGTTCACTGATTGATAATTGTGGGTACCCATGATAGCCATAACCCATAGAAGGAGAGATGAATTATTATGAGTCAGTACCAGAGAAATAACCTTAATTTTATACATGTTTATTGAAATTATAAACATAAATATGCATTTTGAATAAAATAATATGTAGCATTCATTTCTTGAAAAAGAAGTAATTTTGATAAAACGCCCAAACCCAGTTTTTTTTTTTTCAAATTTCACTTGAACCCCCTCCCTAAACCCGGGGTTTTAGGGCTGTTTTTTTTTTTTTATTTGTCCACCCTGATCAGTGAGGTCTTGCTCGTAGATCTTGAGGACAGGGAATACTTTGAAGTATCCTCCCGAGCAAATTGGGGTATGAGCTCTTGCAATTTCACTACCTGGCACATATATTTATCACTGAACAGGCTCGTTAATTTGTCTATCATTGCGTCTGGAAATGGGACTAGTAAGGTTCTTTCATAGTACAATTCAGGCATCGACCCTTCTTGGGCCTGCTGAGGCACATATTTCAGTCTCCATGGCAGTGCTCATCTTCATTGCTTCAGTAAACATTAGCTTAAATGCAGTCAAGGACTCCTCTGCCTGATGACACGGATGTGTTCATATGCCTCCCCAAGATGTTGTGATTGGTCCTGCAACCCCTGACTCACAGGGACGGTTAGATTCAAGACTGCATCTGCCACTGCGAGAGAGCAGGTAAAACTAGGTCACATCATTGCGCCAAGAAGGGAGACAGCGTGGGAGTCAACATCCTCCAAAGGATATTTCATGATGGATACAACAAAGGGAAATAGCTCAACTAGAACAGCAACACTTGTGGCGTTCCACCCACTGCGTAGGGCAGTACGCCTTCAGATGTCATTTCTTGTGTAATGATGCCGTCTCATCCTTTTCAATCAGCTGCTTAAGCATGTTGGTGTGCTTTGGCAAGTTGGCGAAGAAATTGCAGGTTTGGTTAATGATTCCAAAGAGTACTTTGAACTCAGAACGGTCACAGGCCTTCCCAATCACCAACTTCAGCCGATGAGAAAAACAGTGTACGTAAACAGCGAGAGGTGTTTAGCCTTCACGATGGCTTGATATCCGTTGACCGGACATTGATGCTGCCCCGTCGTAACCTTGGCCTCGCAAGTTTACCACATCCAGCCCAAGAGAGCCCAAATTTTCGCTTATCACACCTTCTGAGTTCACGGTGCAAAGAATGATGGACGCCTGCTCCGTTTGAGCCCTATCCGTGGTCTCGTCCATCAGCACTGAGAAAAGCACTATTTATAAGCACAGACACTGAAGTTCATATAACATAACTATTACTGCAAGATTCGACAAGGAACGGGTGTGCTTTTGGCAAGTAGCTGCTTACTTAGCTTCTACAGACAAGCTTTAGAATGTTGCAGTGACTTTTAGATGGCGTCTTCCTGTAGTGCACAACTAACCACTGGTGAGGGTCCCCAAACAATCCAAATTACAGGAGGCGACACCACTGTACAATAACTATCTTAATATGACAAAACTGGGTGCATTATCAGCAAGAAACTTATTATATAACTTCTAGAGATGAGTTCTAGAATGTTCCAGTCATCAGTGCCTTGTAGTTTGCATGTAGCTTCCGGCGGTGACTCACCTCTGGAGGTGTCTTCCTGTAGTGCGCGGCTAACCACATGCTGGGGGTTCCCGAACATTCCAAATCACCCGAGGTGACAGTAGCAGCCACTCACAGTGCCCTCAACCCATTTTACCTCAATTTGTGCTATTTTAAAACTCAACCTATCTTATCGGTAAAATAAATGTTGCTAAATATCTAATTACTTTTGCAAATTGCTAAAAGTAAAATAATTATTGCCACATTTTCAGGGATGGGGGTGGGGGTCACCCTCACCTCTTCCATAGAGCAAATTTTTGGGTAGCGCGGCTGCCAAGCTCGCCTCCCCCTTAGGTACGCCACTGATGGGGGTTATGTAAGCCTATGAAAATTTTGGATAAGCCCGTAGAATTTGTATTGAGGTAAGGTTGGTCTTGGCTCTGTAATATTTGCTCTGTGTAGAGTTATACCTGCTACTTGGAGGAGCAGTACTCCTAGCAGTATTAAGATAGATTGAGACTACCTAAGCATTATTCATCCTAGACATTTTACCCTTATTGTTTGCCCCACCCTACAAGTCCCTTCTTGCAGCCTAATTGCTGACATCTTTTATCCTTTGTCCTCCATCTACTGCCCTCATCTTTTCTTTCCTTATCTATCCATTTACATGCCCACAAGGAGATTTCATGGAAGTGTAAGCAACCTTGCTGCAGCTAACATTTGAAATAATCTGCTCCCTCCCAGCCTCAGGGCCTTAGTGATCCCACTAAGGCTTCGAGGCTGGGAGGGCACAACTGTCCCCTATATTTTCACTTTCCTTACAGAACTTTCCTCACAACCTATCTGTGGGATTCAATACCTTGTTGCCATTTCTATTACAAGAAAGTTTGGAAATGAGCTAGATATATTGCAAACCTCATTTAACAAAAGAAATATCATACTGTTTGCTGCTATTTTTCATTGAAGTAATTTTTACTTTTGTTACAGCTTCCATTCCTCAATCTCTCCTTTTTTTTTTCCATTTTGGTTTTGGAAAACCTCTTAGTTCACAATGAAGGATGAAATAGATGCAGCTGTGACATTTCTTATTAAAATCATTAAGCAAAACAGTAAAATTGGAGCGCAAGATCTTCTCAACTTTCAACAGTGTTTGATGTTGTTTCTGACCCAAAAATTTCATAATCACTGGCACCTGAACAGACCCTGGCAGGGACAGGGTTATCGATGTTTAAGGTACATACTTTGACTTAGGCTTTAAATCATACTTTAGGGACTTTGTAGACCCTTAGACAAATTTAGGGACTCTTGTTTCTCTTAAAGTAATTTTAGTGCTTTAAAAAATCTAGTGGAAAATATGAAAACAAGTATTCAACTGGTATATATTTATTTTGGGATAATTTATAATTCCTCTGCAGATGGGAAACTTTTCAGCAACACTCTCTATAACTCCTTCATTTATCTAAGAAGCCATATTGATTTCAAAATTATTAAATGTATTTGAAAAAAAAAATATATATATATAAACCAATACATTAAGTTTTAAAAGATTTCTCCTCCTATTTCTTTAGGGTTAATGGGACCAATCGAAGAGAACCAACCATAGAAAAGGCCGCCTCACATTGTGGAATAAAATACTCAGATCTGAAACTCCCCATAGAATTAACTGTATGGGTTGATCCTGAGGAAGTATGCTGTCGTTTTGGAGAACACAAAGGCTCTTATTGTACTGTAGCTTCTTTCAAAGATGGCAGCAAGAAAACATACTTTGATGAGATTAATTTGGCAGAAATTGAGCAGGAAGATGTTATAAATGAAAATATATTTGTAAGTTTGTCAAATACTAGTTTTGTGTTAGGGAAAAATGTTTCTATGTTATTAATATTGTGATGGTGTTTTGTCATAGATGGAATTTTACCAGAAAAGCATGTATTCCTTATATTCACTTTGAAGTAGTGTGGTATTCTTTGGTTAAAGTGTGTGTGTGCGCGCATCAAGCTGTACCTGCTGCTATTATCAATCAATATGTCTAATCCTTGTAGGTAGCTGGTGCACTACCCTTTGAAGTGTAAGTCTTCCCAGAGGTCCTTCCTCCACAGATGACAAGGTCAAATAATGCTGGGGGACCCCTCCTACTGAGTCTGAGATTTTCCTGAGATGAAGGATCTCAGCACAGGGTCCTCCCCCAGATTGTGCCTCCCTGTCAGCCACCATTTTTCCCACTTCAGAGAAGGACATGACTGAGGCTGGCTTCTCCTCCCTTGGAGTGCCTTTTTGGGATGGAAAAAATAAGGGCACAATATCTACCTTCCTCTCTAAAAGGATAAGAAGAAGAAAAACAGGGCTTCCTCTCCTTCCAGGGAAAGATGTGTTTACTGCTGTTTCAGCAAGTATTGGTATGTCCTTCCCCGAGGCACCCTCAGGCAGGGAGACCCATATTATGACAAAGATTGAAGTTTAAATTTGGTTGAGAGGAACTCTGTTTCTTGATTGCCTGTTCTACTGAATGGAGCATGTTGTCCAATGGATATATTTTCAATCAATGCCAGTCATTTGCAAAGGTTCTTGGGAAGAGAACTGAAGTTCTCACATTTCTTAGACAAGACCCTCATGGGAAATGTGCCATCACTGCCACATAAGGGCAGCGGTGATTTGCCATCCTGGCTGCCGTGCTGAGGGATTCAGCACCCCGTCTGACTCCAGCTTAACCTCTTCCTTTAAAATACTTGTTTCCCCTTGGTTTCCTTGCTTTTCATACAACCTCCCACAACTTTCTCTGGTCAGCCTCTAATTTCACAGGGTAGATGCTGACCTTCTCAACCAACCATCTGGATTGGGTTGAGGGAGGAGGGGACAATGTTCTCTAACCCCTCAGCTCTGGTTTGGGATGGTGTTTTTTTAACAACCTGCTTCATCCCCGCCCATAGCTTCCTCACATCCCTTTTCCATTTCTCTTCACACACTATCAATTTTATGCCGTGCCCAAGGTGGAGCCGCCATGCTGAAGGGCTGCCAAGTCACCAGGCGGGAGGGGTGGCCTTAAATGGCGGCACCTGGCTCTGCCAGGCCCGTATGCACCCCTTGTAGAGTGGACTATTGTGAGGGGTGATGAGCTATTGCATCCTGTAGGAAAAAGAGGGTCACCATACCCACTGATGAAAAAAAAAAAATCAACAATCTTCCCTCAATTTTCCCTTGTTCATCGATGGAGCCATCCTTGGGCAGCTCCCCGTAAGGGGCGCGGCGATTTGCCATCCTGGCCGCTGTGATGATGGGACTCAGCACCCTGTCCAACCCCAGCTTAGCCTCTTCTCCTTCCTTCAAAACACTTGTTTCCTCGCTTTTCATACAACCTCTCCCACAACTTTCAATGGTCAGCCTCGAATTTCACAGGGTAGATGCTGACCTTCTTCTAAAGCCAACCGTCCTGGATCGGGGCTGAGGAGGGAGGGGACAATGTTCCCTAACCCCTGAGCTCCGGTTCGGGATGGGTTTTTTTTAACAACCTGCTTCATCCCCACCCATACCTTCATCACATCCCTTTTCGTCTCCTCTTCACATTCTATCTATTTTTACGCCGTGTTCAAGGTGGAGCCACCATGCCGATGGACTGCCAGACCACCAGGCGGGAGGGGTGGTCCGAAATGGCGGTGCCTGGCTCTGCCAGGTCTGTAAGCACCTCTTGCAGTGCGGGCAACTGCAAGAGGTGGTGAGCTATTGCGTCCCATAGCACAAATAGGGTCACCATGCCCAATGATAAAAAAAAAAAACAACCCCCAACTTCCCCAAAAACATCAACGGAGCCGCCCTCGGGCAGCTCCAACGAGAAAATGGAGGTCCCTTTCCCTTTTGCTTGCGCAGGGGACCCTCCATACTTCTTTAACCGGAGAGGAGGCTTACTCCTCTCCTACGCCTATGGGTGTAGGGGACTTCCCCTCACCCCATTCTCTGGAGGTGCTTTTGGGCACCTCCCTATCTCCAGCGGCAGTCCCTCCTTTGCTTTCTAAGGGGACTGCCAAGAAAGCCAGCAGGCAGCCCATTCCCGTCCGCCCCTCGTGTAAGCGGCTCGGTAAGGCAAACCCCCTTAGGGGGGAGAGGGAAGCTAGGCCCCTTCGGTCGCTTCCCTCAAAAGACCTGCTGGCAAGAATATTAAACCTTGCCGGGGTCAAGGCCTGTGCCTCCCAACTAAAGACTTATGATGCTGCCAAGGGGACCTGCGATGTCCTAGGAGGGGATGGCCAACTGGAGGCCCCTCCTGTTGTAGCGGGCCGAAAAAATTTAGACTAACCCCAATCGATCCAACCCGCTCCCTACACTAATCTGGACGTGAGAAATCGAAGGAGAATGAAACGGATTGTATGTACAGTCCTTTACTAACAAAAAAATACAATATTTACAAAAAAATATGGGTAAATATGCACAAAATATCTACAATAGAGAGGGGCGATTATATTGGAGATCTCCTTACTTTTCACCAAAAAATACAAAAAGAAAATCCCATATATATGAATACTATTTAATCTATCCTAATAAACATGAAAAATCAAACAACCAAAAAAAATCCTGACTACAACAGTCAATATATAAACAACAAACAAGGCCTCACTTTATTCAAAGAGGATGGGGAGATGTCCAGCCACCTGCCACTCGAGCGAGCAAAATGCCTAGGACTTACAACAAATGTGGCGCCTCTGCGCTTGATGGAAGATAATGACCTTAAAAAGCTTGCGTGGCTATTATAAGCCCTCCTTCATTAAGCTATACTATTGACCTTTATTTATTAACAATAATAATATATAGCTTTCCAGGATATAACGCTTTGTTTGTAATATAAGGATATACAAAACTAAGTCCTATCTTTCCAGAATATGGCGCCTGGAAAAAAAACAAAAACCATGGTAATCATTTTTATACATAAAATAAACAAAAAACAACAAACCCATTCCCATTCAGACACACACATTTTTACAGAGGAAGGGATAGGGTACTGAGAAAAGGGGTGGGAGAATGGCCCTTTTACACACACTCACATTCGCTCCACCACACCCCTCCTTCCTTAAGCCATTCAACCAGTCACTCACAAAACCCCTTCAATCACTCTTCACGGTACCACTTGTGCTCAATCGCACCCTTCTGCACCCATTCACACTCTTCTACTGGTCCCTGGCTACGCGTAGCAATTAGTCGGGGTTGTTCGTCAGTCGTCCTGTCAGTCTCATCGTCACTATTGATCATCTCATCAACCATACTCTTAGCCCTCATTACCAGTTCTCCCATCTCACGACAGAATTCTTTCATACTCTTCCGTTTAGAACCCTCACTCTTCATACCCCCATTCATCAGCTCCTCCCTCACAGCTCTCATCCAACTCAAGGTACATTCTTGCGAAACAGACAGGTCACTCACATCCCCTTCGACTGGTTCCCACCAGAAACCTGAAAAATCAGTCACTTCATCATTCACTACATCAAACTCATCCCTACTATTACCATTCGTAAAACCCGAAAAATCAGCCACACTAGGTTCATTCTGCCCAAACACACTATCATTCATACTGTTCCCAAAACCAGAAAAATTTGGCACAGGCAGCTCACTCACTCGTCTACTTATACCAGCCAAATCACTCACCTGTCTACACAAAAACTCAATCTCCCTTTCAAGATCCCCCATACCAGAAACACTCTGCTCAGACTTACTTTCATTCGTACTTGCATTCTTCCTTTCACTCTTCTTTGTACGCTTTCTACTTCTCGAGACTAAGACTAGCTCTTTCCCAGACAGATCCATACTCTCACATTCAATCTCATCATCATGTACTTTACCTCTCTCTCTACACAGTCCATACACCGGATGGCTCACCAGGTAGTCAGGAGGTTCTCTCCATCTCCTTAACTGACTCTGATGAGCCCGCACTCTTTCAGTCATACCGTCATTCAAACTCTCCAAAACATACGTCACCCCATTTTCCCAAACTCTCACAACTCTATAAGGTCTATCAAACTTCTCACTCATCTTTGACACATTCAACCTACCCTTCACTTCTTTCACCTTCAATACTTTTGCACCTAATTCAAATGAACGGAACCTTTCATGCGCCTCACGCCATACACTCTGCTTACTTTCACTCAAACGAAACCTATCTTTCACTCGCCTTTCAAAATTCATCACAAACTGACATGGGGACATTCCAGTTGCACTATGCACAGTTGAATTATACGCCCACAACACTCTCCCCAGACACACATCCCAGTCATTCACTGTCGTACTCATCATTCTCAACATCTCACACAAGGTTCTTATAGTCCGTTCAGCCAATCCATTTGAAGACGGTACATACGGAGTTGTTCTCACATGCTCCACACCATTCTCTCTCAACATTTGCTCAAACACTTCTCCTACAAATTCAGGCCCATTATCACTCAGACATCTTCTAGGCTTCCATACACACATAGGAAAAAACAACTGCTCAACCACACACGCAACAGTCACACTCCTTTTATCTCTCACAGGCGCTGCATACACAAAATTACTTTTATGATCAACCATCACAACCATACCAACATTCCCAGCACTCGTACGCGGCAAAGACACACAATCAATCACTACCAATTCAAACGGTTCTTTCGCATCAACTTTCAACATCGGTGGTTTCACTTGCACACCTTGCACCTTTCGCTTCTGACACCTTTCACACGTAGTTGCAACATCATTCACAACAGTTCTCAGAAACGGGTGGAACACACGCTCCTTCATACACTCCCACAGCTTAAACTTACCCATATGCCCATAATTATCATGCACAACCTTCACCAGACCAATCATACCAACTAAGGACATCACAGGTACATATATATCATCACCACCCTTCACATGCCTCACAAA
The DNA here is from genome assembly GCA_963969495.1 of Ceratothoa steindachneri. NCBI lineage: Eukaryota > Metazoa > Arthropoda > Malacostraca > Isopoda > Cymothoidae > Ceratothoa > Ceratothoa steindachneri. Next base: position 19,328,138 of record OZ018322.1, on the reverse strand, counting down.
ATATACAACATCCATACAAACAACAAAATCCTTAGCATACCTTTTAAAATCACTTAAACACTCTGGCCATTCATTCAAATCAACACGCATCATTACACACCTCTTCAACTCACTAACAAAAGGACACATCTCTTGCATCTCTAGAATATCATCATCACTTAAAATCTCATTCTCATCATCCATGACCAACTCAATCATGCAACAAAATTTGACAACATTCTTTGCACACTCATTCAACCTCATCACCTCACATTCACCTTTCATAAGACAATCCTTATCAGCATCCAAAGACAAATCATTCAATCTCATAAAGTCTACACCAAGCAAGAAACAACACGGCATTTGCTCATCCTTCAGAATCACAAAGTTATGCTTCACATTCACACCATTACCCAAACTCACTTTCAGACTAACCTGTTCCCATGCCACTATCATGCCATTCCCTAATCCACTTATCCGTAACTTCACAGGTTTATGCTCGCAACATTTAAACTCATCATACTTACTCAGAATCCTCTCATTCACTAAAGACACCTGCGCTCCAGTATCAATCAAACCACAGAACAACCTTTCACCAACTTTCACTCTCGCTTCCATCATATCAGGTCCACCGTGTTCGCAATAAACCGAAGGAACAAGCACACCAACATCAGCACTGATATCCACACTGTCATTAACTCCCATATCATCACTCACCACACACTCATCTTCATCCAGACAATCATTCTTCTCTCTTATATATGAACACTTTTCAATCACCCAATTGTAGTGCACACCGCTCAAACATTGCAGATGTACCACATTAGGATTCAAACCCTTCATCTTCTCATCCTTGTACACAATCGGCCTCTCACCACCAAAGTGCACATAAACAATCACTCCATACAAACGACTCACTACAATCAACACTTCCTGAAATGGCAGGACCCCTTGCATACACATCGCTCTCAATTCTTTCATGAAGTTCCGCACCTTTGCCATACCAATGCTTTCAGGCTTCCTACACACTTCATTCATTACCTCCTTCCTTAAATCATCCACACTATTGGGCACTCTCACGTCTACTCCATCACTCTTTAAATCTTGCAAACCATTCCATACACTCTCAAACAAGGAATCACCACCACCCTTACTCTCTTTTCCATTCATAATCCCTTTCGGCAAATACTCAGGATCACCTCACTCCACACACATTTTCATCATTCGTACCAGGATACCTTGACATCAAATCAGCCACTCCATTCCGTTCACCAGGCACATACTCAATCACATAGTCAAAGTCACTCAAATCTTCCAAAGTCCTTGCAATCCCACTATCAGCCCACTTCATACGCTGCAGATACACAAGAGGTTGATGATCAGTTTTTATCACAAACCTCACACCATACAAAAATGGACGCAACACTTTCAAACAATATCTTATCGCAGCCAGCTCTCGTTCCACAGTCGAATACTTTCGTTCTGCAACATTCATAGCCTTGGATACATACCCAATTATTCGCCTGACATTCTCTGCATTCAAACGCTGCTCTTGCATCAGAAAACCTCCCATACAATACCCACTCGCATCTGTATACAGTTCAAGCATTTTAGCATTTACACTATAATCTGGGTAAGCCAATTCAACATCTTCAGCCGCTGCCTCTTTCAGTTCCTCATATGCCTCATTCATCTTATCATTCCACCTGATAACCGTACTACCTTTCTTGCCCATCCACTCAGTCAGAGGCTTACTCACACCAGAACAATCATGTATAAACTTTCGCTGAAACTCAATCAAACCCAAAAACGACTTCAGTTGCTTCACAGTCACCGGTTTAGGAAACATTCGCACCTTCTCAACATACTTCGGTGATTTTCGCAACCCATTCTCACTCACCATATGCCCAAGGAATTCCACTTCTTTCGCGAACCATTCACACTTCGCCACTTTCACCTTCACACCAACACTCTCCAACGTTCTCAACACATCATTCACCAATCTCATATGCTCCTCAAAAGTCTCAGTCCTAATCAAAATATCATCTATAAACGCAATCACATTCTTACTCGCAAACTTACTCAACACAACATTCATTGCCCGCTGGAAGGCTCCGGGAGCATTAGCCAACCCAAAGCTGAGGTTCCGGAACTGGTAATGCCTCTTTGAGGAAGAGAAGGCAGTTACCAGCCGGCTCTCCTCAGCAATGGGCATCTGGTAATACCCCCGTACCAGATCCAACTTCGTAAACCACTCCATCCCATGCATACTATACACACACTCAGATACCACACACATCGGAAACCTTTCTTTCACAGTCTTTTCATTCACCTTTCTATAATCCACACACAGACGCAATCTTCCATCCGGCTTACGTACAGGTACAATTGGACTATTCCATGCACTCTCGCTCTCTTCAATCACCCCCAATTGCTCCAATTCCAAACACTGCTCCTCAATCTCATCAGCAACCGGACGTGGGAAATGCCTCGGCCGCTGATAGATTGGGGAGTCCTCCTTCAGGACAATCTTGAATTCCGGGAACTTTGCAACCCCGAAATCCAGATCACCCTTACTGAGGGCTCCCTTTCGCTCAAATATCATTCGATACACATCCTCCCTTTCATACTCAGTCAAACATCCATCCAATTTCACCATGTCCTTCACCTCATTATACATCCATTCACATGTCTTTTTATTCGCAACATTCACCCTGATATCCGTACTATCATCCATACCTACCTCATTGACAGTGGAGAGGTGGCCCAGTACATCTCCGACTTGGATTCCCCTCACCTGCCCTTTCACACTGGGGTCCGCCTGCACATATACAAAAGGATCATTCATTCTCATCAAGCCATCAAACACACAAGCAACACGCCTTACCTTATAACACGCATCCTTTCCATCCAATATCACAGTGTTCTCACTCACATCCAAACTAACATCCTTACTCCAACTCACTCTAACAGACACCCTTTCACCCTTCACAAGCCTTACATTCTCCATAGCAGTCACCTCAATACCAGTAAACACACTCTTCAAAACGCTACCATCTTTCCCTACATACAACTTATACACCACATTTTTACCAATCTTTCTCTCAATCTGATCACTCGCAGGATGCACAACCATACGATTCATTTTCATAAAATCATACCCCAAAATCACACCATACTCACTACTCACCTTATCAATCACAGAAAATTCACATTTATTCATCATCATACCATGCATTCGAACAGCTGACCTTATCATTCCAATCACAGGCACTCTCCTATTACCAATACCTACCAAACTACCCTTGCGCTCAGACAGGAGGGCTTTCTCGCTAACCTTGTCATACACATCTTTATACACCAAGCTTGCTTTGCATCCAGAATCTATTAAAGCCAAACACTCAATTCCATTCAACTCCACCTTCACACTCAGACACTCATACTTCCTACCAGACAGCACTTTCACACTAGACAGACTTACCAACACATTACTCACACTCATGCACCCAGAGGATACTTCAGCAGGTACCCTCTTACCATTCAGTTTCCCGCTTCAGACTTTCCATTCACACCTTGCGCTCTCAGTCTAATCCAACACTTTTCACTTGAATGTCCTTCCATCGCACAATAGCTACATACATTCCTCTGGTCACGACACATCCTTGCATAATGACCAGCCTTTCCACAATTACCACATGCATATTTCATACTTTCCCCACCAGTTGCTCCACCATTCAACCTCGGACAATCTTTCTTCCAATGGCCTATTTCTTCACACTCGAAGCACTCTTTCACACTTTCCTGGCAATCCTTTATCATATGCTCTTTCTTATCTTTCTCCCACCATTCGGTCTCTCGTTTGCTGGGACATACCTCGGTTTCTCTCTCATATATCCGTTCCCACGCTTGAAATTCATCTGCCCCCTTCCATTCGACCACCCTCCATTTGCCCATCCATTCTGCCGGCCCAGGAAGTTTGACATCACTCCAGCTGGTGCAGCCTTCAGGGCATCCCTGTAGCTGACAAACTGCTGGGGTGGATGAAAGCTCCTGGGCTTCTTACCTCCAACATTCACACTGTACCATCCATCCTCTTCTAGATCGCTTTCATCATCAAATCGTCCATCTTCTAACAGTTCCAACACATCCTCCCACATCAACCGTTCACCTGTCAGTCTCACTCTCTCCTTTCTCTTTCCATTCAGCCATTCACTCACCTTTCGCGGGATCGTGTCCAAAAACTTCCTCATGAATGGTTTACATTCATTTACATCATCATCACCATACCTTGTTCTTGCCATACTCTCAAGCCTATGTGCATACATATTCACACTTTCACTCTTCCCCATTCGAGCCTTCTCAAATTCATTCACCCTTTTATACTTCACACTCTCTTTCATTCGTTTCACCTGCCCAATCAATCTCTTCTTCACTACATCGTACTTTGGCTCCCCCACACTTGTGATCACACGGAAAAACTCCAATACTTTTCCCTCCAAACATTCCCCCAAAACATTCATCCAGTATCCCTTATTCTCCGGGTACTTGAGCTTACAATAACGCTCAAATTCCCCGAAGAATTCTTCCATACTTTTCCCACCATGTAACCTAAATCGATCTATCTTTGGCACTTCCCTTATCAAAATACCTTTCCCGACATTCACTTCACTCTCCGAAGAGCTACTCTCGGTCTTACTCATTCCAATCATACCATCACTCTCTCCTTCATCCGAGTACAATGAGTCCACACTCTTGCCTCTTACCTTCCTATCCTTCCCCTTTGCACCACTCTTCCTTCTCTTGCGTTCAACTCTCTTCCATTCTCCGTCCTTCCTACCACTCACCGTATCTTCTTTAGACTCAATCCTACTGCCATCCATTCTTTTTAGCGGGTCAAGGTTGTAGGTCCTGGGTCTGATCCAGCCCCTGTCATCATGTTATACAGGTCCTGCATCCGTCGGTCCGTCTGATCCTGTCGGTCTCCCATTTCCTTCTTCATCCTATCAGTCTTTTCATTCATCCCTTTTATTTTATTCTCCATTCCCTCCATCATTCCCCGCAACATTTCACACTCCTCTTCTTTCTTTCTCAACTCCAGATTCAAACACATTACTTCTTCATTCAATGTTTCCGCTACAGCCATTATTCCCAAGTTAGTAAAAAGATAGGAGGGAAAAAAACAATCAAACTACTTGTCACACTAATTGGGTATGGACTGCAATCCAATCCAGTCACTCTCCCAGTTTCGAAGTCTCACGTCCCTATTCAGGCGCCAAATGTAGCGGGCCAAAAAAATTTAGACTAACCCCAATCGATCCAACCCGCTCCCTACACTAATCTGGACGTGAGAAATTGAAGGAGAATGAAACGGATTGTATGTACAGTCCTTTACTAACAAAAAAATACAATATTTACAAAAAAATATGGGTAAATATGCACAAAATATCTACAATAGAGAGGGGCGATTATATTGGAGATCTCCTTACTTTTCACCAAAAAATACAAAAAGAAAATCCTATATATGTGAATACTATTTAATCTATCCTAATAAACATGAAAAATCAAACAACCAAAAAAAATCCTGACTACAACAGTCAATATATAAACAACAAACAAGGCCTCACTTTATTCAAAGAGGATGGGGAGATGTCCAGCCACCTGCCACTCGAGCGAGCAAAATGCCTAGGACTTACAACAAATGTGGTGCCTCTGCGCTTGATGGAAGATAATGACCTTAAAAAGCTTGCGTGGCTATTATAAGCCCTCCTTCATTAAGCTATACTATTGGCCTTTATTTATTAACAATAATAATATATAGCTTTCCAGGATATAACGCTTTGTTTGTAATATAAGGATATATGAAACTAAGTCCTATCTTTCCAGAATATGGCTCCTGGAAAGAAAAAAAAACAACCATGGTAATCATTTTTATACATAAAATATACAACAAACCCATTCCCATTCATACACACACACATTTTTACAGAGGAAGGGATAGGGTACTGAGAAAAGGGGTGGGAGAATGGCCCTTTTACACACACTCACATTCGCTCCACCACACCGTGATAGACATGGTCTTTGAGGAAAACCAGCCTCAGACGGTAGGGCCTTCCATGGGGGGGGAATCCGGGCTCGGCTCCAAGCACCGAACCCGAATCCGCCCCTATGCAAGGTCCTCCTCAAACGGCTGGGGATTCTCAGGCAGTACAAGGAGGGGAGGGATCTCCTCCGGATGATGCCCCTGCAACCACCAGGACCTTGTCCATTTCAGAGAAGGACCTGGCTGAGGCCGGTCCATCTGGCCTGGTGGCTTCTACCAGCGGGGGTGAGAAGCGGGTTCATTCCCCGCCCTCCTCTCCAAAAAAGAAAAAGACAAAGAAGACTCGGGGCTCCTCTCCATCCGCGGGGGCTGCGGGGATGGATGGGTCTGCTGCCACTATGGCAAGTGACCTAGTTAAGATCGGCACATCCAGCCCCTCTGCCCCCCCAGTTGCGGAACCCCTGACCAAGACCATGTTGGCCAATACCAACATGATCCATCAGAGGAGAGCATTAGCTAGTGTAATTGGTAGATAGCCGAAGGTGACCCGTTTCTCGGATGGGAGCCTTCTGGCGAATGCGGCGAATTCCTCCAAGGCAGCCAAGATAAGTGCTCTTCAGACACTTCATGGCACCCCGGTGAGTGTGATGCCACACTCTACCATGAACTTTGTGAAAGGAGTAGTTTATGTGAGGGCACTTGTTGACTATTCCATAGAGGACATTACCTTAGAGCTGGCCGAGCATGGGGCAGTCAAGGTCGAACGTGTGATAAGAAAACAGGGAGGGGCCTCGAGACCCACCCCCGAAACTCTTCATCATGTTCGACTGTGACAAGCTCCCTGACTCGGTGTGTGCTAGTTGGTACCGCTACTACGTGAAGGCATTCGTGCCACTGCTGCAGCGGTGCTATTACTGTCACTGTTTCGGCCATACGAATCGTTGATGTAGACGTGCAAAGTCGGGGTCACCTGAAGTCTGTGTAAATTGCTCCAAGGCCCCACAAAATAAGTTCAAATCATGTGTTTCAATTGTGGAGAGCCACACTTTGCTTTTTCGAAGCAATGTGGTGCATATGAGGGGCGGTCTATAAGTTTTGCGAATTGGTAGGGCAAAACAGAGGAAGGGGGATGGCTGTTTGTGGGGGTGTTAGGACAAGTTATGACAAGTCAGGACCTGCAGCCGCACGCTCCTGCCTCATCTATTTAAGAAGCAGTAGCTGATCGCAGATTGTCAGTCACAAATTTTTCAACAATGGAGAAGGTTGAGCACCGCACAGTGATCAGATTTTTGACCAAGGAAGGCAAGAATGCAAAAGAGATCCATGAATGCATGGTTGCAGTGTACACCGACACTGCCCCTTTATATGCAACCATTGCTTGCTAGAATAGGGAGTTCCGCCATGGTCGTGAGTCCCTTGAAGATGACCCCTGTCCAGGAGCCCATCAGACCTGACCAACAAGGACAATGTGGCCTGTGTGGAGAGGAAGATCCTCGAAAATTGACAGGTGAAGGTCGAAGAAATCGAGCGAGAACTTGGAATATCACATGGAAGTGTTATCAACATCATCCAGGACAATTTGGCCATGACCAAGGTCTCTGCCCGTTGGGTCCCTAGAAACTTCACGCCCCATGATCGACTTCAACGTCGTCAAAGTCCACAAGGCCAGAGTTGCACAACCTGCCCTGCGCCAGGTTTGATTTGAGGAGCTCAACCATTCCCCCTACACTCCAGATCTGGCCCCTAGCAACTACTTTTTATTTCGCCAGCTCAAGACTGCACTGTGTGGATGCTGGTTTGGTGACAATGAAGATGTGCAGCTCGCCATCCAGGAGTGGATTGAACAGCAGTTGGAAGTTTTCTGGTTGTTGAGAATTCAAAGCCTCAGGGTGAAGTAGCGCAAGTGCATTGAAGTTGACGGTAGTTATATTGAAAAATAATAAAACACTTTTCCTCATATCTAATTTCCTTATCTGAATTGCAAAACTTATTGACTGCCCCATGTATCTCCTTGAGAAAGAAATCCTGGCAGTTCAGGCCCAGGATTGACTCTCATTCCGTGAGGCTAAGGACTCGGTCCTGGCATGCCCGGCTCTGCCTGAGACGTCTTACACCTCAATGGTTAGAAAGACACCCTCTGCTCAGGGCCCATCCAGGCCAACAAGCATGGTTGTTTCCGCACCCATTCAGAGCCCTTGTGTGGGTTCTACTCAACCTGGGTGCTCCCCTGGTAAAGCTAGGGGCATAAAGGGTTCACACCCGGCCCCAGCTAGCACCAGGGCTCCCCCAGCGAAACGGCCACGCCCCTCCACCTAGTCATTAGACTCCATCACCAGGCCATCTTCTGGGGTTCCTAAAGCTGTTTCCTGAAAGGAGGACAGCAACAAAGGAGCTTCCTCTCCTTCGCCCACACCTAGTGGTAGGCTGAGTGGCTCGGAGACGGTGGATCCTCGAAAAGAGGGCCCCCCCACCTCCGAAGCCGCAATGCCCGCCTAAGGTTTCGAGGCGGAGGGAGGAAAAGACTTGCATGGTGATCCCAACCTCCCTCAATAAGTCCTTGAAGGTGACAGCGCCTTCAGCGAATTTTCCGTCCAACAGCATCCGGGGTTCTGCCTCCTGGAAGCATACGGCCATTCCCGTGAGGGTGTTCTGTTTGAAGAGGGCCCCCCGCATCTCTGAGCTAGGCCTGGAAGGCATATTCCTTCAATGAAATTGCAGTGGACTCCGGGCCAACTGGGAGGAGCTGCAGAGGCTCATCTTGTCCCATTCCCCATTAGCTATTCTGCAGGGGACCATGCTAGGCGTGTGCCTTCTGCCCAGCCTCATGCAGTATAAGGGTTTTGCGACCCCACCACCACGAGATGGGGGCCGGGCTGGGGGATGCACGGTTTACACCCGGCATGATGTCTCTGTTCTTCTTTTCACTTTAGATACCTCCTTTCAGGCAGTGGCTGTGCAGCTTAACCTGGATAGGAGGTATACTATCATTTCTGCATACATTCCACCCTCAGCTGACTTCGACGCGGGGTACTTCCGCCGCGTCATGGCACAGTTGCCGAGGCCCTTTCTCTTGCTTGGAGATCTGAATGGGAGACATCCTCTGGGAAGATTGCTCCATAAATCCCAGGGGACAAGTCTTACCGATCTGATCGAAGAGCTTGAGATGGGTGTCCTAAACGTGGATGAGTTTACGCATCACTGTCCGAGAACCGCTTCATTTTCTTGCCTTGACCTATCTTTGTGCTCTTCGGATGCACAGCCTGATTTTGATTGGGGGGTGGTCGATGACCTCCATGGTAGTGATCACTTCCCCATTCAAATATCATTTTCAGGGCAACTGCCGCCTGAGAGACCACCTCGGTGGTGCTTTGCGCAGGCGCGATGGCCTGCATTTCAGGAAATGACTGAATTCTCTTTCTCAGTCGAGGAGTTTAGGTCGGTAGATGAAGCCGTTGAGTTCTTCTCCGGCAACCTCATCGCCGTGGGCCTAACTACTATTCCCAGAACGTCTGGCCGTTTTGCACGCCGAACACTCCCGTGGTGGTCTGCCGACTGTGAGAAGGCCCTCAAACAGAAGCGGTATGCCTACATGCGCTATAAGCGCTGCCCGAACGATTTCACTGTGGGTCAATTTCATCGGGCTAGGGCTAGGTTCCGGCATATTTCGAAGCACGCCCGCCGCTCTTCTTGGCGGGCATACGTGTTTTCACATATCTGCATTCTCTAGCCGGGATGCTGCTCTGCCAGCATTCAATGCACGTTATGATGTCACGGAAGGCCCCTGACTGGACTTTACCTCCAGAGGCGGAGAACCTTTCAACGACAGGTTTACTGTGAGTGAGTTGTGTTCTGCTCTTGCTTCGTGCGCGGACACCGCCCATGGTCCGGACGATGTCCCGTATGCTAAGCTTTGACACCTGGGTGAGTGAGGCATGGCCTTAATCTTAGATTTATTCAACACCATCTGGTTGCAGGGTCTCCTCCAAGATTCCTGGTGAATTGCTACTGTGCTCGCCTTTCGCAAACCGGGGAGAGATCACTCTACTCCGGCCGGTTTCCGCCCAATATCTCTAACCTCTTGTGTATGCAAGTTGATGGAGTATTTGGTAAATGTTAGATTAGCCTCTTTTCTGGACAGCGGAAGCCATCTGTCTTCTGCACAGTGCATCTTACGCAAGTTCCATTCCACGTCGGATGCTCTGCTCCGAATGGAAAATGCCGTCTGCGAGGCCTTCCTTTGTAGACAGCCCTACGCCACGGTGTTTTTTGATCTGGAGAAGGCCTATGATACCGCATGGCGATACAGTATCATGGCGACTCTCCATATGATGGGGGCGAGGGGACGCCTCCCAATGTTTATATCTGATTTTAGCGAGATCGTCGATTCCGCGTTTGGGTCAAGGGAATCCGTCTCCGGCTCAATGGAGTAAGAAGAGGGTGTCGCGCAGGAAAATATCCTCATTGTCACACTCTTTGCCCTGAGCATCACCTCGGTGCTGCCGGAAGATGTTCTCGCTACGCTCTACGTGGACGACCTTTCGATCTCTTGTCGCGGCGCAGATGCCAAGTCTAGAGCTTCGACTTCAACAGGCATTGAACCGCGTCTCGCGCACAGGTTTCGGTTTTCCTTGGCCAAGACTAAGGTGGTGCACTTCTGCCGCCATCCACGGCTCCACCCAGATCCAGACTTGTTTTTTAATGGGGTATGCCTGGAAGTGGTTGAATCGCACCGTTTCCTTGGTCTTGTATTTGACTGACGCCTCCCCTGGGAGGCTCATATTCGCAGCCTTAGAGTCTCTTGTACCCGCGCCATCGATATTCTTCGTTCCGTGACGTTCAGCGCTTGGGGCGCTGATAGGGCTACTGCCTAACTTTTTTATTGATCCCTTGTTCATTCGAAGCTCGATGACGGATGCGAGTTTCATGCATCTGCAGCCGAGCGTGTATTATGGAAGGTGGATTCGATCCACTACACCGGCCTTCGCCTGGAGACCAGTGCCTTCCGCATTTTTCCCCATTGAGAGCCACTAGTCGATGCTGGGGAGATGCCACTCGCTCTCCGCCGTGTACAGTGCATTATTCGCCCGTACGTGCGATCCCGGCGCCTCCCCCAGTCGCCAACAGCTCTCACTGCATTTGCAGCTGATTTCGACGGTGCCTATGCCGCCGAGAGACGCCAGTCATACCCTAATCCCTTTGGCTTTAGGGCCAGGAAACTCCTTCGAGAGCTAGGTATAGTTCTCGGGCCAGTGGCGCCCCTGGTTCTGCCCAGGACACCACCCTGTAGGGTACCACATTTGGCTATTTGTCGCCACGCCTCTGCTCCCAAAGCTTGTACAGCGCCGGGAGTATTGCGTTCGACCTTTTTGGAGCACACCTCATGTCACGTTGGAACCGGGCCAGTTTATACGGATGGCATCAAGTCCGAAGAGAGGGTCGGCTTCCACGCCGTATTCCCTCTGTTTGAAGTCAGTGGGGCTCTGCCAGGGGCTGCGTCTGTCTTCACGGTCGAGCTGGTTGCAATACATCACTCGGTACGGGAGATTACGCGACGTTCCCGGTTCGGAGACCGGATTGTTATCTATAGCGACTCACAAAGCGCCCTGAGTTCTCTCGGGGCATTGGAATCTCTGCAACCCCTAGTTCGCGATATCCGTGACGCCACGGTTTTGGCGAGCCGGGCGGATGTCGAGATTATCTTCTGCTGGGTTCCTGGACATATAGGAATTGCGGGGAATGAGCGCGCCGATGAGGTCTCTAAAGAGTTCACGAGGACTCGGCGACTGGACCAGCGTTTCGCTCTTCTTCACACCGACTACATGGCAGGAATAGTGCTTGGCAAAGAAGATGGGAGACGGTCGAAGGGAACTTAAAGTTGGGTGCCATTGCGCCGCAATTGTTCCTATGGACATACCGCCCAATGCCGCGAAGGCTTCAGGTTGCTTTCTGTCGTCTCCGAATTGGCACACTCGCGGGACGCACCGCCATTTGATGGAGCGCTCGCCAGCGCCCTACTGTGTTGTCCCCCAGACTGGTCGGCACATTCTTGTTGAATGTCCCAGTCTAGGCGATCTTCACGCACGTTTCCTGTCCACATACCGGGATGGGCGGGGTCGAGTGCGTGCACATTGACTGGTGGACTTGTAGACTTTTGAGGGGAGCTGACTTCTCCTTTTTATTTAACTAGGTTTTGTTTTGTTGTTTCCTTTGTAGGTCACACGCTCCTGCACCGGGGGGAGGGGGACCTACCCCCGACGCCGTAGCTTGCTTCCTGTTTGTTGTCATCTTCCCTTTTTATCGTTTTGTGTTCATATTCTTATTTTAAAGTAGCTTAGAGCTAGGCTGTATGATTGCTGTGCCTTATGCCCAAGTGGGCAGTTGCCAGATAACCTTAAAATAAAAGAAGTTTTATCACTGCACAGTCAGCCATAGTAAGTGCTCTTCGGCTACTCTATGGCTCACCTGTGCAAGTTGTTGTGAGATACTAAGTATCTTCTACACTTATTCACCAGGTTTGGGACTGAAAGTGTAGTGGGGTAGATAAAACTCTTGACTTCAGTCTGGCAGCAAAGATACATACACAGCTCAATCCTTATCTAGGTTTATTTTCACCAACAAATGAAATGACAACACTTAAGTAGAAAGTATTTATTGCTTGGTTACGCTTCAGCCTTACAAATGCACAGAGTTACAATGATTGGATTAATAATATACATGTATACAGAAATGTATAGTTTGGCGACTATTTTAATAATGTATACACAAACCATTACTTATCTAACACCAGCTTTTGTAAGCCCTTCTGTTTAATCCAATGAGAGGAAAAAAATAGAGGAATGGAAAAGGTAAGACATCTTTCAGTTCTTGGACATGCTTCACTCTGTGCGCTCCCACCAGTGAGGGCAATTGAATAACAAAATTTATTTAAATTCTCTCAAATTTCTTTCCCTTAACAAAGAAAGATCCTTCAATACTCTACTGTTTTAGATGTTGGACATTGAAATTTAAATATATTAAAATATATTTTTTACAATCTAGTCTATCCCAACCCTCCCTTCCTAGTACCACTCACTCTCTTCTATCATAAACAAAGAAAAGTAGGGTAAAAGGACAGACTAAAGCAAAGTGGTGAAAATCTATAGTGGACAAAAAATGGGGAGAATGGCACCCACACACACCATTAACCATACACAGTCACCATTCACCATACCCCTCCTTCCTTAAGCCATTCAATCCATTTTAACAATGTCACTCATTTTTCTATTATACTCATCACACTTTTCATTCTTACTACTTTCATTACTCCAATACATCGTTCTCAACTCATTCACACTTCTCCACCTGTCCATGGCTACTCATAGCAGGTTGTTTTCCCTGCCAGTCAAAGTCTGGGTCAGTCATAACACCAACTCTGTCTCCTCAAATGTCATGGTCTTGTTGGAAGATGTCACACTCACACTACCACTACTCATCATTTCATCAATCACACTTCTCAACTTATCACTAAATCTCTTGCTTGCACCTGGAAGCCATGCACTTCATTTGCATTAAAACATTCATTCATAGTCCTACTCTGTATCACTTCCTCACTTATAGCCTTAATCCAACTAAAAGCTCACCTTTGACACAGAAAACTTCAAGCTATTGGACCTTACTAACCTTGCCTTATTTGCCTCACCTAATACTTTCCCACCAAAAACCAAAAATGTTGGTAACTGTTTAACCCACACACGTCTAAAAAAATTCTTAAATCAAATAGTCAATTTATGAAATGGTCTCCCAAGTAATGTCATTGACTGCACTACAGTTGATTCGTTTAAACACAAACTAGACAAACGCTACCTCAAATCCAAGACTGAATACATTTATAAGAGAAATATTTTTTCGCCCTCCATCAGATAAGTGAACATCAATGATCAAGGTGGTGAAGTTTAGTAAACTTATCTTAGTTAGTGTCAACATGCACTTTGAAGGATTGAATGGCTTGTTGTTGCATGCATTTTCCTTTTTATTCCATTGTAAAACATGTCCCACCTTCATACACCTGTAACACCATTCTACTTACAGCATTGCTATTATTCCTCTATCTTCCTTTATTCATACTACTCTTCTGTGCAAAAGTATTTCCACCATTCATCTGCTGTTTTCCATTCATCTATTTGCCTACATTCACTCTTTCCTGACCCATCCATTCCTTGTAGATTTCCATAATATTGGGCAAAGAAACTTGCCATCACATCTACCGGATTGGCCTTTGCATTATCACTGTAGGTTTTAGATTGTGGGGGTGTTGTTTCCTTGGTCCATTTCCACCATTCACTTGCTTCCACTGTTCATTCATACAATTCTGTCTACTATAATTTTCTTCATTCATACCATTTTGTCATCTATCATGCTCTTCATACTGTCGATCTTCCACTATTTCTAACACATCCTTCCACTTCAATCTTTCATTCATCCATCTCATCTACATTCTTTTAGCATTTGCACATTCTATCACATAACTAGGGACAGTATCTAAAAACTTTTTCATTAGTATCTTATCATTAATACTGTCATCCCCATATCTCTTTCCAATTATGCTTTCCAATCTATGTGCATACCTATCTATTCTTTCATTCTTGTTCATTCTGGCCTTTTCAAAATCATTCAATTTTCTATACTTCACACCTTTTATTCTTTTCACCTGTTCTATCATTCTTTCTTTTACTACTTCATATTTTAGCTCACCCACACTATTAATGACATTATAGAAATCTTTCATTCTCCCTTCCAAACATTCTCCCACCTCTGTCACCCAATACTTCTGGTTCTCCTGGTTACAATAATGCTCAAACTCCCAGAAGAACACACATCCTTCATATCATATATATCAAATTTACCCATTCTTGGAACTTCCTGTCATCCCCTGGTTACACTAATGCTCAAACTCCCAGAAGAACACACTTACATCCTTCATATCATATATATCAAATTTACCCAGTCTTGGAACTTCCAGTATAAAAATTCCCTTTACATTTATTTCACCATTAGTCAAACTTTCTTCATTCTCTCTCTCAATTCTGGAATTCATCTCTTCACTTATAAACAGCAAATCAATGGCAAGGCATTTGAAAGGCTCATTGTAATGTGGGGTTCCACAGGGCTTAATCTTAGGGCCTGTCCTCTTTCCAATATACTTTAATGATTTTGAAGGCCTGACATCCACAATCTCAAAGTACACTAATGATACAAAAATCGGCAATGTTATGAACTCACATAAAGTAGGAGATATACAATATAATTTAGACAAGTTATCATGTTTGACCTAAACTTAGCTAATGTGCTTCAATGTGGATAAATGCAAAGTGCTGTACAAAGGAATTCAAAATGAAATGGCATCTTATTCATTGAATGGAACATGATTGAAAAGCATAGACAAAGAAACAGATTTAGGAGTAACAGTATCAAGTATCCTAAAGCCCAGTCAATATTGCACAAAAATGATCAAAAAGGTGAACAAAATAATTAGCTTTATAGGAAGGTCATTTGAGTATGACGTGAAAGAAGTAATACTTTCTAAAAATCTTTAGTCTGACCTCTTCTGGAACACTGTGTTCAAGCTTGGTGCCCCTACTACCACAAAGATATAAACAATCAAACTTTCTTCATTCTCTTTTTTTTAATTCTGGAATTCATCTCTTCACTTGTATACAGTGAATCAATACTTTTACTCTTTATTACATCCACATATCTTGCACTGTTTCTTTTTCCCTATCTTAGTTCTCACATACATCAAACCTTTATCCTCCTCCTCATTTACTCCTTCAGTCACAATGTCCTTTTGAGAAACCACTTCTTCCAAAACATCTGGGAGTTGTTTTCTTCTGCCTCCTATCAGATCCATCCTGCCTCTTATTCTGTTTATCCGTAGCCTCAATTGTCTTCCCCATTCCCAGTAATCCATATAGTCTTAGCATTTTAATGTCCATTTCCTATTGTAACCTTTCTCCATTCTCTTCATTCATTCTTCCACTCTACCCCCCACGCTCATGGTGTTTCCAGAGGCTCGCTGTAGGAGTGCTCCTGCCATGCTGTTGGAGAGGGGCTCAGCCTGCTCATTAGAGCAGACTGCGAAGTGGAGTTTTACTATACCTCTCTACTCCCTCCTCAACCTTTATTTATGATCTCATTTTTATTTTATTCATGGTCTCCTTCCCCTTTTTACTTATTGCACCTGAGCATATCTTTTTGGTCGGTTGTAGTGTATTACTGAATAAATGTGTGGGTGCTAGTGCGTGTTTGAGGTTTAAGTTAAGATTTTTTGCAGTCTCGGTGTACCAGCACTGAACTGGGTTGAGTTGAATGTTATGGGTGCTTGGACTGCAGCCACCCTATTTAAAAAAATGACAGTGCTGGTCGTGGAGTGCATGCTCCCTCCCTTTGAGCTGTGTTGATGGGTTCCGCTCTGCGCGAGACTGCCCCTCCCCCCCTCCCCCTGATTAACATAGTAGTATATGTAGAAAATTAAACCCAAAACTACTTCACACAAGTTTTCAATTTCTGCTCCTCGTGCTCCTGGATCTAATTCCAGTTCTTCTCGCTTTCTTGTGGCAGATGCATTTTCCTCAGAGGTAGACCCTGAGTTGGACTACCATCAATTTTTGGTTCTTAGATTGAAATCTGACATTCCCATATCAAAACTTAATATTTTTTTTATGTCAGTAAGGACTTCAATGAACGGTGCAGAGAACCACGCTGCATGTGGTCCCATAATGATGGAGCCCTAGTAGTGGAGGTCACTTTCCACCCCCAACATGATTCCGTAGTTTGTACAAGCCCTCAAGACCCTGGCTCACACTGAGATTCCTGTTTCATCCTGCCCAACCTTCAACACAGTGAAGGGCGTAATCTGTTCTAATGGACTATGACCTCGAGATGCTTCAGTCAAAGCTGGCTATCCAGCAGATTATTGATATTCATAGACCACGGCGAACCGTTGGTGGGATCCAGGTGAACACACCAATGATATTCCTGACATTTGATTGTCGGGATCTCCCAATGCATATTGAGGCGGGTTACTTACAAATTCTAGTCGAACCCTACATATCTATTCCAAGACAATGCTTTAATTGCCATATATTTGGTCATGTGAGCACTGCCTGCTGCCACCCCTGTGTATGCGTGGATTGCATGCAGGCCTATCATGGTCATTCCTGTAACCATCCCTGCTGCTGTACCAACTGTGGAGAGTCCCATAGTGGTTCTTTCTCCAAGTGTCTCATATTTCTCTTCCAAAAAGATGTCTTAGCTGTCCATGATTCTGCTAAGGTGGATCTGCAGGAAGCCTGTCCAGGAGAAATTCATTACCCCCCCATCCCAGTGTCAGGCTCTGATGTTCTACACATGGAAGCGGACTATCATCCCTCTCGCCCATATATCCCATACCCTACTGCATCTCGTCAGTCATCATCCCGGGATGCAGCAGCACCACCCTCTACCCAGACCCAAGTCTGATCCCCTAGTATAACCCTCCCCCTTATTGACCAGGCACTGGCAAAGCATGTCCAATACTTGGATGCCACTCCAAAAGACTCTGAACGACATTTAAGCCTATATCGAATCTACCGAGGTGCCCTTCTTTGATGTTGTCATGACTGAGGACTTCTGACCCAAGTGTAAGGCATCTCCCGACTCTTCCCCTTCCCTCCCTCTACGAAGCTAACTTCCAAAAAGGGTGGTCAATCTACCTCACTAAAAACTCTATCTCAGTTGATGTACAACTTATCCCTTACCCCTACTCTTGTCCCGCATCTGTTCATGAGGCCTCCACCTCCCGCATATCTCGACCGTGGTGTCTCAGCGGTCTGACTGAGAATTCCTTCCCAAATGGAAGGAATTCTCCTCTTTAGTATCTAAAATATCACCTGTTATATGTGCAGGAAATCAAACTCGGGGAAACACCCTTTCCTCAAGTTTTATCACTTCACTGCTTTTAATTTTCACCTTTTCCTGGTGGGGTGGCCCATGGTAGTGTCTCATTCCTGGTGATACCAAACCACTTTTGCACGCCTTCTATTCTATGGCTTACTCTTCAAGCAGTCGCAGCTCGTGTCCATTTTACGAATAGAATTTATACTTCAATTTATATTCCCCCAGATGAGCCCCCTTCAAGGGCTCAGTTTTTAGATCTTTTATCTCAGCTTCCTACCCCATTTCTAGTTTTAGGTGACTTTAATGCCAGACACTCCATATGGGGTGATAGAGTGAGCAACCTTCAAGGCTGTCTCCTTGAATCTCTTTTATCCACTAATTCTTTTAGCATTTTTAACTCTGGTCACGTTACCTCCTACCATATTCAAACTGATTCTCTCAGTTGTGTGAATCTATCTATTGGCTCTGCAGACTGGGAAAGTGTCAGTGACCACTTTCCCATTGTCTTGAAACACACAACCCTCTCTCTGCCCATTCCCTTCATATCCTCCTAGATAGAATGTTGTAAGGGTTGACTGGTCAAAGTTCCATGACATTTCCTTCACCAGGAAATAAATTGGAGAGTTTGTAGATCTTGATGCAGCTGTAGTGGGCCAAAGCTAAGACTAACCCCGCGTTCCAACCTTATCCTAGAATTTATGAACCTTGAGAACCCCGAGGGAGAATTGATACGATTTGATATACAGTCCTTTACTTTATAAGAAAAAGTTACAAATATAATTACAATTTCAAATTTACAAGGAAATAATACAGGTGCGCACCCAAACAATTAACCTATTCTGATTTCAATTACAAAAGAAAAGTGTGCACACTACAAAATGAGGCCAAATTCCCCAATCCAAACAAGATACAAAAAAATTATGACGGGCGAAGAGAACAAATTTACACAACTATTTCCACACAACAAAATGAAAAACAACCAAATGAAAAGGGGTACGGGATTATCACTTGTGCGCTGTGGGGGGTGGTAGTAGGCCAATAAAAGGGGGGCATGCTCGTCAGCCAATGCAGGTGGGCAGTGCAGGTGGCAAGCGAGGTAAGAAAGCCCTCAGTCTCAGGGCTGGGCGTAGCACTCGCCTAGAGAACCCCTCTCGCACTCTATCCAAGCTTCCACTCTCTAAGTGAACATCTAAGTGTGCATGACCAATTCTAATTTAAAACTTTTATAATTCCTAATTATTTATTCTTATATTTATAAAAGATTTAAACAAAATATATCTTTCGTTAAATTTACTTGAGACAAAGTAATATCTCTGAAAAGAGAATACAATCGGTTAACATTATTTGTATTAATCAAAATTGTCTACCCACACACTTACACTGGGGTAGGGAAGATATATGTAAAGGGGGGGTGGGAGAATGGCCCTACACACACACACACACACACACACACACACACACACACACACACACACACACACACACACACATACCCCCCACACCCTCACAGCTATACATTACTTTTCCTGTTTAGTGCTTGATGCTGCAGAGTCTGCAATTCCTAGTACTCGGTACCACCCGTGCACAACATCAGTCCCATGGTGCAATACTGATTGCACCCTTGTGGTGAATGCCTAGAAAAAGGCTCATGAGCGGTTCTGTCGCAACCCAACTGTTTCAAACTGTATTTACCAAAATTGAACTAGAGCCATTCGGCAGTGAACTTTACGTCAGGCGCGCACTGACTCTTGGAGGACATGTCTCTTCCTTATCTTCCACTACCTCTTCAGCTCAGGTGTGGAAGAGAATTAACAAAACCAGGGGTCGGTATGCTGGTCATTCCACCCCTGGAATTGAGAAGAATGGCTTAATCATCTGCAATCCTGCCAGCATTGCTGATATATTTGCATCCTTTTTTGCCGATGTTAGTGCATTGAAAACTACCCAGTGTAGTTTAGATGTATCAAACCCGAGCTGGAGGGCAAAGCCCTGTGTATTTTGGCTGGTGGACAGGAGTCCTAAAACTCTGTTCATTACTACTGACATGTGCTCAGCACTCTTGTTGCAACCCCACATCTCCCGGCCTAGACAATATCTGATATTACTTTCTTGGGCATTTCTATCCCCTTACAGGATCACTTACTAGATATTTTTAATTATTTGGATCCAGGACTTCTACCCTGCTACATGGAGAATGGCGTTAATCCTATCATTTTTTAAACTGGGTAGAGATGGCTTGTCTCCCAATTATAAGTCAATAGCTCGCACCAGCTGTCTTAGCAAGTTGATAGAGAAAATGGTAAATGATTGAAGGGGACTTTTACCAGTTTATATCCAGATCTTTTTAGCCACTTGCAATTTAGAGTTGCAGGTTAGAGTTGTTAACACTTATTCTGATCACTATGTTACTTTATTTACTATTGTTATAAATAGTCTGGTATCCTCCCTGCCTGAAGGGATGTCTGCAACCTTATTTGTAGATGACCTTGCTCTTATTGCTCCGTTTCACACCCGGCATCCGCAGCCTGCCGCCTCCAGTTGGCAGTTGATACCATCACCACCAGGCCCTTCATAAAGGGTTCAGCTTCTCCACCTCAAAGACGAAAGCAATGCACTTTCAATGGAAGTGGGGGCACCAAATTAATCCTCCATTGTCCCTTCAGGGTAACCCCTAGGAATTTTTTGAGAGATCCGGTTCCTAGGGATGATCCTAGATCCCAAACTCACTTGGTGTCCCCATCTTCCTGAGCTTCTACGGAGATGTCTCCGGAAGATGTACCTACTAAAGATGCTCTCTGACACTTCCTGGGAAGTGATAGGCTCACATTGTGGAGGGTATATACTTCTCTCATATAGTGCAAGTTGGACTATGGTAGTTAGGTATATTTCTCGGCCTCATCTTCATCTCTCCATATGCTGGATCCTATTGACACCCTGGATCTTCATCTATCCAATGGTGCATTCCACCCCTCCCCTATACCAAGCATTTATGCTGAGGCTGGCATTTTCCTGCTCCATCACCACTGCCTTCAGGTCTTTCTCTGATATATTTTTCATATTCAACAGCTCCTCTTTTCCCTAAGGTCTGCCGCTGCCTATGATATCTCCATCCATGCACCGGCCTCTAGAACTTCAGGAATCTGAATGTTTCCCATTTAGGACAATGCAATTCAGTTTTGCCCTTCTCATTCTTGCCTGCCCCCCCAGTGGACATTTCCCTTGTTAAATATTTGCATGACTCTTTGACATGCAGAACCTCTCCCACAAGTTTCTTTGGTCAGTCTCTAATTTCACAAGGTAGACACTGACCAACTTCTCTCTCCCAACTATCCCCAATCGGGGGGGGGGGGGGAATGTTTCCTCACCGCTGACCTCTGGCTTGGGTGGTGGGAATCCTTCGCGACCGCATTCTCTAGCCAGGATGCTGCTTTGCCAGCATTCAATGCACGTCGTGATGTCGCGGAAGGCCGCCGGCTAGACTTTACCTCGAGAGGAGGAGAACCCTTCAACAACAGGTTTACATTGAGTGAGAGGCGTTCCGTTCTCGCTTCGTGCGCGGACACCCTCCCTGATCTGGACGATATCCCGTACGCCATGCTTCGACACCTGGGTGAGTGAGGCATGGCCTTTATCTTAGATTTGTTCAACACCATCTGGGTGCAGGGTCTCCTTCCGGATTCCTGGCGAATCGCTACTGTGCTTGCCTTTCGCAAACCGGGGAGAGATCACTCTACTCCGACCGGTTTCCGCCAATCTCTCTAACCCCCTGCGTGTACAAGTTGATGGAGAAATTGGTAAATGTTAGATTAGCCTTTTTTTCTGGACAGCGGAGGCCATCTGTCTTTTGCACAGTGCGACTTCCGCAAGTTCCACGCCACGTCTGATGCTCTGCTCCGACTGGAAAATGCCTTCTGCGAAGCCTTCCTTCGTAGACAGCACTACGCCACAGTGTTTTTCGATCTGCAGAAGGCCTATGATACCGCATGGCGATACGGTATCACGGAGACTCTCCACACGATGGGGACGAGGGAACGCCTCCCAAGCTTTATATCTGAATTTTTACGAGATCGTCGATTCTGTGTACGGGTGGGGGGAGCCCTCTCCGGCCTAATGGAGGAGGAAGAGGGTGTCCCGCAGGGAAGTGTCCTCAGTGTCACCCTCTTTACCCTGAGCATCAAGGGCATCACCTCGGGGCTGTCGGAAGATGTTCTCGCTACGCTCTACGTGGACGACCTTTCGATGTCTTTTGGCTCGGTCCAGATGCCAATTCTGGAGCGTCGACTCCAACAGGCATTGAACCGCGTCTCTCGCTATGCCGAAGCGCACAGGTTTCGGTTTTCCTTGGCCAAGACTAAGGTGGTTCACTTCTGCCACCATCCACGTCCCCACCCTGACCCAGACTTGTTTCTTAATGGGGTACACCTAGAAGTCGTTGAATCGCACCGTTTCCTTGGTCTTGTATTTGACCGACGCCTCACCTGGGAGGCTCATTCATATCCGCAGCATTAGGGTCTCTTGTACCCACGCCATGGATATTCTCCGTTACGTGACGTTCAGCGCTTGGGGCGCTGAACGTTCGAAGCTCGACGGATGTGAGTTTTATGAATCCGAAGCTGAGCGTGTATTGTGGAAGGTGGACTCGATCCACCGCACCGACCTTCGCCTGACGACCGGTGCCTTCCGCACTTTTCCCGGTGAGAGCTTTCTAGTCGATGCTGGGGATATGCCACTCGCTCTACGCCGTGCACAGTGCATTATTCGCCTGTACGCGCGACCCCGGCGCCTCCCCCAGTCGCCAACAGCTCTCACTGCATCCGCAGCTGCTGATTTCTACGGTGCCTCTGCCACCGAGAGACGCCAGTCATACCCTAATCCCTTTGGCTTTAGAGCCAGGAAACTCCTTCGAGAGCTAGGTATAACTCTCGTGCCGGTGGCGCCCCTGGTTCTGCCCATGATGTCACCCTGTAGGGTACCACATTTGGCTATTTGTCGCCACGCCTCTGCTCCCAAAGCTTGTACAGCGACGGGAGTATTGAGTTCGACCTTTTGGGGGCACACCTCGTGTCACACTGGAACCGTGCCAGTGTATACGGATGGCTGCAAGTCCCAAGAGGGGGTCGGCTTCCACGCCGTATCCCCTCTGTTTGAAGTCAGCGAGGCTCTTCCAGGCGCTGCGTCTGTCTTCACGGCCGAGCTAGTGGTAATACACCTCTTGGTACGCGAGAGATTACGCGACGTGCCCTGTGTGCCCTGAGTGCTCTCGGGGCATTGGAATCTCCGCATCCCCTGGTTCGCAATATCCGTGACGCCACGGTTTTGGCGAGCCGGGCGGATGTCGAGATTATCTTCCGCTGGGTTCCTGGACATGTAGGAATTGCGGGCAATGAGCGTGCCGATGACGGCGCCAAAGAGCCCGCGAGGACTGCGACCGGACCAGCGTTTCGCTCTTCCTCACACCGACTACATGGCAGGAATACGGGCAGCTCTTCGGGCTGCTTGGCAAAGAAGATGGGAGACGGTCGAAATGAACTTAGAGTTGCGTTCCATTACGACGCGACTGTTCCCATGGACATACTCCCCAATGCCGCGAAGGCTTCAGGTTGCTTTCTGTCGTCTCCGAATTGGACACACTCGCGGAACGCACCGCCATTTGATGGAGCGCCTTCTTGCATTTTTGCTCCCCCCCCCCCCGCAAATTTTAGCCTTTGTCCTTCTTTATCGTTACTTTTCTTTCTTTTTTTTAATATAGTCTAGTAGTATGCTGTGTTGTGTACGGCGATTTATGTACAAGTAGGCAGTCGCCATTTGTGCTCCCAAAATGAAAAAAAAAGAAAAGAAAAGCTGATTGACCTGCGTGTGGCACTTGCTATGCTCATTGAACACGCGGCATCTCACACTCATCATGTTATCTCTTAACAAACGGGTCTAAAACGGACTATGGTGTTGGGGCTGCAGTGGTCTCATCGGTGTCTATAGTCTCCAAGTCGTTACCGCGGGTAGATTCCATTTTGACCGCCGAGCTTTATGCAGTTTTATTAGCCTTACGCCTTTTATTTATTTTGCACTTTACTGCATTTACGGTTTTTATTGATTTGAGAAGCGTATTATACGTTCTTTAACTTCTGACCATCCCCTTGTCTCCAAAGTACATTTATTCATGTCGGGAGTCCAGGGGAACGAGCGGGCCGATGAGGCAGCTCGAATTGCGGCCACTCCGACGTTGACTCGTTGCAGCTACCTTATCGACACTTTAATCCTCTTATTAGGGACTACATTCGGTCTCTCTCTGGCAATCAACGGGTTGGCTGCATCGGTCACAAATTGCATTCCATTAAGCCATCTGTTTTACCATGGGCTAACTCTTATCAAGTTCGTCGGAACTCTGAGGTAGTCATTTGTCGCCTGCGAATCAGCCACACACCCCTCATACATGGGCATTATTTAATGAGTAACAATAGGTCTCACAATGCCCCCCATGCCCCCTCTGTTTGTCCCCCATATTTGGTCGACTGCCAGCCGCTAGCTGCCTTACGTATGGAATGATGCTTCCCATCTATTTTACGTGTCCCATGCAATGATAGACTGCGCTTCGTCTTAGTTGAGGGCCCCTCTCTTAGCACCAATTCCCTCTTCCGATTTTTAATTCTTTTTTTCTCTTTTATAGCTTGTAAATACTCCTTTTTAATTAACTAGAAATGTAAATATTAGTAAACGCGCGTCATTTGTTTATTGCCCTTGCGCCCCCTTTTTATTCTTTTAATTCTTTTATTGCTTTTGTTTTCACCTTACAACTCTTTGTACTCTAGTGCCTTGTACCGTTTTATGTCCTGCCGCTCCATAATCTTATTAGATTTTAGCGGCTTACACCCTGCTCCAAATAATAATACTACTTCCACTCTGTAATGCTTCTTTCAAACTCACATTCTTCCTTCCTTTTTAGTTCTATCCTTAGCCTTACTATCTCCTTTCATTTCATGCTTGGCCGTCATTCTCTGTTAGTAGTGATTAGTCCCTATTATCTCCCAAAGCATCGACAGTTTCAGGTTGTATTTTGTTGCCTCTAGATCGAACGCTATCTGGTCTAGTCTCCGCCAGAACCCTTCTGCGAACACGTCCTTCCGCCACCCGGACTTTACATCACTTACTGGTTAAATGTCCGAGTCTGTTGTTGCTTTGCACGCGCTACCTCACTGGTACATGGACAAAGTCTTTTGCTGGTGTTGAGAATGATAGGTTCCTTGTTTCGGGATCATAGTTTCTAGAGGAAGCTGGCCTCTTTTAAGAATACGAGCTTGGAATCGAAATTTTATTTTCTCTTTTGTAGCGCCATTACATTTTTGTGAATTATTTTGGGGAGGCGATCCTTCCATTTTCCGTGGTGCTTGGATGAGGAATATAAAGGAATGGTGTATATGATGTCTTTCTGGGTCTTATTAGGATAAGTGTGTATTTCCCTTTTTCTTATAGGCGCTCGAGTCTACAATTGTTTGTTTGCTGAAATGTTTCTAGAAGTCGAGTAAGAACTTTTGTATGCCCCCTAGTCGATTCCAGTCTTGTGCGTTTGTCCATTTTAGCCACGGGCACAATGACATTTAGTGCCTTATGGTGCTCACACCGTGGTAGCATTCTTATTCACCCAGCTCTGGGGTAATTAGTTAACTTCCACGCAACATCTCGACTCTTGTAATAATTCATTTATCAAACGTGATCGTTAAGTTGTAAGGTAATTTCATTGCAAGTCTTTGTCATATTAATTGGATTTTTTTTTTCCGCAGACGGGAAATACATGTGCGTCTCCAGTCTCTCCTTCAGTCGGATATAGTGACTCTCCAACCAAGGAAAACATCTCGCCTTTAAAAGAGAATAAATGCTTTCAGAACACACCTGTCACTAGTGAATGTTGTAGCAGGCCTAACTCTCTTTACGACTCCGCTTCCTCACCCAGTAACGCCAATGCATATAGAGTCCTCGATCGCAGTTCGCCCTTCTCTCATAAACAGCTAAATTCTATGTCACTCTTGCATTCTGCGGACCCCGGGGTGGGATCGGATTTATACAATCGTAACCTGCTTTCTAGTCGATCCCCATACTTTAAACCTTCTTGGATCAGTTACCCTACATCCATTTCACCCCCACAACCTCCGCTTCCTTCTAATAATTACTATGATTACTCTCCTCCGCTACCTCCACCACCACCACACTTTACCTCTCAAGCCAACCTCAACCGATTATCTCCCATTAACTTGAATGAGGTAAGGTGGCATTCTTCCCCGCCTTACCACAACTTTGGTAATCCGTACACCCCAAACAGATGGGTTATGCGACGACCATTAGTTGGAGTTTAGAATCTCCAACGTGTGATCCAATCCTTTTAAAAGGGTGCTGCAAGGATATTTTCCCCCTTTAAATTTATTAAATATTTTCCATTATCGCCTTGTAACACACGAGAGCTTCGAGTATAAAAGTACTCATAATCAGGAATCTCAGATTATTTCCAAATTCCCCAATGCAAATTATTACATCTTGATGTAATTATGAAGCCAGTGTGAGGCAGAAGCCGTTTTATTTTACCACTGGATAAATATTTATATACAAGGTTTTTATATTACCAACTTTCTTTTAAGTTTCTTTTCCTCTGCTTTCATGTGTGTTATCCATAATAAAAATATGTGCATCTTTTGTGTACTTATGGCAAATATACATACATGAGTGTGTTTATAATTGATAAAGAAAAATTCTAAGTCCTTTTGTCTGTGATTAACCAGTGATAAATGTTTCTTATTTTAATTCATTGATTTTTGAAATTTCTTAGGCTAAGGGTAAATTCTATTGTGATTTTGGTACCTGTTCCTCCATAATTTTAATTTTTACACATAAGGTATTAAATACTGCATGTGATAAAGTCCATTTGTCCACTATTTACTCTTTAAAGATTATTACTACTAGTCGGAAAGTTGCTATTCTGTTTAAGTCTTGTTAACATACTCAGGAGCACATTGCACAAATTATTCTAGTTACAAAATGGACTCGGCTCGGTGCATACAAGTCGAGTATTTTTATTTAGCCTAAGATTATTTCTGCTGGTACAAAGACCACTTAACAAGGCAGCGTCTTAGATCGGGTTACTTAAGACACCAACTCCTGTGAGTCTTGTAGCGAGATTTGTCTAACAGTGTAGTCGGTGTCTCCAGCAATGGTATATTTTTATTATTTGATTTTTTTTTCTCAAAGGCATGAATAAATACCTCTTTTGAACCTTGCTATCTGACCTGCCTTGTCATTATTTTCTTACCATAATTATATAGATATATTATACCATTGGTTTTCCCTCTGTCATCTGCTAATTAAATGTATCCTATGGAAAATTGGCTCAGTTTTTCAAAATGTATTTTGTTTACTTTCAGGCTGTTAAAATCCGAAATATTTTGGTCCTGTGCACCATTATTTTAAGTCTGGAAGCTCTTCTGTTTTTGATTGTTGCATTCATTTAGAGGACTATGTATACATACATTATATATAAATGGTTGTATAAAGTTTTATTGCATTTTCAGAAGTGATTTTTATAGCCTTTGATACATTCAGAATTGCCTCCCCCATCCTTTCGCCCGCAGTCTTTCTTGCGCTGGCTGCCGACTTTAATCTTTCCTCCCCCTCTTTTTATTAATGTATTTTACTTTTCCTACTGCTTTTTTACTTTTCTGTCTTCCTGACTGGTCATTATGAGTCCTTGTAACCTGGGATGTCTCTCTAAACAGGCTACACCGTGACAGATAGTTGTCCGTTTACTTTGTGGCCCCCCTCCCTCTGGGATCTTTTGTTAAGGGGTTGTTTCCAGAGAGGCTCTGGCCTTCTCGTGGCGAGGGCCCCGTAAGGGGCGCGGCGATTTGCCATCCTGGCCGCCGTGCTGACGGGATCCAGCGCTCCGTCCGGCCCCAGCTTAGCCTCTCTTCCTTCCTTCAGATAGCCCGATTTCTCCCCTACCTCGTCGCTTTTCATACAACCTCTCCCACAACTTTCTCTGGTCAGCCTCTAATTTCACAGGGTAGATGCTCACCTTCTCAAACCAACCACCCCGGATCGGGGCTGGGGGGAGAGGGGACATTGTTCCCTAACCCCTGAGCTCCGGTTCGGGATGGAGGTTTTTTAACAACCTGCTTCATCCCCACCCATACCTTCCTCACATCCCTTTTCCTCTCCTCTTCAAAATCTATCTTTTTTACGCCGTGTCCAAGGTGGAGCCGCCATGCCGAAGGACTGCCAGGCCACCAGGCGGGAGGGGTGGTCCGAAATGGCGGCGCCTGGCTCTGCCGGGCCTGTAAGCACCTCGTAGTGCGGGCTACTGCAAGAGGTGGTGAGCGATTCCGTCCCGTAAAACAAAGAGGGTCACCATGCCCAATGATGAAAAAAAACCATCTCCCCTTAATTCCCCCTAAAACAACGGAGCCGCCCTCGTGCAGCTCCACAGAAAAGATGGAGGTCCCGCCCCCTGTGCTTGCGCAGGGGACCCTCCATACCTCTTTAACCGGAGAGGAGGCTTACTCCTCTCCTACGCCTACGGGTGTAGGGGACCCCCTCACCCTCTTCTCTGGAGGTGCTTTCGGGCACCTCCCTATCTCCAGCGGCAGTCCCTCCTTTGCTTTCTAAGGGGACTGCCAAGAGAGCCACCAGGCAGCCCATTGCCGACCGCCCCTCGTGTAAGCGGCTCGGTAGGGCAAACCCCCTTAGGGGGGAGAGGGAAGCCAGGCCCCTTCGGTCGCTTCCCTCAAAAGACCTGCTGGCAAAAATATTAAACCTTGCCGGGGTCAAGGCCAGTGCCTCCCCACACATGAATGGTGATGCTCCCAACGGGAACTGCGATGTCCTGGGAGGGGATGGCCAACTGGGGGCCCCTCCTGTGATAGACATGGTCCTTGAGGAAAACCAGCCTCAGACGGTAGGGCCTTCCATGGGGGGAATCCGGGCTCGGCGCCAAGCACCGAACCCGAATCCACCCCTATGCAAGGTCCTCATCAAACGGCTGTGGATTCTCAGGCAGTACAAGGAGGGGAGGGATCTCCTCCGGATGATGCCCCTGCGACCACCAGGACCCTCTCCATTTCGGAGAAGGACCTGGCTGAGGCCGGTCCTTCTGGCCTGGGGGCTTCTACCAGCGGGGGTGAGAAGCGGGTTCATTTCCCGCCCTCCTCTCCAAAAAAGAAAAGGACGAAGAAGACTCGGGGCTCCTCTCCATCCGCGGGGGCTACGGGGACGGATGGGTCTGCTGCCACTTTGGCCTGCGACCAAGCCAAGATCGGCACATCCGGCCCCTCTGCCCCCCCGGGTACAGAGCTCCTGACGATGACAAAGACCAAAAGTGCACAGGGCGGAGCCTCGATGACATCGGGGCCCCTCATTAGGAGGTTACCTGGCGTTTTCAAGCCCGCTGGCTTCAAACGCTTCCTCGTTATTCGCTCCACTGATGGCACCACGCTGTCCAAGGGCAACATGATCCATCAGAGGAGAGGATTAGCTAGTGCAATTGGTAGAGAGCCGAAGGTAACCCGTTTCTCGGACGGGAGCCTTCTGGCGAATCCCGCCGAGGCGGCCAAGATAAGTGCTCTTCGGACACTTCATGGCACCCCGGTGAGTGTGACGCCGCACTCTACCATGAACTTTGTGAAAGGAGTAGTTTATGCGAGGGAACTCGTTGACTAATCCATTGAGGACATCACCCTAGAGCTGGCCGACCATGGGGCGGTCAAGGTCGAACGTGTGATGAGAAAACAGGGAGGGGCCTCGAAACCCACCACTACACTCTTCGTCACGTTCGACTGTGACAAGCTCCCTGAGTCAGTGCGTGCCGGTTGGTACCACTACCGCGTAAAGGCATTCATGCCACTGCCGCGGCGGTGCTATTACTGTCTCCGCTTCGGCCATACGAATCGCTCATGTAGACGTGCAAAGTCGGGGTCACCCCAAGTATGTGTAGATTGCTCCAAGGTCGCACACGATAAGTCCAGTTCGTGTGTGGCCAAGTGTGTTAATTGCGGAGAGCCGCACCCTGCTTCTTCGAAGCAATGTGGTGCATATCTCCTTGAGAAAGAAATCCTGGCCGTTCAGGCCCAGGATCGACTCTCATTCCGCGAGGTAAAGGACTTGGTCCTGGCGCACCCGGCCCTGCCTGGGACGTCATATGCCTCAATAGTTAGAAAGGCACCCTCTGCTCCTGGCCCATCCAGGCCAACGAGCACGGTTGTTTCCGCGCCCATTTGGAGCCCTTCTGCGGGCTCTACCCAACCCGGGCGCTCCCCTGGTAAAGCTAGCGGCAAAAAGGGTTCATACCCTGCCCCGGCTAAAACCAGGGCTCCCCCCTCTTCCCCCAGCGTGACCGTTTCCCGTAAGGCGAAACGGCCACGCGCCTCCACGGAGTCGTTAGACTCACAGGAGGCAACACCCCTGAAGATGGTCGCTAGGCCATCTTCCGGGGTTCCTAAAGCTGTGCCCCGAAAGGAGGACAGCAACAAAGGAGCTTCGGCCCCGAGTTGGAGCGAGTGACTCGGAGACGGTGGTTCCTCGAAAAGAGGGCCCCCCGCCTCCGAAACCGCAACGCCCGCTAAGGTTTCGAGGCGGAGGGAGGAAAAGACACGCATGGCGAGCCCAACCTCCCCCAATAAGTCCTCGGGGTTCTGCCCGCGGGAAGCGTACGGCCATTCCCGTGAGGGTCTTCAATTCGAGGTGGGCCCCCGTGTCTCCTCCGAGCTAGGCCTGGAGGGCATATTCCTTCAATGGAATTGCCGTGGACTCCGGGCCAGGTGGGAGGAGCTGCAGAGGCTCGTCTCGTCCCGTTAGCTATTTTTTTGCCGGAGACCATGCTAGGCCCGTGCCCCCTGCCTGCCCTCCCAGGGTATAAGGGTCTTGCGACCCCACCACCGCGGGATAGCCGGGCTGGGGGATGCGTGGTTTACACCCGGCATGATGTCTCCTTTCTTCCTTTCTCTTTAGATACCTTTTTTCAGGCAGTGGCTGTGCAGCTGCACCTAGATAGGAGGTATACTATCATTTCTGCGTACATTCCACCGTCAGCTGACTTCGACACGGGGGACTTCCGCCGCGTCGTGGCACGGTTGCCGAGGCCCTATCTCTTGCTTGGAGATCTGAACGGCAGGCATCCTCTCTGGGGAGATTACTCCATAAATCCCAGAAGACAAGTCCTTGCCGATCTGATCGAAGAGCTTGAGATGGGAGTCCTAAACGTGGAGGAGTTTACGCATCACTGTCCGAGAACCGCTTCATTTTCTTGCCTTGACCTATCTTTGTGCTCTTCGGATGCACAGCCTGATTTTGATTGGGGGGTGGTCGATGACCTCCATGGTAGTGATCACTTTCCCATTTAAATATCATTTTCAGGGCAACTGCCGCCTGAGAGACCACCTCGGTGGTGCTTTGCGCAGGCGCGGTGGCCTGCATTCCAGGAAATGACTGAATTCTCTTTCTCAGTCGAGGAGTTTAGGTCGGTAGATGATGCCGTTGAGTTTTTCTCTGGCAACCTCATCGCCGCCAGCCTGACTACTATACCTAGGACGTCGGCCGAGTGTGAGACGGCCCTCAAACAGAAGCGTTATGCCTACAGGCGCCGCCCGAACGATTTCACTGTAGGTGAATTTCGTCGGGCTAGGTTCCGGTATATTTCGAATCACGCCCGCCGCTCTTCTTGTCGGGCATACATGTCTTCACTTAACGGGAAGACCCCTTTAGCTGAGGTGTGGAAGCGAGTCAAAAGGATTCGGGGCAAGTTCTCGCAGGACCCCCCTCCTGTTCTTCAGGAGAATGGGACCGCAATCTTAGACCCCGCGTCCGTGGCTGAATACTTAGCAACCGCTTTTTCCGCATTCTCTAGCCGTGATGGAGCGCCGCCAGCATTCAATGCACGTCGTGATGTTGCGGAAGGCTGCCGGCTGGACTTTACCTCGAGAGGCGGAGAACCCTTCAACGACAAGTTTACTGTGAGTTGCGTTCCGCTCTCGCTTCGTGCGCAGACACCGCCAATGGTCCGGACGATGTCCCGTACGCCATGCTTTGACACCTGGGTGAGTGAGGCATGGCCTTTCTCTCAGATTTGTTCAACAGGATCTGGGTGGAAGGTCTTCTCCCAGAATCCTGGCGAATCGCTACTGTGCTCGCCTTTCGCAAGCCGGGGAGAGATCACTCTACTCCGACCGGTTTCCGCCCAATCTCTCTAACCTCTTGCGTGTGCAAGTTGATGGAGAAATTGGTAAATGTTAGATCAGCCTATTTCCTGGACAGCGGAGGCCATCTGTCTTCTGCACAGTGCGGCTTCCGTAAGTTCCACTCCACGTCGGATGCTCTGCTTCGACTGGAAAATGCCGTCTTCGAGGCTTTCCTTCGTGGACAGCACTACGCCACGGTGGTTTTGATCTGGAGAAGGCCTATGATACCGCATGGCGATACGGTATCATGGAGACTCTCCACACAATGGGGGCGAGGGGACGCCTCCCAATGTTTATATCTGAATTTTTGCGAGATCGTCGATTCCGCGTAGGGGTGGGGGGGAGCTCTCTCCGGCCCAAAGGAGCAGGAAGAGGGTGTCCCGCAGGGAAGTGTCGTCAGTGTCACACTCTTTGCCCTGAGCATCAACGGCATCACCTCGGTGCTGCCGAAAGATGTTCTCGCTACGCTCTACGTGGACGACCTTTCGATCTCTTTTGGCGCGGCCCAGATGCCAACTCTGGAGCGTCGACTCCAACAGGCATTGAACCGCGTCTCTCGCTATGCCGAAGCGCACAGGTTTCAGTTTTCTTTGGCCAAGACTAAGGTGGTGCACTTCTGCCGCCATCCACGGCTTCACCCCGACCCAGATTTGTTTCTTAATGGGGTGCGCCTGGATGTGGTGTAGTCGCACCGTTTCCTTGGTCTTGTATTCGACCGACGCCTCACCTGGCAGGCTCATATTCGTAGCCTTAGGGTCTCTTGTACTCGCGCCATGGACATACTCCGTTCCGTGACGTTCAGCGCTTGGGGCGCTGATAGGGCTACTGCCTTACTTTTTTATCGATCCTTTGTTCGCTTGAAGCTCGACTACCGATGCGAGTTTTATGCATCCGCAGCCGAGCGTTTATTGCGGAAGGTGGATTCGATCCACCACACCGGCCTTCGCCTTGCGACCGGTGCCTTCCGCACTTCCCCCATTGAGAGCTTGTTGGTCGATGCTGGGGAGATGCCACTCGCTCTGCGCCGCATGCAGTGCATCACTCGCCTGTACGCGCAACCCCTGCGCCTCCCTCAGTCGCCAACAGCTCTCACTGCATCCACAGCTGATCTTAATGGTGCCTATGCCGCCGAGAGACGCCAGTCATACCCTAAGCCCTTTGGGTTTAGGGCCAGGCACTTCCTTCGAGAGGTAGATATAGCTCTCGGGTCGGTGGCGCCCCTGGTTCTGCCCAGGACGCCACCCTGGAGGGTACCACATTTGGCTATTTGTCACCACGCCTCTGCTCCCAAAGCTTCTACTGTGCCGGGAGTATTGCGTTTGACCTTTTTGGAGCACACATCGTGTCACGCTGGTACCGTGCCAGTGTATACGGATGGCTCCAAGTCCCACAGGAGGTCGGTTTCCACGCCGTATCCCCTCTGTTTGAAGTCAGCGGGGTTCTACTATGCTCTGCCTCTGTCTTCACGGCCGAGCTGGTGCAATACACCACTCGGTACGGGAGTTTACGCGACGTGCCTAGTTCGGAGACCGGATTGTGATTCATAGCGACTCACAAAGCACCCTGAGTGCTCTCTGGGCATTGGAATCTCTGCATCTCCTGGTTCGCGAAATCCGTGACGCCACGGTTTTTGCGAGCCGGGCAGATGTCGAGATTATCTTCTGCTGGGTTCCTGGAAATGTAGGAATAGCGGGGAATGAGCGCGCCGATGAGGGCGCCAAAGAGTCCGCGAGGACTCTGCCACCGGACCAGCGTTTCGCTCTTCCTCACACTGACTACATAGCAGGAATACGGGCAGTTCTTCGGAATGCTTGGCAAAGAAGATGGAAGACGGTCGAAGGGAACTTAAAGTTGCGTGCCATTGCGCCGCGACCGTTCCCATCGACCTATCCCCCAATGCCGCGGTGGCTTCAGGTTGCTTTCTGTCGTCTCCGAATCGGGCACACTCGTGTGACCCATCGCTATTTGATGGAGCGCTCGCCTGCGCCCTATTGCAACGACTGCGTCGTCCCCCGGACTGTTCGGCACATTCTTGTCAAATGTCCCAGTCTGGGTGATCTTCGCGCATGATACTTGTTCCGGTACCGGGATGAGCGGGGTCGCTACCGCCTGTCCCTTGTACTCGGGACGAGTGCGTGCACACTGACTGGTGGACTTATTGACTTTTGGGGGGAGGCCGGCCTTCTCCCTTTCATTTAACCCGGTTTAATTGTTGTTGTTGTTTTTGTTATTGTTATTTCTTTTTATTGTTGTTTCCTGTTCAATTTTTTAAGGTAGCCTAGAACTAGGCTGTTTGTTTACGGCAACTTATGCCTAAGTCGGAAGCGACAGATAGCCCCTTAAAAAAAAAAAAAATCTCATTCTTTTAGGCCGCCTGTATTTCTCTCCTACTTAGTCGCTTTTCATACAACCTTTCCCACAACTTTCTCTGGTCAGCCTCTAATTTCACAGGGTAGATGCTGACCTACTCAGCCAACCGTCCAGGATTGGGGCTAAGGGGGGAGGGGACCATGTTCCCTAACCCCTGAGCTCCGGTCTGGGGTGGTTGGTTTTTAACAACCTGCTTCATCCCCACCCATACCTTCCTCAAATCCCTTTTCCTTTCCTCTTCACACTCTTATCAATTTTACGCCGTGTCCAAGGTGGAGCCGCCATGCCGATGGACTGCCAGGCCACCAGGCGGGAGGGGTGGTGCTGAATGGCGGCATCTGGCTCTGCCAAGCTTGTAAGCACCCCTTGACGTTCGGGTTACTGCGAGGGGTGATGAGCTTTTGCATCCCGAAATTAAAAGGGGGTGACCATGCCCAATGATGAAGAAGAAAATAATCTCTCCTTAATTTCCCCAGTTCCATCGTCGGAGCCACCTTCGGGCAGCTCCACAGGAAAAATGGAGGTCCCCCTCCCCCCCTTTGCTTGCACAGGGGACCCTCCATATTTTTCTAACCATACGGTTACGGGTGTGGGGGACTCCCCCCTCACGCCCTTCTCTGGAGCTACTTTCGGGCACCACCCTGTTAACCAGCGGCAGTCCCTCCTTTTCGTTCCAAGGGGACTGCCAAGAAAGGCAGCCCTTAGCCGACCGCTCCCCACTGAAGCGGCTCGGTAGGGCAAACCCCCTTAGGGAGAGAGGGAAGCCAGGCTCCTTCAGGCGATTTCCGCAAAAGACCTGCTGGCAAGAATACTCAACCTTGCCCGGTTCAAGGCCTGTGCCTCCCCACCCCTGACTAGTGACAATGATGCCAACGGGACCTGCGATGTCCTGGGATGGGGATGGCCAACTGGAGTTCCACCCTTAGATAGACATGGTCCTTAAGGAAACCCATCCTCAGAGGGTAGGGCCTTCCATGGGGGGGAAATCGGGCTCAGCGCCAAGCATCGAATCCGCCCTTATGCAAGGAACTCCTCAAACGGCTAGGGTTTCCGAGGCAGTACAACGAGGGGAGGGATCTCCGACTGGTGCCCTTACCACTGCCAGGACCTTCATTGCGGAGAAGGAATTGGCTGAGGCCGGTCCATCTGGCCTAGGAGCATCCTACCGGCAGAGGTGAGAAGCGGGTGCATCCCCCGCCCTCCTCTCCAAAGAAGAACAATAAAAATACTCGGGGTTCCTCTCCATCCACGGGGACGGATGGGTCTGGTGCACAGGGCGGAGCTTCGATAACATCGGAGCCCCTCATTCAGTAGTAACCTGGCGTTTTCGAGCCCGCTGGCTTCGAACGCTTCCTCGTGATTCGCTCCACTGAGGGCAGCATGTTGTCCAATAACAACATGATCCATCAGAGGAGAGGATTAGCTAGTGCAATTGGTAGAGAGCCGAAGGTGACCTGTTTCTCGGACGGAAACCTTCTGGCGAATGCGGGGGATCGCTCCGAGGCGGCCAAAATAAGTGCTCGTCGGACACTTCATGGCATCCCGCTGAGTGTGACGCCGCACTCTACCATGAACTTTGTGAAAGGAGTAGTTTATGCGAGGGAACTCGTTGACTACTCCATTGAGGACATCACCTTAGAGCTGGCCGACCATGGGGCGGTCAAGGTCGAACGTGTGATGAGAAAACGGGGAGGGGCCTCGAGACCCACCCCTACACTCTTCTTCACGTTCAACTGTGACAAGCTCCCTGAGTCAGTGCGTGCCGGTTGGTACCGCTACCGCGTAAAGGCATTCGTGCCACTGCCGCGGCGGTGCTATTACTGTCACCGCTTCGGCCATACGCATCGTTCTTGTAGACGTGCAAAGTCGGGGTCACCCGAAGTCCGTGTAAATTGCTCCAAGGTCACACACGATAAGTCCAAATCATGTGTGGTCAAGTGTGTCAATTGCGGAGAGCCGCACCCTGCTTCTTTGAAGCAATGTGGTGCATATCTCCTTGAGAAAGAAATCCTGGCTGTTCAGGCCCAGGATCGACTCTCATTTCGCGAGGCTAAGGACTTGGTCCTGGCGCACCCGGCTCTGCCTGGGACGTCATATGCCTCAATAGTTAGAAAGGCACCCTCTGCTCCTGGTCCATCCAGGCCAACGAGCACGGTTTCTTCTGCGCCCATTCGGAGCCCTTATGTGGGCTCTACCCAACCCGGGCGCTTCCCTGGTAAAGCTTGCGGCAAAAAGAATTCATACCCAGCCCCGGCTAAAACCAGTGCTCCCCCTCTTTCCTCAGCGTGACCGTTTCCCGTAAGGCGAAACGGCCACGCGCCTCCACCGAGTCGTTAGACTCACAGGAGAAAACACCCCTGAAGATGGTCGCTAGGCCATCTTCCGGGGTTTCTAAAGCTGTTCCCCGAAAGGAGGACAGCAACAAAGGAGCTTCGGCGTTTCGCCCACGCCCCGAAGTGGAGCGAGTGGCTCGGAGACGGTGGTTCCTCGAAAAGACGGCCCTATTCCTCTGAAGCCGCAAACGCCCGCCTAAGGTTTCGAGGCGGAGGGAGGAAAGGACTCGCATGGCGAGCCCAACCTCCCCCAATAAGTCCTCGAATGCGACAGCGCCTTCAGCGCTTTGTCCCACCAACAGCGCCCAGGGTTCTGCCCCCGGGAAGCGAACGGATGTTCCCTTGAGGGTCTTCAGTTCAAGGAGGGCCCCCGCGTCTCCTCCGAGATAGGTCTTGAAGGCATATTCCTATGGAATTGCCGTGGACTCCGGGCCAACTGGAGGGAGCTGCCGAGGCTCGTCTCGTCCCGTTCCCCGGTAGCTATCGTTTTGCAGGAGACCATGCTTGGCGCGTGCCCCCTGTCCGCCCTTCCGGGGTATAAGGATCTTGCGACCCCACCACCACGATGGCGCAAGTTACACCCGGCATGATGTCTCCGTTTTTCCTTTCTCTTTAGATACCTCCTTTGAGTCAGTGGCTGTGCAGCTGCACCTGGATAGGAGGTATACTATCATTTCTGCGCATATTCCACCGTCAGCTGACTTCGACGCGGGGGACTTCCGCCGCGTCGTGGCATGTTTGCCGAGGCCCTATCTCTTGCTTGGAGATCTGAACAGAAGGCATCCTCTCTGGGGAGATTACTCCATAAATTCCAGGGGACAAGTCCTTGCCGATCTGATCGAAGAGCTTGAGATAGGTGTCCTAAACGTGGATGAGTTTACGCATCACTGTCCGAGAACCGCTTCATTTTCTTGCCTCGACCTATCTTTGTGCTCTTCGGAAGCACAGCCTGATCTTGATTGGGGGATGATCGATGACCTCCATGGTAGTGATCACTTTCCCATTCAAATATCATTTTCAGGGCAACTGCCGCCTGAGAGTCCACCTCGATGGTGCTTGGCGCCGGCGCGGTTGCCTGCATTTCAAGAAATGACTAAATTCTCTATCTCAGTCGAGGAGTTTAGGTCGGTAGATGAGGCGGTTGAGTTCTTCTCCGGCAACCTCATCGCCTTGGGCCTGACTACTATTCCTAGGACGTCTGGCCGTTTTGCATGCCGACCACTCTTATAGTTGTCGGCCGAGTGTGAGACGGCCCTCAAACAGAAGTGTTATGCCTACATGCGCTATAAGCGTCGCCCGAACGATTTCACTGTGGGTGAATTTCGTCGGGCTAGGGCTCGGTTTCGGTATATTTCGAATCACGCCCGCAACTCTTCTTGCCAGGCATACGTGTCTTCACTTAAAGGGAAGACCCCTCTAGCAGAGGCGTGGAAGCGAGTCAAAAGGATTCGGAGTAAGTTCTCGCAGGACCCCTCTTCCGTTTTCCAGGAGAATGGGACCGCAATCTCGGACCCCGCGTCCGTAGCGGAATCCTTCGCGACCGCTTTCTCCGCATTCTCTAGCCGGGATGCTGCTTCGAGGGCAATCAATGCACGTCGTGATGTTGTGGAAGGCCGCCGGCTGGACTTTACCTCCAGAGGCGGAGAACCCTTCAACGACAAGTTTACTTTTAGTGAGTGGCGCTCCGCACTTGCTTCGTGCGCAGACACCGCCCATGGTCCGGACGATGTCCCGTACGCCATGCTTCGACACCTGGGTAAGCGAGGCATGGCCTTTCTCTCAGATTTGTTCAACCGAAGTTGATGGAGAAATTCGTAAATGTTAGCCTTATTCATCGACACCGGAGGCCATCTGTCTTCTGCACAGGCTTCCGCAAGTTCTACTCCACGTTGGATGCTCTGCCCCAACTGGAAAATGCCGTCTGCGAGGCCTTCCTTCGTAGACTAAACTACGCCACGGTTTTTTTCGATCTGGAGAAGGCCTATGATACCGCATGGCGATACGGTATCATGGAGACTCTCCACACGATAGGGGCGAGGGGACGCCTCCCAATGTTTATATCTGAATTTTTGAGAGATCGTCAATTCTGCGTACGGGTGGGGGGAGCCCTCTCCGGCCTAAAGGAGCAGGAAGAGGGCGTCCCTCAGGGAAGTGTCCTCAGTGTCACACTCTTTGTCCTGAGCATCAACGGCATCACCTTGGTGCTGCGGGAAAATGTTCTATCTACGCTCTACGTGGACGATCTTTCGATCTCTTTTAGCGCGGCCCAGATGCCAACTCTGGAGCGTCGACTCCAACAGGCATTGAACC
Organism: Ceratothoa steindachneri; assembly: GCA_963969495.1. Classification (NCBI taxonomy): domain Eukaryota; kingdom Metazoa; phylum Arthropoda; class Malacostraca; order Isopoda; family Cymothoidae; genus Ceratothoa; species Ceratothoa steindachneri. The sequence continues at coordinate 19,288,986 of OZ018322.1, read as the reverse complement.
GTGTCTATCTCTATGCCGATGCGCACAGGTTTCGGTTTTCTTTGGCCAAGACTAAGGTGGTGCACTTCTGCCGCTAGCCACGGCTCCACCCCGACCCAGATTTGTTTCTTAATGCTTTGCGCCTAGAAGTGGTTGAATCGCACCCTTTCCTTGGTCTTGTATTGGACCGACGCCTCACATGGGAGGCTCATATTCGCAGCCTTTAGGGTCTATTGTACCCGCGCCATGGATACTCTCCGTTCTGTGACGTTCAGCGCCTGGGGTGCTGATAGGGCTACTGCCTTACTTTTTTATCGATCCTTTGTTCGTTCGAAACTCGACTACGGATGCAAGTTTTATGCATCCGCAGCCGAGCGTTTATTGCGGAAGGTGGACTTAATCCACCACACCAGCCTTCGCCTTGCGACCGGTGCCTTCCGTTGCTCGATTCTGGGAAGATGCCACTCACTCTACGCTGCGTACAGTGCATCACTCGCTTGTATGCGTGAGTCCCGTGCCTCCCCAAGTCGCCAACAGCTCTCACTGCTTCCGCAGCTGATCTCGACGGTACATATGCCGTTGAGAGATGCCAGTCATACCCTAAGCCCTTTGGCTTTAGTGCCAGGAAACTCCTTCGAGAGCTAGGTATAGCTCTCGGGCCGGTAGGCACCCATGGTTCTGCCCAGGACGCCACCCTGGAGGGTACCATATTTGGCTATTTGTCGCCAAGATTCTGCTCCCAAAGATTGTACAGCGCCGCGAGTATTTCGTTCGACCTTTTGGGAGCACACCTCGCGTCACGCTGGAACCCTGCCAGTGTATACGGATGGCTCCAAGTCCCAAGAGGGGTTGGCTTCCACGCCGTGTCCCCTCTGTTTAAAGACAGCGGGGCTCTGCCAGGCGCCGCGTCTGTCTTCACGGCTGAACTGGTGGCAATACACCACTCGGTACAGGAGATCACGCGACGTGTCCGGTTCGGATTGTGATCTATAGCGACTCACAAAGCGCCCTGAGTGCTCTCAGGGCATTGGAATCTCCGCATCCTCTGGCTTGCGATATCCGTGAACCCACGGTTTTGGCGAGCCAGGCGGATGCCGAGATATTCTTCTTCTGGGTTCCTGGACATGTAGGAATATCGTGGAATGAGGGCGCCAAAGAATCCGCATGGACCCTGCGACCGGACCAGCGTTTCGCTCTTCCTCACACCGACTACATGGCAGGAATACGGGCAGCTCTTCGGACTGCTTGGCAAAGAAAATGGGAGACGGTCGAAGGGAACTTTAAGTTGTGTGCCATTGCTCCGCGACTGTTCCCATGGACCTATCCCCCAATGCCGCGACGGCTTCAGGTCGCTTTCTGCCAGCTCCGAATCGGACACACTCGTGTGACGCATCGCTATTTGATGGAGCGCTCGCTTGCGCCCTATTGTGACGACTGCGTCGTCCCCCAGACTGTTCGGCACATTCTTGTCGAATGTCTTAGTCTGGGTGATCTTTGCGCACGTTACCTGTCCTGGTACCTGGATGGGCGGGGTCGCTACCGCATGTCCCTTGTACTCAGCACGAGTGCGTGCACACTGACTGCTGGACTTGTTGACTTTTGGGGGGAGGCCGGCCTTCTCCCTTGTATTTAACTAGTTTTTAGTTATTTTTTAATTTTTTTTGTAGGTCGCACGCTCCTGCATCGGGGGGAGAGGGGCTTCCTCCCGACGCCGGAGATTGCTTCCTGATTGTTGTGTTTTCCTTTTTTATCGTTCTCATATTTGTATTTTTAAAGTAGCCTAGTGCTAGGCTGTCTTGATTCCGGCGACTTATGCCCAAGTAGGCAGTCAGCAGATAGGCCCCTAAAAAAAATAAAATATTATATTGTCATGGAATGCTTCACTCCATTAGCAACACTTGTGTCATTGTATATCCTTACTTTCATCTATCACAATAGAAAATATTTGTTGTCAAAAAATATTCGTTATTCTTGTTTTCTCGTCCAACACAATGCCATCTTCGATAAGATACGTAAGTTTTGTCCGTTTTAGAGCATATTTACTTGCAATTTTGCTATCAAGAAATGTTCGTACGCACGCTTCTGTTAGATCCTTGACCTGAGAGAATGGACCATTGTTCTCATAAAAATATCCGGCAATTAACAGTTCAGGTCAGCTTTAGCTACCTTCTCACACTCTGATGTGTTGTTTAAAAAAAAACAAAAAAAAAACAGTGACTTTTATTATTGATTTAGCGGCTTCGAAATTTTTCCAAAGTTTCACTGATTTTTTATGCTGCAATATCATGCTTTTATTGGGATTTTTTTAATGTAGTATTACAATATTTGAAAAAAACTCATCTTTACTATATTTGTCCCTTTCTAACCAATCTTAAATTTGCACATTTTCAACCTATTCTTCTTTGAATGATTGTGTATACCACTTTCTTTTCTTCGTAGCAAATTATTTTTCACCACTCATTGTTCTTGGCTAATAATCAGCTAAATAAAACAATTAGATAGAGAATTTTTAAGAGAAAATAAAATTTACAATCCTATAATTAAATAAAAATGCTAAGCCTGTAACACACTAATTATTAACTAATAGATTAAGCCATACTGATATATAAACGATCACTGACAAGTAGATGACTTTAGACTATAGGGTGGCTCAAGTCACCACTTTATGGGAGGAGGTAAAGGTAACCGTCACCAGTGTATGGGGGAATGAGGAAACCCAGTTTATGGGAGATGAAGGGCGTCACCGGCTTGAAGGTTAAAAATGACGCGGATATTTTGGAGAGGTCCCTCAAATCCCACGAGTGAAGTGATAGATGGTGTTAATCATGTATCTAACTTTAAGATACTCAAATAATATTTCAGCTTGGCTGGGCTTACCGAAGGCTTGTGATCGAGAACGGACTGAGAGGAATCACGTAAAAAAAATAAATGTTTAATTCCAACAAACAAAACAAGCAAAGCAAAAGGAGGGGCTTGCCTTTACACGAATACGGTCGGGGAAGACTTAACTACCGGTCAGGAGAGCGAGTGTTACGAGAACAAGATATAGGCGGGTACAACGGAGGCTTCGCTACGCTAAACGAACCGTAATTAGTTCTTTATTACCGATCGTCTATCTGACTTAACCGTATACCCAAGAGTGAATGAATCTCCCTCTCTCGAATTCTCAATTTTTCTTCTATAAATAGAATAGGAGGCGTGGCCTCTATGATCACAATGTTTTGATCTCCGCCTACTGGGCGGGATATTTCTTATCCAATGGTCTCCGAATCTCATCTATTAATGGCGCATAGAAATTTACACTTTCTCAATATAATGTTATCATTCCTGAGACGGAAACAACTGTCTCTACTTAATTCCATTTCCACACGAGAAATGTTCGTTTTTACTACACTGTCGCCAAATTTTGCTGCTATCTGAATTCTCTACTTCCCGCTTACTTCCTTGACCGGTTTACAAATAAATATATATGTATAACAGCGAGGACATTTGTTACTATTCTTCCTATTCCTGCGAGGCACTTTGCGGTGCAATTTTAGTGCCATGATCATGATCTCCACAAGTGTCGCATACTAACAAACAATAAAAAAACTAAATCCTTCCATTCTCTTATGAATAACAATGATATTAAGTATATCATAATATGATACACTAGTTTTTTATATATATATATCAACACTCTTTTCGCAGACATGAAGAAACACACAATATTTCTTGACAAAAAATAATTAACTTCAGCGAACATTCTCGTGACTAAAACCTCATTCCACACTATTCACGCCGCCACTGAAACACACTTAGTCTCTCACCAGTCACCATTCACCCAAGCTGTAGCTTGCAAGCCTACAACGACACAGCGGTGCTGGAACGTGTTCTGTACAGGTAATGAACAAGTTCGCAACTCGAATCAAATGCATGTATGCGAACCGGAGACTATTCCAGTATTTCGTAGAATTACGAGCATATATATATATATATATATATATATATATATATATATATATATATATATATATATATATATATATATATTGCATGAAAGACTCGACGTATAGGTGAGAATGGATGGGGAGAAAGAAAAGTCCAGACACTGCACAGAGCTCTTTATTGACGTTTCGCCTCTTGGCTTCCTCAGAATGGAACTGACAAGAGAGATGGAAGATCGCCGCTCGACCATTCGTAAAGTTAGTCTGGGTCGCGGTCACTTGCTCTCCCCCGGCTGTTTCCCTCTCGTCTCGACAGACAGAGTGGGCAGTCAATGTCAATTAAATGACTTTCATTCGTCTCCCAGCAGCGGCAGACGAGGTGGATGATAGGCGAATGTGGTTTCCCAATTCAAGCGCGTGGAAGGATTTATCTACAGAATTGAGTGCAATTGGCTGTTAGCATAATAAAGGCTGCGGGACTCTGGAGCTATGAAACAGAGGGTACCAAAATAATCTTTAATAATTACAACAGATATAGGGCATATATACAAATGGAAAAGGTTGCAAACGGATACTTAGTGTTTACAGGGATCAGATTAAAGAATTACCGGGCATGATTAAATAAACTCAAGTGTGAGCTTACAACCGGCTGCTGTTAAGCCAATATGCAGTTCCCTTAAGTCTTAAACCTTGGATGTCCAAAATTCAAGCTTAAAAGCTTGCCCCCTCCCCCCCCCCATGCATAATTTCTCCAACTTTGTAAAAAAATTGCAAATATACTTATTGGGACTTTTTGCGTGATGCTTATTATGCGCTTTTGATCAGTTATGGCTTGATGTGGCATCAGAACCTCGCATATTTCCAACTACGTGATCGGATGTCACATCGAAAGCTGGAAGATTGATTGATGTGTGGTTGGTGCCTCGTGCGCTGACATCCTGGTTTATAGCTGCAGGATGACTAACTGCCACATGTGACGCACATATGGTCGTGAAAGTTAATGAGGCTTGGCTCGCTAGCGTGGTTGAGGCAGTTGAGGTAAACGTCGTGGCTTGACTATTCATGGCTAAAGGATGTGTCTTTCAAACTTCCGGTTAAGAAATAAAATTGAGGAGGTTGAAGTAAGATGAAAACAAACTTACAGCGAAAACGAAAGAAGGGCGGTAGGCTTAAGCCGAGCCAGAGTCAGTGAGAAAGAGAGAGGGAGAAAGAAAATCGGCTGAGTTTGTAGTTGCCAAGCGTATCTCACGTAGAAAGAATAATATAATTTTTACGTAACTATACGTTAAACTATATTATACTTAATTGAAAAAAATAAAGGGTCTAGGGCACCAATTATAGTTATTGTGATGGGTTTAATGACAAACTTACCTAGATAGCAGCCATTAAAACTTGTTATATGAATTTAAAGTTAAAAAAATGACTTGAAAGAGAAAACGTGATGAAGGATAACTATTTCAACTAGGAAGGTTTCAAAATCATTGACGCATAAATTTAACACGATTTATTGAATAACAAATAATGGAATATGACTAATTTGATGATACGGTTAATGAATATAATATGTATTTTATTGAAATAAGATATATATATGGTAATTGTGTAGACTATGGGCCGATGCGACTCTAGTTCCTTTTTGGGCTATTTTCATTGTTTTTCTGCTATCGCACTGGCCAATCACAGATCTGGATTCATTTTCATAAATGACCAATCAGAAAGCTCTATTTGTTTCAAGGCTTTTTGTGTTTTTTATAATAATCAAAAATTGGTTTATCTTATATTTTAATGTTTTTTTCCCCCTTGTTTCTTTTCTATATATCCTACCTACCCTATGCCTGACATTCTTTAGTGTTTTTATTTAATTTCCCATTGTTTAATGTTCAATTAAACCATATTTCGGTGTTGTTAATCAAGTGTCACGTCTTAATTCTGACGAAAACACGATTTTTTCATATTTTCTGTTCCGTATTGATTTCTCTGCTTTGATTTGTTTAAAAGGTTATTTTAAGACCTTCATTTTGCTTATTGTTCCAAATTGATGCGTGCAGTATTAGTGTTTTTATTACTATATATGTGTAGTTCAAGAAACACAAATGGTCAATTCCAGTAAAAAAAAAAGTCACGAAATTTCCGGGAACAATGCTCTACTTTTCCGTCCGCATCTCTCATATTTAAACGACCACCCACGCCGTTTCCCGCTCATTTGTCAAATTTTCATTTTCGTGTTAAGTTTGTTTGTTACCTATTCAACGTTTCGGTGCTATTTTAACAGACAACGAGAAATATGTTGCGTTTCTCGAAGCCCATGGGCCGTGTAGTGGAAGGGCAGTGGGTTTTGGGAGGGTTCGAATGTGAAACAAAGAGAATTTTCATTGTTTCGGTGGCAAATCGAAATCGAGAAACCCTCCTCGCAGCGATAAAAAAGTGGATTTTGCCGGGCACGACAGTCGTATCTGACGGATGGGCAGCCTATTCAAATTTGTCATCTGAAGGATACGAACATCTTACCGAATTCTGGCTTGCTGCCGGTAAACTCTACCCACCCGTCTGGCGTAAGTATTAACCATTATTTTGAGCGTCGGCTCGTTGTTGGGTACGGCTCGCCGCGGGGATAACACTGCGATGACCCTGAGTTTCAATCCTTTGGGGGGGGGTCTGGGGGGCACAGCCCCCCAGTATAAAAACGAAAATCGCCATAAAATTATTCGATTTCATCTCTAAAAAACTAACAACGAAAAGTAGCCCAAAATAGCCCAAAAAAAACTAGGCCTACGATCGGCCCATAGTCTACACAATTACCCTTATATATATATATATATATATATATATATATATATATATATATATATATATATATATATATATATATATATATATATATATATATATATATATAATATAGGGAAATGGCCGATGATTATAATGTTAAGAGGAATAAGCTATATAAGTTGGATATTATAGTGAATAAGATATAAAATATGGGGGATTATATCAAATATAGTAACGTACTGCCACCACGTTTTTGAAGTTATAAATCAGGGGAACTGGAATTCAAAGGAAGGAATCACACTTTGAATATTTTTAGAATATTTATAAACCTTTGTATGCACTGATGATTAATTAGGGAGCTAATTCTTACTGACCTTATCTGGAGTGCTGATTCACTAAAAGTGTTCGTTAAAATGCGCGTCGGACTCGGGAAACGGGAAAGTCTATTCTGATTTGTTGGTGGTTGGGAGAAGTCGTACTTTGATTTTGAGGTAACCGTATTGGTATCAAAGGTCGTACAAAAATGGATTTTGGAGCGAGATGCATAATTTTCCCAGACGGGAAATTGAGAACTGCCTCTTTACGAACTTTGTAGGAGCTTGCAAAGATGTCAGCTGCTACACATTTTACGGGTCGACAGGTCAAGAAACCACAATTTAGTCGCTGGAGCCTAGCTTGGATTTGGAGGCTTTATGGGACGACATAAGGGATGGGTGATCGAACGAGTAAAGTGTAATCAATGGAGTTTAACCTCGAGGAATGAATTCGAGGGAATACTTGCGCCAGACGAGGTTAAAACCGAATCCAAGGAGTCAAATGACTGGGGATAAATTCCTTCGGTGAGAATTCTTGCTTTCTTGCTCGAGAAAGGGAGGGAGCTGAATCGAGAAAATGACCTGTCTCGTGCCGAAAGTTGAGTCTATACTGCCTTTTCCCGGCTGAGCTTAGTAAATATGGGCCGGCCGGAAGCGAAAATGTCTCAGGCCACGGAGGGAGATCTTCTTAACCAAATACTCCACCGAAGGATATAGATGAGCTCCGGCGGGTTTTTTTGATAATGCCCGGAGAGGCAGGTAACGTCTTCTTGCGCTCGCGCACTTGGAATTCTTGCTTCTGCCTTATCAGCGGAGTGGCTCGAGTCTCTCGCGACTTTTCGCCGCATCGCCAAACCTCGTGCCCAGCTTCATGGCTTCTTGGTCACATGGCGGGATTAACCTATATTCCCGACACAGTAGTTTTTTTATTCGTAAATTAATGTTTTTATAGGTGATGTTAATATATTATTAAATAAATAGCGAATAATTCTGATGGCCTTATTGAAAGTAGGAAAAACCCAGATTATACTTTATTACCAAAATAATAACTCAGCAACTTAAAGAACATAAGAAAAGAAGGAGACTGCAAAAGACCATTCATGGCCTACACTTGGCAGCTCCTGTTCCATTCAACACACAAAAGATTTCTTACCAGAGAAAAGTCATCAACATTGTCACCCTTTACAGGAGTTCGTCAGATAGGGGTAGAAGGGGGAGATTATTTTGCGGTTGCATGAATGGACATAATCCTCTGGATGCATTTTATGTATATTGTAGATTAGATCTGACGAACTCCTGTAAAGTGTGACAATGTTGATGACTTTTCTCTGGTAAGAAATCTTTTGTGTGTTGACTGGAACAGGAGCTGCCAAGTGTAGGCCATGAATGGTCTTTTGCAGTCTCCTTCTTTTCTTATGTTCTTAGAAAGTATCTCAATAGCTCTGGAGAAGTTGTATACTAGGTCACTGGAATATGGAGAAATACCCGATGATTGGAAGAGAGCGAATGTAGTCCCCATTTTTAAGAAGGGTAGTAAAGAGGATCCAAATAACTTTAGACTGGTTAGCCTAACTCCTGTAGTCTGTAAAATTCTTGAGAAAATAGTTAAAAAAGGGATTTGCCAACATCTAGAGAGGGAGGGGTTAATCAGTGATGCTCAGCATTGGTTTAGATTAAGTGATCATGTTTTACTAATTTACTAGACTTTCTGGAGTTCGTAACAAATCAAGTAGATAAGGGATAGAATGTGGATGTAATTTACTTGGATTATAGTAAAGCATTTGATAAGGTACCACATAGGAGACTAGTTCATAAATTAAAAATGATTGGGATATGTGGAGGTGTTTCAAATTGGATAGCTGAGTGGCTGAAAGATACGAAGCAAAGGGTAGTACTAATTGATTTTGATTTAATCGGTTTTATGGGTGCTGAAACCCTATAAGGATTATTGGCACCATGAAATTACAGTCAAGATAGTTACCATCACCTCTTCAGTCTAGGGACTCCACTCCTAGACACTCAAGAATAAAGAGAAAGGTGGAGTCTGTTAGTATGAGAAGATAAGCTAAACTAGACGGTGCCAACAGTTACACAATTATGTATACAAATACTCATATCTATATATGTACATAAATGGATATACAAACTGAAAAAAAAAAATAAATAAATTAAATGTGTCTATATAATGATGTATCTCTTAGAAACTTTAGTACTAGTTCAAATGGGACTGAGGAATTTAGGACAGTAGCATATAAGAAAAGAACATAAGAAAAGAAGGAGACTGCAAAAGACCATTCATGGCCTACACTTGGCAGCTCCTGTTCCATTCAACACACAAGTTGTTTTCCAAGCAAAAATTTAATAAGGGGTTACGACTTAAAGCATATTCAGGGCATTGAGTTATAGCATGTTCTGGGGTAAGTTGTGTATTGCATTTTTCACAAAAGTAGAAAAGTGATGGATCAAAGTAGCCATGGGATAGTCTAACATAACATAACATAACATAATTACACGGATGACAAAAGCCACAAGGGCCTATCAAAGGTCATCCGCCTCCGTCAAAACCCACCCACAAAAAGCACCATCAACAGGGGAAGACAAAATCAAAGTCCCCCACAATATAATATAACGGATGACAAAAGCCACAAGGGCTCATCATAGGTCATCCGAGTCAAGCGGCCTCTTTTTCAAGGCACCCAAACTCCCAGGAAAACTACATCCAGAGGATTGCATCCAGAAACAAGGGTATCACCAATCAAGGCTTGTCAAGAACTAAATCATGCAGCTATAGATATATACAAACAATATTAATATATACAAAACTTAGGAACCATCACAACCTTCCCTTCCCATAAACTCATCCAACCTACTCTTAAATACATTTAGATTTGGACTACCTACTACCCTCTGCGGCAATTTGTTCCAGAAGTCTACCACTCTATTGGTGAAAAAATATTTTCTTAAATCCAACCTACACCCTTGCTTTTTAATTTTCAAGTGGTGACCTCTAGTCCGATTTCCATCATCTAACTCAAAAAACTTGCTAACATCCAATTTATCTATCCCGGAAAAAATTTTAAACAGCTCAATCATATCCCCTCTCACACACCTCCTTTCGAACGAGAACATATTTAATACCCTCAGTCTATCTTCATATTCAAGGTGCCTCAGGGAAGGAATAATCTTTGTTGCCCTCCGTTGCACTGACTCAAGAAGGTTAATATCGTGTCTAAAATGTGGGGACCATGCCTGTATACAGTACTCTAGATGTGGCCTAACATAAGAGTTATAGAGTTTAAGAATAACCTCCTTACTTTTGTAACTGACATTTCTCTTAATAAAACCCAGCACTCTATTTGCAACCTAATCTTAGTCTAGTTAGTACGATACTGTCACAACGTGACATTCTATAAGGTCTGTTATTGTTTAAATTAGGAATGATTTGAGGGAGAATGCCAATATTTTGGGACCATTCATTTTGCTAGAGGTTGAAGACTGAGGTGGCAGATACAGTAACTACCAAGTTTAATGAAATTGTGTATCATCTTTTCAACAGTAATAAAGTTATTCAGATTGAGGAAATAGTTCCCATAAAGCGTGATTTAGTTCGGGCTAAGATTAAAAACCCTACACTAAGGAAAGAGCTTCTATCTGTCGCTAAAAACCTGAAAAACTCTAACTACAACTCAGTCTATATAACCAGAGATTTAACATACAAACAGAGGGAGGAACTAAAAGCACGCTTTGCTTCCCGCAACAATGATACCAGCACCTCCCTAACTACTGCTCCCAATGCCAATGCCACTGCTGCTGCTTCCGGCTCTACACGCGGCACCACTGCTGGCCATGTCACAAAAAACTAACGCACAGCCTCACAAAATAGTTAAAAAATAGTTAAAATAGTTAAAAAAGGGATTTGCCAACATCTAGAGAGGGAGGGGTTAATCAGCGATGCTCAGCATGGGTTTAGATCAGGTAGATCATGTTTGACTAACTTACTAGACTTTCTGGAGTTTGTAACAGATCAAGTAGATAAGGGAGAGAATGTAGATATAATTTACTTAAATTTTAGTAAAGCATTTGATAAGGTACCACATAGGAGACTAGTTCATAAATTAAAAATGATTGGGATATGTGGGGGTGTTTCAAATTGGATAGCTGAGTGGCTGAAAGACAGGAAGCAAAGGGTAGTGCTAAATGGTGTAAAGTCAGAGTGGAGGGATGTTATCAGTGGGGTTCCTCAGGGATCAGTTCTCGGTCCATTATTATTTGTCATCTATATAAACGATCTTGGGGAGGCAGTTAATAATAAAGTGTCAATTTTTGCGGATGATACCAAATTAGCAGCTGTAGTTAAAGAAATTGATGATAATTTTAAAGTGCAGGGGGACTTAAATAAATTGTTTTCCTGGGCACATAAGTGGCAAATGACTTTCAACCTTGATAAGTGCAAAGTTATTAACATGGGAAAAGATAATAGAGAATTTAACTATGAAATGGATGGGCATTGGCTGAGCTCAGTAGAGGATGAGAAAGATCTAGGAGTAGTAATAGATAAGTCATTAAGGTTTTCTAAGCAGTGTATTGAAGCAAGAAATAGGGCAAATAGAGTGCTGGGTTTTATTAAGAGAAATGTCAGTTACAAAAGTAAGGAGGTTATTCTTAAACTCTATAACTCTTATGTTAGGCCACATCTAGAGTACTGTATACAGGCATGGTCCCCACATTTTAGACATGATATTAACCTTCTTGAGTCAGTGCAACGGAGGGCAACAAAGATTATTCCTTCCCTGAGGCACCTTGAATATGAAGATAGACTGAGGGTATTAAATATGTTCTCGTTCGAAAGGAGGTGTGTGAGAGGGGATATGATTGAGCTGTTTAAAATTTTTTCCGGGATAGATAAATTGGATGTTAGCAAGTTTTTTGAGTTAGATGATGGAAATCGGACTAGAGGTCACCACTTGAAAATTAAAAAGCAAGGGTGTAGGTTGGATTTAAGAAAATATTTTTTCACCAATAGAGTGGTAGACTTCTGGAACAAATTGCCGCAGAGGGTAGTAGGTAGTCCAAATCTAAATGTATTTAAGAGTAGGTTGGATGAGTTTATGGGAAGGGAAGGTTGTGATGGTTCCTAAGTTTTGTATATATTAATATTGTTTGTATATAACTATAGCTGCATGATTTAGTTCTTGACAAGCCTTGATTGGTGATACCCTTGTTTCTGGATGCAATCCTCTGGATGTAGTTTTCCTGGGAGTTTGGGTGCCTTGAAAAAGAGGCCGCTTGACTCGGATGACCTATGATGAGCCCTTGTGGCTTTTGTCATCCGTTATATTATATTGTGGGGGACTTTGATTTTGTCTTCCCCTGTTGATGGTGCTTTTTGTGGGTGGGTTTTGACGGAGGCGGATGACCTTTGATAGGCCCTTGTGGCTTTTGTCATCCGTGTAATTATGTTTAACCCAACCTCACCATTTTTTGTTAAATATTGCACTTACTAATTTAAATTGTTTGTCTAATAAGGTTTCTTATGTCGAAGAGTTTTGTTGTAATGAGGAAATCGCTCTTTTCTCGATTACTGAGTCTTGGCTTCAACCTGTGGTAAATGACTCTGTTGTAAATATCGATGGGTACTCTATATTTAGACATGACTTTGATTCCCTCGTTCCTAAATTTGGCGTTTGTGTTTATGTAAAGAATAACATTAAGGTCTGTGTGGATGTCAACTCTGGGAGTTTTCCAAATACTTTGGTACTCTACCTTCCTACTTTCAACCTCTATGTTCTAACAGTTTATCGTCCTCCCTCCTATACATATGAGGAGAATGTTGCTCTTATTGACTTCATCTGTGAATTTAGCACTGGCAAGGAATTCTTACTTCTGGGTGATTTTAACCTCCCCTCAATCTCATTGCAAAATGACAATCTTCATATAAATATTTCACCTTTTGACTCCATGTTCCTCGAACTATTCCAGTCGCTCGGTCTCCATCAGTGGGTTTGTGAGCCCACCTTTGTTTCATCCGGCAATATTTTAGACCTTGTCTTTACATCTGACCCTGACCGGATTCAGGATGTAAGTGTGTATCCACCTTTCCCCAAGTGCGGACACGTAACTATCAAAGCATCTTACTTATTCCAAAGTGAGCCTCCACCTGATGTGACTTCTGCCCCAACTTATGACTGGCCTAAGGGAAAATATGACAAAATACGAGTGTCCCTAAGACAGTACGACTGGGACTTCGAACTACTATACCTTAATATTGACGACGCATCACAAGTTTTTGTCAACATTCTAACTAAACTTGTTCAGCAGCATATCCCTAAGAGGTCCTACAGGAAAAAAAACATCCCCATGGTTGAAGTCCATCCCCCGTAACCTATACAAGCAGCGTACCAAAATGTGGAATGAATTCAAATTAACGAGACAGACTTATGGCAGACATTCTTACTTGGCACTACAAAAACTATTTAAGTTTAATGAAGCTAATTCTGCGCTAAGATTTGAAGTATTAACCGCCCAAATCAAATATGAAGAAAATCTTGTGCAGAACAGGGCTACTAAACCTAAACTATTTCATTCCTATATTCGGAACAAAAAACTCGATAGACCTAGAGTTGGCCCCCTTAGGGTTGACGGTGAACTATCTGATGATCCTATCACCATGGCCAATACTTTTGTCGAAGCGTTCTCTACAGTGTTTGTTGTTGAGACATCTTTGAACCCTTTTCCACATCAAGCGTGCCAGGGCATTATTTCATCTGTCCAATTTCACCCCGAAGATGTTGTATCCCAACTCAAATCACTTGATGTTGATAGTGCCATGGGTCCTGATAACCTCCATCCACGCCTTCTAAAAGAATGCGCATCAGAACTGGCTTACCCTCTGTCCATCATTTTCAATAAGTCTATGTCATCTGGTGCCGTACCTCAGACTTGGAAAACATCTCATGTTTGCCCAATCTATAAGAAAGGATCCCGTAGTGATCCACTGAACTATCGCCCGATTAGTTTAAACCCCACTCCCTGCAAGACAATGGAACGCATTATTTGCAAGTCACTATTTGGATTCATAGAAGATCATCTAATTTTTGATGAGTCCCAATTTGGTTTTAGGCCCAACCATTCATTCACTGACCAACTTTTACTCACTTACGACTACATAACTTACTGGTATGATCAAGGACAAGTGGTTGATTTAATTCTATTTGACTTTGTTAAGGCATTTGACCGAGTGCATCACCAGACACTCATTGACAAACTAGTGGCGATTGGTATCTCCGGCAATCTGTTACAGTGGATCAGCAGTTTTCTACTCGGCCGCTCAATGAAGGTCTCAATAAATGGATACACAAGCCTGGCAAAACCAGTCTTAAGTGGAGTTCCCCAGGGTTCGGTTCTGGGCCCATTGTTGTTTCTCATATTCATAAATCACACCTGCTTCCAAATTCAGTGCAACTTTAAGATGTTTGCTGATGACCTCAAATTATATTTTCACTCCTCAGCCCCATCCCTTGGCTGCTCCTTATCTCTTCCAGGTATGCAGGATAATATTGATTTACTATCTTCCACTGCTGCTTCTTGGGGGCTAAGGTTTTCTACCAGTAAATGTGTCCATCTCTGCTTTGCTAGACAGCGCTGTGTCCAGTCAGATGATCTCCTTACTCCCATATACATCCTAAATGACATTGCTATAAATCAATGCTTCTCTCACAAGGATTTGGGAATAACTGTGGATAGGAAACTGAAATTCCACCAGCACATAAGCTGTGCAACTGCTAAAGCCGGAGGTATTGCCACTAATCTTTTAAAATCAACTGTTACGCGCTCGGCTATCTTCATGTCAACCCTTTTCATCTCTGATGTCCGACCGATTCTAGATTTTGCATCTCCAATTTGGAATCTTGGGTTCAAGGGCCAAAATCAGCTTCTGGAATCTGTTCAACGCAGGTGGACAAAACAGGTTGCTGGTCTGAGTGATCTTCCATACCTTGACAGGCTGACAACTTTGGGATTATTCTCCGTGAAGGATAGGCTGTTAAGGCAGGACCTTATTTATTGCTATCGTATATTCCACGATTTAACCATCATCTCCCCTTCCGACATCTTCACAATGGCACCTACTGTTGGCACAAGAGGTCATAAATTTAAGATTCAGATGCAGCATTGTCAGTTGGAAGCTCGTAGACGATTTTTCTCTTGTCGAATTATCCAAAAATGGAATTCTCTACCCCAAGATATTGTTGATGCTCCGAGCCTCACTGCGTTTAAGTCTAGACTGCAGTACTTTCTCGGTGAAGGATTGTTCCATCTTTGACCTACTGCCAGTTCATTTCAATCTCAATTTGTTATATTTTCAAGGTATTTTATATGGAGGATACACTTAGCCAGTCATTAATGATATATTTGAGTAAACCTCCCGTGTAGCCTGACTGGAGTATCTGTCTTGGACTTTTGGGCCTGTCCCTCTCCTATCCGGTCTGGCTGGACTAGAGTGGTAGGGCCCTACCAGGTAATAGAGGGCTGCAGCATGCCTATCATTTCTGATACTGAGAACCCCAGGTGTGTCGTATTAGCATTGTGTATTGCTGCTTTAGCTGCTGTGTCAACCACTTCATAATCTTTTATACCTGCATGACTAGGAACCCATAGAAAAACAGCTTCCAGGTTGATTTTATGTATATAGTTAATTATACGGTGGATTAAGTAGTGACTTTTTTATTCTTTCACAGCTAGCAAACCTGATAGGGAGTCTGAAACTATGAGTAGTTTACAGTTGTCTAGCTTTTGATTTATGTACTTGAGTGAACTCAATATTACATATAACTCAGCAGTAAATATAGAGCAGTGATGGGGCAGTTTGAAGGACTTTATGGTTTCCCTCCGGCTAAAAGCACATGCTACTCCTTCATTACTTTTGGAACCATCTGTGAAGGTTACATTAAAACCTGAGGATTTATACAACTGAATTAATTCTAAGGACAATGTTTAATAAATACATGAAGGAGTGTTGTTCTTAGGGTATGCAGTTAATGAGAGGTTAAAGTGAACTTTAGTTAATGTTGTATAGCAGTTAGATATTTTTATGGTGTTTAAATCAATGGGGTCATATCCTAAGTTCATTATATATTTTTTAATCCAACCACAAAAAGGTTTTGGATGAGGCCGAAGGTCATAGAAATTATACCAAAAGAATTGTAAAATACATATACGTGTGGGGTGATTTGCAATACTGAGTACTTTAATACCATATCTTAGCTCTAGCAATATTCTATGAAATTTAAGAGGCATTATATTAGCTTCTGCCTCTAAAAAATCAACTCTGGTACAATTTAATGCACCTATAGCTAGTCTAATACACTTAAATTGTATTCTATCAAGTTTTAATAGGTTGCTTTCTGACCATGTATGGTATAGGAAAGAGCCATAGTCTATTTTGCTTCTAATAAGGGATTTATATATATGTAATAGATGCATTCTATTTGATCCCCAGTTTGTATTTGCAAGATATTTTAGGAGCAAAATGCTAGATTTACATTTCTCTATTAATGACATAATATGAGCTATCCAAGTTAGTCCCTGATCTAATACCATGCCCAAGTATTTATGAGTTTGCATGTAATTAATAGGGTAATTTAATATTATCAGCTCTGGCAAGTTATGTTTCCTAGGGCGTTTTGTAAAAATTATACACTTAGTTTTAGTAGGAGAAAAGGTGGTGCCCCATTTTTGTGACCAGTCAGATATAGAATCCATGATTTTTTGCATCTGGTTGTGCATTTGATCCAAGTTTTCACCAGATAGCCACACTGCAATATCATCAGCGTACAAGGCATGGTTTATGTCTAAATTTTTGAATGAATCATTTAACATGATTGAAAATAGGAGTGGACTTATAACGCTGCCCTGTGGCAAGCCGATTTGTACAGCAAATTTTTCTGAAGGGAGATTAGCTATCGAAACACTTATAATTCTAGAGGAAATGAAATTTTTAATAAAGTTGGGGAGGTGGCCACGTAAACCCATCTTGTATAGTTTTTTATAAAGACCATGGTGCCAAATGGTATCATATGCTTTTTCAATGTCCAGAAAGATTGCCATTACATATTTATTGCAGAGGAACGCTTCCCTTATGTCACATTCTAAGCGTACCAAACTATCCATAGTTGAGAAGTGCTTTCTGAATCCACTTTGGTAGTATGATAAGTACTTTTTTTCATTAAGGTATTTCTGTAATCTAATGGTCAATATTCTCTCTAATGTCTTGCATAAGCAACTTGTCAAGGCTATAGGGCGGTAAGAAGATGGTTCCTGACTTGGTTTCCCTGGCTTTAAAATAGGGATGAGTAAACTCTCTTTCCATGTATCTGGATAGGTATTATTTAGAAATAGGTGATTGTAGAAATTTAAGAGTATGTTTATTTAGGTTACTAAGATTTGCTAGGAAGGGATATATTATGTCATCCATGCCAGGAGAGCTTAATTTGTTTTGGGGAATAGCTTTTTCTAATTCATATAATGTAATTGGGAAGTTATATTCCTCATTGTTAGATACCTCAAATGAAATTTCATTAAATTCAGCCTCCACCATAGTGTATACAAAGGGTTCTATGAAGGAGTGAATACTGCTAATAGTAGCAAAGTGGCCAGCTAATATTTGGGCAGTCACAAATGGGTCAGAAGTAAAGTTACTGCCAGATTTTAATGTGACAAGTGGATGGGGTTTATGTCCTTTTGTAAGTCTCCCTATCTTATCCCAAACTTCTGCTGTATGAGTGTTATGATTAATAGTTTGTATGAACCTTCTCCAAGAGAGACGTTTCGATAATCTAATTACCCTTCTGGCTAAGGCTTTAGCTTTATGATATAACAGTAAAGACTCTGGATTCATGTACTTCTTAAATAGTTTATAGGCTTTTTTTTTAACTTTTACTGCATAGGCACAACTATCATTCCACCAGGGATTGTTATATTTCGGGAATATTCTTGATGACGACTTTGGTATGGTTTTGGCTGCACATTTGGTGATAGCAGAGGTTACTAGAAGGCAAGCATCATTTGCATTAAGTGAAATATTGACTTTCAGAATTTGTAGCTCTTGATGAAATTTTTTTAAATTACCTTTATATAGCCATTTGGGCCTGGTATTATACTTCATTTCATACATCGTTACCATAATTATGGGGAAGTGGTCACTATCATAAAGATCTGGTAGTACTTTCCACTCTAAGTTTAGTTTTAAAGAATGGGAGCATAGAGATATATCTATATGAGAAAAGTGTCCTCTAAATTCATTGCAATAAGTTGGGGCCTTTGAGTTTAGGATGTATAAATTTGCTTCTTCAATAAAATCTGTTATTTTATTTCCTCTAGGACAGCATTCTGATGAGCCCCACAGGTAGTGATGTCCATTCAAATCTCCAGATATTAATACTGGTGGAGGAAGTTGGTTATAAAGATTCATTAAGTCTTGTGTAGTTAAAGGAAATCTTGGAGGTATATAGATTGAACAAATTGTGAATTTTAAAGATGGTAAATTAATTCTAGCTGCTATAGCTTCCAGATCAGAGGCGATATTTAAAGTTACAAATGGTACCCAGGAGGCTATGGCAAGTAGAACTCCTCCTCCATTACGGCTTCTATCTTTTCTTAAGATGCAATATCCTTTTAAAGAAATGTTTTGCTCTATTCCTAACCTTGTTTCTTGTAACATTACAATTGATGGGGAATACTCATTTAAGATCATCTGCAAGAATGGTAACCTAGTTGTATAACTGCGTATATTCCACTGACATATTCTAAAGTTCATTATCTATATATAATTTAAACTATTAATCACCAAATAATATTCTGTAACCATCCCTTGAATCAATTTTTTTTGTAAAGCCCATTTTATGAAACACTATAGCCATTTTGTTAACTGCCTGTTTAGGGGCAATGTTTGCTTCCATGATTTTCTTATATTCTTTAAGGATAGACCATAGGTATTCATTTGCGACATCAACATTATGAGAGTTTTGTTTATCTTCATTATTAATACTTTTTGCAGGTAGAGTTTGTGGTCTAGTAATGGGTAGGTCGCATTGTGTTTCTTTTGTAGCTTTTTCAGTTATATTTTTTTCCTGTTATTTGTATATATGTCACTTGCATTTATAGGATGATTTTTTAAATATACCTGTCGAGCTTCCAAGAAGGATAATTTTTTATCAATTTTTAAATGAATAATTTCTTTCTCCCTGATCCACACAGGGCATTCCTTAGAATTTCCTAAATGGTTGGGAGAAGAGCAGTGAATACATTTAGGAGCTTCCCTTGGAGCGATACAATCCTGAGAATTATGTTGCTCATTACAATAAAGACAGCTAGATTTATTTGTACAGGTCCTACTTCCATGTCCGAAATGCCAGCAATTAAAGCACATCAAGGGATTAGGGTAGTGGTTATCAATACTGAACGTAAGGTATCCATAATATAGTTTAGAAGGCAAGACATTTCCAGCAAAAGTTAATACTAACAAGGGGGTAAGGATTCGGGAAGGGCCTTTATTGAGGCGTCTAATTTTCATAACCGACTCATTTTGAATTTTTAATTCATTAAGTAATAATTCTTCCTCAAAGTATAGTAGATCAGGTGCATATATGATACCTTGAATAGTGTTTAAATTTTGTGCAACTGAGCACTCTACATCATATTGTCCATTAATAATGGTTTTTGTATTTAAAAGGGCTGTTGTCTGATCTGAGGATTTTGTATGTATTAAGAGGGATCCTGTTCTGCAATATTTAACCTCGATGACAGGGCCATGACAAATGGATTCAACAACTGTTTTAATTGTTAATGGACTTAATTTTGTCAAATTAACTTACTAGACTTTCTGGAGTTTGTAACAGATCAAGTAGATAAGGGAGAGAATGTAGATATAATTTACTTAGATTTTAGTAAAGCATTTGATAAGGTACCACATAGGAGACTAGTTCATAAATTAAAAATGATTGGGATATGTGGGGGTGTTTCAAATTGGATAGCTGAGTGGCTGAAAGACAGGAAGCAAAGGGTAGTGCTAAATGGTGTAAAGTCAGAGTGGAGGGATGTTATCAGTGGGGTTCCTCAGGGATCAGTTCTCGGTCCATTATTATTTGTCATCTATATAAACGATCTTGGGGAGGCAGTTAATAATAAAGTGTCAATTTTTGCGGATGATACCAAATTAGCAGCTGTATTTAAAGATATTGATGATAATTTTAAA
Organism: Ceratothoa steindachneri; assembly: GCA_963969495.1. Lineage (NCBI taxonomy): Eukaryota > Metazoa > Arthropoda > Malacostraca > Isopoda > Cymothoidae > Ceratothoa > Ceratothoa steindachneri. The sequence continues at coordinate 19,268,749 of OZ018322.1, read as the reverse complement.
GTGCAGGGGGATTTAAATAAATTGTTATCTTGGGCACATAAGTGGCAAATGACTTTCAACCTTGATAAGTGCAAAGTTATTAACATGGGAAAAGATAATAGAGAATTTAACTATGAAATGGATGGGCATTGGCTGAGCTCAGTAGAGGATGAGAAAGATCTAGGAGTAGTAATAGATAAGTCATTAAGGTTTTCTAAGCAGTGTATTGAAGCAAGAAATAGGGCAAATAGAGTGCTGGGTTTTATTACGAGAAATGTCAGTCACAAAAGTAAGGTTATTCTTAAACTCTATAACTCTTATGTTAGGCCACATCTAGAGTACTGTATACAGGCATAGTCCCCACATTTTAGACACGATATTAACCTTCTCGAGTCAGTGCAACGGAGGGCAACAAAGATTATTCCTTCCCTGAGGCACCTTAAATATATAGATAGACTGAGGGTATTATTTATGTTCTCGTTCGAAAGGAGGTGTGTGAGAGGGGATATGATTGAGCTCTTTAAAAAATTTTCCGGGATAGATAAATTGGATGTTAGCAAGTTTTTTGAGTTAGATGCTGGAAATCGGACTAGAGGTCACCACTTGAAAATTAAAAAGCAAGGGTGTAGGTTGGATTTAAGAAAATATATTTTCACCAATAGAGTGGTAGACTTCTGGAACAAATTGCCGCAGAGGGTAGTAGGTAGTCCAAATCTAAATGTATTTAAGAGTAGGATGGATGAGTTTATGGGAAGGGAAGGTTGTGATGGTTCCTAAGTTTTGTATATATTAATATTGTTTGTATATATCTATAGCTGCATGATTTAGTTCTTGACAAGCCTTGATTGGTGATACCCTTGTTTCTGATGCAATCCTCTGGATGTAGTTTTCCTGGGAGTTTGGGTGCCTTAAAAAGATGCCGTTTTTGACTCGGATGACCTATGATGAGCCCTTGTGGCTCTTGTCATCTGTTATATTATATTGTGGGGGACTTTGATTTTGTCTTCCCCTGGTGATGGTGCTTTTTGTGGGTGGGTTTTGACGGAGGCGGATGACCTTTGATAGGCCCTTGTGGCTTTTGTCATCCGTGTAATTATGTTATGTTATGTTATGTTAAGAGACAAATTTGGGATCAATATTCAATTTGGGGTCATTTTTGTTTATGGAAGTCACATTTATACTACCTGTATCATTGATCTTACTTTGTGATGTTACAGGAGCTTTATTACTGTGTGTTGGATTATGATATATAGCAGAGTAATTCGGGTAGGTGTTCGATTTCTCTGAACCAGAAGTTGATGGCTGTGAAGAGAAACGAGAGACAGCTTGGTCAGTTTCTTTGATCACTTTGTGTAGTTGTTTTAGAGTAGAATCAACGTTAGATGATTCGAGATCAGTATTAGAATTAGGTCATTTTAGTTTAACTCAAGATTTGTCCTTTTGAGACATCTCGAGAGAAGAATGCCCTCATGGGCGACTTTCGTTAAAGGAAATGTCTTAGGTTATTAAGGCAGTAGATATAAGGAGATAACCTAGGTTAAGCAAAATTCTCACTAAGGTACCTAACGATTAATCACTTATATCAAACATGATTTGGAAAGCGTGGAGCAATACAACCTTTCGGAAGAAAGTGAAGAATGATGAGGGTAGTACTAAATGGTGTAAAGTCAGAGTGGAGGGATGTTATCAGTGGGGTTCCTCAGGGATCAGTTCTCGGTCCGTTATTATTTGTCATTTATATAAACGATCTTGAGGCAGTTAATAATAAAGTGTCAATTTTTTGCGGATGATACCAAATTAGCAGCTGTAGTTAAAGATATTGATGATAATTTTAAAGTGCAGTGGGATTTAAATAAATTGTTATCTTGGGCACATAAGTGGCAAATGACTTTCAACCTTGATAAGTGCAAAGTTATTAACATGAGAAAAGATAATAGAGAATTTAACTATGAAATGGATGGGCATTGGCTGAGCTCAGTAGAGGATGAGAAAGATCTAGCAGTAGTAATAGATAAGGCATTAAGGTTTTCTAAGCAGTGTATTGAAGCAAGAAATAGGGCAAATAGAGTGCTGGGTTTCATTAAGAGAAATGTCAGTTACAAAAGTAAGGAGGTTATTCTTAAACTCTATAAGTCTTATGTTAGTCCACATCTAGAGGACTGTATACAGGCATGGTCCCCACATTTTAGACACGATATTAACCTTCTTGAGTCAGTGCAACGGAGGGCAACAAAGATTATTCCTTCCCTGAGGCACCTTGAATATATAGATAGACTGAGGGTATTAAATATGTTCTCGTTCGAAAAGAGGTGTGTGAGAGGGGATATGATTGAGCTCTTTAAAATTTTTTCTGGGATAGATAAATTGGATGTTAGCAAGTTTTTTGAGTTAGATGCTGGAAATCGGACTAGAGGTCACCACTTGAAAATTAAAAAGCAAGGGTGTAGGTTGGATTTAAGAAAATATTTTTTCACCAATAGAGTGGTAGACTTCTGCAACAAATTTCCGCGGAGGGTAGTAGGTAGTCCAAATTTAAATGTATTTAAGAGTAGGTTAGATGAGTTTATGGGAAGGGAAGGTTGTTATGGTTCCTAAGTTTTGTATATATTAATATTGTTTGTAAATATCGAGAGCTGCATGATTTAGTTCTTGACAAGCCTCGATTGGTGATACCCTTGTTTCTGGACGCAATCCTCTGGATGTAGTTTTCTTGGGAGTTTGGGTGCCTTAAAAAAGAGGCTGTTTGACTCGTATGACCTATGATGGGCCCTTGTGGCTTTTGTCATCTGTTATATTATGTTGTGTGTGGGGGGGGAGGGGGGGTTGACAGATGTAGATGACATTTGATAGGCCCTTGTGGCTTTTGTCATCTGTGAAATTATGTTATGTTATATAACTCGTTAAACCCAGATCTGCATAGAAAAAAAACAGCAGAGGCAGCCCTGGCTACATCACGTGGTACAAAGAAGTGTTGCCACAACGATGACTTATAGTGTAAAATCCACATCATAGAATTGAATAAGCTTCCTAAAAAATGAGCACTTTTAAATTTTATGAAATCTTATTGTAGGGGAATCGTCACTTCCCTGTTCTCTTGCAGTGGAGTCACAAGGCGATTACCGCAAAGACATCCGGCTCCAGGCACCATCAGGTCAAGCGCGTAACCGCAGCGCCGCACCACTCGTCGCTATGAAAGACCTAAAGGTTAAAATGCAAGATCTCCCCCAGGAAAGTGAGATTCAATTTCACGTCAAGTAAAAAATTGGAGACGTGTTTCTCCCAAGCTCGAAGGCTAACGAGGAGCCGATGTAAGACTTGGTGAGAAAAACCGTTTGACATAAGAACCCTCCTGGGCCCATCCTCAAGCCTCCCACCTCTTACCACTCCCCCAGTGGGGTGATGCCGTATAAATAAGGAACACTGAGGAAAATCGAGGGAGAATACATCAGTCTCCAGGTGACGAAGTCCTCGGATTAAGACCGGGCTACCTAGACTGGATTGCTAGAATATGTCAGTCTCCAGGTGACGAAGTCCCTGAATTAAGATCGGCCTACCGAGACTGGACAGGTAGTTTACTTGGCTCACCAGACCAAGAAATACCCTACAAAAGAGGCAGGGCTACCTACTTTAAGGGGCTAAGAAGCAGCTCACCCTCGAGCTAGTCCCTGGTTATCAAACCAAACGTTAAGTTAACTTTGTTAAGTTCAACTTACTCTCGTCAGAGAGACTCCTCATATCCTGGTACATCTTAAACACCAGGGGTATTACTTGTCCTTGAGGAATTAAGGAAAGAAGAAGGAAAAGGCTCCCCCTCGAGCCCATTACTTGGTTGAGGAACTAAGTTCAACTTATTCTCGTCAGAGAACCGCCCTCCGTTATACTCGCCCTTGAGGAAGACTGGAACTAAGAAGAAGCTCATCCTTGAGCTAGTTCCTGGTTACCAGACTGACCTTTAAGTTAACTTATTCTCATCAGAGACCTCCCCCTTCATCGATCCTCACCCTTGAAGAAGACCCTCCGCGAGTTCAGTCCTCGCCCATGAGGAATTAAGTAACGAAGGAGAAAAGCTCCCCCTCGATCTCGTTCCTCGGTTGGCACGCCGAACTCCAAGTTAACTTGGTTTAAGAACCACGTTCGACTCACTCTCGCCAGAGAGACCACGACTACCTTGGTGCCACATAAAGCACCGTAATTGTTCTCATCCCTGAATACCGTGTGGACCCCCCAGCTGCTACCCTTGCCAAAAGGACCTCGTGATCCCATCCACCTACATCTGGCCAGGTGGCACGCTTTGTGAGACAATAACATTCGTGAGGTATTTAAACTCCAGTAGAGTCTGTAAGCCTAAATCTTATATATTGATGTGTGTAGCGAAATTAGCCAATTTTAGAGGGTCAAACTAATTTAATTAATTCTTGTGTATGATAATATTTGGAGTATTGCTGTGGTTAATGTTTAAATTTTGTGTATTCAATTGTTAAAGTTAAAATATGTTTATTTTGGGAATTATTGTGCGTTTCTCTATATCCTTACGTGTTTCCAACGGCTCTCTACTGTATGATATCAATATTAGCACTCTTAGCACTCTGAGAACAAAAAGGGGGGGCATTCTATGACACTTATAATGGGTTCACACGTTGAACCAAAAATATAACATTTTATGCAAAGGATTCCGTAAGGATAAGGGCTCTAAAAAGAGTACTAGCAAGAGATGTTAAAAAGTTAATTAGAGTAGCAAGGAGAAATTATGAAATTAAAGTGGCAAATAGGGCAAAGGAAGATCCTAAAAGTTTTTATCAATTATACAAAACTAAGGTTAGAGATAAAATAGGCCCACTTATAGATTCCAATGGAGAATTAGTGAGTGATAGGGACTCAATGGCTGGAATGCTAAATGACTTTTTTCTCTCAGTATTTACACAGGAGGATACTCTAAATATACCTGAGGTGTCAATGATCTTTCAGGGTAATGATGAAGAGAAATTAAAGGATATCTTGATCACAAAGGAGATAGTGACAAAGGAAATTGATAAAATCAAAAGTAGTAAAGCACCCGGTCCTGATGAGCTCTTTCCTAGAATTTTGAAAGAATGTAAAGATGTGTTAAGTGAGCCCCTAGCATGCATCTTTAGAAAATCATTGGAGAGTGGCATTGTGCCAGTGGCATGGAAGAAAGCCAATGTGATACCTATATTTAAGAAAGGGGATAAAACAAATATGTCTAATTACAGACCAGTAAGTTTGACATCAGTGGTAGGGAAAATGATGGAATCTATTATAGCAAAGAATATTAGAGATCACTTGGATAAGCATAAGTTGATAAAAGAATCACAGCATGGCTTTAGTAAGGGTAAATCCTGTCTGACTAATTTGCTGTCTTTTTATAGTAAGGTGTATGAAGCAGCAGATAATGATGAAAACTATGATATTTTATACTTGGACTTTAGTAAGGCTTTTGATCGAGTGCCACACTTACGGCTTCTGAGCAAAGTTAAAGCACACAGGATCGATGGCAGTATATTTAGGTGGATTCAGTCATGGCTTGGTGACAGACAGCAAAGAGTTAGTATAGATGGAGTTAAATCTGAGTGGGGGTGTTAGCAGTGGAGTTCCGCAAGGATCTGTTTTGGGTCCCTTGCTATTCTTAATTTATATTAATGATCTTGACATAGGTATAAGTAGTGACCTGAGTAAATTTGCTGATGATACTAAGCTAGGTAGGGCCATTAAGGCTGATTCTGATGCTGTTGTAATGCAGGAAGAATTGACCATTCTGTCTAATTGGGCCGAGAAATGGCAAATGAAGTTTTAACATAGACAATGTAGTCTACTTAGTATAGGTAGAAATAATCCATTGAATAATTATAAATTAAATGGGAGAATTTTTAGGGAGGACCGATTGTGAGAGGGACTTGGGTATTTTGGTAAGTTCAGACCTTCGTCCTAGAAAGCAATGCCTAAATGCTAAGAATAAAGCTAATAGGATATTGGGATTCATTAGGAGGAGTGTAAACAATAAAAGTGCTGAAGTCATTCTAAAACTGTATCTGGCGCTAGTTAGGCCTCATCTAGACTATGCAGTACAATTTTGGTCACCATATTATAGGAAGGATATTGATTTGCTTGAGTCTGTGCAGAGAAGGATGACAAAGATGATTGGTGGGCTAAGGAACTTACCTTAATGGTGAAAGGCTCAGGAAACTAAATCTACATACATTGGAAAGGAGAAGAGTCAGAGGGGAATTGATTGAAGTCTTCAAATGGGTAAAAGGATATAATAAAGGGGATCTGGGTAAGGTTCTTACACCTAGTGAACATGACATGACACGTAGCAATGGGTTTAAGCTTGATAAGTATAGGTTTAGGAAGGAGATTGGGAGGAATTGGTTTACAAATCGTGTGGTAGATGAATGGAATAGGCTCACTAGACATGTGATAGAAGCCTCTTCTCTCGGTAGTTTTAAGAATAGATTAGATAAATATATGGATCAAGCTGCTAGATGGGACTGACTTTTTTTATGTATATATTTTTCTAAGGAGTAGGGAGATTATATTTTGCGGTTGCATGAATGGACATAATCCTCTGGATGCATTTTATGTATATTGTAGATTAGATCTGACGAACTCCTGTAAAGGTTGGAAATGTTGATGACTTTTCTCTGGTAAGAAAACTTTTGTGTGTTGACTGGAACAGGAGCTGCCAAGTGTAGGCCATGAATGGTCTTTTGCAGTCTCCTTCTTTTCTTATGTTCTTATAGAGATTACCTATTTAGGAAAACGCACCAAAGCACAGAGGTCAAATGGCGGTGTCAAGGAATAGGCCGAGGGGTGGTTGGAGTTTTCCCTGACATATATATATATATATATATATATATCCTATTATCTCGAATGCGGAAGGGTCGTCGTACTACTCTTTATACTTCGTTCGGCCCGTGTCCTGAATGGGTTTATTGACTCAGAGTGCTTAGAGGTTGGCTACGGAGGGATTGGAATGAACTTTGCCAGCAAGCGACCCAAAGGAAGTTAGATACACAACAATATGAAAATATAGTTTTAATGAACACTAAACAAGAATATATATATATATATATATATATATATATATATATATATATATATATATATATATATATATATATATATATATATATATATATATATATATTGTTTAGTGTTCATTAAAACTTTATTTTCATATTGTTGTGTATCTAACTTCCTTTGGGTCGCTTGCTGGCAAAGTTCATATATATATATATATATATACACACACAAATAAGGTGCTTTAAGAAATAAATCAATAAGTGAATCTCGGATATCTCACTTGGCTTGAAAATTACTATTCACCATACAAATCTCTATGCACTTGTAATGCTGGTAAGCTTCGCGGTGAAGTCGGGGAATGTGAAAGGGAAAGGTTACCTTGGAACCTGATGTTCGGGTGGCGCTGGCGAGTGAAGGTGGGGAGGTAAGAGGTGGAGACGATGAGGTAGGTTCTCCATGGACCGACCTGACCCTACAATTCCGTCACGATTCGGCTGGAAGAAGGGGTGACGGGAGCTTCTTGTTACAGCTGGCTTCCCCTCGTGAACTCCGAGGAATCTTGGGTGCCTCTGTGAGGGTGGGGCGAAGTGACGTATCGACGCGTAGGGTCACGGAGAAAAGCCGGGAAGTAGTTTATCGCTTAGGGAACCAGAGTGAGGCTGTTTGTATCTTCTGCTCCGACACATGAGTACGAGCTTGTGTCCACACTGCATTGCAGCCCAACGGGGTAAGGAGCCTCCCTAACTGGGACCGATCTCCCCTCTGAAGACTTGATGCTTCGACGAATTACCACTACACCGATAGATGGCAATTCCTGTCCCTCCAGAAGTTGTGCAAGCTTTACTACTGAGGGTTAAAAGAATTCGTCTTTTATACTCGAAACTCGGGAGAGGTTCTCAAGGTGCCGGAAGTAGATTAGATGTCAAGCTACTCAATGTCCTTTATAAACTTCCGGCAACTATCGGAAGCGAAGATGGGCTCCCATTTATCGATAAACAGTCCGAGACGGAACTCGGTGGTTAGCTGAAATGGCTGGCGGTTTCTTCCGGCTGAAGACCACCAGATAATGGGCCGGAAGGGAAAGGGGGCAAAACTTGGGAGCATTATGCTATTCTACAGGCGGGATTTTTTTTTTGTGGGTGTGTTCCCTAAGCCCGAGGGCTCTGAGCAAGCAATGCAATAAGTAATGTTAATGGATACAAACTAGAAAATAATACACAGTGAAAAAAGATATAGCCTAGATAACTTAAAGAAATGAGGAGAAATTCATGCAAAGCTTTAAAATTCTGAAATTCGTTTTCCTTAATTTCATAGCTTGCCTGAAAAAGTAATTACGTAACTTTATAATAGTAAACACAGTCAAGATTATAATTTAAATATCCTCACGGTAAATAATCAACAGCTTAGCCATATTTTCCCAAATTATTATCTTATTCTCAATCACTTCCTTATTTTTACAAATACATAATTAAATCATTATTTTCTTTCTGTTAGATTAACAACTTTAAAACCATCTTAAAACAAGGTCAACAGACCTAAGTCACGCGCTATCAATTATTGTGACTTATAATCATATGGCTTTACGACCTTCAAAACTTTTGATAATTCCCGGAATAACATTGGGAGGACATTGGTAATTATATCATTCGAAAGAGAATATAAAACAACATAAGGGTTTCAAATAGCGTTAGAACCGCCAGAAAAGTTACGATATCATTGCCCCCAAAAGTCATTGAAAAGTAAAATGGTTACCATCGGATCGACCGACATACTACTAACTTATAGTCACGTGCACCCGACTAAAAATGAAAGAATGCAATATAATAATTTTGGTTCTGTAATTTTAAAATCTACGTAAAATTCTGTTGGTAATAATTAAAATCCCATTTATTCTATATTAATATAAATCGGATTTAATCGGTGCTTGAAAAGAAAAATTGTGATTTTGATCATAAAATGAGAAATAGTGACATTTGACAAACACTAAAGGCATGTCTCTAGAAGGCACCATTTCCGCTAATTAAACGTTTTATATGTGCTAGTTATATCATTGGTTTAGATAGCATATATATAATATAATGCCCGACACGCACAAATATTTTGTTTCAATGTTGAATTGGGAGATTAGGCATAACGTGACGGCGTGAGGTAAACACACGAGGAACCAAATACAACGAGATACAAAATAAATTATGTTTAAAAATTAGCAGATATTAAAATTAAAGATAAATAGTTTAGCAAGAGATAATTGATTGGATACAATGCAAGATACAAAATTTGGTAGAAAACGCGAGTGATGTGAGAAATATCCGAAGCATTAAAGAGAATTGTATATATATATATATATATATATATATATATATATAGGCAAATTTTGTTGAAGACCATTGTGTATTTTGCCTTAATTAATTTCCTTTGGCAACCTTTTCTTCTTCCAACTATCTTTTTTATTCCATCTTGTAGATGGTGGATCACTTGTCCTGTATTCATCTCTTTTTTAAATGAATATGTTTGGTTAAAACCAAACTAAATTGCTGAGCTTTCCATCTTATTCGATCATATTCGGGGCGTTTTGATATGTTCTTGCCTCATTTACTGATGTAATGAGTGGAGTGAGGATCTGACAAAATGAAAGAAAACGGTTTTTAAGGGGTATTTATTCCGCCTAGGTTGAGCATAACGTTAGAGGAAACGGTGTTCATGAGTGTTTGTTTTACTCGTGCTATCTCTTGGTGGAAAAGTTCTCACTTAGAGCAGCATTTATATGCTCGGTGGATGTATGAGCCGATTACGCTTATTTTATACCTTTCTGGGCATTCACTCTCCGCATTGAGGCATCTTCCCATGTCCGTACTTTTCTATATACTTTAGTGATAGCTACCATTGATGTTTTAAACAACGGTTTCTCAAACAGCATGATCGACAAACAACTCCACTCATTTTTAAATTATCATTGTAAAGATACGGATAAAATTGAAAGTAATCAGGGAGAAGTCAACAACATCAAAGTGTATTACAGAAACCAAATGTCCACGGCCTATAAAATAGATGAAAAAAACATCAAGGAGATTATTAACCGTAACATCAAGGTTAAAAATCAAATGGATAAAATTCAACTCATCATTTATTATAAAACAACAAAAGCCAGCAATCTCCTGATGAAAAACAAGAGCTGCCTAAACTCCTCGAATCTCAAGTCAACCAACATAGTTTACGTGTTCATCTGCCCCAATAAAGACTGTAAGCTTTATAACAACTCAAAATATATTAGCATGAAAACTACTACACTTTCGAGACGTTTAATTATGCATCTGCATAGCGGAGGGCCTAAGAATCATATGGAGAGTGCCCATAATATTAACCTAACGAGAGATATGCTACTTGATAACACCGTTATTAAAAGAAAAAAGGTTAATAAAGCTAGGCTGAACATCTTAGAAGCCATATTAATAAACGAAGATAAGATGGCCATCAACAGTCAAGCAATAGCTGGAATCGCACATTAAAATTATTTTAAAATTCCACTCTCTTGACTGACCTGTTTCCTCTAACGTTGTGTCAATCTAGGCGGAATAACTACCGGTTAAAAATTGTTTTCTTTCATTCTGTCAGATCCTCACTCCACTCATTACATCGGTCAAGGAGGCAAGAACATATCAAAACGCTCCGAAGATGATCGAATGAGATCAAAAGTTCAGCAATTTAGTTTGTTTTTTACCAAACATATTCATTTAAAAAAGAGATGAATACAGGACAAGTGATCCACCATCTACAGGATGGAATAAAAAGGATATATAGAAGAAGAGAAAGTTGTCAAAGGAAATTAATTAAAGCGAAATACACAATGGTCTGCAACAAAATTGCATTCAAGAAAGACTGCTACCCAACTATATATTATATATATATATATATATATATATATATATATATATATATATATATATATATATATATATATATATATATATATATATATATATATATATATATATATATATATATATATATATATATAACTAAAATCACATGACACGTGATATAATGGATGCATTTAAAGGCCCAAAGAAATGAAAATTGGCATCACGACATTAAGGAAAACGATCATTGAAAGATTTAAAAAGATAGTGAAAACTAATTTTAACCGTTATATGAAAATAAATAAAGGAGTAGGATTCGAACCTGTGTCCTCAAGCGACATCGCTATTGTGACCACGACGCTCATCGACTGAGCCACCATCCTCAACCCCCCAAAAGGTTGATTCAAGAAGCCTTTTGAATAACGAAGTGTAGGATTTTCTTTATCCAGTGAAAGACAAAACAAGTGTTCTAGTGAGAGTTGGGCACAGGCCTGATTTGTAAATAACTTAAATCACATGACACTTGATATGATGGATGCTTTTAAAGGCCCACAAAAATGAAAATTGGCATCACGACACTAAGGAAGACGACCATTGAAAGCTTAAGAAAGAAAATGTAAGATATAGAGAAGCAGAAAATAGTGAAAACTAATTTTAACCGTTATATGAAAATAAATAAAGGAGTAGGATATATATATATATATATATACATATATATATATATATATATATATATATATATATATATATATATATATATATATATATATATATATATAAGTTGACTTCTCATCACTTTGCTCGATATCATTTGATAATTATAGATATAATTGTTTAAATTGGGAGTACTGCAGATTACTAGGAATTTGGTTCAGTGCTACAAACAATCCCCACCTAAGAAAGCCCCCCCTCCCTTTTATACTGTCTTGTTAGTTCTGGTAACGATGATGTCTCTCTACGACCTAACTGGAGCGTCTCACAGTGCCAGTGGTTCGGCTGTGAGCACGAGGACACTTGTTTGCTGTGGCATTGCCAGTTGCGTTGGTCGATGCACCGACACGAGTGACGATTGACGGATCGAAGGTAATCCGCCTCTTGGTTCTTCCCGAAATGACGTTAAGCATAACGTGGGAATCTTGAGTCGGGTTTTCCGTTGACGGGGTGACCAATAGTCGAGATACTTGCTCCTGACTGACCACCACTGCCGATGAGAGTTCCTGCAACACAATAGGCGGAGGCAGCAAGATGTAAGGTGAAATTTTAATAGCAGGGGAGGTTGTAAGAGTGTTTTGGAAATTATTTGGTGGATTTCTTGAAACATAAATGGTTATATTGGGAGGGGAAGTATGTAAAAGGTGATCAAGGGCAACATTTCCAATAAAGGCAGGCTTCAGGCAGTTGATGGACACAGTATCCTGCTTGGTGCCAAGCTGAAGGACGAATAACTTCGGCTTCCTAGAGATGACGAGACAGGGGCCATCATAGATTGTTTGCAAGAGAGATCGAGTTGAATCGTGATGGACAAAAACATGTGAAGATGTTATCTCCTTCGGCACGAAGGTTTTGTGATTGGCAGGCACTCTAGGAGCAGTTGGCTTAATCTTAGTTATCACCCGTACAAAATTGTGCACATATAAAGCAGGATTTAAGTGATAAGGTAGAGGTAGGTCAGAAGAAGAAAAGAATTGACCGGGAAGTGGAAGTCGAGTACCATACACGAGTTCAGCTACAGTACAGGCCAAATCCTCTTTCAAGGACGAGTGAATACACAGGAGAATCAAAGGTAGCTTGTCCCCAAGTTATGTTGGGATATGTGCAGCATAAACTAGTTTGAGGGCCCTGTGTAGACATTCCACTGCGGCGCTGCTCTGAGGATGGTTTGCAATAGTATGAATGCGGAAGGACCAAAGCCCTGGCATGAGTGCTCCCCCATTGATGTTATTCAAATTAGCTACTACGTTCAGTCATGATAGTTGGGGGGACATCAAGACGAGCAGCCCACCCTGAGACGAACGTTCGAGTGAGAGTGGTTGGGAGCAACCGCACGCCGAGGTTTGACGACTCGGTCGGACGAACAGCAGCACATGGAGCGTGCCTTCTGAAAGATCCGAAACGTCTCCGATGGATAGGCGGGAGCGACTCACGCGGGCCAAACTCACCCCCCCTTCTTTTTCATTGAGTGGTTACAAAGTATTCCGAGATAGGAAGTGTTCAGCATGACTGGAAAAAAAATTACCAGATGCGCTAAAATATACGTGCGCCACATGACAAAAGGACAAGTGGTGTGTAGATTTCCCGGAGGGGTGTTTCTCAAAATGCCACCCTGGAAGTATCTGCACAGACTGCGTCCTAAGGGCAGAACTGCAGGAGATTAAAGATCTGTTCAAATCTTGTGAAGAAAAATCTAAAGAATTCGAGAGGAAGCTGCAGAATCTAGAGTCTAAACACGCGCGTCAGCTTCGCCATCTCGAGGACAGGATCGTCGAGTTGTCCTCAAGACTAGAGGTCCATTCGGCTACCGATGCATCTCCCACCGACGAGACCCTCTCCCAAGAAGCGAACACTGCATCGACAGTGCCACGCCAGCCTTCCAATCTCTCAGAGCTGGAGTCAGCTGCTGCGGGACTAGCTCAACGGGCCAAAAAGAAGAGAAAGAAGAAGAAAGGAAAGAAAAAGAAGGAGAAGATAGAAACAGAAGAAGAGAAAACAGAAACAGAAGTTAGACCGGAAGAAGATAAGAAAAAAGAAAGAAGAAGAAAAAGAAGAAAGAGGAAATAGAGAAGTCACTTCCGAAAGGGAAGACTCTGTCCTCTGCGAGGGTCGTTCTTATCGGTGATTCTCAATCAAGAAATCTGCAACCCATGCTAGCGGCACGCCTTCGCATTAGTGTGAGAGTAAGTTGCCCCCCAGGATGCGGGAACCAACAGATAAGAGTCAGATTTCTGAGAGTTCAGTCGTTGCCCTGATGGTAAGTGGCAACGACCTCTACCTCAGAGGATGTAGGGTAGGCCCTACAGACGAGATCCTTCAGACGGTCATGGGGGCTGTGGATGACTGTGGGTCGAAAACCCGCAGACGTGTCGTGGTCGGGATGCACCCGAGATGAGGTCCAACCCGGATCGCTCACTCGAGGAACGTCGGACTGAACCGTCGACTAGCAGATTTATGTACGGCGGAAGGGGGTGTTTTTTTTGTCGACCCCTACCACATCTTTTATGGTAGGAACGATCTCTACCAAAGGGATCGGGTGCACCTTTCCTTTAAAGGAAAGGCTGTACTCTCCAACCTGATACAAGATGTCGTTGAGCGGACTCAAAGGATGTTCCGGCCCAGAGTGAGGGCGGAGGTGCGCCAGTAAGCCAAAGTCACCCCTGGAACGACTTTCGCGAAGGTCGCTCGAAAGCGTGCCACCACACCACCATAAGAGAACAGAGAGACAAGTAAGACGGGAAACGGAAGAGCGTAGGGAGTCCTACAGTCGAGGACCCCCTCAAAGTTCTTCTGTTTAATGCAAGGTCTATCAGAAACAAGTTTCTTGAACTTCGTGGCCTCGTAGTGACGGAAGAACCAGAGATGGTGGCCATTACAGAGTCGTGGATAAAAAGTTCAAACCAAAATTTTGAAGACGAATTCACGATTCCAGGTTACCGACTCTTCCTAAAAGATAGGCCTGACAGAGAGGGTGGCAGTGTGATGTTGTATGTCAAGGATACATTCAACTCGACAAGCTCCTAGGTGTAGACCTAGAAATAAGTCCTGCCAAATACAGGACCCTGGTGCTTTATAGATCTCCTGCCTAACTCGTTGAAAAGGACAGATATCTGTACCAGCTACTAGGAGAACTTGTCAAAGACAGAGTGTGTATCGTCATGGGTAATTTGAACCCACAAGTTGACTGGGAAACCAGAGAACCCAGTATCGAGAACGCGCTACTCCTGGAATTCGCAGACAACGAGTTTCTGACTCAATGGGTGAGAGCCGACGAGAGGTAACAATACCCCCGACTTGGTTTTCAGCTCTGAGGATGACACCGTTGAGGATCTTTCGGTAGGAGAAGAACTCGGTGGCAGTGATCACCGACTAGTCAGATTTATAGTCAAGGTCCCCAAGGTAGAGTCTGCGACTCGTAAATCGAGGAAATTTGATTTGAGAAGAGCAGACTTTGCAGGTCTTCGTGATGACTTGACTGATGCGAGGCTAGAAGTGTGCGAGGATGTTGGAGGTTCGTGGAATAGATTCCAAACTACGTTCATGAGTCTTCAATCACGTTTCATCCCTTCGAAAAGCCTTAGTCGGTCTCCCGTTCAACCAAAGTGGTTTAATTGAGAAATCAAGCAACTGCTAAGTTAGAAGAGAACGTGTACCGGTAGTCAAATATTTCTGGAGACTTTGAAGAGTATCGTAGGCTAGCTAGGAGGGTAAAGTCCAGCATAAGGGCGGCTAAGCGGTCTGAGGAACTCAAAGTGGAGAGACTTTTGTAAAGAGAATCCCAAGGAGTTCTTTCGATATGTAAATAGCTATAAACCAATCCGTCGAACGATTGGCCTTTGAAGAATGAGGAGGGTACATTAAAGCACTTAGCTGCAGAAAATGCTAACCTCCTCAACGACTACTTCTCTTTAGTGTTTACTGAAGAGTGTTGTTCCATGCCCCAGCCAACTGATTCCTACTCGGGGGAAAAGCTGGCGGATATGGACTTCACCGAAGGAGAAATAGTAAAGAAGATCACTGACCTAATGACGAATAAGTCACCTGGCCCGGATGGGGTTCTACCTAAAGTGTTTAAAGAAGTGCGCGATCAAGTTTCACGACACCTGAGCGCAATCTTCAAAATGTCAATCCGGACCGAATGCGTTCCTAGAGACTGGCGTGAAGCGGAGGTGATCCCTATCTTCAAGAAAGGAGACCGTAGCCAACCGTCGAACTACCGACCTATCAGTCTGACTTCGATAGTCGGTAAACTCATGGAAAGTATCATGGTGGACAGAATGACGTCGCATGTAGAGTCAAACCTGCTACTGAGGAGTTCCCAGCACGGCTTCCGAAGGCAACGGTCATGCCTGACGAACCTTGTGGAATTCTGCCACTTCGTCTTCAGTGAGCACGATCGGGACAAGGCGGTGGATGTGGTCTACTTAGACATACAAAAAACCTTTGATAAGGTACCATACTGCCGCCTTCTCCGGAAAACGCGAGCGCTGGGCATAGACGAAAAAGTAGCAGGCTGGATAGAGAACTGGGTAAGTGGCAGACGGCAACGGGTGGTGGTGAATGGAAAGACTTCTGAGTGGGTGCCTGTTACTAGCGGGGTGCCTCAAGGTTCTGTTCTTGGACCACTACTATTCATCATCTACGTCAACGACATGGACGGTGACATGGTTGCCAAGATTTCTAAATTTACCGACGATACCAAGCTTGGTATGAATGTTGCAAAGGATGGAAATACTCCCCGCCTGCAGGAAGATCTTCGGAAGATTAAGCAGTGGTCGGACACGTGGCAAATGCCTTTTAACGTGAACAAATGCAAAGTGATGCATATCGGCCACCGAAACCCTTAATCTCATTATATGCTTAAGGGCACCGCTCTTAAATCTACTGTCACTGAGAAGGACTTGGGTGTTACTATAACTAGGGATCTCAAGTTCTTGAGGCAGAGAAGAAAGCCCAAATGATGCTAGGTTATATAAAGAGACAGTTTGGATATCGGAACAAGGAAATAGTACTTTTTTTCGTATAATTCACTTGTCCGACCGCACCTAGAGTATGCCGTACAATTTTGGAGTCCTTCATTTCGAAAGGACATCGCGAGATTGGGACGCGTGCAAGTCAGGGCAACCAAACTGATTCTCTCTATCAGACATAAAAGTTATGAAGATAGATTAAGGGAATTAGATCTGTTCTCGCTGGAGACCCGTAGACTGCGTGGTCAGCTCATCGGATTTTTCAAAATACTTCGAGGTTTCGACAATGTTGACTACAAGGATATTTTCAGTTTTAATGAGAGCAGAACAAGAAATCAGGACTTCAAACTTGAGCTGAAGCGTCACAACCGCGATCTGTGTGAGAAATTTTTCACGTACAGTATCTGCCGTAGCTGGAACACACTTCCGATGGAAGTTGTATTAACGCTTCTCTGAATTGAATAAAGGTACTTATGGGCAACCGCTGGATTATTTCTGTTAATTTCTCTTCCTCGCTGATGTTCTGTGGTTTAAGGAGGTGGGACGAGGATTCCACCCATGCACTTGGGTTTGCAGGATCATAAACGGGAAGAGAGAGGTGCGCACGTGGTTTTCTATGCGCGGACTGTGGGTTCGAGGCAGACGGTTGGTCATGATGATCGGGTTGGCCTCTCACTGATGTCCTTAGTTAGTGTGTTTGGTCCACCATAGTCACTGTTTTATGTATACTGGTGCTGGCTGAAGGAATGTGTTGACTGGAGTGAAATAGCTGTGGCTGTGTGCACGTTTGTGTGGCTATTATTCACGAGCACGGGAATGTCAAATAAAGGAAATTGTCCACTCGTTGAATATAGGGGATATTATTAAATTAAAATGACATGAACTATGATAATGGAAGAATGATGTTAAAGCTAGCACGCAATATAAAAAAATGAACACGTGAATCGAATTACTCAAGCGAGGCTTTGGGAAAATTGATACGTGTAATTAAGAATTATTTAACGTTTAAACTTATTTATTGAATGAGGGGAGATTATTACACTTTGGGCACCACTTTATAGTATATGGTTATTCATGGGATTTATTTTATGTTAGTAAATCAGCCTAAATAGCGTTTCAAAAACAATATCCATAAATTTGTTTGATCGAAATTTTCGCCTGCTAGTTTTTAGGCCTAAGACCAAAGCGAAATAAATTTTGAAATAATGAACTGGGTTTTAAGAAAAACAATTAAACAAATATAAATATATTCATAGAATCAACGAATGTACAATGAGATAAGTTGGATTAGGTATACAATGTAAGATATGGTCAAATATGATTTACGGTAAAGAGATGTGAAGAGAAATGAAGTACGTGAAATAAATATGAAATAATATGGTGACTACGATGGACTGATTTGGGGGCTGCAAATACGAGAAGTAAATAGAATTAGGTCCTACTCTCGTATGGTCGTTTGCAGAGAATTGCGAGAGGATGTGGAATTAAACTAAGTATGATTTGTTTGGAGGTAAATGACTAATTGTACAAAGAATGATTACCGACCTTTATACGGAGAATGGCGAGAATCGAATGGGAAAAGAATAGTGTGCTATTTGGTCAAGCTGAAAGTGTGTGTTTGTTTGTTTGTGTGTGAAATTTTAAAGAGATGTTGTTTGAAACAGTAGTACGTTAAATTTATTGACAAGTTAAGTAAAGTAAATGAATTAATTAATTATTAAGTTGTACATAAAATATGATTTAATTTACAAAAGTTAAGTAAAATAATTGAGCGATTTAATTGGCAAAAAAGTAAAAGAATTGCATGATATGAATTTTACATAATAATTGATATATATATATATATATATATATATATATATATATATATATATATATATATATATATATATATATATATATATATATATTAAGTTTCCCAGGAGGTTTTTATTATAGGAATGCCCAGAGGGCATTGCTATAGTTGTCAACAGCAATTCTGTTGATTAATTCAAGACAAGACTAGACAAAGTCTTGAAAAGTGGCCGTTTAGGGAGGACGCAATGCAATTGAGCGGGGATGTGCCTGCTCAACAGCTAGTCCAAAGGTACCCTTATTGAATGGACCGTAAGGTCTTTTAGGGTACTTATTTTCCTTGTTACTCCTTGTTACTCTAATGTCTGAAATAGGAACCGCCTCTGGCCGACGGGTAAAACGATCGATCATGGTGATAAGATAATTGCAACCACGAGAGTAAGGCTGAGGGCTTACTAGATCGACATGAACAGCATCAAAACGTGACGACGGAATATGAAAAGGAACCAGAGGAGTTTTCGTGTGGCGATTGACGTTTGGCACGCTGACATGCCAGGCATGAACGAGTTTATTTGGCTACGTCGGCGTTCATACCTGGCCATACGAAGTATTGAGCGACGAGCTTGCGTGTTGCATTGATACCAGGAAGGGAAAGAGCATGAATTTGTTGAAAATGTGCCGGCGGTAAGCGAGATGAATGATAGGACGAGGACAGTCAAGCAATGAATAGTTGACCAGGATGCGCCTGGCAGGATTGTCTGGTAAGTCTATCTCGCGAACTATGAGTAAAGAAAAGTGATGCAACAGTGTTTGCGTGTCTTCATCCTGTTCCTGGGCTTGCGCTATTGTTGCATAATCGATGGGCACATTGTGAGGGAGTTGCGTGCCCTAAATTATGGAAATGCAAAAAAGCACGTCCGGTACGACGTTTGAAGAGCCAGAATATAGTGAATAGCGCTCGTCATCTGCAGGATAAAGTCGAGATGACGACTTTCGACTGCGGTGTGCACTGAAAATTTGTTTCAAGATGAGCAAGCACCGACTAAAGGCTTATGATCAGTAAAAATAGTGAAGTCATGACCTTTCAAATAAGGACGGAAGTGACGGATTGCGAGGTATATTCCAAGTAGCTCACACAAGAACGTACTATACCTCTTTTGACAGTCATAAAGAGAGCGAGAGAAGCAATCAAGAAGCTGCCATAAGTCACCAATCTTCTGCTGCAAGGTTGCACCTATGTGAGTTGAAGATGCGCTTGAGGCGACATTGATGGGGGCTCCTGGAGAAGGATGAGACAATTCCACAGCGCGGGTAATAGCCTCCTTGGTGCAAGAAAATGACTCGCATGCCTCAGTAGACAACTCGAGAGGAGAGTTCTTTTTGGTCTTAGACAGCAGAGTTGATAGGTTGCATTACCTGGGCACAAATTTGAATGAATCAGTGGTAGAAGTTGGCCATGCCACAAAAACGTCTGAGTTGCCTGCGTGATGTGGGTTTAGGAAAAATTGCGTATTTCGGTAACTTTGCCTTCGGGTGGGCTAATAGTTGCTTGCGTGATGTGGGTTTAGGAAAAATTGCGTATTACGGTAACTTTGCCTTCGAGTGGGCTAATCCCTACACTCGAAACATGGTGTCTCAAGTAAGAGAGTTGAGAGACACCAAAAAAACACTTGGAAATATTGAGTACGATACCATACTCTTTAAGGAGAGAAAAGGCCTAACGAAGGTGAGAAAGGTGTTCATCGAGCGAGGAAGATGCTATTAGCAGGTCATTGATGTTGCAAAAGAAAAAGGGAAACTTCTTAGAACTTGGTCCACGAAACGCTGGAAGGTCTGGCCAGAATTTCTCAGACCATAGTGCATTTTGATAATTTCAAAAGAGCCAAACGGAATGCTGATGTTAGGCTTTGAAATATCGCCTGAGTGAATAGGGATCTGGTTGAAAGCACGCATCAGATCCAGGCGAGAAAAGATTGTACAGCTGGAACGAGATGAGGTGAAATCGGCTATGTACGGCAATGAATAGCGGTCAGGGGTTGTTATTGCTTTTAAGACACTGTAAGCCCCATGGCTCTGAATTCCCCTACAGTGGTGACTTGTGTATAAGCACTGCGGAACTGCAGCACCCCCTATTTCCATTCGATATTATCGGGACAACGAAATGGCAAAGGAGGCTGCACAACACGACCTACTTACATTTTATACGAAAATTTTCCCGAATCAGATTAAAAGAGAAACGCTCGTCTCTTTCCAGGTGTGATGCATCTGCTTTTCCCTCGACCAGCACACAACTAAATAATCTACATACAAAGAAAAGGCCTGTTCGTAATATGCAAGCAAAGATCACAGGTGGGACGAATGTAAAAACCCCAAAAGAAATGTCTGAGCTGCGGGAACGCGTATAGGACATTAGCTATGTCGTGCCCAATTACAAAACAATCACCCGAAGAAAGAAAATGAAAATCGCCGAGTAAGGAGAAAGGAATAAAAAACAACCTACGCTGCAGCAACATCAGGATGACCATCGTAGGCACTTGCGTCACAGACCAAGACTCTCAACATTGATGGGGACATGAGTCTGGATCTTATACTTTGCATAATGCATGCACATTTTGCCAACATAGAGAAGCCAGGATCCTACGCCAACGAACTGAACACTATGTTAGAGAAAAAAAGGACTAAAAAGATGTGGTTTCCGGAGAACTCTCCCTCAAGTGACATTTATAATATAAATATGAAACCCAAAGAAAACAAAACACGGAAAATCAAGAAAAAAAAACAGATGGAAATCGAACAAGACATCGAAGGAGACACAACCGACGATGTGATGTTGAAAGTAACGGGAAATTACCGAAAAGCTTGAAAGAGAACAACAAAAACAGAGATCCAAAAAGAACACGCAGGAACTAAACATCAAGATATACATATCACCCCCCCCCCTAAAGTATGCAAACAAAAGGAAATGGTCGACGGCTTAGTAAATGGAAAGTCAAATGGGACTACGACGCGGACGTCAACGAGACAGAAATGCATAATGCACTCAGGCAGGCAATGAATTTAATCATCCCTGAATTCTGCTACAATCTTTCAAAGGATCACCTCAAGAAAAAAACGATCTTGCCACACTCGATCCCCAACCCGAACATATAAAGTATAAGCAGGGAAGCAACAAAAGTAAGAACAAAAACCAGCATGTACATGTACAGCGAGGAATAAAAATAGTCACGCTCAACGTGAACGGTTGGAAAGAACAAAGGATAACACTGGTCAACGCACATTTTTCATCAGAGACCTTACTATACTTTTCTAAATGAATTTTCCATGTTGAATCCGAATCTGCCTTCGGATTTGCTATAGAACGTACAGTTATTAAAATATGCCAAAAATTCAAAATGGTCGACTGCGATTATAAAATGTAGTATATTACTGGTATTGCTCTATTGCATGCATCATTATTGTACTGCTAAGATGAACAAACTAGATGCTTTGTGAGTTCTTGTTGGTTAAAGGGGGTATAAAGAAGAATTTATTTACATTTGTATCCCGCATGCATATTTTGCGCAATTATTTATAATTCTGTTTTATGCTTCCAGATTCCTCATGTGATGTGCATCTTCTAAGCTGCTCCTTCTCCGTTGATCATAAGAGGCTTCCAAATATTTCCACAAAGCAGTAAAAATGCCTTGAGAGTGCAAAAATCATCCAGATAAATTCTGCTATGTATGTGGGCATTTTGCAACAAAATCTTAGCAGCGTAATATTACAAATGATATAAAGAAAATGTACAAACTCTACTTCGGTTGCCCTCTGGGTGACCAAGATAAAGCATGGGCACCACACCAAATTTGTACTTCCTGCTCTAATGGATTACGTGACTGAATTAAAAAAAAGAAAGCTTTAATGCCCTTTGCTGTTCCTATGATATAGAGAGAGCCCAGATATCATCTCGAAGATTGCTATTTCTGCAGTGTGACGATAAAAGGGTTTTCTGCAAAGAACAAGCGCCAATTGTTTATCCAACCATGGATTCGAGGTGCAGACCAGTTCCACATGATGTATCTTTGCCAATTCCAGTTCCACCTGATGATGGCCTCGTACCTGATGATATCAGTGATGGTAGCAGTACTGAAGGTCCATGCACATTAGATGCGGATGTTGAATATGAGGATGCTAACTCTGAGCCAAAGTTATTTACTCAAGAAGATTTGAATGATCTTGTGAGAGATCTGTCACTGTCAAAGGAGAAAGCAGAACTTCTACTCGTAGCATCCCAACTACAGGAAAAATTCTTACTCGAGAAAAATGTTCAGGTGAGTTACTTTAGACAGCGTAATCGTGATTTAAATTCATTCTTCACAGTTAATGGACCTCTCTGCTACTGCCATGATATAAATGGATTGTTCGAAGCCTCGTCACAGACATATGAGGTGTCTGACTGAAGTCTCTTTATTGATGCTTCTAAGACAAGTCTAAAAACTGTCATCTTGCACAATGGCAATGTAAAGCCTTCCATTCCTATTGGCCATTATATCCACCTTCAGGAGACATATGACAATATGGATATTCTTCTTAAAGCCATAAACTACCAAGTTTATCAGTGGTACATCTGTAGTGATCTAAAAATCATAGGCATGTTAATGGGTATGCAAGGAGGATTCACGAAGTACTGTTGCTTCATCTGCCTGTGGGATAGCCGTGCCACTGCAAAACATTATGACAAGCACGACTAGCGACTTCGATCTACATATGAGCCTTGAATAAGCAGTTTTCAGTCTGTCCCCCTGGTAAAGCCTCAGAAAATATATCTGCCACCTCTTCATTTTAAACTAGGTCTAATGAAAAACTTCGTGAAAGCAATGGCTAAGGACACTTCACAGGGATTCCAAGATCTGTGCAAAAATTTCCACAACTGAGCGCGGCAAAACTAAAAGAAGGTATATTTGTGAGACCACAAATCAGGGAATCAGGGAGGTTTTAGCACATCCTGACTTCGAGGAGACTCTCACTCCTCTTGAACTAAATGCATGGCTAGCTTTCAAGTAGATATGTGCAAACTTTCTGGGCATCAACATGTCACCTGCCTACAGAGATGGCGTGGAAAACCTTCTTTAAACTTATAAAGAAATGGGATGCCGTATGTCACTTAAAATCCACTTCCTGCATTCGCACCTAGACTTTTTCCCAGAAAATCTTGGAGCCGTAAGTAACGAGCAAAATAAACGTTTCCACCAGGATATCAAGACCATAGAAACTCGCTATCAAGGATTTTGGAATGAGAGCATGATGGGAGATCATTATTGGATGTTGTATATTGACTTATTAGCCCTCCAATCATTGTTTACCATTCTTATACATACAATATAAGTACCATTAACTTTATGAGGCTTGTGGAATAAACAAAACATGGCTATTTATCTTTATCATATGTTTAGGCCTAAAGAGAATGATAAATTTTAGAGCTTCTATATGTTAAATGTATCATTTTGTGTCAGTTCAACTTCTCAATGCACATGGAGATATACAGAAGGCAATTTTTTTCTAGCAATGGCGCTATTCAACCATATATCACCAGTTTCGGCAAAGAAATCAGAGTAAAACGCTACATTCTATTAGCGACGGCGGTCATATTGCATTTTCGAATATCTCGAAAACCTTATGTGCTAAAGAAAAGCTAAAGTCAGATTTGAAATCAGCGAGAAAAATTCCATGAAAAAAGTTCAAATTTGTTGGCCAGTGTAACCTACTCAAATATAGCAATATTAGAAGACCTGGACATTTTTTTACTTACAGAACATGGAATCAATACCGAATCAGAAACAATGAAACTACCAAATTCCAATATCATAACCACAAATCACACCCAGACTAGATACCATGGTGTAATGATCGGAGTGAAAACTGGGATCCATTACACAGAAATAAAAAAAATCTTGAAGAATCCTACTTTGCTGAAAAGATAAAAATGACTATAGGCGACCTAGTAGTAGCGGGGACATAACAACCATCCAGGCGCCCGTACCTTCCCACCACCAACTTCATCAAGCTCTTTTACCGACCAGCATCAACCAGACTGGTCGAGGATCTCAATGCCAGATGCAGGGAAACAGGGTATACACACCAAACAAACCCTTACAGGTTGAACTCTGCACTTATTAATGCAAAGAAACCTGGTCCACAGAGAAGCACCAGGCTCCCCAACATTTCTAACCGACCAAGAATCTACCACCCCAGATATCGTTCTCAGAAAACCCAACTTCAACCTTAATATCCATGCTGAATCTGGACCCGCAATATCAACCGACCGCCTATGTATGGTCACCACCATATCCATCTCCCCCATCTTAATCAAGATCACACAGAGAAGAGCAATCAGCAAAACAGATTGGAGCAAATCTAAAGAAGACCAAAATACAATAGAAACTGGATCTCTAAACAATCAAGGAATAAATGAAATAGAAACCCAGCTACATCTAATAACCGTGAAATTAACAGAAGCAGACAAACTGTAGACTTCAATAATAGAATACAGAACCCTACCTGCACCGGGATGGGACGACGAAATCAAGGATAAAATGGAAAAAATTCAGAATCTAACGAACGAAATTGTGGTATCGCAGGCTAAGTACTATCATAAGGCAAGTAGGAATACTAATCAAAGAAAAATCAGATCTGATCTGCAACAACTTAATAGAGAAAATGGATATTAAAAAGGATCTAAGGAAATTCTGGACCCAGAACAGAAGACTATGAGGATCGCAACCAAAGGAAAAAATAAAATTTAAGTACAAAATAGGGAAGTGCAACGGAACGAAGAACTGCAAGAACACTTCGAAAGACACTGGGAAAAAATTGTCCATTTCTCCGGAAGAAAACGTAGAGTACAAGGAGTGAAGGTACCCGTTAGAAGGAATGCCCTTCACAATGGAGGACTACTTGACACCGGTCAAGTCCTTTGAGCAAAAAGCACTATGATCAAGCGACATAACGAAGGCGCGATTGACTAACGCACCGAACAAAGTGCATGAGTCAATACTAAACATTTTCAATGGCTGTCTGAACATTGGATATTTTCCCCAAGCATCCAAAACGGGAAAGATGATCATACAGAAACCAGGGTAACCGTAGCACCAAATCGAAAGCTACTGCCCCATCTCGCTGTTGGAGTTTCTTGAGAAACTTCTCAAAAGTCTCATAAATTAAAGGTTAAAAAAATACATAGAAAACAGGAACTTTTACAACCCACAACGACATAGGTTCAGAAGCAAGCGAGGGACAGAAACCGCAATGGCAATTATAACAGAAAATATCGCCAATGAAACAGTACGAGGTAACAGAGTGGACATCATACTCCGCGATATTGTGAAAGTTTTCTACAAGGTGTGGATACCGGACCTGAAAGCTAAGATTAGGGGCCTTAGTATAGAAGTCAATCGATTTAAAATGGTATGCAGCTACATGGAAGGAAGTAAAGCTATTTTGCACTTAAAATGCCAAAAGGAAGAGGCATTCGAGTTACAAGCGGGTGTCCCTCAAGGAGGGTGTCTCTCTCCAACTTTGTACACGATATACACCCTAGGCTAACCTCAGCCGACACACGAGAGTGCGATATACATCTAATTAGCAGAAGACATCATACAGATCATTACCAACAATAGAAAAAAATCCCCAGACATTAAAAAAGAGAAATCAATACTTAAACGACTACGAGAAAAAGCACAAAATTAAAACGAACAGGAACAAGTTTAAATTGATTCTCGTAAACTGGAGGAAAACAGTAGCTGTAAGACTAGATGGAGAGGCGTATCCATTTGCCACGGAAGGGCGAGTCCTCGGACTAAAACTAACGAACATGGATATACCTACAGAAGATGTCGGAAGCAAAAACAACCCTAACAGCACTGCACAGATTCCGAAACCTTTGAAGCAATAACAAAAGGAAACTATACATGGCCCTCGTCCGCCCCAAGATGCTTTACCTTATAATCCCTACACAAAAATTAAACAACTCACAAATAAAAAAGGCCAAGAGAATACAAACTGGGCCACTAGGTTCATTGCAAAGGAAATAAGAAACGATCGACTAACGTCAGAGGAACTACACCGGAAAACCACACTAGAACCCGTAAACTAAGTCTTGCATAAACGTGCAAGAAACTTGTGGGAAAAACCGAGCGATGAACTACCCCAGGAGGAAATAAATAAAATCACCGTTCCTGACAAGAAAATCCGTCAAATCAGAAGATATAAACAAGGATTTGAGGAAAGCAGAAAAAGCACGATAAGAGACATCAACCAGATATATAGATAGAAGAAATGAAAACAAAACCCTATACATGCTCAGAAATCTTCATGTAAGCAATAAGAAAAAAATCTAAAATGCACTTGTAAGATGGACGCTGACATACCCCGCTTCCGTCCTCTAGTGTGTCTCGAAGACACAAAAGAGGAAACTACAACTAGCGGGAGAATAAATGTATGTACCTAATTACAGGTACATACAGGCGAGAGAGAAGACGCCAGGAAGAGCCCCCCCCCGAAGGTGGGGATAAGTCCCATTAACGTTGTCATTGAAGAACGGACAAGGAATATGCAGGAAATGGTTAATCGAGAATTGGACGATGATATCGTCCAAATGATTAACCAGAACAGATGAGGCATAAATTACGCCAAATTTCAAAGCTCCGCTGGGCTTTTAGCTGGCGGAGCAGAAGTGCCGTTCTACGCATGAAAATAAGAATGTTGTTACTCAGACCAAAGAAACCGAACAAGAAAAAAAATTACCCAATTATGGAACCTCACCGATTTATACAAGAATTAACCGACGAAGACCCCAAAATACTGAAGAAGACATCCAAGAAAAAGCAAAAGACATGATTTACACTCACTACATAATATACAAAAAAACAAAGACAATAAGCACAACACTAAAGTTATTAGAGTAATTTATTACCACAACAGCAAATGAGCATATCATGCTCAAGAACATTAATTTCTTGGTAATACTTCAGATTAGGGGCGCACGGTAGGTGGCGCTGTTAGTAGGCTACAATTTTGGGCTACAATATATCTTATGACATCAGACGCTAGCTTCAGATGGGACCAATCACGGCGTTATATTTTTTTGTTGTTTTGGGGATTTGTAACTTTTAATCTATATTATTTACTAAATATCTGCGCCTCTGCACGTTTATATTTTTTTCTAAGTTAGGTAAGGTTTCTTGATGTCTTTTATTGTTTTTTGTTTTGTTTTCGTATTTTTTGTTTCGCAGTGAACAATAACAGCTTCTTATTGGCAACGTCATAGCTATAAATAGAACCTACTTTGCAGTTGTTTCTGTTTCGTTATGGCTTTTTCGTGCTCTAGTTATGCTTCTTCGATATTCAAATTCGGGTTTATTTTGCATGACCGCGAAAAACTTTTAAATTACTTAGAGGCGCATAAATTAATCAAGAAACCTATAAAAGTAAATATTGTTTGTCATTAGGATAGATTTTTCTGCCAGAAAAAAAGCTGTTGGGGAAAAAACAGTACATTCAAGGGGACTGATCGTGGTGGAGACTTCACTGCAGGAAAACCACCCTGCGATGATCCTGAGTTTTAATCAATGGGGTTGGGGGTTTCTGGGGGCGCAGCCCCCCTCTATATACTCCTATAAAAAAATATAACGCCGTAATTGTTCACATCTGACGTACCGTCTGACGTCATAAGACATATATTGTAACCCAAAATTGTAGCCTATAAACAGTGCCACCTACCGTGCGCCGCAAAACTGAAGTGTTACCAATTTATTTTGAAGACAAATGGTTGGAACGCCATATTATATAAACTAACTCAAAGACAACAGAGGAACCAAAAAACAAAAAAATAGTTAAAAAGCGATAGGCCTGATCACTAGGCTCTTAGCGCCTGGGCGAGAGCATCGCTCAACTGAGAGAGGAGAACTCCCTCCTCAAAAGGGAGGTTCAACTCTTAAAAACAGGTGAGGAAGCTTCCAACGTCCAACAACAGGATTCTTCTACTGCAGGAATACCTCAACGAGCCAAAATGAAGAAAAGAAAGAAGAAAAAAAGAGAAAGTATAAAGAGAAGAAGAGAAAGTAGAAAGAGAGGAAAAGAGAGTGGAAACAGAGGACGAGAAAGTAGAAGCAGAAGAAGAGAAACGAGAAACAGAAGAAGAGAAAACAAAGGAAGACAAGAAAAAGAAGAAGAAGAAGAGATGAACAAGAAGAAGAAAAATGTAGAGATAAAAGAGGAAACCGGCAAGTCGCTTCCGAAAGGGAAGACTAAGTCGTCTGCAGACAAATGTGAAAGGGTCACCCTTAACGGTGATTCTCAAGCACGGGGTCTGCAGCTCCTGCTAGCGGCCCGCCTTCGCACTAGTGTGAAGGTAAGCTGCCTGCCAGGATGGGGTAACCACCACACCAGAGTAGAGGCTGAGAAATCACAGATTTCTGAGAGCTCAGTCGTTGCTCTGATGGTCAGTGGCAACGACCTCTACCAGTGAGGAGGTAGGGTAGGCCCTACGGATAAAATCCTCCACCGGTCGCCGTGTGGCATGGGCGCCGTGGACAACTGTGGGCTGAAAACCCGCAAGCATGTTGTAGTCGGGATGCTCCCGAGGAGAGGTCCAACACGGACCGCTAACTTGATGAACTTCTCTTTAAACCGGCTCCTAGCAGATTTGTGTACGATAGAGGGGGTCTTTTTTGTGGACCCGTACCGCACCTTTTATGGTAGAAATGATCTCTACCAAAGGGATGGGGTACATGTTTCCTTTAAAGGAAAGGCCTTTCTGTCGAACATGATCCAGGATGTCGTAGAGAGGACCCAAAGGAGTATCCGGCCCAGAGGGAGGGCGGACGTACGCCAGTACGCCCGTGTCACTCCTGAAACGACCTCAGAGGTCGTAAAGAGGGGTGTCTCCTCGCCAACAAATAAGCCGGGAAACGGAAGAGCGTAGGGAGTCCTACATTCGGGGACTCCCTGAAAGTTCTTCTGTTCAATGTGAGGTCATTCAGGATTAAATTTCTTGAGCTCCGTTGCCTCGGAGCAACAGAAGAACCTGAGATTATGTCCATAACGGGATCGTGGATAAAAACCTCAAGCCGAGATTTTGAAGGTGAATTCACGATTCCCGGTTACCAGCTCTTCCTGAAAGATAGGCCAGGCAGAGAGGGTGGTGGTGTGATGTATGCCAAGGATACTCTCAACTCGACGAATTGAAACATCGTATCCGACCATGAACTACTAGGTGTTGACCTAGAGATAGCTCCTGTCAGATACAGGACCCTAGTGATTTACAGATCCCCTGCCCAACTATTAGAACAGGACAGGAGTGTGTATCAGCTTTTGGGCGAACTTGTAAAAGACAGAGTGTGTATCGCCATGGGTGACTTCAATACCCATGTTGACTGGGAAACGAGAAAACCCTGTGGTGAGAACGCACTACTCCTGGAGTTCGCGAACAACGAGTTTCTGACTCAATGGGTGAGAGAGCCAACGAGAGGAGACAATATCTTCGACTTGATTTTCACCTCTGAGGATGACATCGTTGAGGACCTCTCTGTTGACGAAGAGCTCGGTGGCAGTGACCACCGACTAATTAGATTTGTAGTCAAAGTCCCGAAGGCAGGGCCTGCAACTAGTAAATCGAGGAAACTTGATTTGAGAAGAGCAGACTTTGCAGGTCTTCGTGCTGGACTGACTGACGAGAGGATAGAAGTGTGCGAGGCTGTTGAAGACTCGTGGAACAGTTTCCAAACCACATTCATGAGTCTTCAATCGCGTTTCATCCTTCCCTCTGAAATGCTCCCACGGGCTTCTGTTCAAACAAAGTGGCTTAATCGAGAAATCGGCCAAGAGCTGAGGGAGAAGAGAAATGTGTATCGGCAATCGAAGATCTCGGGTGACTTTGACGAATACTGGAGGCTAGCCAGGAGAGTGAAGTCCAGCATAAGGGCGGCTAAGGAGTTCTTTGGATATGTAAACAGCCGTAAACCAATCCTTCGAACGATTGGCCCTTTGATGAATGAAGAGGGGATATTAAAGCACTCAGCTGCAGAAAATGCTAAACTCCTCAACGACTACTTCTCTTCAGTGTTTACTGAAGAGTGTTGTTCCATGCCCCAGCCAACTGATTCCTACTCGGGGGAAAAGCTGGCAGATATGGATTTCACCGAAGGAGAAATAGTAAAGAAGATCACTGACCTAATGACGAATAAGTCACCTGGCCCGGATGGGGTTCTACCTAAAGTGTTTAAAGAAGTGCGCGATCAAGTTTCACGACACCTGAGCGCAATCTTCAACATGTCAATCCGGACCGAATGCGATCCTAGAGACTGGTGTGAAGCGAAGGTGATTCCTATCTTCAAGAAAGGAGACCGTAGCTAACCGTCGAACTACCGACCTATCAGTCTGACTTCGATAGTCGGTAAACTCATGGAAAGTATCATGGTGGACAAAATGACATCCCATGTAAAGTCAAACCTGCTACTGAGTAGTTCCCAGCACGGCTTCCGAAGGCAACGGTCATGCCTGACGAACCTTGTGGAATTCTGCCACTTCGTCTTCAGTGAGCACGATCGGGACAAGGCGGTGGATGTGGTCTACTTAGACATACAAAAAACCTTTGATAAGGTACCATACTGCCGCCTTCTCCGGAAAACGCGAGCGCTGGGCATTGATGGAAAAGTAGCAGGCTGGATAGAGAACTGGCTAAGTGGCAGACGGCAACTGGTAGTGGTGAATGGAAAAACTTCTGAGTGGGTGCCTGTTACTAGCGGGGTGCCTCAAGGTTCTGTCATGGGACCACTACTATTCATCATCTACGTCAACGACATGGACGGTGACATGGTTGCCAAGATTTCTAAATTTGCCGACGGTACCAAGCTTGGTATGAATGTTGCAAAGGATGGAAATACTGCCCGCCTGCAGGAAGATCTTCGGAAGATTAAGCAGTGGTCGGACACGTGGCAAATGCCTTTTAACGTGAACAAATGCAAAGTGATGCATATCAGCCACCGAAACCCCCAATCTCAGTATATCCTTAAGGTCACTGCTATTGAATCCACCGACACTGAGAAGGACTCGAGTGTAAATATTAATAGTGACCTCAAGTTTTCGAAGCAGTGTATTGAGGCGGAGAAGAAAGCACAAAGGATGTTAGGATATATAAAGCGACAGTTTGGATACCGGAACAAGGAGATCGTTCTGTGTCTGTACAACTCCCTCGTCCGACCGCACCTGGAGTATGCCGTATAATTTTGGAGTCCTTCATTTCGAAAGGACATCGCGAGATTGGGACGCGTGCAAGTCAGGGCAACCAAACTGATTCCCTCTATCCGACATAAAAGTTATGAAGATAGATTAAGGGAATTAGATCCGTTCTCGCTGGAAACCCGTAGACTGCGTGGTCAGCTCATCGAATTTTTCAAAATACTTCGAGGGTTCGACAATGTTGACTACAGGGATATTTTCGCACGTGCTGAGATTAGAACAAGAAATCACATCTCTAGACTTGCATCAAACTAATCAAGGTCCCCAACGGATACGTGGCCCTATGCCACAAACAGAATGATATAGAACGCCTGGTAGCACCCGACGGACTAAAGGCGCTGAAGAAAATTGGACTAACCCCGAAATTACCACCGCTACTTCTGGCAAACCACTCTTTCGTCTGCCGCAAGTTAGACCTCTATGTGATGTCCCAAACAAAAGCGGAACTGAAGGAATAAGTAGAAAGAAAGAACCAGAAACTGAAAATAACAGAAGTCATAAAATTCGGACATCACACGCACGTGTTCAATGTTATCTGTGCCACGGCGGAAATGGTGAACAAGGCTCCCACCAACGGGATCTTAGCCTTTGGAATTATAATTCCTCCCTAAAACATGGAGAAAGAAAAATTCATCCATGTATAGACTTGCCTCCAGTGCTACGCCATAGAAGAGCCCGTAACTAAAACTGCCCGAATAAGGACAAAAAGATATGTTCAGAATGCGGAGGCATTAATCACACCTTCAGAGAATGCACGGAAACCATAAAAAGATGCGTGAACTGCCAGGGTCCACACAGGACTATGGCAATAAACTGTCCAAAAAGAAAAAAAAATCATAAACAAGAAAGAGCAGGAACAAAAGAAAGAAAGATAATCGAAACAAAACCAGACTTACGCTAGCGTAGCAAAAGCTACGGTAAAAGAAATAAAGGAGACCCAAGAACCAAAGATCAACATCAATGTGAACGAGGGAACGGACCTAGACATTCTAGCCTGCATTATGTACGCCCACGTCCAAAATATTGCATAACCCTGGACTTTCTCGGAATCGTTCGATCTTCTTTTTGAGAAAAATGGGTTAGAAAGATGTGGTTCCACCTGAACCCCCCCTCGGCACTAGTATACGGAGTAATGGCGGGCAAAACCCTTCAGGTAAAGAATATGCTGAACATAGAAGCAAATATGGAAGAAAACGAGGAAACAATAGAAACCGACGAACCCAATGAAGAGGAAAAAGAAACGGAAACTTCAGAGAATGAACAAAAAGAGGGAAAGAAGAGCCATAAGTAAACAAGAAAAAAACAATTGAAAAGAACCAAACCGAATGGGACACGAAAAGCGAAACGGAGAGAGAGAGGAAGACTGTCGTTATGAAGCAAGAGATTTTAAACTTAAGATCTTCGTAAACGAGGCCTATCCCCTACCCAAAGGTACTACATTGAACGATATATATAAAGGTATCGAAAATGGTGCCTACAAATGGAATTACACGACAGACCATGATGAAAGGATTATCCAAAAACTACTAGAACAAAACTAAATAAGAATCTTCCCCAACGACGTCAAAATTATCAAGAAGAATATCTTCGAGAAAATAACAAACGGCAAGTGGAACAAAAACCCAAAGCAAAGAAATAATTAGAAACAAGATAATATAGAATCAATGAAAAACGAGATAACCAAACTAAAAATACTACACCTGAATACCGACGGATGGAGAACTAAAGAAATACAATACGGAAATATATATCGAGAACGAGCAAAAACTACCACAAAGTCATGAATGCCTGGAAACAAAGAACAGGGACTTAACTGCATGAATTAAAGGAATTTAGAACAACCTAACATAAATATGGAAGGAAAGCATAAATGAACAGTAATAATACCGAATTTGTAATCAAATTAGAAGTACGTTACCGAAAGGTACCCCCAAGCAACAAAATAAAGATTTTGACATAGATAATAAAGAAGACAAAGAACAAAAAACTTAGAAGCAACCAATAAAAAACAGAATCCTAAAAGCGATTAGAAGAGCATAAAAAAGAAACATCAGAGGAAAGAGATCCTAGCAAATTTAATTTTCTATACTCTCACACAACTAACACTCACTCCCTCCCCTCATTAATAATAATAATAAAAAAACGACAAAAAAAACTCATGCTAAATTCTAACTATCTCCCCCTTCTTCTCTCACCTACTCTGGCTATTTGTCGCTCCGATCTCGTTCTTTGGCAAATGAAAATTTAAAATCGGGCTTCTTTTAACCGAAGTGTTCCTTTATGTAAAAAAAAAAATAATAATTTTGCCTGAAAACATGTTCCATTTACGTCATAAAACACACATATATATAACTTTTTTTTGAACATTGACGGAAATGCATGAAAATAAAATGATTCCACATGGCATCATTGGGAAGTGTTGATGCAAACATAAAAAAATAAAAAATCATTGGCCAAATAACAAAGAAAACCTGGAATTTAGTAACTACATCATCATCATCATCATCACCAACTCTATAATTTAAGAAGGGGATTTTTTGGAGTATTTGAATAATAATTTCATCTTCTAATTTGGTTATGACTTATGTTTTTTTATCAAAATTATTCCTAATAATTCTTTTATAATATCAAAAAACAAAATGTTGAAGTTCAGAAATAAATATTACTATCGAAATTTTGTGAATTTTTTAAAACTCAAAGAATTACAAATAGTGAAGTTCAGAAAACCTAGTTTAGAGTTCATTTTAAAATTATTATAATCGGCGAAGTTCGGAAAATTTATAAAAATTTAACCATGGCTGATTTTTTTAGATTTTAAATTTTAATCTTAGTAGCGAAGCGCAAGCAACCCCCGTAGGGGCAAGTGGCGAAGCCATTACCTATTTTTAATAAAATAATATACGAACAATTTATTTTTAATGAACTGTAATAAATCAATTTTGCTCTTTTAACACGCATAATGAGATGTTACACTTGTTACACTACACATGTGCGTAAGCTGTGTTGCAGCATTTGCATCTTTGTTTTAGATTAGTAGGCTCAGGAAAATGATCAAACCCATCCAAATCAACATCGTTGACTGGCCTTTTTGCTGTCATTATTTTTGCATTTAGACTGACTTTACCCTCATTCGAAGGCCTACCTTTTGCCTTGTTGTACTTTTACCAGCATTAGTTAGTGACAGCTTCTCGTCTAATGTGTCTTTTTAGGAGGCATCTGAAGACTAAATGAATGAAAATTAGTTATTTTATTTTTTATGTAATTATAGGTTATGATAGGCTATTGAGACTGGCCATGTACTCCACTCACGGGCCGAGACCGCCCGCGCAGAATAGGCCCTATAGAACTAAAATCAATTATAGCTAGCAGGAGTGTTAGAATATATATATATATATATATATATATATATATATATATATATATATATATATATATATATATATATATATATATATATATATATATATATACCGCATCAGCCGGCGGGCTAAACCACCACGCGAGGGGATGGTGTTTACACTACACAATCAAGCTAGGCAGAGGAGTTGGTTCGTTGGTTCTAGCAGCCAACGGCTAGCCGGGCGGAGGAGATCTTCGACTGATCCAACGGCGAAGTTTAGGGGAGTAAACCTTACAAATCAGGATTGGAGCCCCGAAAGCGGACCAATGCGCTGTGCTCACTGACTCCAGCATCTCCTGCAACCAACCTGGTGCCAAACGTAGGTCAACTCGGAGACGCCGAGATGTCGGGAGTCTGGTTTCAGGCTGAAGTTGCACGTTAATTGCCGGTTTCTTCATTTGAATAATGACGACTTCGGCCATCCGCAATCTTCTGCAGTTTTGGAGTCTCAGGATGATGGGGGTGTCCTTATTCAGCTTTTCACGAGTTAGGGTAGTGCCATGAGCGTGGGCGTGTTCACTTATGTTCACGTAGAAAGACTATATATAATGTAGCAATTTGTGGATAATATAAAGAATGTCATTCGCGGATGTTTTTTCTCGCCTCGAAGACCCCGTTAAAAAACTTGTAAGAAATATTAAGAAAATACAAGTTAAAGTTAATAACGCTGCCACAGCTGTGAACTTCAATAATGAATATATATGCATATATCTCTCATGAGCGCGAGAGAATGATGAAATCAATCCAACTTCACCGCAGGAAAGAGTAAACGGAAGAATTTTTCTTCGGAAATATTTATTTCTTACTTCAAAAAATCCGAGCTAGGGAGGAGGGGGGGGGGGATTCGAACCGTGCACATTGAGGCAGCGAGCAACTGCTTTGATCTCAATTAAATTTAGGCGACTGCTAACTTATTGTTAATTGTTTTCTTTTCGAGTGTCTCAATTTGTCTAATATTCCACTTTGGTATTGGCTTATGTCGAGGAATAGGCAGAGGGGTGGTTGGAGTTTTCCCCCGACTCTTATATATATATATATATATATATATATATATATATATATATATATATATATATACACATATATCCTATTATCCCGAATGCGGAGTCGTCGTCATACTACTCCTTATACTTCGTTCGGCCCGTACCCTGAATGGGTTTATTGATTCAGA
Source organism: Ceratothoa steindachneri (assembly GCA_963969495.1). Lineage (NCBI taxonomy): Eukaryota > Metazoa > Arthropoda > Malacostraca > Isopoda > Cymothoidae > Ceratothoa > Ceratothoa steindachneri. Next base: position 19,232,551 of record OZ018322.1, on the reverse strand, counting down.
GTGCTTAACGGAAGGATTGGAATGAACTTTGCCAGCAAGCGACCCAGAGGAAGTTAGATACACAACAATATGAAAATAAAGTTTTAATGAACACTAAACAAGAAAAAATATATATCTATATATATATATATATTTTTTTTTCTTGTTTAGTGTTCATATATAAATATATATATATATATATATATATATATATATATATATATATATATATATATATATATATATATATATATATATATATATATATATATATATATACAAATAAGGTGCTTTGAGAGATAAATCAATAAGTGAATCTCGGATATCTCACTTTGCTGGTAAATAACTATTCACTATGTAAATCCCTATACACTTGTAATGTTGCTAAGCTTCGCGGTGAAGTTGGGGTATGTAAAAGGGAAGGGCTACCTTGAAACCTGATGTTCGGGTGGCGCTAGTGAGTGAAGGTGGTGAGATAAGGAGTGGAGACAATGAGATAGGTTCTCCAGGGACCGACCTGATCCTACATTTCCGTCACGTTTCTGCTGGAAGAAAGCAGTGACGGGAGCTTCTTGTTAAAGAGGATCCCACGCGCTCGTGAACTCCGAGGAATCTTGGGGGCCTCAGTGAGGGGAGGAAGGGGAGGGGGAGAGTGATTTATTGACGCGTAGGGTCACGGAGAAAAGCCGAGATGTAGTTTTCTTGCTAAGGGAACCAGAGTGAGGCTGTTTGTCGTTTCGGCTCTGACACGTGAGTGCGAGCTTGGGTCCGCATTGACTTGCAGACCAACGGGTTAAGGAGCCTCCCTAACTAGGACCTATCTCCTCTCTGAAGGCTTGATGCTTCGACGAATTACCACAACACCTAGATAGATGGCGATTCCTTCCCCGCCAGACGCTGTGCAATCTTTACTACCGAGGATTAAAAGAATTCATCTTTTATACTCGAAACTCGGGGGAGGTTCACATGGCTCCGGAAGTAGATTTGATATCAAGCGCCCTTCTTCGGGTGAGAGAGGCTTGATTATCTCCTCTATTTCGTCCTTTGCAAACTTCTGGGAACCACTGGAAGCCAAGATGGGCTCCCATTTATCAATAACCAGTCGAGGAAGGAACGCGGTGGTTAGCCAAAATGGTCGGCGGGTTCTTCCGGCGGGAGAACATCAGATATCGGGCCGGAAGGGGAAAGTTTAATAACCGGCCCGCCCGGAATGGAGGTGGAGAAACGTGGGTGCCTTATGATATTCTCCTACAGCTTACTTAACCCGTGAAATAGTTCTCCAATATTCATTAGAAAGTCGTAACGCACGAGGGCAGAAAACTAGTTCACTAAGCGAAACGAAATTCTTTATTAGCCTGACGCGTTTCGATATACACAAATAGTATCATTTTCAAATGCTAAACATTTATGACTAGGGAATAATATATATATATATATATATATATATATATATATATATATATATATATATATATATATATATATATATATATATATACATATATATATCTATCTATTTATATATATATATAATAAATATATATATATATATATATATATATATATATATATATATATATATATATATATATATATATATATATATATATATATACAAAAAAGTACAGTAGCGTACGTACGTGTAACTATAGGGATAAAACTACAGTAATAGGACTAATTTTATATGCGAAACCAGGTTTCGACGGAAACATCCGTCATTGTCAGTCGCTGGTGGAGAAGTGAAATACAAAAGTTGTTTAACGTACAAAACACAAATCAGTGGGGCTAAGGTGGAGTGCCCTCTCCTCGAGATTTTTTCTGCATATATCCAATGAAAATCATCAAATTGATATTGATAATGCCAAAATAGTTTATAAGTCTCACAATTATATACATCGACGCTTTATTGAATCGGCACTTATAAAAGAAATTCCCAACTTTAATACTTCTGACGGCCAATTCAATTCCAATAACTTAATAAGCAAGAAATTCATACTTCCACTTCTCAAAAATGCCGCTACAGCCCCACACTATCCACCTTAGCCCCACTGATTTGTGTGTTTGTACGTTAAGCAACTTCTGTATTTCACTTGTCCACCAGTGACTGACGATGACGGATGTTTCCGTCGAAACCTGGTTTCGCATATAAAATTAGTCCTATTACTGTGGTTTTATCCCTATAGTTACACGTACCGCTTATGTACTCATTTGTATATATATATATATATATATATATATATATATATATATATATATATATATATATATATATATATATATATATATATATATATAATGCAAAACAAAATCAAATTACTGCGAAAAAGGATCAAAAAGTGCGAAAGAAAGCACAAAACCAAAATAACAAAGGATACAAACGCTCAATGAGCATGCGATAACAATGACTCGAAGGGTGAAAATACAACCTACTACACACCAAAGAAGCCAAACGAAATAAAAAACGAAAGCATTTGCTAGGTATCCAGGCACATATCATATCACTTCACCCGTATATACATATATCACCTTCTATTTACAACTATCCCATCAACATTACGCAATACACAATATTTTCTAACCATCCTAACACATTCGACTCTTTGGCTATCCCGATTTTGAAATGAGTACAGCCCGTCAGGAACCTGAAGATATCTAGGAGCCGGTGCGCACCTCACCCAAAATCAAGCAGCTGAAACTCGCCGAGGAAAAACCCGAGAAGCGTCAAGAGGAAGGCTAGACTGTGTCCTCTTGACTAGTTGTAGCCACCAAACAAGTCCAGTACGATGGTAGGAAATCAACCTCATCATCGCGCTTAATTCGCACATACCCAGAAAAGGTAATCTTCCTAGAGGAGGTGGCAACAGGAGTCCCCAGAGGCCATTTCAAATGGTGCTTCGACTTATTCGTAGACGAGGAGTCGGTCAAGGCAGCTTTGATGGAGAAGATCAAGCTGTAAGACGACCGCTGCAAATTATACGAACCATCACTCTACAAAATACTTCGCTCGGGTAGGCCCGACAGCCCCCCGAAGTAATAAAAGCCCACAAGCCGAACGAAGAGACAAGAGGGCAGCTAGAAATAATTTCTATTCTAGAACATAATGTGCATAGATGACAGTTGCACAAGCATAAGGTGTGCAACGTTCTCTAAAAGAACGTTACAGGAGAGAGATATGAAGTAGCTATGATAGTAGTCAAGAAAGATCTGCAGTTCAGACCAGGAAACTCATTGGATGAGTCTTCCTGTCGATAATTCTGAGGTGCTCTCGAGAAGACATCGAGAGAGCCTCTTCCCTAGCAGACTATCCTGTAGTTGATCATTTTTTCACAACTGGTCTCTTCTTCAAGTATGAGAGCAGAACTTACCATCTATGGGTGGAGGCAGAGAAGAACTTGTACAATGTTTGGATGGTAGCAAAGAAGGAGACAACTTATGTACAGCTATCAGCTGCACATGTTCCTACAAGATGCAGTGAATGAACAGAGCATGAAATGGAACTGCTAACTTATTAACATCTTTAATTCGATTTTTTTTTCAAATGGGCTATCTGGCGACTGCCCACTTGGGCATAAGTCGCCGCAAACAAACAACCTAGTTCTAGGCTACTTTAAAAAAAAGTTTTAACAGAAACAACATTTAAGAGGGATAACAATCAGGGAGCAAGCTCCGGCGGCGGGGGGAGGTCCTCCTCCCCCCGGCGCAGGAGCCTGCGACCTACAAAAACAAACAAACAACAATAACAAAAAACAAAAACAAAAACAACTAGTTAAATACAAGAGAGAAGGGGGGCCTCCTCCCAAAAGTCTATCAGTCTACCAGTCATGGTGCACGCATTCGTTTCAAACACAAGGGACAGGCGGTAGTGACCCCGCCCATCCCGGAACCGGGACAGGTAACGTGCGCGAAGATCCCCCAGACTGGGACATTCAACAAGAATGTGCCAAACAGTCTGGGGGATGACGCAGTCGTTGCAGTAGGGCACAAGCAATCGCTCCATCAAATAGCGATGCGTCACACGAGTGTGTCTGATTCGGGGACGACAGAAAGCGACCTGAAGCCATAGCGGAATTGGGGGATAGGTCCATGGGAACAGTCGCGGCGCAATGGCACGCATCTTTAAGCTCCCTTCGACCGTCTCCCATCTTCTTTGCCAAGCAGTCCGAAAAGCTGCCCGTATTCCTGCCGTGTAGTCGGTGTGAGGAAGAGCGAAACGCTGGTCTGGTCGCAGAGTCCTCACGGACTCTTTGGCGCCCTCATCGGCGCGCTCATTCCCCGCAATTCTTACATGTCCAGGAACCTAGCAGAAGATAATCTCGAAATCTGCCTGGCTCGCCCAAACCGTGGCGTCACGGATATTGCGAACCAGCGGATGTGGAGATTTTAATGCCCCGAGAGCACTAAGGGCGCTTTGTGAGTCGCTATAGATCACAATCCAGTCTCCCAACCGGGCACGTCGCGTAATCTTCCGTACCGAGTGGTGTATTGCTACCAGCTTGGCCGTGAAGACAGACGCAGCGCCTGACAGAGCCGCGCTGACTTAAAACAGAGGGGATACGGCGTGGAAGCCGACCTTCTCGTGGGACTTGGAGCCATCCGTATACACTGGCACGGTACCAGCGTGAGACGAGTGGCGGCACCAAAAAGGTCAAACGCAATACTCGCGGCGCCGTTCAAGCTTTGGGAGCAGAGGTGTGGCGACAAATCGTCAAATGTGGTACCCTCCAGGGTGGCGTCCTGGGCAGAACCAGGGGCGCCACCGGCCTGAGAGCTATATCTAATCTAGCTCTCGAAGGAGTTTCCTGGCCATAGACCAAAAGGGCTTAGCGTATGACTGGCGTCTCTCGGCGGCATAGGCACCGTCGAGATCAGCTGCGGATGCAGTGAAAGCTGTTGGAGACTAAGGGGGGTGCCCGGCTCGCGCGTACAGGCAAGAGATGCACTGCACGCGGCGCAGAGTGAGTGGTATCTCCCCAGCAGCGACCAACAGGCTCTCAATGGGGAAAGTGCGGAAGGCACCGGTCGCAAGGCGAAGGCCAGTGTGGTGGATCGAATCCACCTTCCGTAATAAACGCTCGGCTGCGGATGCATAAAACTCGCATCCGTAGTCAAGCTTCGAACGAACAAAGAATCGATAAAAAAGTAGAGCAGTAACCCTATCAGCGCCCCAAGCGCTGAACGTCACGGAACGGAGAATATTCATGGCGCAGGTGCAAGAGACCTTAAGGCTGCGAATAAGAGCCTCCCAGGTGAGGCGTCGGTTGAATACAAGACCAAGGAAACGGTGCGACTCAACCACATCCAGGCGCACCCCATTAAGAAACAAACCTGGGTCAGGGTGGAGCCTTGGATGGCGGCAGAAGTGCACCACCTTAGTCTTGGCTAAAGAAAACCGAAACCTGTTCCCTTTGGCATAGCGAGAGACGCGGTTCAATGCCTGTTGGAATTGACGCTCCAGAGTTGGCATCTGGGCCGCGCCAAAAGAGATCGAAAGGTCGTCCACGTAGAGCGTAGCGAGAACATATTCCGGCCGCACCGAGGTGATGCCGTTGATGCTCGGGGCAAAGAGTGTGACACTGAGGCCCCTCTCCTGCGGGACACCCTCTTCCTGCTCCTTTGAGCCGGAGAGAGCTCGCCCCACCCGTTCGGAATCGACAAACTCGCAAATATTCAGATATAAAGACTGAGAGGCGTTCCCTCGCCCCCATCGTGTGGAAAGTCTCCATGATACCGTATCGCCATGCGGTATCATAGGCCTTCTTCAGATCGAAAAAGACCATGGCGTAGTGCTGTCTACGAAGGAAAGCCTCGCAGACGGCATTTTCCAGTCAGAGCAGAGCATCCGACGTAGAGTGGAACTTGCGGAAGCCGCACTGTGCAGAAGACAGATGGCTTCCACTGTCCAGGAAAAAGGCTAGTCTAACATTTACCAATTTCTCCATCAACTTGCACACGCAAGAGGTTAAAGAGATTGGGCAGGAACCGGTCCGAGTAGAGAGATCTCTCCCCGGGTTGCGAGAGGCAAGCGCAGCTGCGATTCGCCAGGAATCTGGGAGAAGACCCTCCGCCCAGATCCTGTTGAACAAATCTAACAGAAAGGCCATGCCTCGCTCACCCAAGTGTCGAAGCATGGCGTACGGGACATCATCCGGCCTATGGGCGGTGTCCGCGCACGAAGCGAGAGGGAAGCGCAACTCACTCACAGTAAACTTGTTGTTGAAGGATTCTCCACCTCTGGAGGTAAAGTCCAGCCAGCGGTCTTCCGCGACATCATGATGCGCATTGAATGCTGGAGGAAGACATCCCGGCTAGAGAATGCTGAAAAAGAGGTCGCGAAGGATTCCGCCTCGGACACGGGGTCCGAGATTGCGGTCCCATTCTCCTGGAGAACGGGAGGGGGTCCTGCGAGAACTTGCCCCGAATCATTTTGACTTGTTTACACACCTCAGCTAAAGGGGTCTTCCCGTTAAGTGAAGACACGTATGCCCGCCAAGAAGAGTGGCGGGCGTGCTTCAAAAAACACCGGAACCTAGCCCTAGCCCGACAAAATTCAGTGACAGTGAAATCGTTCAGGCGGCGCTTATAGCGCATGTAGGCATAATGCCTCCGTTTGAGGGCCTTCTCTCACTCGGCCGCCCACTATGGAAGTGGTCGGCGTGCAAAACAGCCAGACTTTCTAGGAAGAGTTGTCAGGCCCGTGGCGATGAGGTTGCCGGAGAACTCAACGGCCTCATCGATCGACCTAAACTCCTCGACTGAGATAGAGAATTTAGTCATTTCCTGAAATGTAGGCCACCGCGCCGGTGCCAAGCAACACCGAGGTGGTCTCTCAGGCGGCAGTTGCCCTGAAAATGATATTTAAATGGGAAAGTGATCACTACCATGGAGGTCATCGACCACCCCCCAATCAAAATCAGGCTGTGCATCTGAAGAGCACAAAGATAGGTCAAGGCAAGAAAATGAAGCGGTTCTCGGACAGTGATGCGTAAACTCATCCACGTTAAGGACACCCATCTCAAGCTCTTCGATCAGATCGGCAAGGACTTGTCCCCTGGGATTTATGGAGTAATCTCCCCAGAGAGGATGCCTGCCGTTCAGATCTCCAAGCAAGAGATAGGGCCTTGGCAACCGTGCCACGACGCGGCGGAAGTCCCCCGCGTTGAAGTCAGCTGACGGTGGAATGTACGCAGAAATCAGAGTATACCTCCTATCCAGGTGCAGCTGCACAGCCACTGCCTACAAGGAGGTATCTAAAGAGAAAGGAAGAACGGAGACATCATGCCGGGTGTAAACCGCGCATCCCCCGGCCCGGCCATCCCGCGGTGGTGGGGTCGCAAGACGCCTCTACCCCGGGAGGGCAGGCAGGGGGCACGCGCCTAGCATGGTCTCCTGCAAAAAATAGCTAACGGGGAACGGGACGCGACGAGCCTCCGCAGCTCCTCCCGGTTGGCCCGGAGTCCACGGCAATTCCATTGAAGGAATATGCCATCCAGGCCTAGCTCGGAGGAGACGCGGGGGCCCTCCTCGAATTGAAGACCCTCACAGGAATGGCCGTACGCTTCCCGGGGACAGAACCCCGGGCGCTGTTGGCCGGACAAAGCGCTGGAGGTGCTGTCACCTTCGAGGACTTATTGGGGGAGGTTGGGCTCGCCATGCGAGTCTTTTCCTCCCTCCGCCTCGAAACCTTAGGCGGGCGTTGGGGCTTTAAAGGCGGGGGGCCCTCTTTTTGAGGAACCACCGTCTCCGATCCACTCCCTCCACCTGTGGGCGTGGGCGAAGGAGCCGAAGCTCCTTTGTTGCTGTCCACCTTTCGGGGGACAGCTTTAGGAACCCCCGCACATGGCCTAGTGACCATCTTCAGGGGTGTTGCCTCCTGTGAGTCTAACGACTCGGTGGATGCGCGTGGCTTCTTCGCCTTGCGGGAAACGGTCACGCTGGGGGAAGAGGGGAGAGCCCTGGTTTTAGCCGGGGCTGGGTATGAACCCTTTTTGCCGCAAGCTTTACCAGGGGAGCACCCGGGTGTGTAGAGCCCGCAGAAGGGCTCCGAATGGGCGCGGAAACAACCGTGCTCGTTGGCCTGAATGGACCAGGAGCAAAGGGTGCCTTTCTAACTATTGAGGCATATGACGTCCCAGGCAGAGCTGGGCGCGCCAGGACCATGTCCTTAGCCTCGCGGAATGAGAGTCGATCCTGGGCCTGAACGGCCAGGATTTCTTTCTCAAGGAGATATGCACCACATTTCTCCTAAGAAGCAGAGTACGGCTCTCCGCAATTGACACACTTGGCCACACACGATTTGGACTAATCGTGTGTGGCCCTGGAGCAATTTACACAAACTTCGGGTGTCACCAACTTTGCACGTCTACAAGAACGATTCGTATGGCCGAAGCGGTGACAATAATATCACCACCACTGCAGTAGCACGAATGCCTTTACGCGGTAGCCGTACCAACCGGCACGCATCGACTTAGAGAGCTTGCCACATTCGAACGTGACGAAGATTGTAGGGGTGGGTCTCGAGGCCCCTCCCTGTTTTCTCATCACACGTTCGACCTTGACCGCCCCATGCTCAGCCAGCTCTAAGGTGATGTCCTCAATGGAGTAGTCAACGAGTTCCCTCGCATAAACTACTCCTTTAACAAAGTTCATGATGAGTGCGGCGTCACACTCACCGGGGTGCCATGAAGTGTCCGAAGAGCACTTATCTTGGCCGCCTCGGCGGGATTCGCCGCCTTCGCCAGAAGGCTCCCGTTCGAGAAACGGGTTACCTTCGGCTCTCTACCAATTGCACTAGCTAATCCTCTCCTCTGATGGATCATGTTGCTCTTGGACAACATGATGCCATCAGTGGAACGAATAACGAGGAAGCGTTTGAAGCTAGCCGGCTCGGAAACGCCAGGTAACCTCTGAATTAGGGGCCCCGATTTCATCGAGGCTCCGCCCTGTGCACATTTGGTCTTAGTCAGGGGCTCCGCACTCAGGGGGGGGGGGAGAGGTCCTGGATGTGCTGATATTGGCTTGGTCGCTTACCAAAGTGGCAGCAAATCCACCCGTCCCCGCAGCCTTTTGCTGATGGAGAGGAGCCCCGAGTCTTCTTGGTCTTTTTTGGAGAGGTGGGCGGGGAATGAACCCGCTTCTCACCTCCGCCGGCAGAAGTCCTAGGCAAGATGGACCGGCCTCAGCCAGGTCCTTCTCGAAAATAGAGAAGGTTTTGGTGGTCGCAGGGGCACCGGTCGGAGGAGATCCCTTCCCTCGTCTCGGTGTTTGGCGCCGACCCCGGATTCCCCCTCATGGAAGGCCCTACCCCCTACCGTCTGAGGCTGGGTTTCCTCAAGGACCATGTCTATCACAGGAGGGGCCTCCCGTTGGCAATCCTCTCCCAGGACATGGCAGGTCTCCTTGGCAGTGTCACCACTTTTGTGTTTGGAGGCACAGTCCTTGACCCCGGCAAGGTGTAAAATTCTTGCCAGCATATCTTTTGAGGGAAGCGACCGAAGGGGCCTGGCTTCCCTTTCCCCCCCTAAGGGGGTTTGCTCTACCGAGCCGCTTCGATGGGAAGCGGTTGGTTATGGGCTGCCTGCTGGCTTTCTTGGCAGTCCCCTTGGAAAGAAAAGGGGTACTGCCGCTGGAAGCAGGGAGGTGCCTGAAAGCACCTTCAGAGAAGGGGGTGAGGGAGAGTCCCCTACACCTGTAGGCGTAGGAGAGGAGTAAGCTTACTCTCCAGTTAAAGAATTATGGAGGGTCCCCTGCGCAAGCACAGGGGGGGGGAGGGACTTCCATTTTTTCAGTGGAGCTGCCCGAGGGCGGCTCCGTTGATGAGCAAGGGGAATTGGGGAGAGATTTAGGTTTTTGATTTACATATATAGACATTGTGACCCTCTTTTTTACACGGGATACAATCACGCATCACCTCTCGCAGTAGCCCGCACTGCAAGAGGTTCTTACAGGCTCGGCAGAGCCAGGCGCCGCTATTTCAACCACCCCTCCTGCCTGGTGGACTGGCAGTCCATCGACATGGCGGCTTCACCTTAGACACGGCGTAAAATCAACGATAGACAGTGAATTGAGAAGGAATGGGATGTGAGGAATGTATGTGTGGGGATGAAGCAGGTTGTTAAAAAAACCCATCCCGAACGTTGCTCAGGGGTAAGGGAACGTTGTCCCCTCCCCCCCTCCAGCCCCGATCCGAGACGGTTGGTTTGAGAAGAAGGTCAGCATCTACCCTGTGAAATTAGAGGCTGACCAGAGAAAGTTGTGGGAGAGGTTGTATGAAAAGCAAGAAAATAAGTGTTTTGAAGGAAGGAGAAGAGGCCAAGCTGGTATTAGGACGGGGTGCTGAGTCCCGTCAGCACGGCGGCCAGGATGGCAAATCGCCGCGCCCTTTACGGGGTCTTTAATTCGAGGCTGCAGCTCTGAATAATGTCCTGATATATTCGAAGCACTATCAAAGGACTACCTCGTACAATTCTGGATATCAATATCATGTTTCTCAAGCATTTCAGTCCCAGCATTAAACAACTCCTCTGCTTTATGTCCAGAGTTCTTGATGAAGCCAAGCAATCTCTCAGTTTGATGACCATCATGGTTTACATATCTAATGATGAATGACAACTGGTCCACGTGTGAAATGTCTGGTGTAGAATCCATAATAATTGAGTACTACTTTTCAGTCCTCACTTCGTTGGTAATAACCTTGATCACTTCTTTGTAATGATATCTATGAACTCATTGCTAGTTGCTTTGGACAAGTAACTAACTTTCCCTGCACTAGCATCGCCATATCGTTTGATGCATTCAGCAAGGAAGGGATCAAATCCAGCAATGAGCTCTAACACCATTAAATAATTTTCATTAGACGGTAAATCAGGTGATCCAAAATGTTTACTGAATGCTAATCCCCTGGAAGAGAAAGCTTTCACAACAGCAACTACTCTCTTCAAAACTTCTCTCCAATATTGCTTCTCTTTTTGTTGCTGATCAATTAGTTGTTTATCGATTCTGTTCCCTGAGGCAGATCTTTTTCTAAGCAACAAAATATTATCCTTATGAACTTGTGAATCTTTGTGTTATTTTAAACGTTTCTGTGCGTTTTTCCAGTCACAGAATCCTGAACATGAAGAAAACTGACAAGTACCACCAAACAGGCGACAAAGGGTGCAAAACACTGCTCCAGTTTTTTTTTAATATGTCAGCAAAATCCTGTGAGTGACTTCACCATTCTTCAATTTCCGATAAAAAAAAATGATGTGGACATATGTATATCTTGTCTGATCCCTATACTTTCGTGCTGATGGTGCAAAATCTGCTTCAGCATTCTGAGGAATTCCATTGAAAGCAATATGAGCTATTAATCCATTATTTATTTCACATTCACCTGGATCATCAAATGTTAAACTTTTTTTGAGGGATACTTCTTTCACCTCCTCCTCACTGTTTTGCTAGGCACCACATTTATCTTTTGTTTCTACTATATCCTCTGAATCTACAGTACTTTGGTGTACTGGCCAATTGTTCTTCCAGACGCTTTGCTTTTTTTCTTGGCCAAAAAAGTGCTAGTGGCGCCACCAAAACGGGGAAAGTTGAAAATAACAAAATACTATATAGTTTATGGTTTTAAAATAATCACACACTATAATAATAAATTATTTATGGAGTACAGTTTACATAAACTCATAAATGGAAATTAATATATTTTTTAAGTAAAGTTTAATTTTATAAGAAATAGAAAACAAAAATAAATTATTTAATAAATGTAAAAAAATTGACATAGTTATTGGATTGAAATAATGATGACCTTGAACTTGAATTGGCAAAAGTAGGTCAAGGATAAATGTATATGATAGGATTGTTATAGCAAGTGACTATACAAAAGAAAGAGTAAGAATTTAAGTGACAACCTATTTCTCTCCTATAGATCTGAAATTAAAATAAAGAGAATTACTTTTTATAAATATAGAAAAGTTAGGGAATAATAAAAATAAAATACAAAAATAATGTATTCTGAAAACTGTGGCAAAACATTTTGTTTAATATTAGTTAAAGCAACTTTGCTTGCAGTGCTTGAATAAATAAACTATATATAGTGTGCCAAATCGTTTAGAATACTAAAGAATAATATTTACCTCGAAAAAGAATAAAATATCACAAATATTACAAAATACTGATGGGCATCTGACTTGTAAACAAAAGTATTGCGTCAGCCAAATTCGAGAATATTAGGTTGGTTCTTTTTCGGGCATTTTAACGATACAACCAAATTATGTAACAATATTCATAAATTGCCGCCCTTATCATCTTGCCGCCCTAGGCTCTAGCCCAGAAAGCCTATATGGGAAATCCGGCCCTGCGAGGAACAGGATACCAGGCTAGGCAAAGGTGAATGCTAAAGGCAGGAATTTGGACATCTTGCTGAGAAGGAAGTCGTTCAATGCATTGGGTAGGACTTCCCTACATTCTTATATCCAGGGAGAGCCACCAAGCCGGACGTCGTTCGCACGAATCCTAAATTTCCATTCCACCAGCTAGTCCAACTAACGCCCAGTGACCACATCCGAGCGCTGATCACCGTAGCAGCTGCTTTTCTACCAGTTCACCTGCACCCAGGAGAGACTTCCCGAAGGCAGACTGGCATGTATACAGGGGGGCTGTCGTATTATGACATTAAATTACATCAAAACCATATTATATCTATGGGGAAGGGACCGATAACTTACAGGCGAACCGACGAAGGGACGGAACACCACTAATTTAGACGGGCTGAGTAGCGTGAGAGAGTGCAACGAGGTCAGGTAAATTATGGACAATGGCAAAGCTCAAGGATATTTAAAGAGGCATGTCCAAAAATATAATTTTATTTAAACAAAGATAATGAGAGAATTGATGGTTAAAATTACCTCAGAAAATTAACGGGCAAAATCTCATCAGTAACGAAGGGGGAAATTGTAGTTATAAATGAGACTATGAAGTTAGAACTTAAGGTATTACAGGAGGAGACTATTCAAATGAGGAGGGGAAATTAACTCAAATGGGATACTGAAAGGGGGAGGGGGGGTTGGCTTACGGATGTCTTCTGCACGTGAGGTGAGGCCGCTCGGAACTTCTGAGCGGGATGTTAAAGTGATGACGGTTCTCCAAAAAAAGGTGGGGGGGGGGACTTCCGGTCCAGGGGAGAGTATTTCGGGCACCCGAAACGAGGGGCGAACGAAGGAGGGCTTCGACAGGAGTTGGTGAGAGAAGTCCGGAAAATCACTCGGTGGCGATCGTTAAGTGGAATTACCTCACTGGCTAGGGCTAATTCTAAATACACAAAATAGTTCAGCTGTCACTTTGCTTTGTTGTTAGTACCTGACTTGAAACTATGGGGAATCTTCTGGGGTCCGGGCGAGACTTCTCAACTTTGTGTCTCTTCATGGGAGTCGAGCGCTATTTATGTCCGAGGCTCTCCCCGGGGTTGGGGGGATGGGGAAGCGGGAAACAGCTCTACTCTCGAATGGCCACGAATCTTCTTGCAGAGACTATTCTGCCGGTGTAAAAGTGAATCGTGGTGGACACGGTTCGAGGCTACCGCTTGTGGAAGGGGGAGGGGGGGGTAGGCTTACCAGTTTAGGCCTAACCGGGCCTTCAGCAGCGCATGGAAGTTCCGTTCTGCTCAAGAGATTCCACGTGAGGTTCCCTCACAGGGGCGTTCCCGAAGAAGACCTCCACGATGAGCTTAAAGCCATAAACGTCTGGATTTCCAACGCAGACACAGTAGATATTCCAGGAATATCTCTCAACATTTTATTGCCATCTACCCTTACACAAGAGAGAGTGGTGCTTCAACGGCGGCTCACCGCTGCCTACAACCGCATCCTCGACATGTGCTTCAGAATGCACATGGATTTCTATCTCGTTCAACAACTCATGAGACATTTCTTCTTTTGGGGGATTAGAGGTTTATCACGTAACAATTTAGGTCACTTTCTTGCCGCTACAAACTCATTCACTTTCTCTTAATGATTACTGCACTGGTTGCGATAAAAGTAAGTCGTACATACTTATTATTTAAGTCATCTAACTAGGTAATTCCGAATCGGAACACTTGTCAGCGAGGGGTTCTAAAATTAATCCTTGATAATTCTTTGCCGATTTTGCAATTATACCAAATAAATGGACTACAAAAATGCATCCAAATAAGAGATACTTCCAGGAAAAAGTAAATATTAAAATAAAAATGGTCAATAAGCTCAAATTAATAACCCGATGCTATCACAAATGGCGACAATTTTCATTTTTTTCCAAGAGTAAATTAAAAAAAAAATAACAATAATTTTTTTTAGATTGAATATATCTAAGATTTAGGTTTACTGTAAAAATTGTACGTTATGTTTAATCTAAGCTTTCGTCATACACTTTTGACATCATAGAGAGTTTGATTTTATTAGGGCACCCCATAAGTAATGCGGCATTATTTTTAGTCGCGTGCAAGCGACTCTCTATAAGTTATTATGTTGGTCAGTAGGCCGTCGGTCGGATGGTACCCATTTACTTTCCAACGAGTTTTCTTTTGCAATAACATCGTAACTATTTGGCCGATTCTGAGGAAATTTCAAACTCTTATGTTATTTTACATCCTCTTTCAAACGATCTAATTGCCAAGGTTATTCCTAGGATAGTCCGGGAATTATTGAGAGTTTTCAAGATCGTAAGGTCATGTAGTCATAAGTCAGAATAATTGAGAGCATGTGATTTCGATCTGTTAACTTGTTTCATGTTTATCATTATTTTATGGATACAAATCAAATCAATTTTTTAAAGTTATTTACATTTAAATAATTCAGGGATGATGTGATATGCGAAGAGTAGGTTTCTAGAGGTCTCACCGAACAAGGCGTACCCCTGTTCCAGATGGTGTCTACTCCATGCAAATTCACACCTTTAGTTAAGCATAGTTTGTCAAACTTAAATAATTAGGTACTAGCTCGTACTGGTTGTCCTTAGTACTCAGCCGCTTGCCATTTCTTTATTTGCAGGTGTCCAAATTTGCTTAGATAAATCACTTGAAACAAAAATAATGAAGCTGAAAAATCTTATGGCTCTTAAACAGCGACGACTTCGCAAATTACCAAGTCACAAACAACAAAACTTCCACCGATTGATAATGGAATATATGTAATACTCCCATTCCAGAATTACCTTGGAATAACCTGGTCACTCTTATAATAAAGGAAAAAAACATGTGTGAAACACTCAAAGCACGCTTAAACAAAAGGACAGAGAATGGAAGAAAAAACAAAAAAACAAGGTCAAAAGACCTAAGTCACTTGCTCTCATTTATTTCAATAATTTTTTTAAAAAAGAGATTTAATTAACAAACTCATATCAATTAAAAAAAATATCACCTTACCTTCCAACCCTCAAAACTTTCAACAAGTGGGGGCAATTCGACCCATAGTTAATTTTCTTATAATAATTTCTGGATTAACCTTGGGACGACCTTGGCAAATATATCATTCGAAAGAGAATGTAAAGAAACATAAGGGTTTCAAATTTCGTTAGAATCGGACGAATAGTTACGATGTTATTTCCCCAAACCTCATTGAAAAGTAAAAAGTCCACCATCCGACTGATCCACCTACGGACATGCATAGTAACTTATAGAGTCGCGCCCACGCGACTAAAAGACACAAACGATTGATTGAATAGAAAGAACAACTAGTAAAATTCAAATTAGAGAGGTTGTGGAGAGCATGGCCCTAGCACTAAAATTCCACCAGCAAAGTGCCTCACAGGAATAGGAAAAATTGTAATCAATCTCCTCGCGGATATACATATATATTTATTTGTAAACCGGTCAAGGAAGTAAGCGGGAAGCAGAGAATTCAGATAGTAGTAAAATTTGGCGACAGTGTAGTAAAAACGAACATTTCTCGTCTGGAAATGGAATTAAGTCGAGGCAACTGTCTGTGTCTCAGGAATGATAAAATTATTTCGAGAAAGTGTATATTTGTAGGTTACATTAATCGATGAAGTTCGGAGATCATGGGATAAGGAATATCTCGCCAGTGAGCGGAGCTATAAACATTGTGATCTCAGAGGCCACGGTTCCTATACTATGTATAGAAGAAAAAATTAGAATTCGAGAGAATGAGATTCATTCACACCGGGGTAGACAGTTAAGTCAGATAGATGATCGATAATAAAGAAATAATTACGATTCGTTTAGCGTAGCGAAACCCCCGTTGTGCCCGCCTAAATCCTGTTTTCGTAATACTCGCTTTCCTGACCGGTAGTGAAATTTTCCCTCTCCGTAATCGTGTAAACGCGAGCCTTCCTTTTGCTTTGCTTGTTTTTGTAATTAAACACTTATTTCTTTACGTAATTCTTTTCAGTCCGCTCTCGATCACAAGCCTTCGGTAATCCCAGCCAAGCCGAAATATTATTTGAGTATCTTTGGAGTCAGATACGAGATTAACGCCATCTATCACCCCACTCGTGGGACTTGAGGGATCTGTCCAAAATATCCGCGTTATTTTTAACCTTCAAACTGGTGATGTCCTTCCTCTCCCATAAACTAGGTATCCTCATTCCCCTACAAACTGGTGAAGGTTACCCTTTAGCTCGTTACCATAAGGTAAACTGCACTGTGCCCAGTGATGATATGTGGTTACCATAGCAATGAGTACCTTCCTACTGCATCAGATACGCCTGGGGGACGCTACTCATTCACGGTTAACAAGTGACTATCAAATATATTGACCAATCAAATAGCGTGATTGTGAAGCGTCCAACGTAATGCAAAGGTAGCGACTCATTGCTATAGTAACCGAAATTAAATGTGCAAAGGACTGTTTCGGAAACCATTGATACTCGGGAATTATATGGTCCATTTAAAAGCTCCAAAATTTGAACGAAAATCAGCGAATTTGCTTAGAACAGCGAACTTGAGCTTCCTTATGAGGCGGGGGGGGGAGAGGGTATACGGCAAACGAGGCGATCACGGAAAGAGATAATTTAATGCGGCGCCAACGGCGTTGCCTAACAATAGGGGAAAGCCGAAGGGGCCACTCACACAAACATAAGCTTAAAAAATGGTGAAGTTAGGAAGTGTGTACATTTTGGCAAGTATAAAGCTTGAGTAGTTTAGCGACTAGATGAATGCTAGCAGGTGACACTTAAACTCTTAGAAGTCAAATCACTAGAGCTACGTTGCGCCATCCACCCTTCTATCGTGGACGACCCCACTTCCCCCAAGAGACGAGGATGCTTAAGTGCGAAAATTGGTTCAGCATCGAGGTTATATTGGATGTTAGGGTGACTTCTAAATAAAAACAAGTGGTAACTAATAGACGCATAGGCGATTAAGAAGAAAAGGTGAACGAGAACTGCGCACAAACCACTCAACAATGCCACATGGAAGCAGGGCTGCCACTTCTATGTCTTTCGTAACAAGTTTGTTACTTCTTTTTGTAAAGTTCTGACGCTGTGGAAGTTTGTAGTTCTTAAAAGCCTCGTATAACTAAAATAGGAAATTAAGAAATATGTTTCCTTTTAAGAAATAAATTGTGACGCTCGTTATGATTCTTGTAGCAGCCCTCCTCGGAGTATGTACATAGTTGGGGAGCGGGCGAGAAGTCGGCGACAAATACGTCTAGCTTACCGGTATTTGAAAGCCTCTTCCTCGTCACCCATTGACTTGAACTATGAGGTCATTGGCCTTGATAAGGTCTGTCGCCTTGGCGAAAAATCTTACTTGAATATCCACTTCAACGCCCTTTCACGCAATTCGAAAGGGAAAAAATTCACCAGAAATGCCCCCCCCCCTCCTATCCAAATTTAAAATATCACCCCCTTTTTTCTATCTTTTACAAAGAAAAATACCATATATATATATATATATATATATATATATATATATATATATATTGGTGTTGGAGTCGTTCGTTGGGAACCTTATTCGTAGCAGGAATATGAAAACATATGCGATGGTTACGAACATTTAATTTTCCGGACGTTTCGGTCATTGACGATGACCATCATCAGCGAATTCTAAATACAAAAAATTATTTTTATAAGAATAACAAAACACAGCAATAAAAAACATGACAGGAGTCAAAAATGAAAACCGAAAGCAAAAAGTTAAAATGAAAGATATAATCCTGAACCGTTGAAAGCAAATGGGTGAAAATCTATTAATAAGAAATTGATTAATATCGTAAAAAATAACTAAATTAAATAATAATCCCATGAGTTTAAAATATGCATAATAAACATGAATTAAATTCCTATTGAAATACAAAAATTGTAAACTATAGCAATAAAGTCAAAAGCAAGGCATGAAGAAATCGATTAATAAGACTGAGAAAAAAAAGATTAAATAATCCCATGAGGAGCAAATATGAATAATAAACATGAATCAAGCATCAAGCGGAATACAAGTAATTCACTATAAACCACAGCAAGAGAGAATTATAAGGGAAGGGCGAACAATCCAAAATAAGTTAGATGAGGGGGTATGTAATCAAAGCGGATATTAATAGATGGAATGAAGCAAGTAATTCAATAAAGTTAAGTTTTAAGTGATTGAACATTAAATGAATACGAGTAGACTAAGGCACGAAAGTTTAAATATTAAATAATCAATAATGGAGGGGACAAAGAGGACGACTAAAACATTAAATTAAGGAAAAGTCAATCATAAACCAGATCATTTAGATATTAATGGGACAAACTAAAATAGAAATAAAAATTTCTCTGCACGAGTGCCAAATCGGTCATTAGATGCAGCAATTATATTTCAAGAAATATTTTAGAATGTATCTCCATTAACACGTTCCCAAATTTCAGCATTAGCCCCAGTTTGTTTACGCTATACCCGATCATTACCTCATATAAAATCACAAATCAATATGTTTCAGGATATTGTACCCCCGAATTAGGGTTCACAGAAAGGCAGTCTAATCCCTCCCCCCCTCTTTCTACTATCTAAGCCAATGTGTGACCCGTTGTTTCTTATTCCTTGAAAGGGTTTTTGAGAATAAAGACGAAAGCGCTCGGAATCGTTTTTTCACTTTTTATTTGTGAGTATTTCTTCATAATATGACTCACGTCCATATTTTGAGCTTTTTATCATATATATATATATATATATATATATATATATATATATATATATATATATATATATATATATATATATATATATATATAAGTTTTTTTACTTTTATCCCGGCAGGAGACACCTTATATTAGTAGCCAACCAATTACTTTCCTGACAAATCTCTTTCTCAAAAACTTCGGGGCGGTGTTCTTGTCGGTTTTCCTTTCTTTGTTTTAGGTCAATTATAGTAGTTGTAGTTTAATAAATGTTGAAACTGAATGTGATCCCTAATTTGTTTCACGTTTCTTCCCCCAACACACATTTTCTCCGTTTTCCAGATTTCTTTATTATTCAAATCCATTTTCAACCCAATCTGGCAAAAGTTCCCCCTATTTTCACCTAAAAATACCATGATCATCGACTAGATCTAATGACCAAGATCTCGCCACGAAATGACCTCGCGACGTTTCCGTCCCTACCGGCAACTTGGCCGCGACCTTGAGGCGCCGCAGATCATCATTCCTCACGATGGTTCCTATGATGTCATTATCAGGGAATGACGTCACGCACCTTCAGTGGAAGAAATGAAACTGAATCTTTGCCCTTGGATTCGGAATACCTGTGCCACATGTGCGTTTACGTGCTAATTTGCACGCACATGTACATCTTGAATGCATCAAAACTGCCTAGCTTTGTTCCATAAACATCGTGTGTCGTTCTTCCTTGCCATCTTCAATCTCCCTTCACCGCCCTTGGTCTCCCCCGTCGATTCTTCTCCCACTGATGAGAACGGTAAAGGTCAATATCAAGCCTAAAAAAACGACAACCGCACAAAATTGAGTGTATCTCGGTCTTCTTCATTAATATTATTAATACTACGATTTTTATTATTTTGGTAGCGGTAGAAGTTGGCTCGAAAATGTGGAATGATTTTCCTGTTGCGATCTGCTCACCTCCCCCTAAGGTGGCTTCAAACTTACCTTGAGGACCCACCACCGCTTCTCTCGAGGTCAACCTTAGTCGATAAATTCGAGTTCTGTTAAGGCGCATGTCCTTAAACAGTGCCATACAAAAATATCTCTATTTATTATGGATCATTTGGGAAATAATAGCGCAAGAATGGATACATTCATAGTTCTCCACACCTTTCCGGAATACACATCGCTCCATTTCGTATTTAGGTGTGAGGCGGTTTGCTGTTATCTCTCCATCCACTATCCTCTTCAATGCTTTGGTTTCATCCAAACTTATATATATATATATATATATATATATATATATATATATATATATATATATATATATATATATATATATATATATCGATGAGGGAGTTGTTCCTTGGGAACCGAATTCGTGGGAAGAATATGAAGACCCATGTGATCGCTCTAAACATTTATTTGCCGGACGTTTCGGTCTTTAACAATGACCATCTTCAGCGGATTGTACTCAAATATGAATACAAGAAATTTTAAGAATTAGTTGACAAAATTGCGAAAATAGCACACACAATTCAAATTTGTTACAATATGAAAAATAAGTAAAACTCAACAAGAGAGGTAACAGAAATGAAACCAGAATGATAAACAAGTAGTTAAATATAAGTTAATTTACGAATATATGATATTGAAAAAATATGTTAAAAACAGTTGAATGCAAGTGATAAAACGATCGATAAATACGAGAACGGAAAATTTAAAATGTGAAACTAAATTAAACAATAACTATGAATAATAAACATGAATCAAACTCAATAAGAATAAAAGAAATTTGTTTTTAAAGTAATACCCGAAAAAAATTGTAAGGGCGGGGTGAACAATGAAAAATGAAAGGTAAGTAAAATCAAATAGCCAGGAATCCGAAAGGAAAACAAAAAGCAAAGCAAACAGTTCAATATAAGTTAAAATACAAATATATGATAGTAAAAAATATAGATAAAAAACAGTTAAATACAGGGAGCAAAGGTAATTTAAACGATTAATAAATGCGAGTAAACCAGGAAACGAAAGTTTAAAACTTAATAAAGCAAGAGTGAAGCAAAAAAAAAAAGCAGAATGGAAAACATGAAACTAAGGGAAAACTTTTATATACAAGATCATTTAGATACCAATGGGACAAATATTTATAATAAACACAAAGAATAAAAATGAAACTGAGAAATTTTAGAGAGAAACTAACCTCCTTTTGTTGGAGCTGATGATATCGACTGATTACTATGATCGAGACTAGCCAGGATTAAAGCTATGTAGGGGGGGGGGGAGGGTTGGTTGTATGTTTCTTTATTTGACTATATAGTGAACAATTTGAGGGAGGAGGAATGATCATTAAGTTCTGGGTTTACTTCTTTAATGAAAAGTGATTCTAGAATTTTTAAATCCAGAGAAGAGGAAGCGGAAGATAATAAACTAAGAGAATCAGGATCGAGCGGGTGGTTAAGATTTTGAGAGTGTTCTTTTATTGCAGAGTGTTCAGGTTTAGAGATAGGAATGTTAGTTCTATATGGCACTCCCATATGCTTAGCAATTCTACATTTTTATTGTAGACTAGTTTGGCCTACATAGCAACTTTGGCAAGTCGGACACGTAAATTTATAAATAATGGAGGATCGCAAGCATAATGGGAGTGATTCTTTGTGTCGAAAGAAAGTATTGATAGAAAGAAGATTAGAATTAATAGGAAAAACTGCCATTGAGGAAAGTGATTATTAAGAATCGAGAATAAATTTCCATTGAATTTAGTGGTCAAATGTTGAAGATATGGGAGATTCATGAATATATTTTGTTTAGGGACTGTAGTTGGTTGGATTCGGTGAGAAAATCTTTTTGATAAGAAATTAGAGGTTAATCTATCAAATATGTGCTTTGGGAAGAAATTGAAGTTAAAAAAGTTCCTGAGGTATTGTAATTCAGAATCAAAGAGACACCAATTTGAGCAAATCCTGTACGCTCTTTGTATACGGCTTTTGATGCTGGAAAATTTAAAATGTGTAAGAGTGCAACTAAAGAAATGGGTGCCAAGTTTGGTGGTAGTGGGTTTTCGGTAAACTGAGGTACTGAATCTGGAGCCAATTTTTGTAACTATGACGTCAAGGAAAGAGATATTATTGTTTGTTTGTGTTTCCATTGAAAATTTAATATTAGGGTGTTGTTGATTTAAGCAAGTAAAAAATAAAGGGGCATGGTCTTGTGTTTAAAAATGAGGAAGCAGTCGTCAACATATCTTTTAAACACTATCGGTTTAAATTCAGCAGGACAGTTCGTTAACCATTTTTTTCGTGGTAACAAAGAAAACTGTTTGCAAAGCTAGGACCTAATGGAGAGCCCATGGCCATCCCATCGTGTTGAAAGTAAAGAATCTCATTAAAAAGGAACAATGTATTTTCTACTGCCAATTTTAAGATAAAGTTTTAGGTTTAACCAAGTCTCTTTTTTCAAATCTCTTAAAATTGGCAGTAAAAAATACATTGTTCCTTTTTAATGAGATTCTGTACCTTCAACACGATAGGATGGCCATGGGCTCTCTATTAAGTCCCAGCTTGGCAAACAGTTTTCTTTGTTACCACGAAAAAAAAACTGGTTAACGAACTGTCCCACTGAATTTAAACCGAAAGTGTTTAAGAGATATGTTGACGACTGCTTCCTCATTTTTAAACACGAAGGCTCCCAGGCTCCCATAGGGAAGACTTCAGGCTCGGTACAAAGCACAGAAACCAAATCCACCCCTGTGCAAGATTCTTCTCAGACGGCTCGAGCCCTCGAGGCCTTAAAAAGAGAGGAAGGAGCTCCTTCCGTGGCTGGTACCCTTGCGACAGCCAAGACATTTTCCATTTCAGAGAAGGATCTTGCTGAGCCCGGTCTATCTAGCCAAGGAGCTCCTACCGGCGGAGGAGAGAAGCGGGTTCATTCCCCGCCCTCTTCTCCTAATAAGAAAAGGCACAGGAAAAAGACAAAAAAGACTGGGGGGAGGGGGCGGAGGCTCTTCCTCCGCGGGGCCACGGGAACTTACAGGTCCACTGACATTTTGGTAAGCGATCTAGACAAGATCGGCACGTCCGCCCCCGGTGCTTCCCTGGGTAGGGAATCCCTGACAAGGGACAAAAAGTGCGCAAAGCAGAGCCTCGATTACTTCGGGGACCCTCATTCAGAGGTTACCTGGCGTTTTCGGGCTCACTGGCCTTAAACGCTTCCTCGTTATTCGCTCCACTGTTGGCTAAGGGCAGCACTATCCATCAGAGGAGAGCTATAGCTAGCGTGATAGGTAGAGAGCCGAATGTGACCCTTTTCTCGAATTAAGCCTTCTGGCGAATGCGTTGAATCCATCCGAGGTGGTCATACTTAGTGCCCTTCGAACACTTGATGGAACACCAGTAAGTGTGACGCCACACTCTACCATGAACTTCGTGAAAGGATTGACTTATGCAAGGGAACTAGTGGACTACTCATTAGATGACATCACCATGGAGCGGTCAAAGTCGAACGTGTAGTGAGTTACAAGGAGTTACAAGGAAAGAAAGTACCCTAGGAGACCTTACGGTCCATTCAAAGAGGGCACCTTTGGACTAGCAATCGAGCCAGCACATGGCTGCTCAATTGTTTTGCGTCCCTAAATGGCCACTTTTCAAGACTTTGTCTAGTCTTGACTTGAACTGGTCAACAGATTCACTGTTGACAACTTCCACTGGAAGTGCGTTCCACTTACCGCAGATACTGTAGGTGAAAAAATTTCCACACAGATTGCGGTTGTAACGCTTCAGTTCAAGTTTGAAGCCGTGATTGCGCGTTCTGTTCTCACTCAGTGTGAAAATATCCCTGTAGTCAACATTGTCGAACCCTCGCAGTATTTTGAAAACTTGGATGAGCTGACGACGCAGTCTACGGGTTTCCAGCGAGAACAGATCTAATTCCCTTAGTCTATCCTCATAACTTTTATGTCGGATAGAGGGAATCAGTTTGGTTGCCCCAGCTTGTACGCGTTCCAACCTTGCGATGTCCTTTCCAAACGAAGGACTCCAAAATTGTACGGCATACTCCAGGTGCGGCCGAACAATGGAGTTGTACAGACAAAGTACTATCTCCTTGTTACGGTATCCAAACTGGCGCTTTATGTAGCCTAACATCCTTTGGGCTTTCTTCTCTGCCTCGATGCACTGTTTCGAGAACTTGAGGTCGCTATTAATAGTTACACCCAAGTCCTTCTCAGTGTCACTCGATTCAAGAGCAGTGCCCTTAAGGATGTACTGAGATTTTGGGTTTCGGTGGCCGATATGCATTACTTTGCATTTCCCCACGTTTTAAGGCATTTGTCACGTGTTCGACCACTCCCCAATCCTTTGAAGGTCCTCTTGGAGGCGGGCAGTGTTCCCCTCCTTTGCCACATTGATACCAAGCTTGGTGTCGACGGCAAATTTGGAGATTTTGGCAACCATGTCTCCGTCTATGCCGTTGACATAGATAATAAACAGTAGTGGTCCCAGGACAGAACCTTGAGGGACACCGCTAAATACGGGCGCCCATTCAGAGGCCCGTCAATTTACCACTATTCGTTGCCGTCTGTCACTTAACCAGCTCCCTATCCAACCTGCTACGTTGCCGTATATGCCCTGTGCACGCACTTTCCGGAGAAGGCGGCGGTGTGGTACCTTATCAAAGGCCTTTTGGAAGTCAAGGTACACAACATCCACCGCTTTATCCCGATCAAGCTCACTGAACACGAAGTGGAAGAATTCCACAAGGTTCGTCAGGCATGACCGTTGCCTTCGGAAGCCGTGCTGGGAACTCTTCAGTAGGAGGTTTGACTCTAAATAAGACGTTATCTTGTCCACTATCATGCTTTCCATGAGTTTACCGACTATCGAAGTCAAACTGATGGGTCGGTAGTTTGACGGATGGCTGGGGTCTCCTGCTTGAAGATCGGAGTCACCTCCGCCTCACGCCAGTCTCTAGGAACGCATCCGGTCCGGATTGACATGTTAAAGATAGCACACAGATGTCGTGATACTTCATCGCTCACTTCCTTCAACACCTTGGATAGAAACCCGTCCGATCCAGGGGACTTATTCGTCTTTAGGTCAGTGATCTTTTTTTTTATTTCTCCTTCGGTGAAGTCCATTGCCTCCAGCTTTTCCCCCAAGTAGGAACTCGTTGGCTGGGGGATGGGACTACACTCTTCAGTAAACACTGAAGAGAAGTAGTCATTGAGCAGGTTAGCATTTTCTGCATCTGAGTGAGTTAATGCACCCTCCTCGTCCACTAAGGGCCTAATCCTACGATAGATTGGTTTACGGCTATTTACACAGCTGAAGAACTCCTTGGGATTCTCCTTGCAGAGTCTCGCCACTCGGATTTCCTCAGTACACTTAGCCGCCCTTACGCTGGATTTACTCTCCTGGCTAGCCTTCGGTACTCTTTAAAGGCACCCGAGATCTTCGATCGCCGGTACGCATTTCTCTTCTCCCTAAGCAGTTGGCCGATTTCTCGATTAAACCACTTTGGTTGAACAGAAGACGGACGGAGGCATTTCAGAGGGATGCAACTTGATTGAAGACTCATGAACTTATTTTTGAAATTGTTCCACGAATACTCAACATCTTTGCATACCGCTAGCCTTACATCAGTCAACCCAGCACAAAGGCTTGCAAAGTCTGCTCTTCTCAAGTCAAGTTTCCTTGATTGACTGGCAACAGACCCTACCTTCGGGATCTTGACGGTAAATCTAACTAGCTGGTGATCACTGCCACACAGCTCTTCGCCTACAGAGAGATCCTCAACGATATCATCCTCAGAGGTGAAGACCAAGTCAAGGATATTGTCTCCTCTCGTCGATTCTCTGACCCATTGAGTGAGGAACTAGTTGTTGGCGAACTCCAGGAGTAGCGCGCTCTCGCCACAGGCTGCTCTGGTTTCCCAGTCAACTTGTCTGTTGAAGTCGCCCATAACTATGCACACTCTGCCTTGAACAAGCTCACCCAGCAGCTGGTACATTTCCCTGTCCTTTTCAACGGGTTGGGAAGGGGGTCTGTAAAGCACCAGGGTCCTGTATCTGATAGGACCTATCTCTAGGTCAACGCCTAGGAGTTCGTGGTCGGATATAACGTTGGAGTTCGTAGATACGATTTTATCCTTGACATACAACATTACACCGCCACCCTCTCTGTCTGGCCTATCTTTGTGGAAGAGTTGGTAGCCAGGAACCGTGAATTCGCCTTCAAAGTCTCGGTTTGAGGTTTTTATCCACGATTCTGTTATGGCTACCATTTGGGGTTCTTCCGTCGCTACGAGGCCACGGAGCTCAGGAAACTTGTTCCTGATTGACCTCGCATTGAACAAAAGAACTTTCAGGGAGTCTCCTAATGTAGGACCCCCTATACTCTTCCGTTTCTTGGCTATTTGGTTGTCACGGTGGCACCATTTTTGACAACCTCCGAGAAGGTTGTGTGGAGAGTGATTCGGGCGCACTGGCGTACGTCCGCCTTCCCAATGGGTCGGACACTCCTTTGGGTGCACTCCACGACATCCTGGATGAGGTTAGCTAGGAACGCCTTGCCCTTAAAGGAGATGTGCACCCCGTCCCTTTGGTAGAGGTCTTTTCTACCATAGAATACGGCGTACGGGTCGACAGAAAAGACACCCTCCGCCGTACAGAGGTCTGCAAGGCGCCTGTTTAGCGACATGTTCCTCAAAAAGGCAGTCCGGCTTGGACCCCACCTTGGGAGCATCCCCACCACGACGCGTCTGCGGGTTTTCAATCCACAGTCATCAACAGCGCCCATAACTGTCCTCATAATCTCGCCTGTAGGGCCTACCCTACCTCCTCTGAGGTAGAGGTCGTTGCCACTTACCATAAGGGCAACGACTGAAGTCGCAGAAATCTGAGACTTCTCGGCCTCAGCTCTTACCTGCTTATTCTCACAGCCTGGGAGGCAGCTCACCTTAACGCTTGTGCGAAGGCAGGCCACTAGCAGGGGCTGCAGGCCCCGTGCCTGGGAATCACCCACAAGGCTGACCCTGGCACATTTGCCTGCTGAGCTCGGAGTCTTTATTTTTTGAGGCAAGCTCTTCGATTCCTCTCTCTTCCCCGTCATGGTCTTTTCAGTCTTTTTTTTTCTTCTTCTTCTCTATCATCTTTTCCCCCTTGTCATCCTTTTCAATAACTTCTACCTTTTCTTCTTCTATTTCTCTCTCTTCCTCTTTCTTCTTTCCCTTTTTCGTCTTTTTTTTCTTTTTCTTTTTTTCCTTTTGGCGTTTGTGCCACATTCTGGATCGGCCTCTCTGCAGAGGTGGTGTTTGTCACAGGACTCGAGAGCTCGTTTAACTTCTCTTCGAGCCTGTGGATCTGGTGGGAGTGCTCGTCCTTGAGCCTCTCAATTTTCTTTTCGAGGTCTGTAGTTCTTTCCCTGTAGTAGGCCACTACCGCCTCCACTTCCTTCTTTAAGATGCAAGTGGTGCATACACTGCTTGGGTGGCATTTCGCATAGCAGCCCTCCGGGAAGTCAACGCACCATTTGTCCTTTTTACATGTGGCACACGTGAATTTTAGCGCTGCTGGACCTTACTTGCCTGCCATTTTGAACACTCTATATTTCTTAAGCTTGTGACCAATCAATATATAAAAAGGGGGGTTTGGTGAGTTCTCCCCGCGCGAGTCGCTCCCGCCTATTGATAGGAGTCGTTTGGGAGTCTTCCAGAAGGCACGCTCCATGTGCTGCTGTTCGTTCAACCGAGTCGTTAAGCCTCGGCGTGCCGTGACTCCCAACCAAGCAGCACAGACGATCCTCGAAGGGGCCATCGATTTGTCACCAGGTGAAAAACAACGAAGCACGCCCCTTACTAAACTACTACTAGTTCTCTTCACAACGGCCAGGATCTCGAAGCAGCGTTCAATCGATATACCGCCCCACCAAGAGACTCGACCCAAGGCTTTTTATTAGCCTGACACCAACGTGGGAACAAAGGGCCATCACCTCGGACTGATGCTACCAGGGGCACCCGTCAACGGGCACTGGGAACGGTCAATAATTACGCGCTAGGGAAGGGGTTAACGGGGCACTACCCTCATCCCATTCATCGTGCCCCAACGCCTCGGACACCTCTAGTCCTAGTCTCTCGCAACCAGTGAGTGTCGATTAGCGTTGTTTATAGAGGTTCCAAAGCCTCTCTACTGACGCGTGAGGTAGCTGCCAGGTCCTTATATGTAGATAGAGGGAAAAAAGGGAAAGAGTGACATGATAGGAGTAGGCTTTTTTTGTTTTTTACTTGTTGTATAAGTGGAAGAGATAGGATAAAAGTAAAAAAGGAGAAGGATAAAGTAGAAAAAGAAAGGAATGACGCACTTAGTTTGGAACCTCGTTTACGACCAAATGGACAAGGGAAGCCCTAGCAGGGGTACCCAGAAGAGGTACCCCCGCCGACATAGCTCGAAAAGTCGAAGGTACACACAAGCTCTCTTCCCGCGACCATGGGGCGTCACCTATCCTTCTACTTTCTTTAAGAGAGAGAGAAACAGGGCGGGGCATAGAGACCCACACCTACACTCTTCATCCCGTTCGACTGTGACAAACTCCCTGAGTCGGTGCGTGCCGGTTGGTACCACTACCGCGTGAAGGCATTTGTGCCACTGCCGCGGCGGTGCTATTACTGTCACCGCGTCGTCCATACGAATCGCTGCTGTAGACGTGCATTGTCGGGGTCACCGGAAGTCTGTGTGAGTAGCTCAAAGGCTGCACACGATAAGTCCAAAGCGTCTGCAATCAAGTGTGTCAATTGTGGAGGGGCGCAACCCGCTTCTACGAAGGAATGTGGTGCATATCTCCTTGAAAAGGAAATCCTGTCCGTTCAGGCCAAAGATCGTCACTCACTTTGCGAGGCTAAGGACTTGGTCCTGGCGCGCTCAGCGCTGCCTGAGATGTCTTACGCCTAAATGTTAAAAAAACACCCTCTGCTCCTGGCCCATCCAGGCCTACGAGCACAGTCATTTCAGTTCCCATTCGGAACCCTTATACGGGTTCTACCCACCCTTGGCGCTCTCCCTGTAGAGCCAATGGTATAATGGGTTCACACCCAGCCCTGGGTAAAACCAGGGCTCCCCTCCTTTCACCAGCGTGACCGTTTCTCGTAAGGTAAAACGGCCGCGCGCTTCCACCGAGTCGTTAGACTCACAGGAGGCAACACCCCTGAAGTTGGTCGTGAGGCCATCTTCCGTGGTTCCTAAAGCTGCCTCCCTAAAGGAGGACAGCGCTAAAAGAGCTTTGGCTTATACACCCACATTAAGTGCTAGGCTGGGTGCCTCGAAGGCTGTGGATCTTCCAAAGGAGGGACACCCGCCTCCAAAGCCACCCAGCCTGCCTAAAGTTTCGAGACGTAGAGAGAAAAAGACTCGCATGGGAATCCCACCATCCTCCGATAAGTCCTTGAAGGCGACAACACCTTAGGCGATGTCCGGCCAGCAACGCCCGGAGTTCTGCCTCCGGGAAGCATACGGCCATTACCGTGAGGGTCTCTCTTCGAAGACGGCCCCCACATCTCCTCCGAGCTAGGCCTGGAGGGCATATTCCTTCAATGAAATTTTCGCTGACTCCGAGCAAACTGGCAGGAGACTCGGAGGCTTGTCTCCTCCCGTTTTTCCTTAGATATCTTTTTGCAGAAGCCCTTGATGGGCACGTCCCCCTGCCCACTTTCTTGGGATATAGGGATTCTGTGACCCCACCAGAATGGGATTGGTGCCAGGCAGAAGGATTTGCCATTTACACGCGGCATGATGTCTCCGTTCTTCTCTTTGCTTTAGATACTCGTACTTCCTTTCACGAAGTAGCTGTGCAGTTGCACCTGGATAAGAGGTGTACTTTTACCTCTGCGTACATTCTATCGTTAGCCGATTTCGAAGCGAGGGAATTTCGCTTCGTAGTGGCACGGTGGCCGAGGGCTTTTCTCTTGCTCGGAGGTCTAAACGGTAGACACCCCTTTGGGGAGACTACTCAATCAATTCAAGGGTCAAGTTCTTGCCGACCTCATCGACGAGCTGGAGATAGGTGTCCTAAATGTGGATGAGTTTACGGATCACTGCCCAAGAACCGTTTCATTTTACTGTATCGATTTGCCTTTGTACGCTCCGGATGCACAGCCGTATTTTGCGTAGGGGATAGTTAAGGACTTCCATGGTAGTGATTACTTTATCATTCAAATATCATTTTTTGGGACGCTGCCGCCGGTGAGCCCGTCCCAGTGGTACTTGGCACGGGCACGGTAGTCTGTATTTCAGGAAATGATTAATTTCTCTGTCTCAGTCGAGTAGTTTAGGTCGGTAAATGAGGCCGTTGAGTTCCTCTCAGGCAACCTCATCGCTGTGGGCCTAACTACTACTCCTAGAAAGTCTGGCCCTTTTATACGCTGATCGCTTCGGTGGTGGTCAGCCGAATGTGAGACCCCCCCAAACAAAAGCGTTATTCCTACATGTAATATAAACACTGCCCTAACGATTTCACTATCGGTGAATTACGTTGAGCTAGAGCTAGGTTCCGGTACGTTTCGAAGCACCCCTGCCGCTGTTCCTGGCAGGCATACTTGTCTTCACTTAAAGGAAAGACCCCTCTAGCAGAGGTGTTGAATCGTGTCAAAAGGATTCGGGGCAAGTTCTCGTAGGACCCCCTCCCGTTTTTTCAGGAGAATGGGACCGCAATCTTGGACCCCGCGTCCGTGGCGGAATCCTTCACGACCGCTTTCTCCGCATTCTCTAGCAGGGATGCTGCCCCGCCAGCATTCAATGCGCGTCATGATGTCGCGGAAGGCCGCCGACTAAACTTTACCTCCAGAGGCGAAGAACCCTTCAACGAAAGGTTTACTGTGAGTGAGCTGCGTTCCGCTCTCGCTTCGTGCGCGGACACCGCCCATGTTCCGGACGATGTCGTGTATGCCATGTTTCGACACGTGGATAAGCGAGGCATGGCCTTTTTGTTAGATTTGTTTAATAGGATCTGGGTAGAGTGTATTCTCCCAGACTCCTAGCGAATCGCTAGGGACGCCTTCCAATCTTTATATATGAATTTTCGAGAGATCGTCGATTCAGCGTATGTGTATGTGTGTGGAGGGGAGGGGGGGGGGCTCTCCGGCGTAATGGAGCAGGAAGAGGAGCTCCAGCAGGAAAGTTTCCTCACTGTCACACTTTATTTACTGACCATCAACGGTATAACCTCGGTGCTGCCAGAAGATGTTCTAGTACGCTTTACGTGGATGACCTTTCGATCTCTTTTGGCGCGGCCCAGATGCCAACCCGGAAGCGTCGATTCCAACAGGCATTGAACCGCGTTTTTTCGCTATGCCGAAGCGCACAGGCTTCGGCCTTTTTGGATCACACTTCATGTCACGCTGGAACCGTGCCAGTATATACGGATGGCTCCAATTCCCAAGGGGGGGAATCGGTTTCTATGCCGTATCCTCTGCATTTAAAGTCAGCAGGGCTCTGAGGTGCTGCTCATGTCTCCATGGCCGAGCTGGTTGCATTACACCGCTTAGTACGGGAGATAAGGTGACGTGCCAGGCTCAGAGAACAGATTGTGATTTATAGCGACTCACAGAGCGCTCTGAGTGCTCTCTAGGCATCAGAATATCCGCATCTCTTGGTTTGCGATATCTGTGACGCCACGGTTTTGGCCAGCCTGGTGGATATCGAGATTATCTTCTGCTGGGTTCCTGGTCATGTATGAATTGCGGGGAATGAGCACGCCGATGAGAGCGCCAAAGAGTGCGCGAAGACTGGGCGACCAGACCATCATTTCGCTCTTTCTCACACCGACTACATGGCAGAAATACGAGCAGCTCCCCGGGCTGCTTGGCAAAGACAATGGGAGACGGTTGAGGGGAAGCTAAAGTTGCGTGCCATTGCGTCACGACTGTTCCCATGGACCCACCCTCCAATTCCGCGACGGCTCAGGTTGCTTTCTCTCGTCTCCGAATTGGACACATTCGCGGGAAGCACCGCCATTTGATGGAGCGCTCGCCTGCGCCTTATTGCGACGACTGTTATGTCCTTCCCACTCTTCTGCATATTCTTGTTGAATGTCCCGTTTTGTGTTACCTGTCCCGGTACCGTGACGAGCGGGGTCACTACCGCTTGTCCCTTGTACTCAGGACTGGTTCGTGCCACCAACCTGCGGACTGTACAACCTTTTAGAGGAGGCTGACGTAGTTAGCCTGCCTCCAATGAGCAACTAAAGGCAGTCATCACCGATGAGTGGGTCATCATCACACCCTTCAGGTGTCGCACCCTCGTTGAGAGCCTGCCTCGAAACATACTACAAATGCCCTCATCAATACCCATGCACTTTCGACAGGCTAGTGATCTTCCTATACTGCCCATAGACCTTCAACAGGCTAGTGAGCTTCCTGTACTGACCATGGACATTCGACAGGCTAGTGAGCTTCCTGTACTGCCCATAGACTTTCGACAGGCTAGTGAGCTTCATGTAGCAATTTGTTGTTGTTCTAATTTTCAGTTTCATCTCCTTATCTGTTATACGAGTGTATGTTACATTTTTCGCAATTATTTTTTTTATTTTCTGAATTTCTGTCGATTTTTTATCTGGCACATATTACCTATTGCTATTTATTTCTCCTTATATCCCTATTATATTCACATTGATATGCAAATTAAAACTTGAAGATTCTGCATTTATATAATTTCGTAAAATTTCAGAGGTACCCGTTAAATTTTCGCCGTGGCTGCTGATAATGATATATAGGAATAATATAATTGGAAAAAACAAATTCTTATGATCTGGTGGGTGTCTATCGGCGGGAATTATACAAACGATTGACCCTCCTGTGCCCGTTAATGCAGTCGTAGTCGGATGGATATCCAGAGGATTCCAGGCTCTTCTTGTTTCTGGCTCTCGCTAAAGGTTTTGCCTCATTACACTTCATCTCGTGTCTCTGGGTGAAGCAATGGGACGCAATAGAGAGAGATAGATAAGTAGAGAGAAATTTATATATATATATATATGAGGAATTAAACCACATTCTCCGAAGACAATTTAATTCAGAACAGTTTCGGTGTATCTCACAACCTTTTTCAACTGACACTGGATAGAAAATATAAGAAAAGTGCTTACAAACATAACACGGGGTCAGGTCGTGAAAGATCTCCTCTTTTTTCCCCCAATCCCCTACTTGTGGCTAATCAGGGAGGGGGGGGGGGGGTAGGCCTAAACATATTGAAGGGCTGACATTTTACTATTTTGTTTATTTGCTTTCGTATTACAGGATTAAAAGAAAATTGACCCTCAGATAGATTAAAAAAAAAAATCCTTCATCATAGCAATTATTTGAAGTGGAAACTTAACCGAATTTTTATGAACAGTCTTTGGATTAAAGGTTCAAACCCCAATAAAAATATTCTGAATTTATCATCCCATTTACTGACTGATGATGAAAAATTTGCGTTAGGATACGGTTTAAGCTTTTCAATTAAGTCATGCGATGAGTTCTCACTAGACCATTTAGTATCCATAGCCAAATCCTCACATGAGCAAATAAGTGGTGAATTTCTTAGTGGTTGTATGCTTAGTGCCCTAAATTCTGAAAAATCTGACCAAATTGGTTTTCCCAAAAGATTTCAGATTGCGTTAAATAAACTTAAATTTAATAACAACATTGTTATAACCAAATCCAAAAAAACGAATCAGTTAGTCATTTTGGACAAACATAGTTATAATGATAAACTAAATGAACTTCTTAACG
Source organism: Ceratothoa steindachneri (assembly GCA_963969495.1). NCBI lineage: Eukaryota > Metazoa > Arthropoda > Malacostraca > Isopoda > Cymothoidae > Ceratothoa > Ceratothoa steindachneri. Next base: position 19,198,771 of record OZ018322.1, on the reverse strand, counting down.
ATGTGAACACATATGAAAAGCTACAAAGTGACCCGCTCAATAACAAAAAAAGCAATTTCAACAACAAATTGAAGAGAATATTGAAAAGCGCAGATTTAATCAAACAATTCAGGAGTACGAACCCTTCATTTCCCTATATGTATGGGCTCCCAAAAACCCACAAAGAGGGATGTCCCTTACGCCCAATCATTTCCAATAGTAATTCTCCCACTTATAAGCTCTCCAAATGGCTCGCCAAGCATTTATCTCCAGCAGTTGGAAGAATCTCATCGTCACACATTATGAACACTCAAGATTTCGTTGACCGCCTGAACCACCTGCAATTACCGGATATAAAACTTGTGCGCTTTGATGTAAACTCTTTGTTTACCAAAGTTTCGGTTGACCAAACCATGGGCCTTCTGCGGGAAATCATGCCTAGACTTAATTTGGATCTTCCCATTTCTACGAGTAAATTTATCGATTTAGTTGAATTATGTCTCTCTGACAATGTGTTTCGAGTAAATAATGAGTTTTATAGACAAATATTTGGCCTTAGCATGGGAAATAGTTTATCTCCGATATTGGTATGTCTTTTTATGGAATATTTTGAGACTGAACTCCTTCCCACAATTTCTCCCCCTAACTTTACATGGTTAAGGTACATTGACGATGTATTTTCTGTATGGCCTAACGGCCATGATTTTGATAACTTTTTTAATAATTTGAATAATTTGCATGTCTCCATCAAATTTAAATATGAATGGGAATATGATAACAGATTACCCTTTTTAGATGTCCTCATTAATAAAGATCACCATGAATTAAAACTTGACGTTTATAGGAAACCAACCCACTCGAATGCCTATATACATTATTTTTCGTTTCACGATAATACTGTTAAAAAATCGATAATTTCTAACCTTTTCCTTAAAGCATACAAAATATGTCATCCTTCCTATTTAGATGAAGAAATTGTCATTATCAGGACCATTTTTTCTAATTTGTATTACCCCGATTGGTTCATATCGTCTGCCCATTTTACAGCTAGGAAAACATTCTATGGTAATAAGCCTTCCCGCACTAATAACTTCAACAAATGTATAACATTGCCATTTAATAATAAATTAAATAGTTTAAAGGACATATTTGGAAAAGCGGGTATTAATTTAGCCTTTAAATATAATAATTCCTTAAACCAATTGATGATGGCCAGGAAACCCAAAGAACATCATAACATAGGAGTATATGCAATACCATGCAACGATTGCCATAAAGTTTATGTAGGGGAAACGGGGAGAAATCTAGACAAGAGATTGTATGAACACAAAAGAGATATTAGAGTGGGCAGCCAAAGCAGTGGAATATTTTGCCATGTTAGAGACTTGAATCATTCGATCGATTTCAATTGAAGTAAAATGGTATTTAAATCGGCTAACTATGTTAAGAGAAGAATCGTAGAATCGAGCTTGATATCGTCAGTTCCTAATTTAAATCTATCTGAGGGTCAATTTTCTTTTAATCCTGTAATACGAAAGCAAATAAACAAAATAGTAAAATGTCAGCCCTTCAATATGTTTAGGCTTCACCCCCTCCCCCCTGATTAGCCACAAGTAGGGGATTGGGGAAAAAAGAAGGGATCTTTCACGACCTGACCCCGTGTTATGTTTGTAAGCACTTTTCTTATATTTTCTATCCAGTGTCAGTTGAAAAAGGGTGTGAGATACACCGAAACTGTTCTGAATTAAATTGTCTTCGGAGAATGTGATTTAATTCCTCATCTTTTCTTGCGATATCGTATTAATTTTCATCATATATATATATATATATATATATATATATATATATATATATATATATATATATATATATATATATAATATATTGTTATATAGTCTGCAATGCAAGGTTTCTGCACCTTTATTTCTGTCTTCAAAATTGTTTTGAAAGGCAGAAAATAAATATGGTGAAAGCCCTGTGGTGGTTGTTATCACCCGCAGAACTTGCATTTGCTCCTTCTTCTATCTATCTATATATATATATATATATATATATATATATAAATATAAAATGATGAAATGAATCCAACAAACCCGAGAGAAACAGAAAACCAGGATAATCTTTCTTCGGAATTGTTATCGAATCGTGTACACTGAGGCAACGAGCAACTGCCCTGATCTCAATTAAACCATCCCTTAGACCACTCAGCTACGCGGAAGACTATAAATCTTCCGAATAAACAAGCGTGTCTACTTTAACTCTCCTTTACCCTTTGAATTCCCTATTAATTTCTCTCTCTTTCCTAGTCCCGATCGACCTTGCGAACCTCGAGCGTGCTACTACTCGAAAATGTCTCTTTCCTCTATACCCTACAAATGGAGGGCTATGCCATACAAATGGGGGTGTATCTTACAAATGGACCGGTACACCTTACAAATGGGATGCCATGACCTACAAATGTGGAGCTATGCCATACAAATGGGGGTGTACCTTACAAATGGGCTGTCATAACCAACAAATGAGGAGCTATGCCATACAAATGGGGGTGTACCTTACAAATGGGCCGATATACTCTACAAATGCGAGTTATATACCCTACAAATAGGGAAGCATACCTTTAAAATGAGGTTATATATCGTGAAAGTAAGCAGTATTCTCTAAAAATGGTGTAGTACACCTTATAAATAGGGGTGCTCTACCCTACAAATGGGTAAGTATAACCTACAAATGTAGGTAACATACCCTACAAATTGGGTGGCATATCCTAGAAATGGGGGTGCTTTGTCGTAGAAATGGGGGTGCTACACTTTAAAAATTCTCTAAAAATGGTGTAGTACACCTTATAAATAGGGGTGCTCTACCCTACAAATGGGTAAGTATAACCTACAAATGTAGGTAACATACCCTACAAATTGGGTGGCATATCCTAGAAATGGGGGTGCTTTGTCGTAGAAATGGGGGTGCTACACTTTAAAAATTCTCTAAAAATGGTGTAGTACACCTTATAAATAGGGGTGCTCTACCCTACAAATGGGTAAGTATAACCTACAAATGTAGGTAACATACCCTACAAATTGGGTGGCATATCCTAGAAATGGGGGTGCTTTATCGTAGAAATGGGGGTGCTACACTTTAAAAATTCGTCTTTATGCCATAAAAATGAAGTGCTATACCGTACCTATAGGGTGCTATACCCTACAAATTGGGGTGCTATATCTTGCAAATGGAGCGGTATACCATACAAATGGAGGGGCTATACCTTACAAATGGGCGGTATAACCTACAAATGGAGTGTTCTACCCAACAAATGTGGTGGTATACCATACAAATGGGGGTGCTATACCCTAAAATGAGAGGGTGAACCCTACAAATGAGGTGCTATACCCTAGCAATGGGGAAATATACACTACAAATGGAGCTGCTATAACCTACAAATGGGAAGGTATTCCCAACAAATGGCGGCTATACCTTACAAATCGGGTGATACGTAGTATAAATGGGGTTGGTATACTCTGCAAATTAAGTTGTATACCCTAGAAATAGGGTGATTACGCGTGCGTCCGTCTTATTCAAAATTTACAAGCCTAGAGGATAAAATGGTTTGCTATGACAATGTTGATGACTTTTCTCTGGTAAGAAAACTTTTGTGTGTTCAATGGAACAGGAGCTGCCAAGTGTAGGCCATGAATGGTCTTTTGCAGTCTCCTTCTTTTCCTATGTTCTTATGTTCTTATGTGTTGTAAGCAGTTGCTGACGAACGTTTCTTTAAAAAAGTGACTGCTTTATCCAGGATCGTGTATGTTGCAATGTGCTATTGTAGGTGTTTCTAGAGTACCCTAGCGTGGAGGCAGTTTCAGAGTATTGTTTACCGAATCCGCCTTGAAGTGGGCATTAATAAGTTAGCATATTGGACTTATCACGTTATGCCGTGAGTAGCGTAATTGAAGATTCTGCCACCCAGCTTGCCAAAAATGTTCCAACTGGAGAATCCGCCACCCAGAATTACTCAACTGGAGAATCTGCCACCCAAGACATCTGGGCGGCGGATTCTCCAGGTGATCCGAAGATTTTACCAACTTCCATCATTGACCCTTAAAGGCATGGCTAAGGTTTAGGAAGTTAGTACCCTATCGAGTCTTCCCTTTAGAATACTCATGTAATGTACATTACACACCTTTTCACTTTTCCATGTTCCTTACTAACATCTAGTCAACTTTGTAGCAGAGATGCGCTCGTTGGTTTTCACTTCATACTTTTAAGTCAATTTTTAGCCACTTATCGGCCTCATTCGATAGTGATTGGGGTTATGAAAGCGGGGGGGGGGGGGAGAGCGAGGGAAGGGTGAACAGTAGAATAGATTATAAGTGGATAGGGGAGGGGGGGCACGGGTACACCTATTCCCTCTAAGAAGCATCAGACACCGAGTAAGGTCACTGCATTCCGAGAAGCCTGGTGTCCTTTGCCCAATGTCACCCTCCCTCTCTTTTCCATCGTTGGTTTCTTAAATCTTAAATTCCAAATGTTGTCTTTCCGGATCGTGCCTTAAATCGTTTAAAAATGAACAAGTTTTTGAACGCAGCTTCAGCCACATGTGGGTGCATATGGTTTTTGACTTTTTTACATATTTTAATATTGATATTATTATATATTGTAGTTGCATGGTAAAGCTTTTGACGAGCCTTGATTGCTGATAACTTCAAAGCGATGTTATGGACACTATCCTTTGAATGTAGTTTATGGAGGGATGTTGAGAGGTATTGACCTAGATGTCATTTGATAAGCCCTTGGGGCTTTTGTCAACTATGAAATTATATTGTTGTTATCTCTCTTACATCTAGGACCCCTTCATTCGCTTGGCTGGAATACTCGAGCTATCCACTCAAGCTCATTTGATGGTTCGTTGAAGGCCATATTTCGTTAATCTACTTTCATCTTTATCATTCTCATCAGTCAACCTTCCCTTTCCTGCTAGGGTAGGATTTCCAACCCCCCTTTTTTTAAAGTCCTCTCCAAAGCATTCAGACTTCGGTATATTTGTACATATTCCTCTTATGTTTCTAGTCACGAAGTTTAGTTTAAGGACTTATTCTATCTAAAAATCATCTCTATCTCCCTCCTATAGTTTCCTCTCTTCCTTTATTTTTATACTTAAAATGGATTTCCTTTCTTTTTGTGAATAAGATAAATATTTATTCTTATACTTTTGTTTCGGACACCTGGATGCGAGGTGTTTGAACTGCCAAGCCATAAATTAAAATGTTGGTGGCGTCTGGCATTTCTTCGACAAGAGTTACCTAAAATAAATTATGAAGGAACTTTCAGTGTTGGTTCCTCACTTGAGCCAAGCTGAATAGGTGTGTGAGTTTAAAGTGCTGTCTTAAATTTAAGTTGGATCTTGATAAGGAAATGTACTATCAATTATCGAAATAAACCTATTAGTTTGTGTTCCTTATTGGACAGTTAAAAAGGAATCTGTGATCAATCAAATCTAATAAAAGACATTTAAAAAAGTAAGTGGATTTTGTATAATTTATATGGAATGGTTGTTTTAAACTTATAACTATATCATCACTTTTAAATGCAATTTATTCCTATGGTGACATATCTATAGAAACCAGTTTCTATTTATAGCCACTAATTGATTATAATCTTTAATAAAATGCATTGATTTACCTGGAGTGTATTCTATAATTTTACCCAGGGGATATGGAATAACGTTGGTACCTTTTAAAGGTTAAGGATGCCATTCTGAAATCGTGTGAAGCAACCAGAGGATATGAAAAATGCATTTCATTTCCAAACGAAAGGAGGACAAGGGAAAATGAAACGTTTAGGAAACTAATAATTAAAAAAATCAAATGCGAAAAACAAGCAGGGGCAGGACGGTCATAATTTAAGGTCAAAGATACCTTGCAGGAAGTCGAGGAAATGACGGGAACAATGAAACCAGGGCGTAAGGACTCAAATTTTGGAGGTAATGGATTCTATTTGTTTCTGAAGAAATAAACGAAAACCAACGGAAGCATATTCACAGAAAGTTACAAATAAGGTGTCCACGATGGTTTTCGTTTTAGTTCTTACGCCCTGGTTCCATTGTTCCCGTCATTTCATTGACTTCCTGTAAGGTATCTTTGACCCTAAATTACGACCAGCCTGACCCTGTTTGTTTTTGTTTTTTGCACATTTGATTCGTTTAATTATAATTAGTTTCCAAGACGCTCCCCTTTCTCCTGTTCGCCATTCATTTGGGAAAGAGGTTAAATTTTGGAAAATGCCCACCCTCGATTTTGGGGGGTTAATTTATAGTATTAAAAACAGTACTAATGCTGTTTTGAGGCATTTTATTCGTCATTTATGACTTTGGTTAGGTGCGAAAAGTACATATTTTGGTAATACTTCAGATTCGGGGCGCACGGTAGATGGCGCTGTTAGTCGGCTACAATTTTGGGCTACAACATATCTCTTATGACGTCAGACGGTAACGTCAGATGTGACCAATCACTTCGTTATATTTTTTGTTTTGGGGATTTGTAACTTTTAGTCTATTATTTACTAAATATCTGCGCTGCGCTCGTTTATAGTTTTTTCTAAGTTAGGTAAGGTTTCTTGATGTCTTTTATGGTTTTTTGTTTTATTTTCGTATTTTTTGTTTACTGCGAACGATAACAGCTTCTTCCTGGCAACATCGTAGCTTATAAATAGGACCCGTTTTGCAAATGTTTTTCTTTCGTTATTGTGTTTTCGTGCTCTCCATGTGCTTCTTTGTTATTCGAATTCGGCTTTATTTTGTATGATCGCGAAAAACTTTTAGATTATTTAGAGGCGCATAAACTAATCAAGAAACCTATAAAAGTAAGAATTGGTTGTTATTAGGTTAGGTTTTTCTGCCAGTAAAAAGCTGTTGGGGAGAAACCCCCCCCCCAGTAAATTCAAGGGGACTGCTCGTGGGGGAGATATCACTGCAGGGAGACCACCCTGCGATGATCCTGAGTTTCAATCAATTGGGTGGCTCTGGGGGGCGCAGCCCCCCAGTATATACCCATATACAAAAAAAATATTACGCCGTGATTGTTCACATCTGACGCTACCGTCTGATGTCATAAGAGATATATTGTAGCCCAAAATTCTAGCCGACTAACAGCGCCATCTGCCGTGCGCCCCGAATCTGAAGTATTACCCCCAAATAATTTTAAAGCCTATCATTAGGTTGAAATTAGGGTTGCCAATGTTTGAAAACAGAGATTCTTTTCATATCAAGAGAAGGCAAGGTGGACTTATTTTGGTTAAGATTCGTTTTAACACAAATACGATTTTGTAATTTCCAAAGACACCAGGCAATGGCTTCGTCACTCAACCCTTACGGGAGGTGGGGCAGCTTGCGCTTCGCTACTGTGATTAAAATTTAAAATCTAAAAAAAGCAGCCATGGTTAAATTTTGTATACATTTTCTGAACTCCGCCAATTATGAAAATTTTAAAATGAACTCTAAACTAAATTCCCCCCTTTCACAATATCACGTTGCTAAAATATAGTTATATAATAAGAACATAAGAAAAGAAGGAGACTGCAAAAGACCATTCATGGCCTACACTTGGCAGCTCCTGTTCCAGTCAACACACAAAAGATTTCTTACCAGAAGAAATAAATTTTCTGAACTTCACCATTTGTAATTCTTTGGGTTTTAAAAAAATCACAAAATATCGATACTTATATTTATTTTTGAACTTCACCATTTTGTTTTTGATATTATAAAAGAATTATTAGAAATAACTTTGATAAAAAGACATAAGTCATAAGCAAACTAAGATGAAATTATTATTCAAATACTCAAAAATATCCCCTTCTTAAATTATTGTTAGTGATGAATGATGATAATCGTTTTTAATTCTAAAAATGATGGTCATTTTTCTCCTCGTTCCTTCAACTTTTGGGACTTTCTCCTAGCCCTGGCTGGTTTAGATCTGGAGCTCCATCTGCTCATACTTCCTTTGGCGATATTCAACCAATAGCAGGCTGTTTTTAGATCTGCGCATGCGTGTTTTGCCGATTACCCAATTGCATTTCGTTTTAGATTCCCGTATATTTCTAACGATTCACGGCTGTCTTTTTTTTTTTAGTTTATATGATATAATAATGGCGTGCGGTGGCTGTGCTATGTGGGATTAATGGATTCAAAAGGGCGAAAAAAAAACAGCGCTTTCTAAATGGCTGCATTCGAACAAGTGTTAGCCTTTAATTTAAAAATTGTTTTCTGTGCAAAGCTTTGATTCCAACTAGAGGCCTAACTACATTTAGAATTGACTTTTGCATTCAAATCTGACGGTAGGCTTTCGAATTAGGAATATCACGAGTTTTCTTTTAAGTTGGCGTGGGGTATGGGGGGCGAAACCCCCCCATTTTCGAAAATACCTAAATTTTGGTTAATTTTTGGCTGAAATAAAATTACCAGTTTAGGTCTGGTCTGGTTATTGATCTGTTATGATTTTTATAATGCGTTTATCTGATGCAGTTTTATGTGTAGTTTTCAGATCTGAAGCTCGTTTTCGCTGGAAATACATACTTTTCCTATTATGGACCTTCGGTCGATTATCTGCAAAGTATGTATTTCTGGGAAAAACTAGTGTCAGATCTGAAAAGTACATATAAAAATGCAGAGCAAAAACACATCTTTAAATTACATTACACATTTGTGTTAAAACGAATCTTTACTGTGCCCCCCTCCCTAGCCGCTAATTGTTTTCAATTAGTAGTATCGGAATTTGAAATCTCAACATTAGGTTCGAATTCAAATGCATTTGCCAAACGTCGTTAGGTGCTCTAATGTTCATTGTTTTTATGCTGTGCTTAACTTCATACCTATAAGCCCCACCCCTGAATGCTAAGTAAATCTATCATATTTTCTTTAATATTGAGTAATTAAAATGTCCATATATTTTAATTCAGAAAAAAACCTCCAAATGATACATAATGAAATATGATGCGATGCCAATTGACAATGTGACTGTGGATTCCTTATTTAAATCTGCCCATTTTTAGTCGCGGGCGACTCTAGATCTCATTATGTCGGTCGGTTGCCGTTTTGCTTTTTTGTTGTTTTCGTAATAACGTAACTAATCGGCAGATTCTAATGAAATTTGAAACCCTTATGTTGTTTTATATTTTCTTTTGAATGGTATAACTTCCATGGTCCTCTCAGGGTTAGCCCATGAATTGTTTTTTTTGGCAATATCATAACTATTCGGCCGATTCTAACGAAATTTGGAACCCTTATGTTGTTTTACATTCCCTTTCGCATGGTATAACTTCCATGGCCACACTAACGTTAGTCGTTGAATTATTAAAAGTTTAGGAGGTCGTAAGGTCATAAATCAGAATAAGTAAGAGCATGCTACTTTTTGGTCAGCAGAACTTGTTGTATGCAAATGCATAAAATACTTAAAAATTGAAGTAATTATTTGGCTAATACTTCACTTTAATAGCACACAATAAGGGGCGCTATTTCTGGGCTTACAATTTTGCCCTTATTACGTCAGACGGTAGCCTAATCCGGATTTGGCCAATCACGGCGTTTTATTTGTTTTTATTTTGTTTCTGGCCTTTATTCTTTAATAAATGCCTGCACTTCTACTCAGTTATATTATTTAGTACTTGTTTATGTTTCGTTTGCCTATTTCATTGCCTTCTCTATATGTGACAATAAACCATTATTTTCACACACTGGCAACTTTTAATTTACACTTAATTAACACATTGGCAACTTTTAATTCACACTTAATTAACACATTGGCAACTTTTAATTCACACTTAATTAACACTGGCAACTTTTAATTCACACTTAATTAACACATTGGCAAATTTTAATTCACACTTAATTCACACTGGCAAATTTTAATTCACACTTAATTAACACTGGCAACTTTTAATTCACACTTAATTAACACATTGGCAACTTTTAATTCACACTTAATTAACACATTGGCAAATTTTAATTCACACTTAATTAACACATTGGCAAATTTTAATTCACACTTAATTAACACATTGGCAACTTTTAATTCACACTTAATTAACACATTGGCAACTTTTAATTCACACTTAATTAACACATTGGCAACTTTTAATTCACACTTAATTAACACATTGGCAACTTTTAATTCACACTTAATTAACACATTGGCAACTTTTAATTCACACTTAATTAACACTGGCAACTTTTAATTCACACTTAATTAACACATTGGCAACTTTTAATTCACACTTAATTAACACTGGCAACTTTTAATTCACACTTAATTAACACATTGGCAACTTTTAATTCACACTTAATTAACACATTGGCAACTTTTAATTCACACTTAATTAACACATTGGCAACTTTTAATTCACACTTAATTAACACATTGGCAACTTTTAATTCACACTTAATTAACACATTGGCAACCCTGGATACAATTTTTTATAAGAGCGCCGCTTTCGCTTTTCCTGCCCAAACCCAGTCGTTAAACGTTGTTGATGCAGTTGTGCGTTTTTTGCGTATTTACATTTTAATCTTTAATAAAACTTCTCATAATTCGTCAGTAAATTTAATAGACTTTTGTTGAAATTATAGCCTCATTTTGAAAGCGAACGTTGCCCCAGGTACGACTTGATTATAATGTCTCCATCACTAAATAGTAAGTTTGTTATGTCTTTGGATTCTAACCTAATGCTAGCATTTCAAATTAATATTAATAAGTGTTTTAGATAAAGTTTAATTGTATATACTTGTTCCTGAGGCGCAAGCGAAGCGAGCGGAGAGTCTATGGGTAGGGCTGAACCGCCTTTTCCCCCATAATGACAACCCGATGCGCGGCTCGATAATGGCTTCCAGTAACTAAACGCATATACAAATAACCTATAAAAAAAATCAAGACCAAAGGCTAAGAGAAGGAAAACTGAATCCAAACCCTCTGCTGTCTTGTAGGGTAAAGCTTTTCAGGTAAAGACTTGGAGAAGGAAAACTCTGAATAATAAACCAAAGCTAAGACCCCAACGGCGAAGCTATCTAGTAGTGGCGGAGGAGGGCTGCGTCTGGCGGGCAGACGTGATAAAGGCGGGCCTTGACATATTAAGAACCCGGCAATTTGCCGCAGCCAGCATCACTGTATTTAGGTATTTTAGTCATCAATTACGGCTTCGTTTTCGCGCGGAAATCAGTTATTTTTAAGATAGTATCACTTTAAATAGTCTTACTCAGGATGCTAGTATCTTAAAAATAAGTGCTTTCCGCGCCTAATCGAAGCTGTAAATGATGACTAGAATGCCCACAAACACCATTAGTGCTGTTTTTACTACAAAAAACACGGCGTAACCTCTTAATTTTACCACGCTTCTATTTATTGGACAAAAACATGGTTGGATTTAAGCAAAACAAAGCAAACGTACCATTAAAATGTAAATTTTACTTTTACCTATCTATCCTATCCTTAGTGAACGGGACAAAATGTCCTGTTGTATTAGGTATCTGCCGAACGGTCCAGTACTGACAAATCATATTCGTTTTCGATACTCGTTCAATACTCCTAAATACCCAAACACCAACTTCCATAATTTTTATGTTTAAATTTTCCAAACTTTTCATTTATCTTGACAATAATCCCATTTCCACCAATCTTGGGATCTTGGGTTAGTTTCTAAGCCAAAATTCACAAACTTTAGAACACATTAACTTTCAGTCAAACCACTACTTTTGAACCGATATCTATTTGCATTTGGTATAATAACAAGATAATTTAGTTTTTCCTATGCATAAATTTGCGTTATTTACGAATGCATAAATCGTATCACTTACTTTTCGATCGTCTTTTTTATGACGTCACCCGCTTATTTTTTTTAATCCTTTCATTTTATCATCAATTTTCAAATTACCAGTTTGTGAATCCTAAAGCCTTGGGGTCGGAGATCTCTTGTTATATACTTATCATGGCTTTCACTCTAAATAGTATAGAAAGGTCTATTATCTTCTTCGGTGAACGCGTTCGTGACTTACTAACTCAATGTGAGAGTCGCATACTCGATCGTAAATTGAGCACCTAAAGGTTCTGGGTCCACTTTGAGAGTCGAGAGACGCCTGTGCGTGGAATTGTTTAGCGCAGGAACCTGCAGCAGTCTCAGAGAACTCACGATCTTCATCAGACCAGTGGTTGTTTCAGTGGCACGAAACATAGAGACGACTGAACCATTGATCGGATTGCAACCTTCGTCCGCCTTCGTGACCCTTGACCAAGTCACGATTTATGGAGGCTTGGAATGCATTTCAAGGCTAAAGAATTTTGAACTTTAAAATTTTGGAAAATCAATATTCGTGGGAGGGGGAGGGGATCTTAGTTACTCCGGCGTATTTTATTTGCTATTCATTATGTGGCCAATGATGGAGAGTGAGTAAGGAAGAAATAAAACTCGTAGAATATAATCTCCATATAAGGTGATTTGGGGGAAAGTTAAGACTGCACGCACCACTGACCGCGCTGGGAATGTTAGATAGTGACAGTAGATTGTTTTTCTTATTTTATTCCACCTCGAAAGGGTAGGAATAATTTAAATAAGATAAAAAAAACGCTTTCCTTAACCCCTAACCGTATATAAAAAAATAACGTTTTACTTAACCCCTAACCTTCCGCGGTAAGTGTTGAAATAAATCTCACTACGACCAGAAAATTTATCGGTAGAGCACTGGTGCGTGCAAAGATTTGACATTTAACGCCTTATCTGACCCATAAGCAAGGACAGGCCAAAATATGTTTTGCTCATTAGCTCGTCTCTCCCCCCTCCATCATCTTGCCCACTTCTCTGCTTTCTTCTTAGAACGGATAGTTCATATCGATATGGGATTCCTTCGCCCATATTCCTTCGCCACTTGGTAATCATCCCCGCTCCACCACTTTTCTTGCCGCTATCCACCCCTTGGAGCATTAATCTTCCTTTCTCTTAGAAAGCCTATGATACAGCATAACGATACGGTATCATAGAGAATCTCCACACGATGGGGGCGAAGAAATGCCTCCAAATCTTTATATCTGAATTTCTGCGAGATCATCGATTCCTGTTCCAATGGGCAGGAAGAGGGTGTCCCGCAGGGAAGTGTCCTAAGTGTCTTACGCTCTGCCCTGAGCTTCAACGGCATCACCTTGGTGCTGTCGGAAGATGTTCTTGCTATGTTCTACGTGGACGTCCTTTCGATCTCTTTAGGCGCGGTCCAGATGCCAGCTCTGGAGCGTCGACTCCAACAAGCATTGAACCGCGTCTCTCGCTATGCCGAAGCGCAGAGGTTTCAGTTTTCTTTGGCCAAGACTAAGATGGTGCACTTCTGCCGCCATCCACGGCTCCAACCTGACCCAGACTTGTTTCTCAATGGGGTGCGTCGGGAAGTGGTGGACTCGCATCGTTTCCTTGGACTTGTATTTGACCGACGCATCACCTGGAGCTGGAGCTGGACGCTGGAGCTTGCTTCCTAATTTTTATTTTAAAGTAGCCTAGAACTAGGCTGGTGCCTGGCGCTGGAGCTTGCTTCCTAATTTTTATTTTAAAGTAGCCTAGAACTAGGTTGTTTGTTTGCGTCGACTTATGCTCAAGTGGGCAGTCGCCAGATAGCCCCTTAAAAAAAAAAAAATCCTACCATCATCCGACCTCGACGCGGGGGACTTCCGACGCGTCTTGGCACGGTTGCCGAGCCCCTTTCTAATGCTCGGGATTTAAACGGTTAACACCTACTCTGGGGATATTACTCGATCAATCCCAGGGTCAGTGTCCTTGATTTCCTCATCGACGAGCTGTAGTTATATGTTTTAAAATCTGGATGAGAACCGCTTCATTTACCCATCTTGATCCTTCTTTGTGCTCTCCGGATGCACAACCTGATTTTCGTTGGGAGGTAGTCAATGACTTACATGGTAGTGATCACTTTCACAATCAAATATCGTTTTCTTGACCGCTGCCACTTAAGAGGCCCTCTCTCCCATCTGGTGATTGGCTCGGTTGCGGTGGCCCGCATTTCAGGAAAGGACTAGTTTCTCTCATCCATTCAAGGAGTTTAGGTCGGTGGATGAGACCGTTGAGTTCTCCTGCTACTTATTTGACGGGGGCCTAACTGCTAATTTTAGAACGTATGAGAGCTTTGCACACCAACTCCTTCCATAGTGGTCAGCCAAGTGTGAGATGGCTCTCAATCATGCGCTAAAAGCGTGGCTTAAAAGATTTCAATTTAGGTGAATTTCGTTGAGATAGGGATAGGTTCCCGTCAAAGGACTCAGGGATAGGTTCCCGTCAAAGGACTCACGACGCTCTTTCTCGCGGGCATACCTGTCTTTACTTAACGGAAAGATCCCTCTTACAGAGGTGTGAAAGCGAGTCAAAAGGATTCGGCAAAGTTCTCGCAGGATCCCACTCCCACTCTCCAAGGTAATGGGACCGCAATCTTAAACTTCGCGACAGCGTTATCCACATTCTCTAGTCGGGATGCTGCTCCGACAGCATTCAATACACGTCGTGATGTCGCTGAATGCCACCGCTTGGCTTTACCCCCAGATTCGGAGATCCATTTAATCACAGGTTTACATTGAACGAATTGCGTTCCGCTGCCGCTTAGTGTGCGGACACCACACCTGGTCCAGGCCTTTCTCTCTCCGAACCCGGTGAGTGCTTCCTTATTCCTGGTTTTTGGATTCTTTATTTGTTTTTTGGGTGTATTTTCATATGATCTTTTTAATCTAGTCTATCATTAGGCTGCAAGATGAATCCGGCGACTTATGTCCAATTAGGCAGTCGCCAGATGGGCTCTGAAAAAAAAATCGCTAATTGTTTTCCTTATTCTTGCCTGTCAAAATTTGCCCCTTGAATCTCGCGTAGGAGTGCTAGCGAAGGTTCATACTTAGGGCCAGCTTCATTGTAGCGACACCGACACTCGGCCCCCCCTCCCCAATCCCGGATTACTTTGCAAGGTCTTCTACATATCACCCTGCCCTGCAGTTGCTGAATGAATTCCGGCGTGCGGACGCTGTCAGAACGCCTGCCGCGTTATTTTCTGCTGACGACGGCTTCACAGTCTGCGTTGCAGCTGCCCATGTTACGTCTTACAGCCTGTAGAGTATTAACAAATAATGGAACACCAGTCATAATATCGGCTTTTTGATACCAGGCGCGAATCATCATGATAAAGGTTACTCTTTTCTAATATTGATATGGCTTCCAGTCCTCCATGCCAGCAAACTTTTTCTCAACTGAAACTATAATCTATATTTTATCCAATGCCGTTCTCTTCCCGGATACGTCAAACTGTCTCTGAAAAAGGAATTAATTGTCAAATTGATACAGAACACACGCACTATATATATATATATATATATATATATATATATATATATATATATATATATATATATATATATATATATATATTTATAGGTATATATATTAGGGTGATGACTTTTTTACTACCTTATATCCCTGTGTCATAATTTAATGAGCTTTAATTAAAGATTATATAAAATTTTAATTTCAAGGTGATTTGATAAAAACTTCACGCACAAAATGATTTAAAAATTTTTATTTGTCAGCTTTTTTGTCCAGTTTTTGAAGTCACTGGCAGCATATACAAGATTGAACACAAGCTTATGAGTCACATATATATAACAATATATATGGTCCTCAAACACACAAGGAAGTAAATTAGTTACAATTATGTCATTGGACAGGATGAATCTCAGTGATAGGTTGTCCTTGTTGCGACAGGACCCGTGCAAGTCTTGCATAACTTTGACCGCACGCTCACAGCACTGGTTGCTTCGGGCAATATTGATTGGAGATTCATGTGTTTTCCAATGGGTTTTCAAGCATTTGAGACCTGTTGGGTATTCATTCAGAGCTGCAGATAGTTCCTAAAAATCTTCAGCGCGGAACAAGTGGGTGCTGAACTAATGGTCAGCCCATGAGTAAGAAATGAATGAACATATTTTACGCAGCCTGCTTTGGGTGTCAGGCATCAGAATGAACTCAAGAAGGGCTAGAATAGCAAGAGAGTTCCAACGTGCATTGCTGATGTTTAGGAGCTTTTGAAACTTTACAAAGGGGACATTATTCATCTCAATGAAGTGACGGAAGACACGCGTGAGGTGATAGAAAAACTTCATGTCGTCTCGCCAGCCGCCCGTTTCCTTAATCTCAGTTCTACCGTTGCTGAAGGCTGCTTTTAATTTATCATAATTGCTCATCAAATCCTGCACAAAAAAGTACACTTATTTTTGGTGATTTAGTCGACCCATGGAGCTCATCGTCCATGACAACGCGAAGAATCCGATCCAGGACATGGTGCTGGCAACTGATGAACTTGGGTTTGGGGTGACCTTTATCTTCGAACATTTGCTGCAGTCGAACAACAACGCATGTCTTTTTGCCGGTATTCACGCTTGTTGTGTCGGGAACAAGCATAGCAATTGATCCCCAAAGGCTGGACTCCTCTAACACGCCCTGTAGCCCTTTTGCAATTGTTACAGCTTTCCCGTCCTTCAATTTGAGCGCAGCCAACTTTATTTCTTTCGCTTCATTCTTGAGGACCACGACCTGATATTCAAAGTCCTCAATGCGTTTGCTGTCAAAGTGTAAGCTCCACTTTTCCAGATGAAGCGTGCTCACCAAGTGCTTCTTCACCTGAGTAGCTCTCGTGTAGATAGCCTTGTGGATTGCTGACTGACATGGGGTTGGGATTTCAATGCCCCCACCTAGAAAGCTGGCGACATACCTTTGCTGTTATGTGGGACGACAGCTTTGAGCTTGTAGCAAGGAGTCTTGCTAAGCCTTTTGACTTATGCTTCTTTTTCATCGTTGATGCTGCATTCTCATCCTCCCCAGAACTGTCTTCGCTGTTATTAGATGAGTCCGTGCTAGTTTCGGAACAATCAGGTGGTGCTGAGCTGAAAAGTGGGGACACAGTCGCTTCCATTGCCTTCTTTCGTTTGGATGGGTGGATGGTCTTGGTACTAGCAGGTTTACCAGTGGAATAACCAATATGGCCTTTGGTCAAAATTTTCTGTTTATAGAGGATCTCATCTTCTTTGCACAACCAGTTGCCTTTCACCTTGGTCACGCCAAACAGTTCATTCAAACAATTAAAGTTTTGTTTCTTTCTGCAGTACTCAGTCTTTCAGAAGGTTTTCTAGTTTTGCACAAATGGCTTGATCAAATACATGCGGAAAGTTCAATGTTTTGCTCCATAGGGCTTTTAGCTCAACAACAATTAGGCCAATCCTTTCCCTCCGTTCTTTGGCGGTGGATTCAAGAAATTTGAAGCGTCCAACGACGACCCCGTAAGGGGCACGGCGATATCGTATCCTGGCCGCCGTGCTGACGGGACTCAGCACCCCATCCGACCCCAGCTTAGCCTCTTCGCCTTTTTTCAGACAGCCTGTATTTCTCCCCTACTTCGTCGCTTTTCATACAACCTCTCCCACAACTTTCTCTGGTCAGCCTCTAATTTCACAGGGTAGATGCTGAACTTCTCAGCCAACGGGGTCGGATCGGGGCTGAGGGGGGAGGGGACAATGTTCCCTAACCCCTGAGCTCCGGTCTGAGGTGGTTGGATTTAACAACCTGCTTCATCCCCACCCATACCTTCCTCACATCCCCTTTCCTTCTCACTTCACACTCTATTATTTTTTTTACGCCGTGTCCAAGTTGGAGCCGCAATGCTGAGGGTGTGCCAGGCTACCAGGCGGCAGGGATGGTCCGAAATGGCGGCACCTGGCTCTGCCAGGTCCTGTACGCACCCCTCGCAGAGCGGGTTACTGTGAGTGGTGATGAAGGATTGCTTCCCGTCGAACAAATAGGGTCACTATGCCCATGAATGAAAATATAAAATAACCCAAATCTCTCCCCAATTCCCCTTGTTCATCATCGGAGCCGCCCTCGGTCAGCTCCACAGAAAAAATGAAGATCTTCCCCTGTGCTTGCGCAGTTGACCCTCCATATTTCTTTAACCGGAGAGGAGGCTGACTTCTCTCGTTCGCCTACGCCTGTAGGGAACCCCCCTCACCCCCTTTTCTGGAGGTGCTTTCGGCAACCTCCCTTTTTACAGCGGCAGTCCCCGCTTTTCTTTCCAAGGGGACTGCTAAGAAATCCAGCAGGCAGCCCTTAGCCAGCCGCTCCACATCGAAGCGGCTTGGTAGGGCAAACCCCCTTAGGGGGGAGAGGGAAGCCAGGCCCCTTCGGTCGCTTCCCTCGAAAGACCTGCTGGCAAGAATTTTAAACCTTGCTGGGGTCAAGGCCTGTGCCTCCCCACACAAGACTGGCGACACTGCCAAGGGGACCTGCGATGTCCTGGGAGGGGATGGCCAACTGGAGGCCCCTCCTGTGATAAACATGGTCCTTGAGGAGACCCAGCCTCAGACGGTAGGGCCTTCCATGGGGGGGAATTCGGGCTCGGCGCCAAGCACCGAACCCGAATCCACCCCTATGCAAGGTCCTCCTCAAACGGCAGTACAAGGAGGGGAGGGATCTTCCCCGACCGGTGCCCCTACGACTGCCAGGACCTTCTCCATTTCGGAGAAGGACCTAGCTTGGGCCGGTCCATCTGGCCTGGGGGCTCCTACCGGCGGAGGTGAGAAGTAGGTTCATTCTCCGCCTTCCTCTCCAAAAAAAGAAAAAGAACGGGAAAAAGACTAAGAAGACTCGAGGCTCCTCTCCATCCGCGGGAGCTGCGGGGACGGATGGATCTGCTGCTACTTTAGGCGACCAAGCTAAAATCGGCACATCCAGTCTCCTACCCCCCGGGGGCGGAGCCCCGGACTAAGACTAAAAGTACGTAGGGTGGAGCCTCGATAACAACGGGGCCCCTCATTCAGAGGTTACCTGGCGTTTTCGAGCCCGCTGGCTTCAAACGCTTCCTCGTTATTCGCTCCACTGATGGCAGCATGTTGGCCAAGGGCAACAAGATGCATCAGAGGAGAGCATTAGCTAGTGTAATTGGTAGAGAGCCGAAGGTGATCTGTTTCTCGGACGGGAGCCTTCTGGCGAATGCAGCGGATCGCTCCGAGGCGGCTAAGAGAAGTGCTCTTCGGACATTGATGTAACCCAGGTGAGTGTGGCGCCGTACTCTACAATGAACTTTGTGAAAGGAGTAGTTTATGCGATGGAACTTGTTGACTACTCCATTGAGGACTTAACCCTAAAGCTGGCCGACCATGGGGCGTTCAAAGTTGAACGTTTGATGAGAAAACAGGGATGGGCCTCGAGACTCACCTCTACATTCTTCATCACTTTCGACTGTGACAAGCTCCCTGAGTCGGTGCGTGCCGGTTGGTACCGCTACCGGGTAAAGGCCTTCGTGCCACTGCTGCAGCGGTGCTATTGCTGTTACAGTTTCGGCCATATGAATCGTTCTTTTGGATGTGCAAAGTCGGGGTCCCCGATGTCTGTGTAAATTGCTCCAAGGCCACACATGATAAGTCTAAATCGTGTATCGTGTGTGGCCAAGTGTGTCAATTGCGGAGAGCCAGACCTAGTTTCTTCGAAGCAATGTGGAGCATATCTCCTTGAGAACGAAATCATGGACGTTCAGGCCCAGGATCAACTTTCATTCCGTGAGGCTAAGTACTTGGTCCTGGCGCGCCCGGCTCTGCCTGGGACGTCTTACGCCTCAATAGTTAGAAAGGCACCCTCTGCTCCTGGCCCATCCATGCCAACGAGCACGGATGTTACCGCGCCCATTCGGAGCTCTTCTGCGGGTTCTACTCAACCCGGGCGCTCCCCTGGTGAGGCTGGCAGCAAAGATGGTCCATACCCAGCCCCGGCTAAAACCACGGCTCCACCCCCCTTCTCCCAGCGTGACCGTTTCCCGCAAGGCGAAACGGCCACGCGCCTCCACCGAGTCGTTAGACCCACAGGAGGCAACACCCATGAAGTTGGTCGCTAGGCCATCTTTCGGTGTTCCTAAAGCTGTCCCCCGTAAGGAGGAAAGCAACAAAGGAGCTTCGGCTCCTTCGCCCACGCCTAATGGTGGAACGAATGGCTCGGAGACGGCGGTTCCTCGAAAAGAGGGCCCCCCGCCTCCGAAGCCGCAACGCCCGCCTAAGGTTTCTAGGCGAAGGGAGGAAAAGACTCGCATGGC
Organism: Ceratothoa steindachneri; assembly: GCA_963969495.1. Lineage (NCBI taxonomy): Eukaryota > Metazoa > Arthropoda > Malacostraca > Isopoda > Cymothoidae > Ceratothoa > Ceratothoa steindachneri. The sequence goes on along the minus strand of OZ018322.1, from coordinate 19,178,658 downwards.
GAGCCTAACCTCCCCCAGTAAGTCCTCGAAGGCGACAGCGCCCGGGGATCTGCCTCCGGGAAGCGTACGGCCATTCCCGTGAGGATCTTCTGTTCGAAGAGGGTCCCCGCTTCTCCACCGAGCTAGGCCTGGAGGGCCTATTTCTTCAATGGAATTGCCGTGGACTCCGGGCCAGCTGGGAGGAGCTGCGGAGGCTCGTCTCGTCCCGATCCCCGTTAGCTCTTTTTTCTGCAGGAGACCATGCTAGCCTGGGGTATAAGGATCTTGCGACCCAACCACCAGGAGATGGCCGGGCTGGGTGATGCGTGGTTTACACCCGACATGATGTCTCCGTTCTTCCTTTCACTTTAGATACCTCCTCTCAGGCAGTGGTTGTGCAGCTTCACCTGGATAGGAGGTATACTATCATATCTGCGTACATTCCACCGTCAGCTGACTTCGACGCGGAGGACTTTCGCCGCGTCGTGGCACGGTTGCCGATGCCCTTTCTCTTGCTTCGAGATCTGAATGGCAGGCATCCTTTCTTGGGAGATTACTCAATAAATTCCAAGGGACAAGTCCTTGCCGATCTGATCGAAGAGCTTGAGATAGGTGTCGTAAATGTGGATGAGTTTACGCATCACTGCCCGAGAACCACTTCATTTTCTTGCATTTACCTATCTTTATGCTCTTCGGATGCATAGCCTGATTTTGATTGGGGGGTGGTCGATGACCTCCATGGTAGTGATACTTTTCCATTCAAATATCATTTTCAGTGCAACTGCCGCCTGAGAGCCCACCTTGGTGGTGCTTAGCGCGGGCGAGATGGCCTGAATTCTCTATCTCAGTCGAGGAGTTTAGGTCGATCGATTAGGCCGTTGAGTTCTTCTCTGGCAACCTCATCGCAGCGGGCTTGACTACTATTCTCAGAACGTCTGGCATTTTTGCACGCCAAACAATTCCATGGTGTTCGGCCAAGTTTGAGGGCCCTCAAACAGAAGCGTTATGCTTACATGCGCTATAAGTGATGCCCGAACGAATTCACTGTCGGTGAATTTTGTCGGGCTAGGGCTATGACCCGGTATATTTCGAAGCACGCCCACCCAGCTTCTTGGCGGACATAGGTGTCCTCACTTAACGGGAAAGACCTCTCTAGCAGAGGTGCGGAAGCGAGTCAAAAGGATGCGGGGCAAGTTCTCGCAGGACCCCCCTCCCATCCTCCAGGAGAATGGGACTGCAATCTCGAACCCCGAGTCAGTGGCAGAATCCTTCGCGACCACTTTCACCACATTCTCTAGCCGGGATGCTGCTCCGCCAGCATTCAATGCACGTCGTAATGTCGCGGAAGCCCGCCGGCTGAACTTTACCTCCAGAGACGGAGAACCCTTCAACGAAAGGTTTACTGTGAGTGAGTTGCGCTCCGCTCTTGCTTCATGCGTGGACACCACCTCTGGTCCGGACGATGTCCCGTACGCCATGCTTCAACACCTGGGTGAGCGAGGCATGTCCTTTCTCTTAGATTTGTTTAACAGGATCTGGGTGGAGTGTCTTCTCCCAGATTCCTGGCGAATCGTTTCTGTGCTCGCCTTTCGCAAACCGGGGAGAGATCACTCTACTCCGACCGGTTTCCGCCCAATCTCTCTAAATTCTTGCGTGTGCAAGTTGATGGAGAAATTGTTAAATGTTAGATTAGCCTTTTTCCTGGACAGCAGACGCCATCTGTCTTCTGCACAGTGCGGCTTCTGCAAGTTCCACTCCACGTCGGATGCTCTGCTCCGACTGGAAATTGCCGTCTGCGAGGCTTCCCTTCGTAGACAGCACTACGTCACAGTGTTTTTTGATCTGGAGAAGGCCTATGATACCGCATGGCGATACGGTATCATGGAGACTCTCCACACGATGGAGGCGAGGGGACGCCTCCCAATGTTTATATCATAATTTTTGCGAGATCACCGATTCCGCGTACGGTTGGGGGAGCCCTCTCCCGCCCAAAGGACCAGGAAGAGGGTGTCGCAAAGGCAAGTGTCCTGTGTCTCACTCTTTGCTCTGAATACCAACGGCCTTCCCTCGGCGCTGCCATAAGATATTCTAGCTACGCTCTACGTGGATGACCTATCGATCTCTTTTGGCACGGCCCAGATGCCAACTCTGGAGCGTTGACTCCAATAGACATTAAACCGCGTCTCTCGCTATGCCGAAGGTCACAGGTTTCGGTTTGCTTTGGCTAAGACTAAGGTGGTGCACTTCTGCCGTCATCCACGGCTCCACCCCAACCAAGATTTGTTTCTTAATGGGGTGCGCCTGGAAGTGGTTGAGTCTCACCGTTTCTTTGGTCTTTTATTTGACCGACGCCTCACCCGGAAGGCTCATATTCGCAGCCTTAGAGTCTCTTGTACCCGCGCCATCGATATTCTCCTTTCCGTGACGTTCAGCGATTAGGGAGGTGATAGGGCTACTGCCTTACTTTTTATCGATCCTTTACTCGTTTGGAGCTCGACTACGGATGCGATTTTTATGCATCCGCAGCCAAGCATTTTATTGCGGAAGGTGGACTCGATCCACCACACCGGCCTTCGCCTCGCGATCGGTGCCTTCCACAATTCCCCCATTGAGAGCCTGTTGTTCGATGTTGGGGAGATGCTCCTCGCTCTACGCCGCATACAGTGCATCACTCGCCTGTACACGCGAGCCCGGCGTCTCCCTCAGTCACCAACAGCTCTCACTGCATCCGCAGCTGATTTCGATTGTGCCTATGCCACCGATAGACGCCAGACATACCCTAAGGCCTTTTGATTTAGGGCCAGGAAACTCCTACGAGAGCTAGATATACTCTCGGGCCGGTGGCGCCCCGGTTCTGCCCAGGACTCCACCCTGGAGGGTACCACATTTAGCTATTTGTCGCCACACCTTTGCTCCCAAAGCTTGTACCGCGCCGGGAGTATTGCGTTCGACCTTTTTGGAACACACCTCGTGTCACGCTGGAACCGTGTCAGTGTATACGGATGGCTCCAAGTCCTAAGAGGGGGTCGGCTTCCACGCCGTATCCCCTCTGTTTGAAGTCAGCGGGTCTCTCCCGGGCGCTGGGTTTGTCTTCACGGCCGAGCTGGTGGCAATACACCACTCGGTATGGGAGATTACTCGAGATGGGAGACGGTCGAAGGGAACTTAAAGTTGCGTGCCATTGCGCCGCGACTGTTCCCATGGACCTATCCCCCAATGTAGCGACGGCTTCAAGTCGCTTTCTATCGTCTCAAACTCGCACACACTCGTGTGACGCATCACTTTTTGATAGTGCTCGCTTGCGCCCTATTGTGACGACTGCGTCGTCCCCCAGACTGTTTGGCACATTCTTGTCGAATGTCCCAGTCTGGGTGATCTTCGCGCACGTTACCCGTCCCGGTCCTGGGATGGGCGGGGTCGCTACTGCTCGTCTCTCGTACTTGGGACGAGTTCGTGCACATTGACTTGTGGACTTATAGACTTTCGAGGGAAGGCCGGCCTTCTCCCCTTTATTTAACTAGATTTTTTGTTATTGTTTTCTTTGTAGGTCGCACGCTCCTGTGCCGGGGTGAGCGGGACCTCCTCCCGCCTAGAGATTGCTTCTTAATTGTTACGATCTTCCCTTTTTTATCATTGTTGTTTTTATATTTTTATTTTAAAGTAGCCTAGTTCTAGGCTGTCGTGATTCCGGCGACTTATGCCCAAGTGGACAGTCGCCAGATGCCTCCTAAAATTAAAAAAAAACAAAACAAGCGTCCAACGACGTGGATTTTCAGGGGCATGCGACTCCTTTCACTTAAGGGTGCTTCATCATAAACTGCCACGTTGCCTCTTCTTGATGGTGCTTGAAACTGGACTATGTTATTTGTGCAGGTTTTCTTGTTCTTCTCCGTGTTAAAAAAGCTCTTCTTAAACATGTTTTGTACTCAGTAACTGATATAGAAAATAAACCTAAATATTAAATAGTTAACAAATTAAAGAAACTGTTATTGAGCTTTTATATCTTTTATTAAAAACAATCAAATTACAATTATAAAAATAATAGAGAAGGCAGACACTAATAAAATATTATATGCTATTATATTATATAATTAGTGAGAGAGTTAAATGTAGCTTACCAAATAATACCAGGATCTCTTTACAATAAACGCTGGAGAATACACAACAATTATAATAAGGCAATAAT